>JAAGVU020000002.1:9133543-9145428 GCA_011763525.2 Mormyrus iriodes
CCGAACATCCATATTCACATTTACCTCATTTTCCCCTTACCGAACATCCATCTTCACATTTACCTCATTTTCCCCTTCCCGAACATCCATATTCACATTTACCTCATTTTCCCCTTACTGAACATCCATATTCACATTTACTTCATTTTCTTTTTGTCCGTTATCATTTTTGTTATTTGCAAATGTCTCCAGTCAACAGTTACAAGGAATGTAGCATCTGAAAATGTTGTCTTGTTTCGTTGACTAATTCCCTCTATTGTTAACTAGGTAGAATTCCTTTTTCAATTATCTCTTCCCAAATACCTATATAAGTGTAGTGGGGGCACTACCAATAACAGTAACCCACCTAATTGGATTTAATGTTAATATGCCAAATTAACACAATGTCCACCAGCAAACAGTCCGCAGTCACTAGAGTCCTATAACTGTGAGACACGGCAATATCTTCATGCAGCATAACATGGTGCGTTGAGTCCATTAGTCATAGTGCTGTGCCATCACTCAGTGTTACACAGATAGAGTGACCAAATAACACCAGGGGAATTACACTTACTGCTTACAATGGGTGAGTGAGTACAGGACTATCTATATCTGTATCTCTGTTTATTCAATCAACAAAATTATCTGTATCCATAACAGGCAGGGCTTAATATAGAATGTGGGTGTGGTTTAACCCGGGAGTTTTTGTGGATGTGAAAAATGAAATACTGACCATATACTGTAAGATTGGTGTGTTGCCCAATATAAATGTGACAACCAGCATCAAGTAAGATCATATATTATACACATGATTCATATATGACAGAATCATAATCCACCAATTCTCTGTAACCACTTGTCCTATTCAGGGTCACAGGGGGCCCAAGGCAGGGAACAACCCAGGATGGGGTCCCAACCCATTGCAGGGCACACTCACACAGGCACCCCTACAGATAACATGGCATGTTCTCGGACTGTGGGGGGGAAACTCCATGACGACACAGGGAAAACATGCAAACTCCACACACATAGAGCTGTGGCAAAGACATGAACGCTGATCACAGAGGTGTGAGGCGATGGCACTAACCACTGTGCTGCCCCAGGATCACGGTCGTACACGCTAAGTCTTACCCATAGAATCATAATGTGTTTCCTGTACGGATGGAGAGGGTATTTTTTTCACGGGCTTCTCCAATATCCCAAAATATATGACAGGTATGATATGAAGTAAATTTACTTTCTGGAGAATATTCCTGTATGTGTAGGGAAGAGAGAGCACTGTTGCTTGCATTAAGTAGCTGGTTGAAAAGCCTAGATGACTTATTCTGATCTAGCTAGCAAAACTAAGCGTGTACGATGAGACACTGAAACACTAAAAACTTAAAATAAACTAAAAAATATAAACGACAGAGAGTGAGTAAGTGCAAAGTGAATATGCGTCTAAGAAAATGACTCATGTTAGCACAACAAGCTGAGAGATTTTAAAACACAATACGACACGAAGCAGAACTGACACAAGTAATGCAATGTTTCTGCATGCAGTGCAAGTTAGACACAAAAAAGATAACTCAGGGATGTCTGGAAGACTTTCTCTTTGTCGCGCACATGAGTGACTGGTGTTGGCATGGGAGAATATCCTGTATCATGAGTATTGGGAATACGTGGGAGGGACAGTATGTGTAGCAGGCTAATAAGCGTCACATCCTATTTATTCTTATATCTGCTTGATGACTTAAGCTATAAAGCATCAAGCACTACAACAACATTATGGGGATGATTGTCACACACTAAGGGGATGGATCACAGTACTATTGAGTGTGTTTATGGTACTTTTAAACACATCCATAATACTTGTTTCTAAGCTAGACACACCATGATAACTGTGTATTTTACTTCTTCCGTTCTAAATTCTAGATTCTATAGAATGTATCCTCATTTTGAAAATGGACTGGGGTCACTTCGACCCCAAAAATAACACAGGGGTTAAGAATGCAGAAAGACAACAATTAATAAACATCTTTGTTATTATGCCATATTTATTAATAAACACGTAAAATAGGCTAATTAGTGCAATCAGCGTTTGATGGATTCACAGGTAACAACTATCCCCAAATTCAAAGTGTCAACCTGCCCCAACCTATCTTGTCTGACATTTTTTCCGGCTATGTCCTGCCAGTTTGTAGTTACGACGTCACTAATAAAACACTCTAGAGTACTTGCTCCTTCCAGAAGCATTCGAACTTTATTCGTTAAATAATATAAGAACATGCATTGCAAAATTATCCAGATTTTTAAGTTTTGCTGTAAAATACGAGAAACCGAATAATCATCCTTACCTCAAAGGTGTGTGACCTTGACTCAGAAAACAAAAGTGGCTACCTTCTGACCCATAGGACAAATTATTTGCAATTAAAAAATTTATCAGTGCCCTATAGTGGTCTACAGAAAGTGTGACAACCATCACCAGTATGTTACTCGGCGGAGTAGGCTTCCGCTACACACAAAGCAACATCATGGATATTTATGATGTGGCTCGAGATGAAGCAGTACAGTATACGTGTTTAATATCACGATTATAGTGACCAGAATGATCAAGGTTATCAGCATTATCACAGTATTGTTAAAATGTGCTGAAAATGTTCAAAATGTAATGATATACAAACTGAAATGACTTCACCGACTTTTATATTGAAATGGTAATATTAACCATGGGGATTTTAACAGTGATTTACCCTGAAAATGGTAACTGTTTCATCCTTATGTGACTCTCAGTTCAGCCGACACAGTTAAGAAAACTATGGCTGTTTTTTTTAAGACATTCTAGGTCTTAAACTCTTTAAGGTATGTGTAAAGATTATTTCTTTACTTTACATCAGTGGTTCTCAAATTGTGGTACGCGACGGTGTCAGTGCTTGCAAACGTCAGTTATAATCAGGAATGCTGTAAAGCTGGGGACAGTTAATACGATTCCAAGGGGCCCCTGAGTCACGGTAGCCCTAAAAAAATTGGAATATAATGCGATCGATCTGGGTTTGGGGCCCAAAATCCTTGATCAGGAATCCCCGATCATAAGAGTACGCAGATGCAGCTTACCATCACCTCTCCATCTGCAACTTCCTCACCTCTGGCCGGGTGGTACTCGGTGGACAAAGTTTGACAAACACTGCTCTAGACGGCCGACTGATGTTTTAAAATCGTAATTAAATCTGACCCCTTTAAAAACCTTTTAAATGAAATTCCTCTCTAAAAAGACTGATAATCGGTAGCCCCAGCGACAGCCCTCGTCGTCAAATCTTAATGCCAGCTGTTCAGGATTATTCGTATATAGTTTTTTCATGCTTTAATCTTTTTCTCTCAGCTAAAAGAATTAATCTGCCCGCTTGATGATGCGTGCGTGGGGAGGTAGGCTGTTTAATGCCTCGATATTATCAGTTAGCATAACATTTTTAATTTAAAATATCACATATTATTGTTTAGACATGGCCCAGCCTTGACATAAAAGAACGTCAAACATCAATCAGCAATTAGTGATTTGAATGAAACAGGAGTATTGCTGTCATTCACATTGATACTGCCTGAAATTACTTGAGAATTTTAATTATTTAACTGGGAATTAATAGTAAAATTAGCCCCATTTGTCCTGGCATCACCACTGTGGGCTTCTAATTTCCATTACCTTCACACTGTACAAACGTGGTAGGTTACTGTGGTCTTTTTAAACTTTCACTCTAAATTGGTCCAGTTAACTAATCTTTTATACTTTATACTGCCTAATTTCTAAAAATGTGTTCCACTTGTCACCTAAATCATAACACTACAGATTACGGTAATTAGCTTTCGTTTACCTTATTTCATACACATCTGGACCTTGAACCTGCAAGCATTAAGATACACGTCTTTGGTCTTAACCACTTACAGAAATTAAGGACATATATTTTAAAAACTCTGGGTGCAGTGCCAGCCAAGCAGATATATGCCTGTTTTTCAAACACTTGATTATACCGGAGATAAAATGGACAACAAGAAACAGGAACAAGTGCTGGGCTCACGATAAAAGCAGAACGCTCACATGGGCCTCCAGCATGGTGCCGAAACAGGAAGTCACACTCAGTCTCCCACTCGTACAGGCCTGCATGCTCACTGATATCATTGCAACTAGGTCTATGAATAGTGTTCAACTGATCGCACAGATGCAAAACTGAAAGTCAAATTAATCATAAACATTTATTTAATGTCTCATTGATGAAAACATAAAAAAGTATAAATATTTATAATACAGCATTGTACACTTTTTCACAGCAAAAGTTTAGGGATAAGTTATTGTATTCAAGCCCACTCAAACTTTTGCACAACTGTTTATGTAGAAATCCAGACCTTCACATAAAGAAACTATCTAATGTTTCCATGTAAAGCAGTGGTTTGTAAATTCTCTTTGACCTAATAAAAAGACGGGGAATTTAATGGATTACTTGAAAATTAGTGCAAAAACCACCCTGGACAGGTGACACTGTTCTGTTTACGTGTAGAAGGAGCACCTACAAAAGGCAAGAGTAGGAGTTACCAAGGAGTCAAGGCTTTTATATCTGTTCAAGACATTTTTTTGCACATTCCACAATGTTCCTAGTCTTATACCACCCTGTCCCAATTTTTCTGGAACAAGTTACAGACACCGAATTTGCAACAGCATATATTGCCAAAAAGACAAAGCTAATAAGAAAAAACATAAAAATTGCCTGTCTGTTTTTAATTTAATCGAGGTCACGGAGAATATACAAATCACTGCTTTCTGTTTTTATTTGCGTTTTGCATACTCTCCCAGCTGTTCTGGAGGTTTGTATAAAACCGGGTGGGTAAGTCTGCTCATGCAGGGCTATGCGCCTTGCTGGCTTTCAGTTCATGTGGACTGATCAGGCTTCTGAACTGCTGTGTCAGCCATAAGTCACTAATTAAAAGGCATCTAAAATCTGCAGACATGTGGCCCATGAGGATGTGAACTGCCCTGCCCCACTATACCAGTAACTGGAGAAACTGGTACCATTAACCTATCCAAACTATTCTGGCATTGTCTACTGTGTCACGTACCCCTCACAAACAAAGTAGTTTGGCAACTGACGTGCTCTAAATGTCCTCAATTTGTGTCTATTTTTTGGTACTCTACATCATAAAATGAACACACCTGAAAGACACAGCTGGCTTACACGCATATTTTTAAATTCCAATCCAAACCAGCTTTGCACAATCCATTCTTTCTACTCCCATAGATGTCATCCATCCACTTCCTGGTTACATCAGTACCTGTGACAATCAAACTTCCTACCCCACCCCTGCGATGCCCCACCCCCTAAAGACTTTATGACTGGGGAGGTGGCTGTGGCGGCGGCTGGGCGGGCGGAGGTTCTGGGTCCACGCGGCTGCGCTTGGCGGGCAGCCCGTGGTCGTGCGCCTTGCGGATGTGGCGATAGAGATCGCCGGACTGCGTGTAGCTGCGGTAGCAATAGCGGCACTCATAGGGCCGTTCGCGGGTGTGCACAATGGCGTGCCGCCGGAGGGTGTAGGCACAAGAGAACGTCTTGCCACAGGTAGTGCAGGTGGGGACGTCCTCCACGTAGGGCCCCAGAGGGTCCTGGAAGTCCTGAAAGTACATCGCCGGCTGGTCAGCTTGCTGAGAGTGCTGGTGGTGTGAGGTGGATGGGAAGAGGGTGGCTGAGAAAGAGGTGGAGTCCGACGCGTTGGGGCCCTGGGGTGAGAGGGGGAAGGTCAACGGCTCATGGTGGTGAGGCAGATGTAGGAGAGAGGGGTGGGGCAGGAACACTTGCTCATTCTCTTCAAAGTCAGCACCTTCAACCCCCTCCGTCCCACGCCGCCCATCCCTGTCCAGCATCCCCTCCATATCATCAAGTTCTTCATCAGAAATGACAATCGCCTCCACCTTCACTTTCACCCCATCGACCTCCTGCTCTTCTTCCTCACCCTCTCTTGCTGTGGTCGTTTCTCTCATCACGATCTGCAAGTCGCCCACATTCACTTCCTGACTCGTACATGCTCTTTCTTGCCCCGGTGTCGTATCCTCGGTCAGGGTTTGGGCCTGTACGTGTAGGTGGTGGGCTGGGGGACTCTGCGAGGAGAGCTGAGCCGTTATAGGCTTCAGCATTGAGGTCTGTGTGCCGCTTCCCTGTGTCAGCTCTGCGGCACCATCGCCAGAGATCGCCGGACCCCCCCGTTCGGGGCTCTCGTTACTGGTTTGAGTCGGTGTGACAGCAGTGGCCCAGCTGCTCTGTGTCTCAGACATGGTGCAGCGATGTGGTAGTGGTACAAGGGAGGAGGACGAAGAAGAAGATGGGTGGTTGTTGGCATACAACTCAGTGGAGCTGCAGGGACTTGCTAGGGCAGTGTCCCCATTGCTGCGAGGCCGGACTGCGGCACACATCGAACCAATGCCCGCAGTAAGAGAGTCCATACCGGGCTGGGTGGTGTCTGCTAGGTCTGGACTGGCTGAGCCAGATTTGACAGGATCATTTGGACTGGCAGACTCCTCATGCTCATCTATTTTGCTCTCAGGTCCATGAGCAGCGAACTGGTTGAGGAGGGGGTAGGGGGGCACAGATGCCACCGCAGCTTTGGTCAACGCAGTGGTGCCTTCGGGTCCTCCTCCCCCAGCGTCCTCTCCAGAGCCACCCCGGGGGGCCACACTAATCCCCGCCACACCTCCCCCGACTACTATGCACTCCTCCTCAGCCTTGGTGCTGTCCGCCTCGGCCAGGCCCCGGCCCTGCAGCCTCTTCTTGCAGACACGCACGATGTCATTCATGTGCAGGAAACTTGCGGCGGCCAGCACGTCCTCCGGTGGGGGCTGGGCGGCCAGCTTTAAGGTGCCCTCGTACATGAAGTCCAAGAGCAGCCCAAAGGCCAGTGGGGTGACAATCTCCCCATTGATGGTGACTGTCTCCCTCTTGCCTAGCGGCTGCTCTGAATAGAACATGTGGAAGAAGGGTGAGCAGGAAGCGAGAACAGCGCGATGGGCCAGGAAGCGGGTGGCGCCCACCTGAACGGTGCAGTCACACAGAAATCCCTGCAGGCGCTGGGCACGCAGGCTGGCCAGGAGCTGCTGGCTATGCTGAGGGAACTCCATCGCCCCAGCAGCCTTGCAGAGGAGCGTGAGACAGAGAAAACGGAGAAAGGAAGCAGTAGAGATGAAGGTATGAGGTTATCGAAAGAAAAACTGAATATGAATAACTGCAGAAAGGCTAAGAGGGGCAAACTGTTCTGCTCTCCAGACACTAGTATTCTGCTTTGCGTCTCATTGCAGAAGTGTTAACACCACCTCCTGCTTTCCGTGGGCCTACAGCTCGTTGTGGTGGAACAGAGAGAAAAATGCACTACAAAACTCCATTCCTCATCCCTCCTCCTGTGGGCCGGCAAGGAAGAAGGCAGAAGTCTAGCTGGAAAACACAGACAAGTACGAAAAATAAAACCATTAAGAAATTTTACATCAAGGTACAGCCACCTGATCAATTTTATTCAACAGCGAAAATGGCTAGATCTTACTGAGAGTTTGTCACAACATGTTCAGATGTTGAAAAAAAATGTTTATTATTAGTAGGCAAGTATCACCGACCACTGTTTATCATTTACTATACCAGCTGCATATTACAGGTCTGCTTTCTGCTGCAATTCGTCATCGTCACCCGCTCTGTGCGAGTGAACCATTTTAAATTGTAGCATCGTAAACAATGGCAACACACAAAAGGGCTACTAGTACCAGTGACACTTAACTAAATGTACCATTTATGCATCTCCATAAGCAGCTACTTCATGGCAACATTCCTAGCATTGCAGCATACACAGGCAAAACAGGCACAGCACAGAAAACGATCAAAGTTTCAATCTGAATGAAAGACATCTTTATTATGGTGCAATTATGAAAGCAACACCACCTGTATTTAACATTACTACAATTGCCGGTTTCCTATAAGGGTTTAAGTCTTATTTAGCACCCTTTGATCAAACAATACTTTAGTGAACAAGCCAGGATAAGAGGAGAAAATGACATTTGTATGAGAATAGGGCTTTAAAACCCGTACCACAAATGTACTAGAATATAGAATATACAGCGCAGGCATTCATAATTCACTGGAAACATGAGACACGAGTCATCCCGCTCCTATTAGCTAGCTAGCTAAGCAAACAAACCGGCCTTTCCTTCTCCCGCCCGAACGACCTGCCACTGACAGCAAGCGCTAAGTTTTAAAATACCAATTTTAGCATGTGACCCCCCCAATAAACAACAGAGCGAACGCACGAAACATTTAACAATAATAAACAGCAAACGAATGCCTCACCGACACACTAAAGCAAGACAGTTGTCTGCCTCTCGTTTTCTCTGTCCTCAGCAAAAATGGCGCTGAGTAAGGCCCGCCCACTAGGGGGACAATCCTCTCATCCGATTGGCTCAAAGCGTTGCCGAGTAAGCCCATTGGTCACGTTGTTTGGTATTTCCAGCCTGCGAACGTTTTACACGCTCGTGTCTTTTTTTCCTCATTTTGGGGGGGGGCGCGGCGCTGTAGTTTGTTCAGTCTTGCGAGAAGAGTAGCTGCGGCTTGTGTCTCTCCCCCGATTTTGTGTCCTTGAGCGGCAAATAAGATTAAGGTATGCGCTCCTTAGTCCCAGTTACAGACAGTGGTCAGGGTTGCGCCTGGCTGGCGTTTAATACGGATCTGAAATTGTTAACAGAAAGATCTGTAATGGGTTTTACGCAAGCGAGAAATAACCTTCGGGCCATAGTAAACAAGTGCCTGATGCTGTCGCGTTTTACATGTTTCACTGCGTTTTAGTATCTCTCAGGTGTTTTTGCAGAGTAGTATGTGGGATTGAACTGGGAACAGAAGGAAGGCGTGAAGTTTTTCTGGTCGTTTTTAAGCAACATAAATTTTTGCGACCGTCAGATTATTCATTTTTAAGTGATGTAATACATTCCCTTAAATGTGATGTTAACAAAATTGTCTCATGTCTACTATCAATATAAAACAGCTTCTGAAATATACAGTAAAATGCACTCACCGGCCACTGTATTATGAACGCCATTCTGATACTGGGCAGGATCCCATCCGCTCCAGAACAGCCTGAATTCTGGTGATGCACACAGCAATTTTTTAAGCAGTGTTGCCAGGCAACCGCCAACCAGGTGAGGCAGAGGGCAACTCAACTGGAACCCCAGTTGAATGATCCCCAAAAATTGCCCTCTGCCAATCAAGGTTCTTTAAATAGAAATCTATTGCCCAATATCAATGGAAAGGTGCCCAGGCAGCACTGGCCAGCAACATTGCCTGGCAGCATAGCTTAAAAAGTCACCCCTTGTATCGTTACCCTTAGTGGCATGGACTGCACAAGGTTGTAGGAACATTCCATAGACATTCCATAGAAACAGGATATGCTTCAGTGTTGTAAATTGTGGTTATTTGAGTTACTGTAGACCTCCTGTCAGGTCAGAGCAGTATCGCCATTCACCCGTCACCTGTCTTATCAGCAAGGCGCTTCTGCATACAGAACTGCCATTTACTGTATGTTTTTTGTTTTTTTTCACCATTCTGTGTAAACTCTAGAGACTCTTGTCTGTGAAAATCCCAAGAGACCAGCAGTGACAGAAATACACAAACCAGTCCCCCTGGCACCAGTAGCCATGCCTTGGTCAAAGTTGCTTAGATCACAGGTTTTATCCATTGATCTGACCATTACCTAAATTCTTTGACCCTTTTCTGCATGTTTTTTTCATAGTGGGCTGCTGCTAGGTGCCAATAATTCTATTACAATCCTTGCAAAATATTCAGTTTAATTTATTTTCTGCTAGTGAGCTAATAAACATCTGTTTTGTTAACCCATCATTATATGTTAAACATGTATATTGAATACATATTTATTATAATCTATATGCATTAAATCTTTAATGCATGAGACTTTGTACTTTTAATATTTCAAGTTTACCTTTATAATTGTATTGGGCTGTGCAGTTTTATTGATCTTACTGATTTCAGTTCTGTCTAAGGATCTTCTAATGAAATTTCGTTGTCTCTAGTCCCCTTTACTAAGAGGTATGAGGTAAAATATGGAGAGAGACTCGAGAGGGAGTGGGCAAAGAGGAAGAGGAGGCAGAAAAAGACGTGGTAATCGTGATGGAGGGGTGAGAAGATGGTGTGAATTCTATGGTGATAACAACAGTGAATGAAGTGTGGCAGTAATGATGAAAGTTCCTGTTGTGTTTTGTAGGACAGGGGTGTCTGCCTCTCTAAGTCTCTGTCCTACATATTGCGCCATGGAGCAGCTCAGCTGGGGCTAAACATGAGCTCTGGTGAGAGATTGGTAGGGTTCCATTAGTCTTGGTTCTGCATAAGTGACATCACTGGTTTTCTTGTAGTAAAATGAACACCTTGGCAAACATTTGACTTTATATGATCTTAACCCTTTGGATGACCAAAGCGGTTTAACATGCAGTGAATATGGAATGTAACTGTTGCTTAAACAGTGGTGACATTGTCACCCCCAGATGGATTTGTGTTGGTGGATGACTTACTGTCACACCCTCAGTTCCGCGACTTCTCATTGGAGGATATAGAGAAAGTGGTGACCAATAATGACAAACAGCGCTTTAAGCTGTCCCGACATCCAGATAATGGAAAGCTGCAGATCCGGGCCAATCAGGGTCATTCTCTGCAGGTGAGCCTGTTAAAATTTCCTCTTTACTGTAATATAACCCACAAGTGGCCACACAGTCGTGGCTCACAGAACCACGATTGCTAGTTTGAATGTAATCCAACTGTATATGTGGATGGTGTTTACATTTCTTGTTTCTCTGACTCAGGTTGCAGACCTGGAGCTTCAGGAGGTCCAGCTGGATGCTCCAGACTGTCCCAGGGAAGCAGTCCACGGGTCGTACCTCCAGCACTGGCCATCCATTCGTACTCAGGGCTTAAACCGAATGGCTCGCACCCACATCCATCTGGCACCTGGGTTGCCTGGGGCTGAAGGAGTCATCAGTGGTTAGTGAGAGTGTAGGACAGAAGGAGGCAGCTGCATAAAGGAGGAGAAGGAGGAGATGAGGGCTGTGTTTTTATTTGCATGACTATTGTTGGTGGAAATCTGTTTCCCTGTACAGGCATGCGGAAGAACTGTACATTGGCAGTTTACATCAATGTCCACAAGGCACTGGCAGGTAAAAACATATCAGACCTTTTCTTAACTGTCCTGCATGTTTCAAATAATGCATTCAATTTGGTACCTCTTGACATGCTAAGTGAACTGATTAGCTGTCCATATTAATGCTCTAAGCAGCTGTGGTCACGCAAAACAAACTGGCACAACTTGTGTGCGAGTCCAGGGTTATGCTTCCCTGTGCTAGTTAATTGAAACCAATATTAAATGATGATCTTATTGATATTATTATATAAAAACATGATGTTCATACTCTGTTATTTTTTTTCTAAAACTTTGTGTTTGCCTTCTGCTAAAGATGGTGTCCGATTCTTCTGGTCATCCAATGGGGTTCTGCTCACACCTGGCAATGCAGAAGGCAAACTGCTTCCCCAGTATTTTACCCGTGCTGTCCAGCTGAAACCTACAAGTGAGCCTCCTCTCTCGCCGAGTCTGTGTTAGGTGGGATTGAGGACAGGGCTCTGTGCAGGCCAGCCAGTGCTGCTGTGATGTTAGATCATTGATGAGAATGTAGTTTTTTGTTGGTCTATAATTTATGGTTCATTTACTGTTTTACAGCATGTGAGCTTCCATTGGTGTAGGTAGAAGGAAGGGGGCGTGGCTATGAGCTTGCATGACAGGCACAACACTGCTGGATTTGGCGAACTGGGGAACTGGTGGATTCCCACAGCAGCTGGAGAATTGCAATGGAAAGTACAGAGCAA
>JAAGVU020000002.1:9145528-9164815 GCA_011763525.2 Mormyrus iriodes
ACTGCTGGATTTGGCGAACTGGGGAACTGGTGGATTCCCACAGCAGCTGGAGAATTGCAATGGAAAGTACAGAGCAATTAACTGAGAAGCATTGGCTACAGAGAACTTTGTCATGGGTCTTTAAAGTGGTGAAGGTTATTTGTTAGTTGAAAAATTAACTTAAGGACTAAGCTTGAAATGACCCAAGCCAAAAAATAAAAATATTTTTAAAAATGAAGTGTTTCAACAAATGTCAGTCATTGCCAGTAAAAACATACACAGTCCTGTTAGGGAAAATGCTGACCTCATAAACCTTGAATAATTGATGGACAAAATGAACAGCGGCTTTTTACACATTTTTGTTGGTTACAAGCGTAGAATCTCCACAGGCAGAGAGACTCAACTGTCTTTATGAAACGTTCATTCAAGTCAGGCAGTGTGCACAGCTACAGATAGGGCTTGTGGCTTCCTGTGGTGTAACAGACCATGAGTGTGCCTCCCTTCAGTGATGCAACTGACAGCAGAAAAGGGAGAAAATTGGACCTTTTGACCATAACACAAGGTCCTTAGTCTACCAAAATGCCATACGTCAAATGAGCGGTTATCATTGAAGTATGATGGAGTAAGCAGGTGGTAAGATGGTAGGAGGCTGCGCTGCTGCCTGAGTGGTTTAGAGTGATGAAGGGTCTGATGAAGCTGCACTGTAGTATTGGGACGTCCCATTCTCAATCCATCATATGGATCAACGGGGACTTGGTCCCCTCGTTGCAGCTATAACAGCTGCCACTCTTTTGGGAAGGCTTTCCACAAGATTTTGGAATGTATCTGTGGAAATTTTTGTCCACTGATCCAGAAGAGAATTTGTGAGGTCAGGCACCTATATTGGACGTGAAGGTCTGGTTCACAATCTCCGTTCTAGTTCATCCCAAAGGTGTTAGATGGGGTTGAGGTCAGGGCTGTGTGTGGGCCAGGCAAGTTCTTTCACACCAAACTCATTCAACCATGTCTTTATGGACCTTGCTTTGTGCACTGGGGCACAGTCATGCTGGAACAGACAAGGGCCTTCCCCAAACTGTTCCCGCAAAGTTTGAAGCATAGAATTGTGCAAAATATCTTAATATCTTGGAATGTTGAAGCATTAAAAGTTCCCTTCACTGGAACTAAGGCGCCTATCCCAACCCCTGAAAAACAACCCCATACCATTATCCTTCCTCCTCAAAACTTTGCAGTTGGCACAATGCAGTCAGGCAGGTAACATTCTCCTGGCATCCGCGAAACTCAGACTTTTCGTCACTCTACAGAACACATTTCCGCTGCTCCAGAGTCCAGTGGCGGCGTGCTTTACTCCACTCCATCTGACACTTGGCATTGTGCTTGGTGATGTGAGGCTTGCATGCTGCCACTCGGCCATGGAAGCCCATTCCATGAAGCTCCCTGCGCACAGTTATTGTGCTGGGGTTAATGCCAGAGGAAGTTTGGAAACCAGCAGTTATTGAATCAACATAGCGTTGGCAACTTTTACACAGTTGTGCACCTCAGCCCTTGACGACTCCTATCTGTTACTTTACATGGTCTGCAACTTCGTGTCCACATTTCTGTTGTTCCTAAATGCTTTCACTTAGCAATAATACCACACAGTTGACAGTGGAATATCTGAAATTTCACAAACTGACTTACTGTAAAGGTTGCATCCTATGACAGTACCAGGCTTGAATTCACCGAGCTCTTCAGAATGACCCATTCCTTCACAAATGTTTGTAAACCAGACTGCATGGCTAGGTGCTTGATTTTATACACCTTCGGCAATGGGTCTGAGTAAAACACCCAAATTCAATGATTAAGAGGTGTGTTCCAATACTTTTGCCTATATAGTGTATATGAAGAAATTCTGCAGTTAGATTTCAGAATACTGGTCTGGGATCTCATACTCAGAAGTTTGGTCACGTAACATGACAGAGAGCCAGAACACAGGAGTAAATCAGCAACAACGGACAAGACCGGTCCTTGACCTCAGTTACCTCTAAATTCTCTCCAGTCATCTGCAATTTAATTTCATTTGCTTGAATTGAAGTGATTGATTGATTAATTGAATTTATTGATTGAATTGGCTTAAATTCCTCCTAATCTCTGCATAGGTCTGATCAGCAGATACAGAAAACTTTTGATTCTGGCAAATAAAAGAGGTTCCACTAAATATTCACATACTTTCATTGGTGACCTTGATTTAAACCATTCATTCAAAAAATATACAGCAATGTAAAACGTTGTAGATGCCATTTTCACTTTATTGTGACTCGGATAAAGATCATGTCAAATATTAAAAGCCTTTCATGCAGAAATCCAAATAATTCCAACTGTAGTTGTAACTCTACAGCAGGGGTGGCCAATCTTATCCGCAAAGGGCCGGTGTGTATGCAGGTTTTTGGGATAACCTTTAGGTCAGCTGTTCAAACCCAGGTGTGAAGACTCTTCAGCCAATCAGCCCTATAATTAGTAATATAATTAGGGAGTTGCAGTGAAAACCCGCATACACACCGGCCCTTTGCGGATAAGATTGGCCACCCCTGGTCTACAGTTCATAGTCAAATATTTGAGTAATAGATGTGTTATATAAAATGTAAGCATATTGTGTTCTAATTTACTTTAGAGCAGTTTGATATTTTTAAAACACCTAAATATAGCCTGTATCATCAGTTGCCAGCTTCATTCTCCAAGCATTTAAATAATTCCTCTCTAGTGCATCATTTCAATTTGTTTCAGCTGCAAATCACTCTGTAACTGACTTTCAAACATTCAAACGTCTTCAATGAAAGACTGGTCTCCAAATTCAACAGACACGTTTTAGCAGTACGCCATTGATATAATGTTCTGCAAGCTTTACTCTGTCGCCAAAACATGAATCGGAAAACCTAATCCATGCCAGCCCTTTGGGGAAATCATTCACTGCCATTTCTAGAACCCATAAAAAATTGTCAAGACATACAATGTATCTTCTCATGGTAACCTGCATCTCCATCAGTTTGGATGTTTTTGGATGTGTCCTTTTTATTAGGTGTGAAAATGCAAACGTTACTTACAACTGTACTCAGAATCATAAGAACAGACAAACCAATATCCTCCATCTCTGCAAGCGTTGGATTGCAAATCATTTATAAATAGGCAAGGATTAAACATCCTAAATGATGTCAATACAGAAACAAACGCTAAAAAAAACCCTGTGACTGATGACTTGTGAATGTTACAGCGAAAAGATCAGGGCAGCTGGAGAACAGAAATGTGACTGAGTCGCTGCGTCTCACAAGGCCTCGTGTCCCCCAGTGAGCTTGTGGAACAGCTCCTCGTTGAGCGTGTCATTCTGTTCTCGGGCGCGGGTGGACATAAATATGTAGCCGCCGATGTATTCGTGCACGATCTTGCAGTCCGCCGTTACACAGCTGAACGCTATGTTCACATTGCCATCAAACTCGATGGCCACCTGGAGGAACATGGGAAGGGTGGAGGTTGGTAACAGGATACCAGGGTGAGTATTATTAACAAACTGTGTATCTGACATGTTGCTACTACAGTATATACCGAGTACAAAACTCAAATGTACTGGCTCCTTAGCAGACATGGAAAATTATTTAAGTATCATGTCGTTTTTTGAATGTGAGTCAAGTGAGTCACGCGTTTTGGGCTGTACAACAATCATATTGTCTCTGTTTTTTAGCTTTGGGTCTGTTCCATGTGAGAAAGTATCAAGTTAACTTACCCAGAACAGTATGGACTGTATTTAACTAACTAGTGCAGTTTTTCCCAATCCGGTCATCGGGAACCCACAAACAGTCCACGTTTTTGCTCCCAGTAGGGAGCTGGGAGAGAGCAAAAATGTGTACTGTGTGGCCGGGCGCTCGGAGGGAGCAAAGACGTGGACCGGCTGTAGGTCCCTGAGGACTAGATTGGGAAACACTGAATTAATGTATAGTGTTTTATTGAAGTTAAAAGTACCAGAATATTCCACTGTAAACATTTAACAGCCAGGAGATATTCCTCGAACCACAGCAGAAGCTAAGCCTCTGACATGACCTTAGGAGTGGCTCTCATAGAAGCTTCCATAGATCAGGTCCTTCCCTACTGCTGCGGATGTCTTCACTCTTACAGTGCTCACAGAACATACAGTGCTTTCTTCATACAGTGCTCACAGAACATACACTGCTTTCTTCATACAGTGCTCACAGAACATACACTGCTTTCTTCATACAGTGCTCACAGAACATACAGTGCTTTCCTCACAAAGTGCTCACAGAACATACACTGCTTTCTTCATACAGTGCTCACAGAACATACAGTGCTTTCCTCATAAAGTGCTGTCTTTATTCAATAAAAATATTGCAAATTTATTGATCTTACAATTAAAATCACTATTAATTTGTTTATTATTTATATAGTAGTTTTAAGTAAATCGTTAATTTCAATTTGTAATAAATTGAATGCCAAATTATAGTCCTAAAAGAGCCATTCTAAGTCAAAAAAGATTATTGACAGTCAGTCTCATTGGGGGCTTTTTAATTAGTAACACCTTTGCAATAACATAAAACACCAAACATTTGTGTTTAGTATCACTTTGGGAGCTGATGACTACAGTTGCAATTAATAGCGAAATGGCAAGAACAGAACTGAATGAGTCAGTCAAAAAGATTACTACAATAAAAAGAAAATATCTGTGCAAAACATATTTGCAGACGGGTTAAACATTGTTTGTCAGTGGAACCTTGTTATGGAACCAAAAAATTTGCAATTTTTACACGATTAAGCAAACATCCCAAGACTTTCTGTGTGCACTGCATGGTCTGGCAGTTCAGATTAAATGGGTTTACTGTGTTCATCCAGGCTCATTAATGCCAATGTATGAGCCCATGCGTGCAGAATATGCGGCTGCACATCCCACCCACTTTCAGAAAGACCCCCCCATGGTATGTGGCCCCTTTGATATACAGAAGTTCAGCCCACCTGCCGGATGTCCCAGTTGACGTTCCACTGTCTCATGTGGTTGTAGCGCCAGGTCTTCACTACATCCCCTACGCCCAGGTCGATACGGATCAGCCGGTTGTTAGCGATGCCCAGGACCTCATCTTTCCGACTGCCCTTAAACCTGAGGTGGGGGGGGGGGGGGGGTTTTATCATTGAATAATTAAACACAGGTTTTTATTGTTTGAAAAGCAGCCCATGTTGATACAGTTATGTACACATAACAGTGCTGTGTTTGTATCACTTTCTTATAGCTAACTGAATTTCAGTTAAAGATATTCCAAATCTTTTACATTTACCAATGAATACTGTGTATGAGACCAGTTTAGACTAAGAACTGTAAAGTATGCAGTGCTAGGGTAGGCAGCCTACCTCACCACAAAGTAGGAAACACCAAAGTCAGGCAGTGCCTGCCAAATCTGCAGGAATTTCAGGATGGCGTCAGTCAGGGAGAGCTGTGCCACATTTTGATAGGACTCCAGGATGCGCGGGGTTAACTGGAGGGAGATTTAGCTGTCAGTGGAGCTCAGGGTGGGCTTTAAGCTACAATCGGAATCATTCAAATTAGTAATTTTTATCGGTCAGCTCAAGGCTGAAGGATTTTGGAGAGATGTGAATGCTGAATAATTTGTAGTGAAGGAAATAAGAACCTCCACCATATGACCTTAACCCATATGAACCCGGACCCATTTCCCCTTAAAGGAAAATTATGGGGAATATAAAACAAACCAAATGGACCACACAGAACACATTTCTAATTTGTTTTTTAAATTCTGACCTGTAAAAACGAACATGTCACTTTGGGACCTAATGAGGTGAAGTCGAGGATAAAGTTGTGTAAGAAAGTTTCCAGGACATTTAAAGTCGTGGTGACGCCTGTGTCACAGTGGGTTCTTATGGGTTAAAAACCTCTTCTCCTTCATAGAACATGCTGGAACAGGGTTATGGAACTGTATAAGAATTGATTTTCATGAGTGTAGGATTACATCAGACCTGCTTGGTCTTGTACTTCTTATGGTAACGGGGGGAGACCAAGCTGTGGGTGTTGATGTTTTCATCAGCTTGGGTGGACGTGGTCCCAGGGTTGGTCCGCTGCATGGAGAGGAAATTCTGGATGTTCTCCACCTCACTGGTGAAGGAGCTGTCCGCCAGGTTCTTCCCCTTGGAGGCGAGGCGGCAGGCAGCCATCCAGCGCGCATACTGCTGTTCCTAGTGGGGGCAAAATGTTCCCATGTTCCCATGGGCAGGTCTGCTGGTTAGCAATGCAACCAAAGGTTTGCTGATTCATACTACAGACTGACAGCAAACCACTTACCTTTAATCTATTAAATTATTTGCTCAACTAACAATACCCAGTTCTATAATATGGTGTAACATTATAAAGTATGAATGAAAATCTACTATTGTAATGTTAATAGCTAATAGATATTAAAGACTAAATATCTCTTGGGATCTAAAGTTGACTTTTGCATTTAATATTTTATGAGCAAAAAACCTGCTTAACAGGCCGATTACAGGATTTGCAGCATTTCATAATAAAGTCTGTGGGAGTGACGAGAGCACGTCGGATCCACCCATGTAACTCCGAAGTCGTTCGCTATAGTCATAAATGGGCGTCGCCCTCTCACATTTTCACAGCGAAGATATACTTCGTTCATGCCCTCTGGACTTGGGATCAAGAGTTTGATGCAGAACTTCTGGCCGGCCACATTGACATCGCCCGCGACCTCGCAGCCTGATGAAAGAAGCAGGGACTGTCACGCGTTCCACTTCTAATTTGGAATGTGTGTGTGTGTCACAAATACGAGATATTTGTCACAAAGCAGATAGTACGTCTTTGCCCAGCCTTGTGCATCACTATGTCCCTTATATTGTGAATGCACAGATTTATTTAAAAAGCTGAACGTTCCATGCCTTTTAATTTTGGGATTTGTTGGGGCAGCATTAGGAATCATTCTTTTAAAGATGAATGTGAATCCCTTGTAAAGATAGACAGAGCGCGTTTGTGTTCTGTACCCTTTAGGTCCATCTTCTGAATGGGCTCTCCAATGCTTTCTTCCTTGCTCTTAAAGTACGAGATAGAAGTGTCCTTGAATGAAAACCAGTACTGCTTATACCCTTTGAGTGTCAGCCTCTTTGGTCTTCACCAATGTCAGAGAAAGAGAGAGAAAGAGATTAATACCCTATATCTGTTACATTGACTTGCATTTGAAGAATACATGCTTTACACAGACAGGCACATTCAGCTAGAGAAATATGCGTAATGTCAGTTGACTTGTGAAATCATTTGTTTGCATAACATTTTAATGTCAAGTTTTACCGAAATATCTTCAAGTAATCATGCAGTTCAGGAGCTGTTGTCATGGTTTCCTGTTTAATTAGAAAAGCATGATCATTCATCAATGTTACTCCCCACAGTCACCATCGCCCATGTCCTCTATTAACAATGTTAACAGTTTGGTAACACATTAATTGAGTAACTTAGAAACTCATTTACTACCCGAGTACAAATTCTGAACAAATATAGTAACTGCATGAAGTACACCAACCGTTATGGTTTATGAATGATGAGCAAACATGAAATCAGAACATAATTATCACTTAGTTAATGGTTACTTAATGCATTAAATAAGAGTATAGTGCTGCATTATTTGTGCTCCCTCCAGTGAAGTTTTACCTAAAATATTTATGGCATACAGTTCAAAAACCACTTATCTTTAATTATCTTTTAATTAGAAAAACATAATAGTTCACCAGTGTTAATACCCCCAATTATGATCTCCTTTGCTCTCTGTTAACAGTGAAACTCTTATGCTGGTGGATGATAAAATGGTGACAGAGCCGGCTGACTGACCAGCATATCCATGGAGCTGCTCTCACCCTCCATCTTGACCTCCAAGGACTGCAGAGCCGACTCCAGGTCATCCATTGCTGGACAAGACATCATGGCCTGAGGCTCCGACTGTGACACTTTGCTGATGTGGTACTGCGTGAGAGACGTCAAATCCGTCATTACGATCCTTCCTTCAAAGAAATGTTTTTTGGTGACACTTTACTTCAAGCCGTCATCTATAATGCGCTATAGATACCTTCATAAAGCATTATAATGGTCGGTATAAGCATTAAGGATGCTTTGTTCTGCATTATGAAGGTATCTATAATGCATTATAGATGATGCTTCATAGAGCATTCATAATACATAATAAACATGCTATAATGTGTTACACTTTTTATAAATATTAATAGCCATGTTTATAATGCTTTATGAATGCATTATAATGTGTCATGAATGTGTTCATAGATTCTTATAGATATGGCATTCATAGAAAGTGTTCGCTTTTTTATTCCTAGCAGTAGGGTATAATTTTTAGTCACATACACTGTCAAATTGACCTGACTGTATCTGATCTCTTCTGAAAACACGGCGCTTAGGATAACACAGGAATGAATGCTAGCATATGCTAACAAGTCATGTTATTTCTTCTGCATACTAAGATAATGATGCTCCTTTTGTCACCTGCAGGGCACCAAAGAGCATCATCTCCTCCTCCGTGCAGTCGATGTCCTCCAGGAGGATAGCCCACCGGGCCTGTTCGTACAGCTGGGCCAGACGGACGGCATCGTACTGAGGAGGGAGATGGGCGCAGACACGCAGGCATAAATAAAGAGAATAAACGACGAAGACGAAACGCCTCCAGCACATTCGGGTTTTTATGGAGAGTAAAATCTCCACCAGTGCATTGGCGACAGGCAGAAGTCACATGGGCAATCACGTGCGAATAGTGCTGCATATCAAATCGGGGCTGAAAACGACATATGTCCACCAGGCCCGTAGATGGGGTGGGGGCGTTTGTGTGTGTGCAAAGAAATGGCTTAGCCTTCATCATGGCCAGAGTAGGCATATTTAACATGTTTCTTACAATTGCCTTTACTACAGACACTGTACCAGGTAACTGCTTTGAACGTTTCTTACAGATAATGGAATAATGATCATTGCTTTGCCTGAGCAAACGGGAAGAAGGCTGCATGCACTCCAGTGTTCTCAGCCACTGATGTCGATGACTTTTTTTCAGCTCTAAAAAAAATTACCGACGTCTGGTCCTTGGTGACCTCATATCTGGCTATGGGGATATTCCACTTTTTGACTATTGCCGACTTTTTACTATAGATGGAATACGCCCGTTCTCTTCTGTCCAATGAGGGGGTTTGACAACTGATTTGAAAGTCTGTTCCTGTGATATCAACTTTCGTACTGAAGATTTTTTATGTTTGTGTGTCACTGTATTTATGTGTTTAATAGTACATAATAATTAACATTTGCATTCATGATGGCTGTATGTATGGGTTACTTTATATTTCTTATTTTAACGACTTAACCTTGATAGCTAGATTGCTGGCTAACTAATATCATTGTTAATTGTGAATATAAAGCGAAATTTGTTTGTATCTTGCTGACGTTGACATATTTGCCTCGCTGACAACAATCCAGCTAAGTTTTTAACACATTAACCCTTTCTCTGACAGCTGTGTAAAGATAGGTTTCCGTTTATGGGGCTAAGGGTGTGTCATTATGTTGTTTTAGGATTGTTTTGTAAAGTAGTTTCTGAAAAAAATCCATATATTTCATACTCCTGAAATAATGAGCTTTTGGAGATACGTATTTTTCATTGGACAGGGACGATATGGAGGTTTACCAATGGGAAAATGGGAGAAAAAACTTAAAAACCATTATAATTCATCAGAACTGAACTAAGCGGAGTGGATTGTGTCAACATGTTATCAAAACTGTGAGGGAATCGTCCTGCTCACTTTTGATTCAGCAGGTAAAAATGTCCTTATAACACACACATGCAGGAGGAGGCAATACCTTGGGCTCTAGTTCGTGGAAGGTGTGATATTTAAAACGTAGCCACAGCTTGTCGTTCTCCTGAATGCCCTGCTGCATCAGGGACCGAGAGGAGTCCAGCCACCTGTGAGATGTGTGAGTTTATAGATAAGGAAAGAGAAATGAAGAAGCCAGGCAAAGAGGTTCGCA
Organism: Mormyrus iriodes; assembly: GCA_011763525.2. Lineage (NCBI taxonomy): Eukaryota > Metazoa > Chordata > Actinopteri > Osteoglossiformes > Mormyridae > Mormyrus > Mormyrus iriodes. Next base: position 9,155,550 of record JAAGVU020000002.1, read on the forward strand.
CTCACACACACAATCAAACACACATGCTCACGGAGGTGCAGATACTTAGGAAATCAGAATGACAGAAATACAGATGGGCCACTTGCTAGGCGACGTCACGGCCCGCACCGCACCTGCTGTGGATGTGCGCTTTGTCCACCACACTGGCGGGACGGTACATTTTGGCAATGGTCTCAGGGGACGGTGGTGGCTGGCTCACAGAGAGCATCTTGTAGACGGCCTCCGTCTCTGGGGAGCTGGCAAAGTGGACTGGCATGCCGTTGCAGAGGCTGGTTATATTCCCTGGTGGACAGAATGCCACGTTACAGACTGTCCTCCATTTGCGCAGAGGAGAATCTGGCCCCCTCCCTCATCTCTCACCTACTGTCAGGGGAACGTCCGTGAGGTCGTACACCTCCTCCTGCATCTCCTTGTCTTTTTTCTTCTTCTTTTCCTCAACAGGGCGCAGGAGCGAGAGCTCCTCAGGGTGACGGATGTCTTTCGGGAATATGGAGTACATCACGATAAAAATAAGGATAAAATCATACAGAAGAAGACTACTGAGAACGGTTGGGTGTTACGGGTAATAAAAATCAGTTTAACCTAGATGAGACATAATCAAGACAGTCATACATAGGATTGCTTTTGGAATCTGTATTTTTTTTTATATTTTATGTACATTTTTATGAAATTATTGCCCAGAGTGGAGGAGCTCAGTGGGTTGCACTGTTGCCTCATACCTCCAGAGTTATACACGTGTAAATATGTATTACAATGACATTAATATATCCTAAGTCAAATGCATGCATGACAGCTAACCGGGCAATCACTATTTTTAATAACGTGTAATCTAGTCTAAAGACAAACAGTTATCCAAACTGACTTCTCCATTGTGTTTGATTGTGTACCTGTGGGTGTCCTGCAATGAACTTGCCTACCACAGCTTAGGCCGCCTGCAACCCTGTGCTGGATGTGTGGTCTATGGATGGAAGGTTGCTCTTTGAGGTGCTCAGGGAATAACTTAGACATTCCGTTTTGTTTTTTGGTCCCGTTTGGAAAATGTAATGATATGAAACAATGATGACTTTGTTTGTAAATATGCCAAATACAAAAAAAAATAATTGGAATTGTTGATTGGCTACTTTTTTCACAATATAGTTTAATATAATGCAAATCCGTGTGAAACTTATCCGATATGGTGAACCTTATCCCTGTGCTTACTCAGGATTCTGCAGATGCCTATGACTGTGTGAAAGACAGGCCCGGAGAAGCAGGCCCGGAGCCTCACAACAGCCCCGCTCGGCAGGCCCAGCCGCACAGGCTTGTGCTGGGGTATGAAGGTGAGCCGTGCGTCAGCGTGGATGCCACACTTGTCCAGGGTCCAGGCAGGTCGCAGGAGCCACTGCTGTTTTTGCTCCCACCAGAGGGCATGGTCTGACCAGTCCTTCTTGATCTCTGTTTGAGGGGAGGGGGGTAGGAAGCAAGGCTTTAAAAAGATGGTTTTATGGCTGAAAGACCTGTATCTTAGTGCTTCTCAACCTGGTCCACGGGGACCCCCAGACAGTCTACATTTTTGTTCCTGGTAGGGAGCTGGGAGGGAGCAAATACACAGAACCTCTGGGGGTCCCTGCGGACCAGGTTGATAAAAACTGTTGTAAACAGTGTAATTTAATTGGCATCATGCAAAAAATTAATTGTGCTTTTCAAAGTAACCTTGAACTGTGTGCTCAGTGAAGAAACAGAACAGGTTGATGGTTTGAACAGAAGCATTAGGACCACTGTTCGCCAAAACACACTTAACAGGGAGGGAGTCAGTAACAAAACTCCTTTTTTGCAAAACGTACCGACATAACTAGACCTAAAGGGTGACTTTTTAAATTTTTTTTACCTCATTCAGGTTCATGACACTGTTCTGACAGTCTGATGATGCCTTTGCTGTATTTTTGGGGACTCACGTGTCATCTCCACGATTTTGAGGATCACCCCGCCAATGTGCAGGTCGGAGGTCACACTGACAGAGAGGGGGGGGGCGTCCAGGCCCAGCTCCTCCACAGTGACGCTTAGGTCCCACACGGCCATTCTGCAAAGGTCAGCCAAGAAAGAAGTAGTGGGTGGGTGGCTTAATTTGAGTCCCACAGTTGGTTTCATCCTGTTTTGGTCCTTCCTTTAATATGATATGTACAAACAGTTAAATCCACTATAACTCAATCTAATTCTAACAAAATATATACAACAATAACCGTGTGACCCAGTATATCACAGATCCAACCATAACTCTTTCAGTTTTCCTTTATCCTCCTGTATTTTTGGAGACTGAACACACAAGCAAACTGAACTTACCTGAACACTACATACCGGGCATAAACAATTGGCTGTGGTTCTTCACTCCCATCCTGAGGGATTAGGGGAGGAGTTCAAGAGTTCAAAAGTTCAAGAACCTCATGGTATGTTGAGTTTGAACTCTACATCATCTCACTAACATCATGCTGTTCATTTTCATACCAGCTCACCAGGCTGATGTTTCAGAAAAAATTTTAATGTCTCATAAATTGATCATTAAGCTTAACCCAGGAATTTTAGTTAACACATTAATGGAAAAGTAAACCGTGTTCTTGGCAAGGATGATGCTTTAATAGTAGAAACTGTGCAGTTTGATGTTACTGTTTTGACACAATATTGAACTAAGGCCTGGATGAGGCAAGCTACATTTTCACGAATCCATGCTTGCTTTTTCACATGACAGCACTAGTCCGCCAGGCCAAGGCCAGTTCCTGTTTCCAGCTGCCACTATCAGAGTGACCCATGCTTCCCAACCACGAGACACGGCCCACACTCAAGCTCAGGTCCCCCCGTGCCTCAGGCTCTCAGCTATGCGAACATCGTGTTTAAGGACTGAATGTCAGTCCATAACTCTTCTCAGTCTAACATGGTTCCATTCATTTGGGAAAACATTTTATAGGGTTAGGTCACTTCGTAATCATCTACAGACGTTATGGCGTGAATAGTTCTGACATATAACTCATTTGAAGAAACAGGTATACAAATATTGAACATGCAGATGTACTGTTTCTTAAAAAATGGTTTAATAGCTTGCACGATGATTCAGTTGAAAAGAGCCCCGAAAAAAGGGCGCTTGCACACGGGGCATTTAAGTGAAAGGCCACTCCTTGCTTTAACTCTCTCTCCCTACAGTGTAACGTAAACTGTCACCGCACTGCTGAATACCCCAGGTCACCCAAAGATCTAACAACTAGTAACTACAGTAACTTTACATTGGCTTTTAGCAATGTTTTAACAAGAGAAATCTCGCCCTGCGGATGATCGGTAACTTACAGGTAGGCCATGAAGAGCAAGATGTTCTAAAGCGGCAGAGCTTCTCTACCACACCTTTCACCCTCCAACTATCTGCCCAAAATATCAAAAACCAGTCACTTCAAATCTTGGAAAGTCTTACCTTTTTTGGTTTTCTGAATGAAGTTCTCAGTCTTAGAACCCCCCAGGAAGGACCCTCGCCTGTTCTTTACTGCCGTTGTTTTTTGTGAGCTTTCGCCAATATGTTTCACTTCCCCCTTGCGCGCTCTCTCGCTGTATCTACTTGTGGTTTCTGTGTCATGGCTGTTGGAACGGGTGTTCCTCTGATATCAACTTCCGTACCAAAGACTTTTCATGAGCTATATGTTTGTGTGTCACCGAGAGGCTGCTTACTAGGGGTCTAAGGAAGTGTACTCCCTTCTACAAGGTACATGTGTCATCAGTGGAGATCATAGACTAATCACAGACAAATATCCTACATTTGAGGAAGAAGCAGCTCTGTTTTAATCTTGCTTGCTGCTTCTGCTAGACATTAGCATAATTAAACCATAAACATAATTAAACTATATTTAAATCCACTTAAAGTCAAAGACTTAACATCGCCTCCTACTGTAGTGTTTAGGTATTGCCAACTATTTGGGATTTAAAAAAAAAATTTAAAAATCACCAACGAAAACAAGCAGTACCTTGTATTTTAGAAGTTCCATATCTGCCCGTTATACTGGGGAAGACAGTGATTCCAGCAGTCACAGTTACTTTATTGCTGACAGAAATACAGTCATGCAGTTCGTAGCAATACAAAAGACCCTCAGGTTGTTCAGTGCGGCGCCTTGCCATTCCAGCAGGTTTCACTTTTTTTGCATCACACCGAAAGACCAACCTGACACTCTGAATGAGTCTTGCTGAAGCAGTAATGAGCATAGAGAAGGCATTTGAGAGGCTAGTAGCTGGTTAGGCAGACAAAACAAAGAATGACGAGTGATTCCAAAAGCCAACAGGAAACCTGAGACTGCTGCTTATTTGGAATGTCACTGCATTCATTCTTCACCCTTCTTATTTAAGCCTACTGCTGTGTATTTTCATCTCACCAAGTCAATTCCTTCAGCAAAAAAAATTGCAGTTCCCAGTTTTCCTTAGTGTAGATGTTTATGACATAGCTATGGACATATACACATCCTATCTACACCTAGTGCACTGGATAGACTACTCATGTAACTGATACAGGTGAATAGGAAGTGCTTATACTTTCCCAGCTCTTCTAAGCGATTCCCAGGTCCGAGCCTAATTTACAGTGTATCAGAGAAGATTGCTAGACGTTTTCGATCTCCTTAGTCTGAATCTCACTGGGACAAGATGGATCATTACAGAGACGGGGCCTAAGACGTTCACTGAAAGACACATAAGCAATGAGAAAGTTATTTTACACTCCCAATCAATCAGCATTTCAGACCGAAGCTGTTTTCCCTCCAGCACAACCATCAATTTGCTCACTTTGGGTTTGCTAAAGTGTAATGAAGCAGTTTGAGACAAGAATGCGGTTGAAGTACCTAAGTTAAAGGCCCATTCAATGGAAGAGGGTGACTTCTGGAATACCTTCAGTCACAAATATCACATTTAACATTATAATAAATGATAGAATTGTAAATGTTAACCTGTTCCAGTAAGTGCTACAGATTGTTGGGCTCATAAAGCCTTAATGCTGACACAATCCTCAAAGAAATATGTAGCATATGCACCAGGTTTCTGATAAGTGCGAAATTAAGTTAGTTTACCTTATATAGTTTTCCTTAAAAAATAACTAAATACAAAATCACCTGACATGTAATGAAAATGAATATGCAGCCTTTCACTGACAAATAACTACCCCCATTACAATACCAATGTCAAAACCAAAAGGAAGAAAAGCGTTCTAAGGCCCAGTTGCAAAAATACATCTTCAGAGCCCAGGCTTGACTGAGATCCCAGTTTAACTACTGAATTAATATGAATGACAAAGATACCTGGGAAAATTATATAGACTTTCAAATGTTCTGCAGAGGGAACCAATCTTTAAGCGCTAGGCTAACATGTCATAAATATTGTAGTGTGGCTTGGCAACAAGCACGACTTCTCCCAGTCTTTCAAAAATACATGAGTTCTGTGTAGCTGTGGTGCAACCAAACATGAATTCTATTTAATCTGACCCTTGGGAATGTGGGTAAGTGCACCATCTAGTGGGTGAAAGCAGCTGGGGTAGTCCAGAGCAGCTCGTGAAACGTTCCTTGATGTCACTTTTGCCACCAACGTAGCATCCAGGTAGCACATTGCCTTTTGAGGTCCGATTACATTTAAATATATATATATAAAAAAAAATAAAAATACAAAAAAAACAAGAAAAAACACCACACATTCATACTGCAGCCAGATACTGGGCTAGCTCAAGCATCTTTAAGATCATTTAGCCAAAGACAAAAGAAGAACCATTTAGGATTAAACAGCAATATGCTTCTTTCATGCAAGATCAATGCATGAAATTGCACAATTCAAGAAGGGGCACAAGAAAATGTTGAGAGAACTGATCTTTCTTTTTCAAGTGGGAGAGAATCACAGATATAAAGTGGGATTATGATTCACTTTAACAAGTTACAGTTATAGAGTATTTGCATTGGTCACGCTGCAACTCCATATGGGTGCATATAGCGGAGAAAAAATCTAAATCTGATATCTAACTGACTGCTACGGTAAGCGTAATTGTCTGGCTTAAAATGACAAACCTACAAAATCAAATTAACCCCTGTTTAAGAACAGTTAAAGCATGCATTTGAAAATATTTAGAAATTCTGGGATCATTAAGTCTTCTGAAACTGGCTGCTGTTGCCTTAAACACTGTTTTGGCTGAGAGTGAAGTTGGATCAACTGTAGATTTGTGTGTCTGATGGAGGCAAGAGACGAGAAGGGGGTTTTGTCGCTTCTGTAGCCTCAGTGTCATCTCGTTCTGTGCTTGAACCTTGCTTGGTTTCCCTCCAATCACCGAATAGCTATCAGGCCAACATCGATGAGCTTCTGGATCTTCTGAGCAATCACTGGATTCTTCAGGTGGCTAGAAGGGAAGAGGAGCTCTTTAACACGGCTACCACTAATTTGTCCTTGTGTGTGTTTAAACAACAACTTTACTCAGCATCTCTACAATGTTGATATAAAAAAAGTTCAGAAATTCATAACCAACCAAATTTTGTTTGTTCTCAAACTAGCTGAACATATGTGCACTTACACTACAGCATTTATGCTCCTGACTGTACCCTTCTGATACAGAATGTAGGACTATGTGGAATAATGAGGCAGAAAGTTCCTTCAAACAACCGTCAAGAAACACTCTGCAGAGCAGCCATGAGGGTAAAGGCTCCTTACTCGCTGAGTGCCTGGGGGTCCTTCTGCATCTGCTCCAGGATAAGACGCATGGCCGGGTCACTCATGATCTGCTGTACCTCTGGGTCAGCCATGGCCCTGCGTTTCACGTCCTCAGGGTCATCGTTGCGCATCGCCTGGTTGACCAGGCAACGCTGCAGTCCCTCTGAGGCCTCCTGCAGGATTTGCACAGTCACAGGTCCTATGTTACTTCAGATACTAAGCCAACCAATTCTGCCTGGAGATCAAATCCAATTTCTGGACCATTCAGCAAATTTTCTTCATTTATCTAACAAAAAAATCCATTTTCAATTGAACAATTACAACCCCCCCTATTGTTTGCCATATCATATTTACCCCCAAGTAATATACTCATGTGGCACACAACGTCCCACAGATCAACCCAGAAGCACGTAATGAGACAAAGCTGCTCTTAAAAAGGTCACTGTTTAGAAAACAGAGACTGGTCTACCCACCCAGTACCTTCAGAGAAGGCATAAGAAAGCAGTGTTCACCATGTCGTGGTGCACACTGAATGCCTGTGATACGTAACAGACATACCATCTTATGCATACTGGTTTCAGGGAGGTGGGTGACTGGCAACCGGGGGAGCAGGTGCCAGCTAGAGTTAGGTAGCATCGCACTGACACTGTAGATCTATTGACTATGAGATGCTGGCAGCAAAATTTGCCAACAAAATGGAGCGGGATTGTTGCAGTTAAACTTCTTTCCAGATAATTATACTGAATAAAGAAACAACAGATTTCCAGGACATTGCGCATCATCTGCAGGTGTCAGGGAGCTGCTGTCAATCTGCAGGAGACGCTCAGAAACTTCCCGAAGAGACGAGATGTCAGGCATCGGCTGTGCATGTTTAAGAAACCGATTAGACGTTCCCAGTGGATGCAATCTGCTGGCCAGGTGGAATATGACTTCTGTACCCAAGTGATACCTGCGACCGTATGCGTATCTGGACAGACATTTGTGCAAAAGTCCATGCTGTCGGCCATGTGCGGACCGAAATGGCACACGTAAAAGAGGAGTATAGACTAGGCTTAAGGTGCCTTGGTACCTTGGAGCTGGAGTCGAGATCCAGGGCTTTCTGGTAGAAGTCCATAGCTTTGCTAAACTCCTTCATGGCCTCCAAGGCGGCGGCTTTGCGCGTGTAGCCCTTTACTGAAAGCAGAAGACAAGGCGTGCGATGGAGACAGGAAGGACTGTATGGACAACCTGACATTTACTAAATGGTTTGCCACGACTTAAGACCGGGAGGGGGGTTGGTTGTAACTTACTGAAAGTAGGCTCCAGTCTGATGCACTCTTCACAGTCCTGCACCAAGAACAGAACGGAGAAAGAAGCTTACCTTAAGCTTTTAACTTTCAGGTGACTTGATATTTTATTAGTAATCAACCATTACAAGACCCATATGTATTTATTCATGGCTACTAACACTAACTTTAATATGAATAGATTGAACAGCTGCAAACTTATTACTTTAAAACACAGACCTTTCGAGGTTCAATCAATTCAATAGCACAGTTCTGCTATTTAAGGACCAAATTGCATGTGACTCAAGAACATCCCCTTGAATGGTTAGCAGAATGCTGCCACTATAGCATCAACCATCTAAGCAATGAACTTAATGAAGAAAAAAAAAAGACAGGACTTTATGAATCTGATTAAATGGTCTTCATGCAAATTACAGTTCTGGAACAGCGTTTCCCAACCCAGTGCACATTTTTGCTCCCTCCCAGCTCCCTGCCAGACAGTCCACATTGATAGGGAGCTGGGAGGGAGCAAAAACATGGACTGTCTGCGGGTCCCTGAGGACCGGATTGGGAAACTGCTCTAGAAAGTCATTTTAGTTTCAGCCTGTGCTTGTATGTTACGGACTAACCCAAGTATTATCTGCACAACATGCGATCAATAAGCAGTGAATCCACAGGAATGCCACATCATCTCCGATAAGACGATACGACAATAAGCCCTACCTTCAGGGCCAGCTGGAACTCCAGCAGCTTGGTGTAGCAGGCGGCCCGGTTGCTGAACAGCTTGGCATCCTGGGGGTTCCTCTTGATGGCCTCTGTGTAATGCTTCATGGCTAGAGGATAGTCACCTGGAGCAGTCGGGGAGAAACAGATGTGGTACAGAAATAGAACACAAATTAGGCAAAACCACAGACATACTGTCATTCGAAACCAGTCTTCAACCAGTCACTGACTTCGGAAACTAGAATCCCACCCCAGTTCTATTGACACCACCACGGGTGTGTGTGTGTGTGCGCAAACCTCTAGAAGTTGTTAAGTTGCTACAAGGTGTGAATCTGCTGTCCCCTACCTTTTTGGAAGGCCTCATTCCCCCTGTTCTTCTCCTCCAAGGCCAATTCAGGGTTGATGTAGGCCAGCTTTTCCTGTTCCTTCACAATCTTCTCTGCCTGGCGGAACAAGGGTATTTAAAGACAGTCTGGGGGGGGGGGGGGGGGGGGGGGGGGGGGGGGGGGGGGGGAGCGGGGTGGCGGTGTACCCCCCACTCCGGTTGTGTCTTTTTGTGAGCGTGAGGGGGGGGGCCGCTTGGTATCATTTTTTTTGTTG
>JAAGVU020000002.1:9181658-9195071 GCA_011763525.2 Mormyrus iriodes
GTCCCTTCTCCTCCCCTCACACCCCGCAGCGGGACCCGCGCCGGACTTCGCCTCCTTCCCCCCCACAGGCCCTCCGCTGCTCCCTGGCCCCCCTCCCCCGAGAGGGGGGGGGGGCGCTCTCTCTGTTACCGCCAAGCAGCGGGGGGCTAGAGGGAAGGGCGGGCTGGCGGGTGGGGGGGGGGGCTATTGGGCCCGCAGGGCGAAGTCCGTGTCAGGAATGATCCATGCAGTGTGACCTGCGCATATTACTGCCTGTGAATTTTTTATCAGACAGGGCATACCGATGTATTATTTACACACATTCCAGTAACAGTCAGATTCTCCTGCAGAGTTAGGTGATCAGCTCTTTCCCATTGTGGGCACGATATTATTTAAATGCCTCTCCAAGTCCCAACGATCTGTCGGTTTGAATAGTGATGCCTGGAGCTCTGGAGCGCTTGGTGTGTGTGCTTGGGATGGGGGGAGTCCTGCTTTAAACAGCCTGACGTGAATCATGACTCCCATCCCGTGTGTCAGCGGCTGCAACAGATCTGCGAAAGAACCAAAAAAAGGTAAAGTGCGTTTTGTGGTGTGCGCACTGCGAAAACACGCGGCGCTAATGAGATCTGAAGGCTGGAGGAGCTGCAGGCCAGCGCAGAGCCGCGTGCATGCTGATACACAGATGTTCGCGTTCCCCGCGTCCGTGCTCGCAGTCGGCGGACCTTGGCGTACCCGTGAAGGTGTCCCCAAACCTAAGGCACGCTTCCAGGAGGACTGACCTACGTGGGGCGTCTCATGAAGCGAGACCTCAGAGGCGGCCGTCCCGGCACCGCGTGTCATTCTGGATTTACTGCGGTGGCGGTACTGTCAGGTCAGTGACTGAGTGGAGAGCACCGAGATCACCCAGGGCTGCAGAGACGCGCGGAGACGTCTGGGTGGCAGACGTCTGTGCCAGTGGCTTCCATCACTGTCTGTCTATTTCGCTGCTTTACAAGGGGCAGGAAATAAGATCCATGACAAGTGATGCATCTATAAACGTATGGCTGTAATTTGGCATGAATGACAATTAGTTTCCCCCACTTGAGAGCCCCGCAGGACCTCCAGCACCGTGACACACACATCTCTGCTGCAGCCTTTTTCTTTACTTTTTTTTTTTTCTTTTTAACAGGATTGTAGCTCGTATTGAGGAAGCTGGATCGTTAGCCCTGAATGAGACTAATTAGCTTAATTGCCTCAATGTGGTAATGCACGAGGAGTCTTGCTGTTTATCAGATGGTGGCCTCATCGCACAGAGACCGCTCAGAGAGGTTTAACTTCACTCAGCCATTATAGTGTGAGGGGTCAATATCATGCCCCAGTGCTGCTGCAGCCTGTCAGCTGATGTGGCAGAAGTTCCCCACATTAACCCTTTTGTGTCCTGACTCTAAATATGTGCATGCATAGATGACGCACAGCAGGCTGGAGTACAGTCTTGACCTATGGCCTTATTGCCTCATGCCTCCCGACCTCATCTGTGTGTGCTGAGTTTGCATGCTCTGCCCCGTACTCTACACACAGTCGGGAATTGCCCTTACTGTGTGTGTGTGTGTGTGTGTGTGTGTGTGTGTGTGTGTGTGTGTGTGTGTTCGCATGCGCCTAGCATAACACCATGTGTGTCTCAGCGTAGTCTCTGAATCCCCACAGGTCTGACTGAATGGATGTTCTTGAGTATTTATATCTATGTAGGATAACAGTAAGTCTACTCAGAGCTTCCGCTTTGATTAGTTGAACAGTATATGGGGGTGGAGGGGCAGGAGGCATTATTTGGGCAAGGTACCACCCCCAGTCATTGTGATGAACGCGCTGCCGTGTAAAGGTGCAAATTTGTAAGTGGAAATGCTGAAGAAGGAAAGTGTATTAGTAGGATTATGGTAAGGGGATGAAGATGATGATAATCATGCATTAATGATGAATACCGGCTCGTTTGCATATAAAACTGTGTGCCTGATGGTCCAGCCGCTCTGCATTTTCTGGCATTAACCTTCGCCTTGGGAGCAGTCTGCTGTCATGCCCATGCAGGCCAGCACGTAAGCTAGCACTGCGACTGTCTTTCAGGCCGGTGACAGCGGCGCAGCCGCCATTCAGGTGGAAGATGTCACCGGCGACATCAACCTGCCAATTTCCATATCAGATGCCCCGATTCTGCTGTATTTGCCTGAAACTGGGAGAAAGGACGCTCTGTTTTAATTGAGTGAAATGCAGGTGCTCAAGCAAACTTGACAGGGACAGCCCAATTATTTTGTGTGTGTGTGTGTGTGTGTGTAAATCAGAATGTGGAGCTGTACTGAATTACTTACTGAATTGCATAAGTGAAGCACTTTTTTATTGTGCTGGATTGAGACTGTGTACGCACTGCATCGTTAGAGCACAGGAGAGTCAGCTTTATTCATATAAGTCAGGCTTTCTTTCACATAAACTCAAACTGCATCATGGCTGCACACAGACATGTATGTATTTAAATTAGTGCATGCCAGGCATTGGTGTGAAGATCATGAGGAATCGACTCCTGTATGTTGGTGTGTGACTGCAGGGACGTCCTGATTTTGCCTAGTTTCTGGGTAAACGAGAGAGGGGATTGTGTTTCACTTCTTTGACCAATCACAGTCTTTATTGCATGACATCACCGCATTGGTTACATTTTTTTCTCATTTTCAAACTCAAAGCTTCCAGCCACTAGGCTGGGGTGGCGTGTGGCTCAGTAGACTAAACCTCTGTGCTTGTGACCAGAAGGTTGCCGGTTCAAGCTTTGTTGTTGTTGTTGTTGTTGTTGTTGTTGTTATTATTATTAGTATTATGATCTTTATCGTCATCATCTTCATCATCGGGGCGGCATGGTGGTGCAGTGGTTAGCACTGTCGCCTCACACCTCTGGGACCAGGGTTCGAGTCTCCACCTGGGTTCCGTGTGTGGAGTCGTGGGGTTTCCTCCGGGTACTCCGGTTTCCCCCCACAGTCCAAACACATGCTGAGGCTGATTGGAGTTGCCAAATTGCCTGTAGGTGTTAATGGTATGTGAGTGTGTCCTGCAATGGGGTGGTGCCCCCTCCTGGGTTTTTCCCTGCCTTGCGCCCATAGCCTCCGGGATGGGCTCCGGACTCCCCACAACCCTAAATAGGATAAGCGGTTAAAGAAAATGGATGGATGGATTATCATTATCAAGCATCATCTTAACATAAGGCATACATAATAAAACAAGTACTTCTCTAAATCTGTGCACCTTGCCGCTTAACTGAAAACACTGGTTTTAATTAATGTGGTGATGTCATACAATGAAGACTGTGATTTGTTAATGAAGTGAAACGCAAGCCCCCCTCCCCCCCTTGTTGACCCAAGGGTATGTCAAACTCTGAAAAATCAGGACGTGCCTGACCGCAGCCCTGCAGAGTGTTTCTGAGTGTTAAGGAGAGGCTGGTGTGGCCATTGCAGTACCCTGAAATGTGAGCTCTTCAGCACAATGGTACAGCTGCATTACCCTCCCCGCACATCAGCCAAAATGGGCTGAGCCATTAGCTGCATCACACTGCTTAGCTGGCTCATGACACGTGCACACTTAACCACTGGTAATCTCCTTATAATCTCTTCCACTGGGTCAAATACATGTTTGCATGCATAGACACTCACCAGATGATCTTCTCTAATTAATGCTACACCAACAGATTAGCACTGAGCAAGATGCATGCACACACACGTACATACGCACTCACACCGTATGCACAACAAACCCCCATACAGATCGGAGCTCATACACAAACAGTGATGCACACTGATGAATATGGGCAGTGTTTTTACTCCATAATTGTCAGCTTGTCAAACAGGTTTATTTTAGCGCCAGAATAAATTTACAAATCAAATGTCTTATACTGAACTTGTGAAAATTCTCTCCTAACCTTCAGAAAATGTGCCTCCCCATTACACCTTCATCTCACTCCTAATAAACACAAATCACACGTAGTTCAGCACAACTCCCCTTTAATCCAATAGAAAAACAAAAAAGAAACTTGGATAAAACAGCCTATAGACAAAATATTCCCTTTTTCAATTTACATCAGAGTCCGTTACAGAAAAAAGATGTTTGGAAAGCAGCAACCTACAAAAACCTGTGAAAAAACCGGGGGGGGGAAGAAGACTCCAAAGAGGCGACTGAAAACCGTGTCACCGTCGTCCTTATTCCTCTTATTTTGCCTTTTTCTCACCCCCCCCCAGCACACTGGAGAGGACAGGCGGGTGAAGGAACCGTGCGGCATGTTCTGGAAGTTTCCCAGCTGTGACCGCTTCCTGTTTGTTCAGCAGTATTGCCCGCAGTGTCTCTAGGCCATCAGTCCACACTGCTTACCCGTGAGAAAAGGTGTGCTAACACAGACACACACACAGACACACACACCCCGCCAGTCGCTTCTTAACCTTGCGGCTACCTGCCACCTCCCCTTAGCTGTAATTAGCTGGCGACGTCTTAACTGGCAGAATGTGATGCCATTAAAACGAAATGGCAACCATCTGGCGTCCGGCTGCATTTATCTCTTTCAGCTTTATAGGTTTTTGTTGTGGAGGCAAATTGAAAAGCATAAACCGGCATTAGCGTTTGCAGGAATAGGTACGGGGTGGGGGTGGGGGGTCTTCGGCATTTAACCAATACACCTAGTAGCTTCAGGGGGGTGTTAGATGTCTGTGTGGATCTGCCAGACGTGGATGGACCCACGCGGGAAGGTCTAACCAAAGCTGGACAGTATGACGTGCCACAACTGGGAGAGTATTTTATGGGTTTGTAGTGACTGTATTAGGCAACACAGAAACGGTGAAGGTGCATGAAAGGAAGGTAGAGGCCCGAGACCAGCAATACGGTCCGTAGGGGTGCGGCCCAAAGCAGAAACACCCTGTCGTTCGTGGAACATTCTCATTAAAGCAAATCCTTCCTTTGTATAACGGTGACACGGATTTCAGCTTTGAGTTCTCAGGATTACGTTTTAGAGGGAGATCCCTGATTTAGATTGATTACCGTAATAACCGTATGCACGCTCACCTGTGCACCGCACTGGGGGAAAGCTCTTGCCTTTGCAGCAAGTTTTACCTACTTTAAGTCTATGCTACGCATCTTCGCAACCAGTGCAGTTCGGCTTGGTGCTAATGAAATGTTTGCCCCCTGGCCTAGAATGTATAACGTTATACATGCAGTGCAATGACCCTGCACTAGATTAGTGAAAGGCAGCATGGATGGGTGGATTCGCATACTGGTGTATCAGCTTTCAGTATAAAACGTGTGTTCTTTTATTCTTATCTAATGTTGAATTCAATTGTAAAATCCGAAGCCATCTTTTTCACAAGAATACAGTAATAGTCTTCCATAACAGGCAGCTGGAGCACACTTTAGCTAAACAGAATGGTTGGACAAACGTACATAGACAGGCACAAGGTCCTGTGTGATTGCTGCCGTTTTATGATCCTTATTGTTCATTTCAGTCTTCCTCTTAGTCAGTCTATGTCTTTGTTTTATCTAGCCCTTTTGTCATTCTCCCTATCTGTTCCTTTTAAGTGCTGCACCAATTACATAAAGAGTGAACTATACTAAGCCTTCAGACCAAATGGTGGAAAAAATAAACCTTGTAAGAGAGACATTGTCTTAAGCCACCTGCTAGTCTCACCACACACCCAGCGAGAAGGTCCACAGTGTTGCGGTTATGCGTATCCCTGAATTCCATGGAGCCCCCCCCCCACCCCTCCCCACCCCCACTGACCAGCACTCTATCCAGCCATTAAAGTTTGACAGTGTATGACCATCCGGGTCGCCCAGTGTCCCCTTTCTACAGCCACTATTTTCATTTCCAAAGCATTCTTGATCGGTTTATTTGTACCCTTAAGGCCGGGTCATGCCGTGACTTTCTGTTTCACCTTGTCTGAAATCTCTTCGGTATGTGCTCTGCTTCGTTCACACGAAACGGGAGCAGGGTATTTTTGCGATTGTCACTGTTGATTTTCTTTATGAAAAAATAACTGACAATGTGTTGAAGCCTGTTCTGACACTATTTAAACCGGCACTCCGCGGAAAGCAGAGCCACTTGGCTTGGCGCACACTGGTCAAGTGTTATTACAGCAGTTAGGTTTTGGAAGAAAATGCTTCTTTTTAAAGACTTAATTTTTATATTTTGAAACGTCAAAATTGAGGAATTGCAATGACATTTCTGTCTCGTGTTTTTGTTTGTGTTGGGATGCATGACGAACAGACCTCATTTTGGGGAAGTGTGAAAACATCACCCTCCCCAACCCTTTCCTACTTTAAAAATAAATTAATTTAACCGAAATCTATTGCAATTCAGGTCTCACTGCATTGTCACATTGTCACCAGCGCTGTCAGCTCCTCCCATGGACTAAACCTACGACAGAAATGGAAGAAGTATAGGAGAAGCTTACGGGAAAGCAGTGACTAACCCTACACACATCTCTGTACACTCCCGGCCCCTTTATATCCCACTTTTCCATTCCAATCAGTGTTGACCCACTTTGCCCTATTTCAGTCCATTTTAAAAAGAAATACAGCACAAACAAAACATAACAAGAGGTATATTTAAGTACCAGTGCTCTAAAAGTTATATCATTTGCACTCTGGCTGAAACTTTTACTTTCTCTGTGATAAACTTTTTCTTTTTTTAATCATAAAATTCTGGGTTTCAAAATAGCATTTCGAAGGCTCGGTTTGTTAAAGTAAAGGTCGGTTGGAATGGAACTCATGAGGCACAAGGGAGCGCTTTGGAGAGAGGGCCTAGGGCCTGAAGGTGGCGCCATCACGTGTAGGAGTAGTCTATGTCAGGGATACCCCCTTCCCTGTAGCCTCGGTTGGTGCCATAGCCAGCATTCGCCACGTCCTGGTGGCTGCTCTTGTAAAGGCTGGTGCCGTTGGAGGGGAAGATGGTGTGGATGACGTAATCCTCCCGGGGCTTAGGTCGCCGCGGCTGCTGGGCGTCCATGGGCATCATCTGGAAGCCTGGTCCCCGAATCTCCAGGATGGAGGTGTCCTTCTTGGTGCCCGACTCGACGTAGTCATCGTAGTGTTTGCCGGTGCGCGAGGCGCTGCCACGGCTGTAGGCAGCCTGCTCACGGGTGGAGAGGTAGCCAGCTCGGTGTCCAAACCAACAGAATATGCCGAAGATGAGGGCCAGGGACACTAGGGCGGTGGCCCCCCCGATGATCCCGGCCAGAGGGAGAGCGGCCAATCGCTCAGAGCCGCGCTCCCCATCTGGGTCGGAGCCAGGCTCCGCCATGTCCGAGGTCTCCGCCTTGGCGCACACCGGGGTCTCGTCGGAGTCCGTGTTTGCTGCGATGGTGCCTTTGCCGGAGCTCGCGGCCAGTGGCACCATGCAGATAATGTAGGTGGACTGGGGTTGCAGGGCACTGAGCAAGTACTCACGCCGGTCGCCTGGCACCAGTGTTTCTGTTATGGAGCCCACAGCCGGGCTGTTGCCCAGGCGCAGCCAGCTGAGCCGGAAGGAGGGGGCGGGGTGCGTGGCCAGCCAGGTGATGTGGATGGTGTCCGGCGTCAGTGGCTTCACTTTCAGCAGCAGGGTCTTGCCAGCACCATTGCCACCCATGGGGTAGTCAAGGCGGGAGTCAGGGAGCCGCAGGCCCGGGCGCTTGGAACGCAGTGTGAAGAGGGAGCCCTGGGGCAGGGGCATGGTGGTGGAAGACGGAGTGATGGGCGGGCTTCCGGCCCTCCCCCCGCCCCCGGCTCCCCCCGAGCCGCCGAGGCCTCCACCCACAGCCTCGCAGTCCTCCATGTGGGCACTGAGGTCCCTGAGGGCCATGCCCCGCACCCTCTCGGGGCCCTGGCAAGTGAGACCCCGCACAGTGACGGAGGAGCCGCGGGCGTGCAGCCAATCGTGCAGCCAGCGCAGGTTGCAGCCGCAGTGCCATGGGTTGCCACGCGCCAGCAGCTGTGTCAGGCCGTCCAGATCTCGGAAGAGGCCGCGCGGCAGAGTGGTCAGGTTGTTGCCCGACAGGTCGAGCCGCTGCAACCGGCGCATGCCGTCCAGGGTGCCCCTGGGCACATGGGTGAGGGCGTTGTCCTGCAGGTAGAGGCGCTGCAGGTGTGCGCTGGGCAGGTTCAGCGGTGGAGTCTGCAAAGAGTTGCGCACCAGTGAGAGCTCGGTCAGGTTGGAGAGGCGCGAGAAGGTGTCATCGGCAATGCGCTGGTTGGCCAGCAGGTTGCCGTCCAGCACAAGGCGGCGGAGCGAGGAGAGCCCCCGGAAGGCATGCGTGGGGATGGTGGAGATGCGGTTGTCGTCCAGCCTGAGCTCCTCCAGGGAGGATGGCAGACCGGAGGGGATGCTGGACAGGTGGTTGCGTGACAGAAAGAGCAGGCGTAGGCGCGGGTTGTCGGCGAAGGCCTGCTCCTCGATGCTCACCGTCGATATGGAGTTGTCGTCCAGATGCAGCTTCTCCAGTAGTGGCAGCCGTGCCAGCGCTGAGCGCGGTAGCGTGCGGATGTTGTTGTCCTGCAGGTGCAACTCGCGCAGCGACGGCGGCAGATGCATGGGGAAGTCGTCCAGCTCATTGTCATACAGATAGACGACACGCACAGACACACGGTGTTCCAGTGAGGTGGGCAGGCCAACATTGTCGATGCGGTTGTTCTGGAGGTAGAGCACTGCTGCCGAGAAGGGCAGTGGTGGGATGAGGCTCAGGCCGCGGTCATTGCAGTAGATGAAGCCCTCATCACAGCGGCACACAGCGGGACACGCCACGTCTGCTTCGCGCTCCGCCTCCTGCGCCGCCTCCGCCGCTGCCGCTGCCAGCTCCAGCACCTCGGCCAGCAGAGTCAGGCAGAGCAGCAGCAGGAAAAGCCAGTCGCGGAGCTCCGCCACGCCGTCGGGGGCCATGCCGCCCGCCCGCTTGCTCCCTCCCTCTGTTTCTCCTCTGAGGCCCACCCCACGCTCTTTCTAAAGAGAAAGAGGAGTCGTGATGCTGAGTGGGAGCAGTTTCTCTGTGCCAATATCCTCCGACCGTCTCCTCGTCTTCCTCACAGCCTGCAGGTCAAAGAAGAGGGTGAGTCAGAATGGGAGCAGGCAGCGGTGCAGAGACAAGAAGAGCCCAGCCATTACTGACAGCTCACTGCTGAATGGCTTCCTCTTTAAGCTTCCGGACGATGCCTCCGTCACCCCAGTACAGATCCATGGTACCGTGCATCTCTA
Source organism: Mormyrus iriodes (assembly GCA_011763525.2). NCBI lineage: Eukaryota > Metazoa > Chordata > Actinopteri > Osteoglossiformes > Mormyridae > Mormyrus > Mormyrus iriodes. The sequence goes on from JAAGVU020000002.1 coordinate 9,190,852, forward strand.
ATGGACCCTCCCAAGCCCGGGTGGCCCAGGTCATGCCGAGTGTGAGAGCGAATTAGTCAGATGCAGGCCTTCTTCTGAGCTCCAGACAGTGGGGTGGGGGGGGGGGTTGTTATCAGAATTACCAATATTTCAGCATGTAGCAGGAATTCGCCTCCATGTTACACAGTAACACAGAATCCCAAGGGACTGGTGGCACCTGCTGCAGACAGCTTTCCGTGCAGCGTGTACAGAGAACAGGACAGCACAATGAATGTATGGGTTGTACAATGAGACTCTAACAGGTGGCTGACGGAGATGAAAAGTGACGCAGTGATGTAGTGCTTGGCTGGGTAAAAAAATTAAAATGGGAGGGAATATGGAAATGTCACTGTGGGGATTTAGCAGGTGCTGGAACAAACGCTACATGCCATCAATCATCCTCACATCCGACAGCAGGATCTTAGAAATATATATTCTGCGACGCAAAGGCAGAGCACCTCATGTTCCCCCTTCTGAACCTGCTAAGCTGGCGTGTGCCAGGAAATACCACACGTTTCCTCATAATGAGATTCCCAGCTTTAAGGCTGTTTGGAGGCGATGCTACAAGTTTGCCGCCTGTTTTGGGTGGCTGGCCCACCCACTGCTTCAGATTTTCTTATTTAAATTAAATGCACAAGACATTTTAATCCTGGTGCTGCTTTGCATTGCCTGGGTGTGACTTTGTCCTGCGCCGTTCAGTTTAGCCGGAAACGTGACATTTTGGTCAACTGCGTAATACATCTAACAACCTATTTCAGCAAATTCTTTTACTAGCCAGTTTATCTTATACTTGAGCTCTCAGCATTTCAGGAAGGTTCAATCCATTTCTTCCTAAGAACTGGAAATTAAAAAATGACACGCTGATGACCTCAGCACCCTTTTTCATCAGTGTTGTTCACTAATCTGCACTCATTGTTTTAATGGCCACCTGCCAGGATGCTGTTTGTGCGCTGTGCTCCCACGCGTACGACTGCGTTAGCAGGAGAGGGGCTCACCTACAGCCATGGAGCCCCGCTCCCCCTGGCCTCCAGAGATGGACACCCTCGACCAGGTATGCAAAGCAGCTCACTAACTGGAGTCGCCTAACATGCAAAGTTAAGAGGAGGTGCTGGATCGGGGAGGGGGGGGGCATATATTTATTTACATTCAGCAGCTTTAGACACTGCCTGGGCTATTTCCAGTTTGTGACAAAGCAAAGGCTGTAACCCATCTTTGGAAACAGTGGTTTGGTCTGGAGTGGCAGGAAGGCTAAAAAAACAGTGGTAGTGGCAGATAAGGACAAAATTGCTCTACCGCGAGTTTACATGCACGACACCAGCCGAGAAGGGTGACGGGGAGCAGTAAAGTGAGGAGAGGGAGGGGAGCATTGCAGGAGTAAGGAGAGGGGAAAGGTAAGGAGTATGGAAGAGGAAGAGGGAAAGGCGGGATTAAAGAGAAATGGGAAAAGAGGAGTAAGGAGAGAGGGGGAGGAATAAGGAGAGAGGGAGAAAAGCAGGAGTAAGGAGAGGGGGAGGAATAAGGAGAGAGGGAGTGGCAGCAGTAGGAGTAAGGAGAGAGGGAGCGGAAAAGCAGGAGTAAGGAGAGAGGGAGGGGGAAAGCAGGAGTAAGGAGAGAGGGAGGGGAAAAGCAGGAGAATGAGTAAGAAGAAACAGGCGGAAAGCAGGGGTAAGGAGAGGGAGGGGGAAAGGGTGGAAGTGGAGAGGAAGGGGAAAGAGGAGTAAGGAGAGGGAGGGGGAAAGGGAGAAGAAATGAGAGAGGGGGACAGGAGTAAGGAGAGGGGGAGGGAAGGAGTATGGAAGAGGGAAAAGCAGGAGTAAAGAGAAAAGGGGAAAGAGGAGTAAGGAGAGGGGGAGGAATAAGGAGAGAGGGAGTGGCAGGGGTAGGAGTAAGGGGAGAGAGACTAAAGGGAGGAATAAGGAGAGAGGGAGGGGAAAAGCAGTAGGAAGAGTAAGAAGAAAGGCAGCAGTAAGGAGAGGGAAAGGCAGCAGTAAGGAGAGGGAGGGTAAGGTCAGGAGTAAGGAGAGAGGGGAAAGGTATAAGGAGAGATGGAGGGGAAAGGGAGGAGAAAGGAGAGAGGGAGGCAGAAAAGATGGAGTAAGGAGTAAAGAGAGACTGAGGTGGAAAGGCAGGAGTAAGGAGAGGAGTTTGTGTTTCTTATTTTTTCATGCTGTACACTAAACAGAAGCATGCTGAAGTGTCACTCTGAGCAGCATATTGAGGGTTTCTGTACATCACGCCACTCGGCTGAGCTGACGGCAATCAGGGCAGCCCATTCCCGGCCGGATCAGCGCCTGATTATCTCTTAAAAGTTCTTCCGGATGAGCTGATGTAAATGAAATTCCTACAGAGTAACACTGTCAGGCACAACCCAGAGAGAGACGATTCCTTTTGATTACATTTAATCACCCTGAAAAAGCTGCTCCCAAGGACAGGAATTATATTAAGTTCAGGAAATCCTAATGAGGCAACAACATTACACGTAATCTGAGTAAACAGAAATTTATTTAACGTTTTTCTTTCAATTCATGGTAATGATTTGCAGGAGATTACCGGTAGAGTTTTTAGCCTATTTGCCTTCGCGCAAGGACAAACATCTGGGAGGAAATTTCAATTTAACGCAGCGTGATTCTGTAACCCACACTGGTCATTCATCTTAAAAAGGATATCATGCATATTAAAGTCACTGTTAATGGCTTAAACCTAAATGAAAACTGTGCTATTGCTAGAGCCAAATTGCATTCAGGATTCATACCAATGCTTTATCTGTCCATTCTCTGGCTTTAAATTGGCAATATGCTGAAAAGGCCTGGTATGGGGATGGTATGGGAGGGACAAAGCTTATATTTTCCTCCCATTTTTTGTCTCCCAGATTTTGACAGGAAATTAAGCTGCGTAATAAATACATATGACCAGAAATATAGAATATAGTAATCTGTCTCTTATATACATTTAAAATTATGATATAATTTTAACTCGATGTAAAAGCCATGCGAGATTTTTAATTATGCTATTAAGTTCTAATTAAATTACTTTTAACAATGTTAAGATATAATTGCAATCTTAGCCTCAATTACCAGCCCTACCTCTAAAAAAGGTGAGGAATCCACATTTCCTTATCCTTGGTCCTTTAACTCCGACGTACAAAAAATTAGGACCAAATTATCCAAAAAACGAGTAACGGTAACTGGTTATCAACAGTGCACTCTGTACACTGATACATCCATGAATATAAAGGAGTATCCATAATGGAAATACAGCAACACAGGGAAGTTCCTTTCCAGCAGCTGTATGTAAAGGTGCAGGTTGATGGGCAGTGTGCTTGCTGGCTTTTGGCTCTGTCCTGGCCTTTTTCCCTGCTCATGAGGGGGTATTTTCACTTCCCGCCCCGCCCTGCCCTCCCCCTGTCAGCCTGAGTGTATTATTGTCCTTCCCATTTTTGTCCCCTCTGCACTGCCAGGGTAGGTGGTGCTGTGGTATTTGTTGTGTGATAGGCTCTGCAGTTCCTGTCGTGTAGGCTGGCTGTGTTGGGCTCTCTGTGTGGGCTGGCCGTGTTAGGCTCTCTGTGTGGGCTGGCTGTGTTAGGCTCTGCAGTTCCTGTTGTGTAGGCTGGCTGTGTTAGGCTCTCTGTGTGGGCTGGCTGTGTTAGGCTTGCAGTTCCTGTCGTGTAGGCTGGCTGTGTTGGGCTCTCTGTGTGGGCTGGCTGTGTTAGGCTCTCTGTGTGGGCTGGCTGTGTTAGGCTCACGCAGTTCCTGTTGTGTGGGCTGGCTGTGTTAGGCTCTGCAGTTCCTGTCATCTGGACTGGCTGTGTTAGGCTTGCAGTTCCTGTTGTGTAGGCTGGCTGTGTTAGGCTCTGCAGTTCCTGTCATGTAGGCTGGTTATGTTAGGCTCTTTGTGTGGGCTGGCTGTGTTAGGCTCTTTGTGTGGGCTGGCTATGTTAGGCTCTCTGTGTGGGCTGGCAAGGTTATGCTCTGCAGTTTCTGTCGTGTGGGCTGGCTGTGTTAGGCTCTTCATGTGGGCTGGCTGTGTTAGGCTCTTCATGTGGGCTGGCTGTGTTAGGCTCTTTGTGTGGGCTGGCAAGGTTATGCTCTGCAGTTTCTGTCGTGTGGGCTGGCTGTGTTAGGCTCTTCGTGTGGGCTGGCTGTGTTAGGCTCTTCATGTGGGCTGGCTGTGTTAGGCTCTTTGTGTGGGCTGGCTATGTTAGG
>JAAGVU020000002.1:9212553-9225227 GCA_011763525.2 Mormyrus iriodes
TACCAACAATCACACCATGTCCGAAATGGCTTAGATCACACGTCTTAGCTGTTCCAGTGCTCTGCCGAATAATAACCGACCCTCTTGTCCCAGTCCGTTCTGCATATATGGAGCTGCAGCTATGATGCGCTGTTTGGTGGAGCAGTTTGTTTTAGCAAGCGGGTATATCTAATTACCTGGCTACTGAGGGTCCTATGTATGAGGTGAGTTACATGTAGTGGAAGGCGGTAAAATTTATAATAATGATCTATAATCTTTTCCTTATATTTGCAGCTGCAACAGTATAGTTGTCTCATATTTTTTCATTAATATTTTAATTTATAACATTCTCAACATGTGTGCTTCATACTGAATCTCCTTTTGTGACTCACACAGATTCATATGCTTTTAGAACTCTAACACGAGCATCTTTTTTAATGCTATCCTCACATAAACCTATAGTTGAGCTTCTGTAGGAATGAAAATAAGACTGATTTTGAAAATAAGGCAGATTTTGGTCAGGTGTCTGCATTGTGTTACGCAGTGTACATCCTCGCCTGTCTGTCTGAACTGCAGCGCCCCACATGTGTGTTCAGCTCGCTGGGGGCTGGGCTGGGGGCTGGGCTGGGCTGGGCTGGGCTGGGCTGGGCTGGGCTGGGCTGGCATGGCTCTTCCTGCTTTCCCAGTGGGTCTCTGCAGTCTTAGCATCTCTCTGTGCTTACCAGGTAGCCATTCGCTGGCCTTTATTATACCGTAGTGCTGCACCCTGCCAGGAGCTGGAGGGAACCTGGCTTTAGCCTCCTGCTTGCTAAATGTTCCCGGGATGGTCTCGATGGTTGTAAATCGCGAACATGCATCTTTTCACCCCGGATATGTAATTCTTATCCAGTATAGGGCAAGCCTGGGGCCCATCCCAGGAAGCACGGGGCAGTAAGTGTCCACACTACATGACGCAGGTCCTGCGTGTGTCAGAGCCGCGTTCCCGGCACGAGCGAGGCCCCGATGCCGATTCCGACTCAGGGCCCCGTAGTGACTCTAATGAGACCAAATTGACTGGCCTTGTTGTTCACTGAGTTGTCTGAGATGAGCACAAATCTGAAGGGCAGTAAAACAGATGAGCTGTGTGCTGCCAGTCTGCACAGCTCATGAGCTTCGGAGTGAAGTCAGAATTTTAAAAAATTAATTTAGCCCAACACAAATGGTAGATATATACTGCGTAATAGAAACTGTCCCACACCGCATAATAAGAATTTATTTACAGTACATTCTATGATGCCTCTTAGATTGCCTGATTCCAGACCGCTGTAAAATGTGAATATTTTGATGATAAGTGCAGCTAAATATAGTTTGATTCATAATTCAAGTAATTGAATCAGTGAATATTTAATACCCCGTCCCACTCTGCTGCCCCCTCCGCCCCACACTCGGCATTATGGGTCGGCCCTAAGGACAGTACCTCACCCCCTCCACCTACCCTGCCCCATGTCCCTTGTGGAAAGCCAGACGGGGTGAGACAGATGGCGCCATCCCCTGCCCGGGGTATCAGTAACTATCAGTCACTAACCTCTCTCTTCCTCAGTATCCTGCTGCCACCCCTGCTCAGTGCACCCCACCCGCACACCTTTCTGTTATACCATCGGGGGGACGGACGTGCCAGCAGAGTACAGGCCGAGTAATCTCCCACCTCTCACGCGCCACGCAATTAACTACATTTCAGTAACGAGGCTTTGAGCTTTGCGGTTGCCATGGTTACACGGCTCCCATGCTCGCTGTTGCAGTCTGGGCAAGTGTGGTTGCGGGGTCCGTTTTGGGTGTGTGTGTGTGTGTGTGTGTGTGTGTGTGTGTGTGTGTGTGTGTGTGTGTTTGGGGTCCAGGTACACCTTACATTGTGAGGACCAAATGTCCCCAAAATGTGATTTTAAAAAATTAATTAATAAATTGACGTTGTGGGGACCATTTTTTTCGGTCCCCACAAGGAGAAATTCAGTTTTGTAAAAATATTTGATTGCAATCAAAAAACTGAAAATGCCAATAATCTTGTGTTTTGTTTAGTTACTTATGGTTAAGGTTAGGGCTGGGTAGGGGTTAAGGTTGTCATTGTTGGGATTAGGGTTTTGCCCATTTGTGGTCCTCACAAAGATATGAGTACAGGTCTGTGTGTGTGTGTGTGTGTGTGTGTGTGTGTGTGTGTACATGAGTGAGTGAGTGAGTGACAGTCACAGCTGCGCATCTGGCCTGCCGTGAGGGGGACCTCGGCACAGCGCCGTCCGGCCCCGGTCCATATGCTTGGCCGCCTGTGTCACCAGCTGATTTACCATGATGCTGCTCATCCTTTCACTTGTTTTATTGTTGACTGTGCAGCTAAATAAAAAGTATTATTAATTTCACACTGCAGTAATTCTGCGCACGTGTAATATTACTGCGGCTGCTGTGGCTGGTGGTTGTCACCCAGCCGGATGCAGTGTATTATGTGAAATACCAAGCCCTGAGTGTGTGTCAATTAGCACATGTGTGAATTGTCAATGTGTTTAGATGTCTGTGTGTTTCTGTGTATGTGTGTGAGATTGTAATTCTGAGCACGTGTCTGTGTATTTCTCTTTTTCTATCTGTGTCTGTATGTTTTTGTGTCTCTGTGTTTCTCCCTGTGTGTCTCTGTGTTTCTCCCTGTGTGTCTGTGTTTCTCCCTGTGTGTCTCTGTGTTTCTCCCTGTGTGTCTCTGTGTTTCTGCCTGTGTGTCTGTGTTTGTATCTCTGTGTTTCTCCCTGTGTGTCTCTGTGTTTCTCCCTGTGTGTCTCTGTTTGTATCTCTGTGTTTCTCCCTGTGTGTATCTGTGTGTGTCTCTGTGTTTCTCCCTGTGTGTATCTCTGTGTTTCTCGCTGTGTGTCTGTGTTTATATCTCTGTTTCTCCCTGTGTGTATCTGTGTTTCTCCCTGTGTGTCTCTGTGTTTCTCCCTGTGTTTCTCCCTGTGTGTCTCTGTTTGTATCTCTGTGTTTCTCCCTGTGTGTCTCTGTGTGTATCTCTGTGTTTCTCCCTGTGTGTCTGTGTGTTTCTCTCTGTGTGTCTCTGTGTTTCTGCCTGTGTCTGTGTGTGTATCTCTGTGTTTCTCCCTGTGTGTCTGTGTGTTTCTCTCTGTGTGTCTCTGTGTTTCTGCCTGTGTCTCTGTGTCTTTCTCTCTCTGTTCCTCTGAGTATATGTGTGTGTTTCTCCCTGTGTATGAGGTTGTCCCCAGCCAGCCCTTCTCCTTCCTTGAACGTTGGCTTGGGTCCTGCACCACACCAGGGTGTTGCGATGGAGGTGGCAGCTCTCCGTAGGGCTGTCCTGGCTGCCTGCGGCGAGCAGGCCGTGCTCACTGACACCCAGCAGCACACATTCCGGGTGCGAGCAGCGAGCAAGCAAGCTTATGTTGATCTGAGTGTCAGTTCACAAATGCTCACTGAGATCCCTTTCACAGAATTAGTCTCAAGGCACTTTAAGCATTTCGTACAGAGACGATGCCCCTGCTGTCCAAGTCATTTTAAATCATTTTTTTTTTTTTGCTTTTTCGTTTCAGCTAACAAGACCCTGCTGGGAGGAGGAGGAGGTAGGACTACGTTTTACTTGTACTCTGCATCTGCTGTCTCTGTGCATGCCTGTGTTTGTGAGACGTGCCGCTGGAGCAGAGTGTGGGTTCCACAGGAGCTGGATTCCGGACAGATTGCTCAGTTTTCCAAGATCTGTATTATGTATAATACAATGTTATAGGTGTTTCCGGTTGGGCCAGAGAACAGAACCATATGGCTTGGGGGCTTGGCAGGGAGGAACAGAATGAGGAACAGGGTCCCTGTTCTGGGCTGGACTGGCTGGGGTCATGCTGACCTGACACAAACGGAAGTACAGTAGCAAGGATACTGGGTGCTGCAGACACCTGACAAAGTCATTTAATGTCCAGGCTGCGTGTGACGAATCAAATAATAGGACGAATTAAAAATGTAAAATGCTAGTAGCCTTGAATTCCATTTGCCACTTAAGGTTATTATGTCTAACTGAAATAGCTTTAATCTAAATATTTACTATTGAAGAGTCATTTTTTTCCTGCTACTTCAACATTATTTTTCTATAATTTCAGTTTATTATGTCAAGTGAGTTTATATATAATGGCCTTCCAGCCTATAATGCCATGTAAGTTATAATAAAAAGGGGATAATTTCTCATATTCATTAATCAAAATTATGGACAAGCTTTTATGGAGGTCAGCGTCAGACGTCTGACAATTAAACCACTGAGAGGCATAAAGGCTGTACGGAGATGGGAAGGTTGAGGCTTTCCGTGCTTTCACAGGCACCGTGCTGGCGCCGAGAGGGTCTGTATGTGACTCTGTGTGTGTGTGTGTGTGTGTGTGTGCGTGTGTGTGTGTGCATGTTTCAGCTATTATTATGCTCATTTACACCTAAAAGCATTTTCCTACACTTCTCTGTCATCTTGAACAAACCAATGTAAACATATATGAAATAAAATAAGTGTAATTATTCTGATGTATTTAAATATATTTATTTCTGCCCGGAAGCAACTGGACGCTGGGCAGAGGTGCAGCAACTGATGTAAGGTCCCTTATCAGACCATTTTGAGCTGTGCCGGGCCCTAGCCTGAGCTTTGCTGGATTTAGAGGTATCACGGAAATTAAGGACAGTCTAACCAGCCCACGCCCCAGGATTAACTAGGCAGAAAAGCATCGAGTTTGTCAGACAGGGATGATTGCTGGGGCGTGGTGACTGCAGCCAAAATAGGGGTCACAGTCTTGCAGGGGTTCAGTTACCTGACGGGTATCCACAAGTTTCAATGTTTAAGGTGAAAAATATCCTAAAATCTAAATTGCAGGTACAGGTGTGGGCGGAAATTAATTGAGCAGGGGTGGACCACGGTTCTAAATGGCAAACACGTATTATATTTTAAAAATAAGTAGGCTACAATTTTTATACATTTTGGAAAACGTAAAACACATGTCCGTAAGTGGTGGATGCCTTGTGGCGCTTAATTCTGTAACAATGTTGCAAATTTACTGGTTTCATAACAAAAGTCCATTGACAAGCAATGTTTAACATATCTACACACACCTTCCGCACAGATATTTTCTTTTTATTGTAGTAATCTTTTTGACTGACTCATTCAGTTCTGTTCTTGCCATTTCGCTATTAATTGCAACTGTAGTCATCAGCTCCCAAAGTGATACTAAACACAAATGTTTGGTGTTTTATGTTAATGCAAAGGTGTTACTAATTAAAAGATACCCAGTGATGCTGCTTGCCAATGAACTTTTTATTACTGAACTATTTTTTTTATTATTATTATTGAACAATTTATTACCACTTAACTAAAGCTACTGAATTTTTGTAATGTGATATATATTTTTTGTAAACAAAAGAATATAGTAATAATTTTTGTTATAAAACCAATAAATTTGCAATATTTTTACTGAATTAAACAAGTGTCCCAAGACTTTCTGTGAGTGCTGTACATTAGATGGACAGACGGTATGTATGCAGGCTACCCCAAATCACGCCTCCTGTAGGCCTGCTGGGTAACTGCAGGTCAGCCTCCTGAAAGATGCAGCGTGTCCGTGGCATGTGGCCTCACTCCCTGGCCAGCAGTGGCGGGCTGATGAAACTCCGCGTTCCTTTTGTAATTTTCATTTTTATGTGTTTTTTAAAAGCCTCGGTGGTATAAGCTGACACTTAATTCTGCTAAAAGTTCCACAATTAAAAAAAATCACAGGGTGCGGCTGCATTAGTTAGTTGGATGATGAGTGTCGGACAGACAGCCTGTGTGTGTTTCCGTGCTGCTGTCTGTGGCTTTGCCAGGGAGCACGTGTGTGTGTGTGTGTGTGTGTGTGTGTGTGTGTGTGTGTGTGTGAGAGACCCTATCAGGGTCTGTGTGTGTCTCTGTGCTGCTGTCTGTGGCTTTCGCTGTGCCAGGGAGTGCGAGTGTGTGTGTGTCCCTATCAGGGGCTGTGTGTAATTTATGGGTGTGGAGTGCTGTGTAAATAAACAGTAATTTCTCAGTGTTGACTCAGTGCTTGGTGGGGGGGTGTTAAGTGCCTGCCCATGTGCTAATCAATATCAGTGATAAATCTGCAGGGCAAATTCCTACTCATCAGATCCGCCCCTCTCCTCCCCCTGCCAGCCTCCCGGCCCTCTGCCCTGCTGCTGCCTTTGCATCCCCCCCTTCCTCCCTTCCTCTCTTCCTCTCTATAGTCTCTCTTCTCTACCCTTCCCTGCCTCTCCCCTTCTTTCAGTTTTTCTCCCGCTTTATCTGACCTCTTTCCTCCCTACATTAATTCAACTGGAGTAGAATAAAATTTAACACAAACTCTAGTAAAACACCCCTGAAATTCAGCAGATTACCCCAAGCTGCACCCCCCTCCCACACCTCTGGTTTGTTGTCCGTCCTTCAGTCAGTTTCTTTCTCCCGTTTGTTTTCACCACACGCCTCCTCCTTCTCCTGCTCTCTCACTCTGCGCCTCCCGCTTAACTCCTCACCGGCATCGTTAAGGAGCGAGACAAGAACCTGGGTGCTAATTACTCTGAGACTTATAGGGTAGCGGAGGCTGTTTAGGCAGCGCCGAGCGAGGGTGACGGAGAGTATGCTTGCGATTTCAGGTGGCAGAGAATCAGCAGAGGATGAAGATAATCGGCATGGGTGTGGGGTAGGGTGAGGTGGGGAGGCGAGGGAGGCGGCAGGGGTGGGAAGGGGGTGTAGTTCTTCCACATCAGAGCCCCCCTCCCCACACACGCCTCAGTGGACCTGATCGCTCACCTTCTGCTGTCATGACTGCACCTGGCCCATTCATATGAACGGTTCTGTTTGCACAGCAGCAAAGAAACTAATAATTAGCCCTGTGATATTTTACTAATATACAGTACTGCAGAAAAGTCTAAGGCAGTCAAAGAACATTACATTTGTATAAAAGATGGATGGATGAATCTTCAGGTTTCTAAAACTATGACTTTATGTCTGTCAAAGTGTGTCAGCCATTTCAAAACCTCTTCTAAAATCACTTCAGTATTTGCAGGAACCGTACAATATACCCATGCATGTTTGGCTAATCAATACCTCATCAAGTTATTTAACTAATTAAGTTAATTAAGTGAGCTAGTGGTAAAATTTAAGACGGGAAATGGCTGGCGTGCCCCTGAGGAGAGGTTTGGGAAATGAAATGGTGTTCCTCTATCCATCCAACAAGATGTCAGTAGCTTTTGTGAGAAGATTTTTTTTAATTGTTTTACTATTAATCTGCATATATGCTAATGTTACATTGTGTTGTTTTCTCAGCAGTCGTGCACTTTCTCCCCAGAGAATAGCTTTAAACACTTTTTTTATTGACCTTAGACTTTTATCGGAATTAATGAAACAGTGGCTCCCTGAGTAGGTGGGCCTTTCTGCCGTCATTCCAGTCACTCACCATGAACTTTGTCTACGTCGTTTCGGGTGTGTTCTTTGACCCTGTTTTGGAGGTGATTCTTGACTGATGGGCACAGTATTCTCACCGCAGGTTTTATAACTACGTCCAGTGAAAAGAGACGTGGAGAAACCATTCATAGAGAGAAACTTACATTTATAGACAGGCACTTCAAATTTCCCATTGATTTTTTTTTTTGAGAATCACAGTTTGTAAGCATTATAAATACTGTATGAGCTGCCTGTAAGAACAGGGCTTCCTGAATCTTCTGTGCTTAACTGAGGGCAGCGAAGAACTCAGATTAGTGCATTCGGAATGGTAGGTTGCCTTGGGGCAGCAGAGGAAGGCCGTGAGAGTGAAATGACTGATGAGGGCCAGAGTTCAGGTGTCCGCAAGGCGCTGGCCTTGAGCAGAAAGGATGCAGGCCGCCCCCAAGCGCCCACAAGAGGACGGAAATGAGTCAGCCGCACTTCCGGTGAGGGATTCGGAGGCCGGTGTGATGGATGCGCGTCGCCAGAAAGCCCATGTGAATGGGACCAACCAATCAGGGCAAAAGTAGGCGGGGTTTCTGTCAGATCGCCAGCAGTCACCTTCTGGGGAAAGGTGTGCTGCCCGTTAAGCAGAGGCAGGCTGTCAGTCAGTCTTCCCGTGGACAGTGCCGACATTCGGGGCCCGAGGACTGCGGCCTCCGGCCCGCCAGCAGGCATGCGGGCCGCTTATGCTCTACTGTGTGGCAGAACCGTGCTCCCCAGCTCACTTCATCTGTGCAGGGTGTCTTGCTGTTTCTTTGGGCTGGTTAATCTCACCGTGCCTGTTCGGTTAGAAGTCATGTGTTGGTTAATCCCTCGGCGCGCCGCAGTAGCGCAGCCGCTTAAGTTGGCTTCCCTGCTGAGCATGTTTGTGTTTCTGAGTGTCTCACTCGTAATATCAGCTTGAGTCGGGCCCCTCGGCACCCCCGCTCTCTGAGCTTGCGGCATGGGGAGTTCAGGTTGAATTGCGCTGTCTGGAAAGTGGCTGATGCAGGGTTTGGGCCTTTATTTTTTCCGACATTTGGCTGCCATTTCCCTGTGAAATCTGTGCAGGGATCAGCTGTAGCTAGGGCTAAACCTTCTGCCACAGAAAATCTTGGCGGTGCTCCGCGGCTCTGTCTGTGTGTATGTACGCAAGTGCTGTTGGCGACATGTTGTAGCTCCCTGCTTCGTTAGCATGGAGCCAATTAGCACCTGCTAACGAGCTCACTCTCCCTGTCGGCCTCTATAAAGGGGGGGTGTGGCCAGTGACACAGCAAGGCTGCTGATCCCCGAGGCCAGGGCCCCACCCCCACACAAACACTCTGACTCACTGAGCCCCATTAACTGAGCCGTGCACAATAACCCCAGTTTCCGTCTCCTCCTTTTCACCTCTTCCTCTCCATCCGTCTTTCATCCTCTCTGTCATAACATCCCTCCATTTGCTGCTTCAGTGATACCTCTACCAGCTCTCGAAAATCATCTGCAATAAAAACACACGCATAAGCTTTTATTTATCCAGCCAGTGATCTCGCAGTATAGTAGAAGAAATGATTTACATCAGGTAGAAAAGACACTGACGTTTTTCCTGTTGGGCTGCACAGGGCTGAAGACTGCAAAGGAGCTGCGTCAAGGCCCATCACAGACACTCAGCACACTTTGCGTTGACAGGAAATATTCCAGTAGCAATATCTTTCTGATCAAAGGAAACTTGTTTATCTGTCTCCCTATAAGTTTCCATTATTATTATTCTGTGTGTCTGTCTTCTGCTCTCCTTGATACGTCTCCATACCTATTTATTCATGTCTTTTTGCCACTTAATAGCTGCTTTCCTGGCTGTCATGTCGTCCAATCCCCCCCCCCCCATTCAGAGCACATGATCTGGATTGCTTATGAATCTGCCCTGTGATTGGAGGGGACAGCTGTCCGTCATTTTGCCGATTTGGCTGCTGGGCCAGTGAGCCGTAAGCCAGGATGCCGGGTGTCACGGTGATGAAAACGCAGCCTGCAGGGATGATGGAAGTGTGAGCCGAGGTCTCACTCTGACCGTAAGCGATAGACCTCCGAGCACAGCGTTACCTCAGCGGGGATCCCTGCGAGGCCAGCAGCGGCCAGCAGCACAGTGCTTAAGGATGTGGTCTTGTGAATGAAAGGTTGCCAGTTCGAGTCTCCTGCCATTCCTCTGGACGTGTGGCCTGACCTAAACTGTCAGGGGCACAGAGGGTGTGGGGAAACAGCTTAAACTGAATAAACTGAAAGCTGTTTCGGAGGGAGACAGCTGTGGCCATAATTACAGATCAGCTCTGACAATCCGGTCAGTCAGCAGCTTCTTAACTTGGCAGGTGTTTATCAGCGCCCGTGGGTAACCAGTTACTGCTCATAAAAGGGTTATTGGTAATGCACTGTATGTGTGTGTGTGTGTGTGTGTGTGTGTGTTTGCAGCACTGACTTTGCCCTCCTGTCCTGGTGTTTAGTCTCCCCGGCACTTCAGCTTTCCAGTGCGGTAATAATGCTGTGAATTGAGCTCATTTAGTCATCCTTCCCAGTGTGACGCCTCTTAAAAGGGGAGACTGAAGACACCCAGACACCAGGGCTAATAATCACCACACTGGGGACTGGCAGGTGGCACAGCCTCTGGGCTCTCCTGACATATCTCTTCCCTCTCTCCCCTCCTCACAGTGGACGGCTCCATCCACCGCGGGGCGGGGCCCCTCTTGAAGGCGGAGTGTGCCACCCTGGGGGGCTGCGAGACAGGCCAGGCCAAAATCACAGGAGCGTATGGACTGCCCGCCAAGTGTGAGTAAATCCCAGACCCCTGTAGGCATCGGTGGCAAGATGGCGCGGTGGTTCTGGGGTTGGGGTGCCACTTACGGGTCCGTCCGCCCGCCAGAATTGTGGGTTCATTTCAGAATAAAAGTCTTTGGTTTAGTTTCTCTGTTTTCCAAAATCTCACCAGGCATAACATTTATTATCTTCCACTGCTTACCTTACTACAGTAGTCTTATTAAATCCTTTCATTAAACGCTGTTTAATCACGATCGCTTTTTCTGTTGCCTGTCAATCTGATAGTCAGTGTGCAGTTTTCCCAGCTATGGTTTGTTTATTCTGAGAAGCAGTTTTTCTGCTTGACAAAGTTTTAGGTGAATCTTTCTGTTTTTTCATGAGCACCTCATTTAGATGAGCCGCCGGGAGCCTGGGCGGCCCCCGCCTCGCTGCCCCGTCACACCCTCTGTCCACGGTCATTTCCATGGATGCTTTTCATCCTGTGGTGGATTCAGAATGGCGGCATGGCGTCCGCTGTGAGCGTGATGGACACAGTGCCTGGCAGGCAGAGGCATAGCAGACGAAATTAGGGTGGGGGGGGCATTGTAGAGCATTGCGCTAGTAACGCAGAGGTCATGGGTTCAGATCCCAGGGAGCACCAGTAAACTGTAACTGTTGCCCGTACCGTAAGTCGCTTTGGATTAAAAAGAGAAAGAGGAAAACAATGACTGAGCCTGGAGGGGGGCAGTAGAATTTGCTGAGTGTTTGTATGTTTTTCAAGTGAATATATTATTATTTTTCAAATTCAGGGCCCCCTGATTCCGGCAGGGTATCCATGGCCCTGCGTCTCCCCTCCAGGTGGGCCTCTCTGGTACACAGTGTCTCCGGCCGACCCGAGCCCCCGCCCCCCTGCCAGCAGTAGTGTGCAGTAATTACGCAGTCAGACTGTGTTTACAGATGCAAGCGCTGTGTAATTTATGCCCACACTTAGTAGTAATTCCCCACTATAATTTATAGCCCCCCCCACCCCCATTCCCCTTGGAAGGAGCATGCATTACTGTATCAACCCACGCCCAGCACTTTTAAAAACTTCACCCTATTAGGTCCATACAGATTGAAAGGCTTTAAGTGGAGCCCATTGACTGGTGTCCCTCTGAACAGCTTTGTGAGTCACGTCGCCGTCACGATGAGAATGACAGGCTTTAATTGTGCGCCAGCCTAACGTGAGTGCGCCACGTTGCCATGGAGAGGTATTGGTACCAAGTGTAAAAATAGCTGGAGTGTGTTCTGTTATTTTAATTCTGTAGTCCAGAAAGGGTTTGTGGGTGAACTGGTGTCCTGTATAAAATCCGATAAGAGTGTTTTGTAATGTCCTTATATGTTCTACCTGCATACCAAAGCAGTGTGGGAGCATAAAGCCACTTTTTAATGTGCTAAAGCTCCTTAAAGCTTGTTAAAGCTTGATTATTAGTAATATGTCATTGTACTTTGGTTGAAGAACTTACCAGTGAGGCATGTGAGGATTTTCTTTAGTCTGTAGGCCTCTCTAGTGTATGGGATATGAATTCTAACATGATAATTTTCAGCACTGTGTGTTGTTTTACCAACAAGTAAATGTGCAAAAAATTGTGAGTAAATTGCAAGCAAATTGCTGTAGTTTAGGAGCACTGCCTTTTATCAAGGTAATTTTCACTAGTCGCTTGAGCTTAACACCTGCTGTATAAATGGTTTGCAGAACATGGTGATTCTGGGACCATTTGCTGTGTAAAATGCTGTGAAATAAGGTCACCTGCTGCAGAATTAAACATTTCAATTCCAAATCCAAAGCATATGCTGCAAAGTGCTTTTCTCCCTCCAATTTCCCTGTACTTGGCACAGGTGGGTCGTTTGTTCTTCAACTCGAGGCACCAAGCCTTCGTAAAATTAAAAATAAATAAATAAATAAATATGCAAAATAGAGCGAGAGTCAACAGGAAGTCCCCACAGGAAGAAAACAATACAGAATTGTTTGTGTAACTTGTCTTGGTTCTGACTGTGTGTGCCAGGCACTGGTGGGCAATGAGGCAGCTCGGCTGGGAAACAGCTTGTGGCAGTGCTAAGTGTGCGAGATGCACGGTGGGAGAGGGAGAGAGAGAGAGAGAGAGACAGGCAGGCAGAGGGGAGATGGGCTCCGAGTGCGGCCAGGCGAGAGAGGCAGTGAGGCGGGGGCTTAATGACCGGGTGGAATGCACCCGCTGATGATGTCACTGCGGCCTGGTACACCTACAAATGAATACGGGCCACAAGCTTCCAGTGAGTTACATTTTTGAAAAATACACCCAGCCTCCGGTCTACTAGATACACAAGCTTGTTAATACACAAAGCCTGCTCCCCCCAACGGAGAATCTAAATATACGCAGAACGCAGGCAGGGATGGTTATTATTCGGCAGAGCACTGGAACAGCTAAGACGTGTGATCTAAGCCATTTCGGACATGGTGTGATTGTTGGTA
>JAAGVU020000002.1:9243379-9258403 GCA_011763525.2 Mormyrus iriodes
TGTGCATGTGCCAGGGTTCACACGTTTCTGTGTGCATGCGTGTGTGAGACAGAGTGTGTGTGCGCGCGAGTGTATGTATGTACGTGTATACGTGTGTGCACGAGTGTATGTATGTACGTGTATACGTGTGTGCATAGGTATGCATGTTTGTGTATGTGTGCGTGCGTGTGCCCACCCACCTCAGGCTGATTCCTGAGACCCCCTCTTAGATACTGACTGCTGGCACTGCAGGTACCCCATGGTGTATCCGGGGGACTCATATATTGGGTGACGCCCTGAATCTGCGCCTAGACCCCGTCATGTAAAGGTCAGCAGGAAAGACGACAAAGCTGCTAGCGGGAACGCTGGGCCTGCTGGAGATGAGAAGCACGTCACATTGCATGACATCTCCGAGGGGTCTACGCACGCCTTCAATATCCTGTTCTATTTCATTCAAATGTGAAGTCGCATATCGAGGGCAGAGGTACGTGTGCAATGAATGTCGGAATGAAAGGATCCTGGTATAAAATAAGCTGCAGGTAAAGGCTGAAAGCCGCGCCGCCAGCCTTTTTTCAATACAGGCGTGTGTCGCCTGGTGCGCGCCCACGCAGCCGTAAATGCACCGCCAGTGGGCGCCCTGCTGGGGCTCTGCGCGGCTCCGTGACCGGCGGCTCCGCGCTTCCCGGCCCGTGAGTTGAACCAGTGCCGCCACGTGCCCGCGCTGCGCGTTCATAAATTCAGCGGCGTGGCCCTCCGTCCTGTACTGTCTCCGCTGCCCCCGGTTCTGCATAAAATATTAAGTGTTAAAAAAGCAATCTAAGCGTCATTTACTATCTTCACAAAACAATAACGGAGCTGATCAAACTGTGCTTCACTGACTAGTAAACAGTCTATATACCCCTAATTTTTTTTTTTTTGGGGGGGGGGGGGGCGACCAAACAGCATTCCTGCGACCGTCCCTAGGTTTGTTTTATTTTTATTTTTTATTTTGGGTGTTTAATTTTTTAAAAAGGGTGGGGTAAGGAATTATAATCTTTAATGCACGGAGCGATCGATACCGGGAGAGAATAAATCAGCTTTTTACTCGGCGCGTCGGAGGCTTTAATACACTGGGCGAGAGGGAGGTGGGGAGGGAGCGGGCTGGGGCTGGGGGGGCGCTGATGTAGGTACACTGCAAGAGAAACAGAGGTCAAGGGAGGCGGGGGAGGCCGACGCAGAAAGGAGGGAAAGAGAGGATGTGTAGGCAGACTGAAGGACAGTGGGAGGGACGCTGCTACCGAGGGACCGGGGAGAAGCGACTGAAAGTGAGACGTATTCAGGTTTTTCCATGAGGGACAGGATGTGAGGCGCTTCTGCCCTAAATAAAAGTGAATAAAGTGAAGCGTGTGCATCCGCGCGGTGACGGCCATGCCTCGCTTATCAGAGCCCCCGCTCACGTGCTTCACGTGCTCTGGCGCGCGGGGACCGGTGGTCTTTTTCCGAAAGACCTCCGATCCTCAGACTTTTACAGATTAGCCGAGACAGGGCTCTTAGGAAGCCTGCGCTGCTCATTTCAAAAAAAGCTTTCATAGATGTAGAACGATAAGTAAATCTCGCCCGTTCTCACGCTTTTTGCCTTGGATTTAAAAAGCAGCCCCATCTGGCCCCATTGTTCCTGGGCTTTTAGAAGGTTTTTATTTTCTGTATCATAGTATGTGAGCTCAGTGGAGCGATGCCCGGAGGAAGCCAGCCTGCATGTGTGTGTGTGTGTGTTTGAGAAGGGTATGCAGCTCTGATGTGCATTCACAGCAGCCAGTCAAGCTTAGCTAGTCAATAATGGAGAACTCGGTGTTTTTGGAAGCCAGGATTAAACTTTGATGGTGAAGGCAGAGGGGAGTGGTGCTGGGGAGGCGGGCACCGTCAACGTCACTTTTTTTTTCACACGTTTCATTATTAAATGTCCCGGAGGGAGAGGGGAAAATAACCCGCATTAAAGTTTCCTCCACAGCTCTCCTCCTTTAATGCTGAACACTGTGCTGTGTGTGTGGCTGCATGTAAACATTGATGTTGCAGCCCGTCAGTGCACTGTGTGCTTGTTTGTGGTTCTATGCAAGTACTGATATTGTAACCAATGTGGAGACTCTGTAGTACAAACAAGAGCGAATTAGCCAAACCTTTATTTATGTATATTTTAATTGATTTGACAGCCCATGTACCATGAGGTCTACAAATTAAACTTTCATTGGCAAATTAATGTACTACTAGATTCCCCTGATGGTCACACTTACAGCTACTGCTTTTTCAGTCTGTCGTGCAGGAACCGAGCCGGAGCACGCAGAGCCTCGTTACGGCGCGGTTCCGGTTCTCGTCGGATTTCCCCCGCAGACGAGCCGGTTCGGGTTTGGAGAGCAACAGAGTAAAACCGTTCTTACAGTGTACGTCATTATTTACTGTGTGCAATAATGTTCTGTGTTCTGATTTCCGCTAGCCCATCTGTAAGAATTGCCATGCTATCTAAGCACCAAACGCTATCGATATTAGCATATGCTTGCGTAAATTTGCATTACGAATCCATTCCGTTCAGCTGTTCTATAGTACTTCTTAAGTAGGAGGTTGGAAATGTTCAAATTCTGACTTTTCTGGAATGCATCGCGATGTGCGATACTACGAATAATGAATACTACATAGAATATACGCTTTTTCCTTCGGATAATCACTGCGCATTTCGACCAATCAGGTGGCGGCTTTCGGCCCCGCTTACTCGGTACGGGTCGGGCACAGCGCGGTTCCTGGTGGCAGTGGAAAAGCGCTATTAGTCTATGAGAAAGCACTGAAAATGACTAACAAGCACAAGCGATTGGCTGTGTGTCTCCTCCACCATGCAGCCTCTCCCTCCCTTCCCGTTGAGTGCCCTTGGTTGCGAGAGACCCTCCTGAAAACAATCAGCTGGCTTTAATAACTTGCAAGTTTCCCCAGGCGAGACATCTGTCCATCCCGATAGTGTCAGCAGTCTATCAGCATAACCTCAACACTGACCTCTGGTGGCTGTACAGGGAACGTTCCGGTCATTCTTCCTCCAGTTATAGGCCTTTGACTTATATTACAAGTGATAGTGTCAAATTAACACCCCCGATTTTAAAGAGGCTTTTAGGAAATGGGCGTGAAATGTTTTTCCCACTACCCAATAACATTTGTTATGCAATTCCAGGGTGACAAATTCTTAAAAACCTGACATACCACATCAGTTACCAAATGGCAAATAATTTTAATCTTACTGAATTTTTATTGCTTGTATATTAGAATTTATGCCATAGTTTTTCTAATTCACAATCTTGATTTTTACCCCTTATCAACTGCTAAGCACAGGACAGTGATACTGAAAAGACCGGTGCATGTAGACTAAAGCCCATCAGCCGCATTACATTATTTACATAAATGCGTCTTAATATATTTAATCGATTAACTCATCGAAAACACACTCAAAGGTAATTTTGTTCCTTTTCCATGGATCTCAGAAATGATTCCGTGAACTTTATTTTTAAATAAAAATTCCCAAGTTTATTCATTTCTTTTCCCTTTCTTGGTTAAAATTCTTTATACAGAAATACCATCAGTCGGGTAAAATTAACTTGACATAATAGTTCAGATATTAAAACATCTTTATGCAAAATAAACGCATTAACATCTTTATCGGTTCAATCCACCATCATGTCATTTTCACAAACTTTTTTTTTTTGGCTGTGCAAACAAATCAGCATTGTTCACCTTTCCTGCAAATTATAAAACATTTAGAAGCCCATTTAAAATGAAGATTCAACTTAAAAACAATCGCTGAAGACGACAGCAGTAACTCCAGCATGAAAAGAACAATATAATAAAATTGGATACATTCGATCGGAGCAGGATTTTTGTACGTGTATAAACCAACAACAGTTACATAAAGCATGACAGGAAAACTGCAGACTGCTGGCCTCCCGCTGCAGTGGTACTTTGTGGCGAGAGCAATGTGTGTAAAAAGCTACAGTGATGGACGCCACATTCTGCAAACCACCTGCTTTACAGGGTCAGGTCACATGATCATTGACCATGTCTGAAATGTCAGGTGGGTAATCCACTACTCCGACAGGTAAGGTAATCAAAACAGATACAAATTAATAAGAAAAAAAATCTAAATATTTAAAGCTGTATTGCAAGTTTAAAGAATGAATAAATCAGTTTCCTAGACCAAAAGATGAATGAAAAGTCTTTTTCAAATGCATTGGTGTATCAGTGCACTGGTCGTTCCCTGACCCCTTACAGGACCCGGACACCGCAGGATGGGGCGACCTGACTCTTCTGGCATGTCTGCTTTTTTGTTCCTGGGTCTTTGGGCTCTTTAGTAGTTAAGCACAATGACTGTACTCCAATCACTCCAAGTGACGGTTCACAGCCATCCATCGGCTCAAAAGACAAAAAAACAATGCATCAAATTCGTATATAAAAATCCATATATATATAAAAAGACACCTTTAGTGAAGGATACTAAAGGATACTTTTCATGTTCTGAATACTTGATTTGTATGGATTAAAATACTTTTTTCCTTGTGCTTGCAGTACTCGTACAGTAAATTTTGGTTCCTTGGTTGGAACAGAGTCTCAAGCCTGCGGAGAGACTACCCTGTGAGTCTGTGAGGAGCTCTCCTTCCAAGAAGACCGATCATCTGCTGACCAAACCCCCGGCAGGGCCCTGTGGTCACAGGGGCTCTTGGAGAGTGGTCTGATTCAAAATGGGGATGGCCACGGTGGCCAATTTCAAGACGATCACGCCTCTCAGACCTTTGTAAACATGCACTGCTGAGGACTGTCCTCAGGCTTGCAAACGAAAGTCTGCACTGGACGCTGTGAAATGGGATGGGGGGGATATAGCAAAACGAGCGAGTAGGGGATTTAAAACCAAGATTCATCTAGGAGGGAGAATGAGATCTGTCAAGCTGTGTTTGTTCTGAAGGCAAGGCTGCCCCATCCTAGGGGTACACTACAAAGCAGGGTGTCAATGTTAGCCATATCCCACAGTGTGAAATACACCCCTGCCCCCCCAGCCCTACAGATCTGTGGTTTTGAAACAACCATACTGCCTGTGGGCACTGGTCACTCCTGAGGGCATGGGACAGACGGCCCGGGAAGTGCTGAACTGGAGCCCCCCCCCCCCAAAAAAAATCCAGCAGCCCCCTGTCTCTCTGCTGGGTCTTCAAATGGCTGCTCCATCTCCTTTATGGTACCATCCTGGGGGAGGACAGTCCAGTTTGTCATTGCCTTTGGTGGCCACGACCAGGCATTGGTCCAGGATCAGTGGTCCTCCATTCCTGCACAAAATCATTCTGTATGTGTTGGCTTGGGCGAGCTGATCCTGGAACAAGCTTTTGGTTGGGGGGTGTCAGCAGGTTCCCACTCCTAGCTCTGTGCTGTAGGCTCTGACCCGGGAGCCGCCCGTGTCTTGGCGTTTCCCACAGCTGCGGCTTGCGGAACCGGAGTGGAGGATGAGGAGGAGGAGGAGGAGGAAGAGGAGCTGCGTCGTGTCTCCACGCCCGTGCTGGTCATCTTCATTTTGCGGCGCTTGGCCAGGGGAGCGTTGTCCACGCTCTTCAAGAAGAAGCCCTCGCGCTTGCCCTTATTGAAGGCCTGCAGGAGAAGAGGGACAGTAAGGAGGCGGAGGAGTCGCAGAGGGTGGGGGGGGATAAATAATGGAGGGAAAGAGAGAAGGAGGTGGAGGATGGATGATGATGGATGGAAAATGTTAGACGGGAGGAGCGAGGAAACCAACCTTGAAGGTGGCGTTGACGTAGGTACGGACGGTGGGGCCGCTGGATTCCAGCACGTCAGGGGTGCGCAGGGGGGTGGAGGAGAGGGCCCCCCCACCCTGCAGCCACTCATTCTCCCGCAGGGCGGAGAGCTTCAGCCGTTTCTCGGGGTCTACAGTCAGCAGGCCTAGAATGCAGCTGGGGGTGAATGAACGCCATACAGTAGCACAGCACAGGCAGGGGGCGCCCGGAGGCACACGGACTCCTACCTCTGACCAGCTCCTTGGCCTCCTCAGACACGCCCCTCCAGGCCTCCCCCTCCAATGAGAAGTCCCCCTCCTTAATTTTGCGCATGATGTCAGCGACGTGTGACAATGGCATCCTTTTCAGCTCGCTCTGGAAGGGCACCTGCCCTGACAGCATGGTGTACTGATGGAGACAGCGTCCTGCCGTCAGCACTGCCGTCTCGCCGTGCCGTATGAAAACACAGACGGGACGCGCTTCCCACAACCATTTTGTACATTTGACAAGTCTCTGACGAAGAGACAGAAATGCTCCTCTATGGTCAAAGTGTCGGTTTACAACAGAGGCTTGACTCCAAAGGATGAATCACTCATATGAACGAACTCAACTTAAATATACAAAACTGTGGTGGGCGGGATTACAGTGAGCCGATCACTCACCATGCACCCAGTTAACCCTCTCCCCACTGGTTACTTTCTGGTTCCAATTAGTGACTGACAGCACACAGGAGTCCCACCCAGCACAGTTTAGGCCTCGATGAGTGATAGGTGAACAGAGTGTCTCCATGGAGACAAAGACAGGCAGCATGGAGGGACAGATTGAGGTCAGCGGCACAGAATGAGAGATGGATGCAGACGCGGTACCAGAATGACCCCGAGGCTCCAGAGGTCGCAGGCCTGGTCATAGCCGGTGCTGTCGAAGAGCTCAGGGGCGGCGTACTGCAGCGTGAAGCAGGGCGTCTGCAGGGGGGCGCTCCCAGCCGGGCAGAGGCGCGCAAAGCCGAAGTCGATGAGCTTGAGGATCGCCTCCTCGCCCTCGTCCGCGAACAGCACGTTCTGCCAGGGGGAGGAGAGATTCATTCCCGATTAACATCTCAAAGACGAGATGAGGCTACTGACTATCCAAATAAAGCCATTAGTGAGTGACAGCTGGGTGGAACTCTGCATCAAACAACGTCCATGCTTTCACAGTAGGAACATTCAACAATAAAGACTTAAGCATTATTAAAAAAGACACCGAATACCCTCAGCAGAAGGCACCATTGCCTGGTAACTGCTGACACTACTGGGATTCAGGGGGATGTCCGGAGTCTGATTTTGGGTGTGAAGCCCATGATGATAGCTGACAGCTGATGATTTGCTCATTACACGGTTAATCATTAAGCTACTCATCTTAAACGGCTAAAGACACCCCCCCCCCACACCCTAGCAGCTAGCGGTTTACAAAAGTAGGGAAACTGCTTTATCAGTGAAAGATCGACAAGGGAGATGGTGTCCACACCGCCTCCTTTTTCAGATGGTGATTCGCCACGCTATCATCAGGCAGCGGACCTTAGCGACAAGCATGCAGGTTGCTAAGGCTCCAGCTGCCAGTCACGTGTGATGAATATTCATGTGGGAAGGGGCACAGCCCATCTACCCCGAGACAGCAGGACATTCAGAGCACTTACATTCACCTTTGTTTATCTATCTATCAGAGCGCGGGTTCAGCCAGAATCTAGCACTCCTGTAGTCGCTGGGGTCAGGGGCCATTTCCAAAGGCCCGATCACGACCATCACTCTGCCAGCTGTGGGATCTGAACCCACAGGCTTCTGGACAGGGGCACAAACCTCTAACCTGCCAAGTCACACCCCTTGCGAAAATAAGGGACGTTGCACACACTTGCATCATCCTTGCCACGCTAATCTTCGCTGCATCAGTCCAATTTTAGCATGAGCACAGCCGCAGCGAGCGGTTTAAACAGCAGCTCTATTTCACGCGGTATTGAGTATTTTGCGTGAATTCGGGGACAGCACCCCACCCCAGCCAGCTGTACCTCTGGCTTGAGGTCACGGTGGACGACTCCGGCATCATGCATGAAGCTGACGGCCGAAACCAGGCTCCGCATTAGCTGGCTGGCCTCGCCCTCCCCAAACAGCTTCTTCCTCTTGATTCGCTCCAGCAGCTCGCCTCCCCGCAGCAGCTCCATCACCAAGTATGTGTGGTACTGGGTGGGGGCGGGGCAAAGGTCATGTGACTGTGTCATGTGACATACAGCAGTTATACAACATCAGCAGTAAGGATGCACCATGTGTGTGTATTGGGGTACCTGGTCATGGAAGACGTCATACAGCTTGACGATGTTGGGGTGGGCCTCACACTGCCTCAGGGCTGCTATCTCCCGCTGGGTGTTAGACTCCATCCTATAACAGCCACACACAGCAGCGACCGTGGCGATTCAGCACAAACAGCACGATGTTAACAATAAGCCGCAAACTACAGCGTTCAATCACACCATCTGAGAGCAAATTACTGAGGTTCACGAGGTTTATTTTCAACGCCCTATATCAAGGCGTGTAAGACTATTGCAGTTTAGGATTTATTTCTGAGAATGAGATTAGCCATTAAGTTGCACAGGAAGTTGTACAACTTGCATCTTTAACAGTACTTTACTTGGACATTAGTTTAAATTGTTTTAACTAAACATTTTTTAAATCCAATTAAAGTCTAATTTCACCTGCAGTGTCAGTAGGCTGCAGTGACTGGAATGTCAATTGCAGTCTGCATACTTTTTAAAATGCAAACTGTTTTAAAACGGTGAGAAGTCCTGTGCTTGGCTGCAGACTATGTATTAAAAATTATATTACAGTACTTCATGTCTGCCCTCCTCTACAACAAAGCTGAATATTTCAAGTGCTAACACCCAAAAAAAAAACAACAACAACTCTTCCTGTATAGACAGGAAGTAGTCGTGCCAGACAGGTGGTCTTACCTTCGGCTCACTATCTTAACCGCGTACTCCTGCCCGGTCTGCTTGTGTCGACATTTCCTGCATACGGAGAAGCTGCCTTCGCCCAACGGCGCCTCCTGCAGGCAGAGCTCGTACTGCTGAAAGAACTGGGAGTCCTGCAGGAAGCAACAGGGAAAAGGCACCTTGACATTAGTGCTCAGGCCCGCATTATGCTGACGCCACCGTCACCCTAAGCACCAGTCGCATTATTCATTGTTAAGTGCTTTCAGGCAGCCATTTTGCAAAAGGTCTCGTACACAGACACACTCATTCTTGAGTCATTCTTGAGGACGAAAACAAATTAATAAAAATTAATTTTGTTCAAAATGTTAAACCTATATATGCTTTAAAACCTGTATTACTACGTTTTTGATAATTGCAAAACTCAGCATGACTAATCGCTGTAATGTTATAGATGTCAGCATACCTGGACAAACACACCCACTTGGTACACTGTGGACTCAAGCTCAGGTGGTGCCAACCGCCCACCCTATCAGAGTGAGCGTGGTGTGGACACCCCCCCCCCCCGGGCCTGCGGCCCCGCCCCCTGGTAGGTCGTCCCAACATGACTGTAGAAGCCAACAGCCTGAGCTACTTGGAAGGGACAGAAGGTCTGCAGCCCGCAGGCGGACGCCTGCAGTGATCACGTGACAAGCCCACCTGGGCAGGCACGCCTGGTCACACCGAGCCAGGCCGAGGGGGGGTCCTCCAAGACAAGGTCTTCTCGTCCTCCTCTTTTCCATACCCTCTGGATTTCAGCTTATCTTCTGTACATTCTAATCAACTACTTTGTAATTGTTAATTTCAGTTTCAAAAAGTCTCGAGGCAATAAGAAACATGTCGCGTATTGATATTTTTAATTACAGCGATACACAGAGGCTGTTCTGTTTCAAGCCCAAGTCTCTGAGTCACACTGCCAAAGCAGCTTGGCTGTGTTCGTGCGACACTCATGAATATTCAGTGTCCCCACCCTGACTCTCAAGCTGTGCCTCAACCCAAACTGTGACTCGCCTGCTAAACCGGTAATTATCATCAAATAATACTGATGACATTGACTAAAATTATGCATCATCAACTGTCGTGCAGGAAAGTCCAAGGGACCCGGAACACTCCAGTATGCCAGCTACAGTACTGCGCAAAAAAAGAAAACGATGTCTAAGCGATGTTTAATGATCTTCATGTTGGCGTAAAACCGCGATGTCTGTCTAAGTCAGGGGTGGCCAATGTTATCCGCAAAGGGCCGGTGTGTGTGCAGGTTTTTGGGATAACCTTTAGGTTGGCTGGTCAAACCCAGGTGTGAGGACTCTTCAACCAATCAGCCATCTAATTAGTAATATAATTAGGGAGTTGCAGCAAAAACCCGCACACACACCGGCCCTTTGCGGATAACATTGGCCACCCCTGGTCTAAGTGCATCAGCTTAGCCATTTCAAAATCTCTCCTAGCGTCACCTTGGTATTTGCAGCAACACCCACATATTTGTTTTACTTAAAAACTATCCTACCATGTCTGGCTAATCGATACCTCATAAGTTAATTAATTAATTAATTAATTAATTGTGCCGGTGGATAAATGTAAGGAACACTTGGAATGGCTGAGGTGTCCCTGAGGAGAGGTTTGGGAACTGAAGTGGTGTTCATCTAGTCATACAAGATATCAGTGACTTTTTGGAGAGCAGAAGAAATTCTAGTTAATTGTTTCACTGTTAACCCTTGTGTATTTTACTTCTTCCATTCTAAAATCTAGAATCTATAGGATTTAACCTCATTTTGAAAATGGACTGGGGTCACTTCGACCCCAAAATAACACAGGGGTTAAGTTACATATGTTCTAATGTTAATTGTGTTAATTGTGAATTGTATATTTCCTCAGAAAAGAACGCATTTACTACACAGATAAATATATATTTTCTTTGACTACATAAGACTTTTGCAGACCCAGTCCAGTACCTTCAACGTAGCACTCCGTTCCACGCTGGCAGAACCGGGCCGGTCGGGGTTCATCTGGGCCTCCAGAATGTCCCCCATCACAGCGTTGCGGTTGAACAGAATAGAGGGAGCAACGAACGAGTATCCCTGAAAGAGAAGAGCAAGACAAAACCCAGGGGAAATTACATCATAAGTCTAAGTCTTATCATCAGCCATTGTGGTGGTTTGACTTGTCACCATGTATCAATTTGTTACGATGGACATATCTGAGAGGTGAAGATCTACTTAAAAAAGTAATTATATCTCCATCCCCCTACGGCATGCACCTACACGGACATCAGCATCATTACAGCATTAATTCCAGGAGTGTGTTGGGTTGCAGTATGTATCTGCGGGATGCGGATAACACTCTGTTGATGTTCAGGGTCCTGCTCTTCACCTGAGCCTTGAAGATCTAGCTCACCAGACCCCCATGGGGGGGAAATACCTGGAACAGTCTGTCCGTGCTTGGGGGGGTGCTGGCTGGGGAATAGATGGGCTCCATGCCTGTGAATTCCTCGGCAAAGTTGCCAACATCAAGCTCGTTCCTCAGCTCGGGCCGGAAGGGCGTGGCCACCTTCTTCTCAGCCAGGTCTGCCCAGTTCAGTGCCTGGGGGGGTCAGAGGCAGGGTTATGGGTTTCGGCAGCCTAAACAGCTGCAAAACTGGTACCCTGATAACCACTGGGTCCCACGGCGCGGAATACAGATCCAGCACCCTTCCACAGCACTGACTGGGTCACTTCCAGCCTTTCGAGAGTCCTAATACCCCATTTCCTCCAACATGGTGCCAGAGCCGGAACTGTTTCTGGGCGTTTCCACTGCAAAAAAACTGGCCCTGAGCCAGAAAAAATACAGCAGCACAGAAAAGCGTCAAAATTTGGAACCGTAACGTGAGTGAAAGTCGGACAGGTCATTGCGTCCAAACCTTCCCCATACCCGGAAAATTCAATTCATAACAACTTGCCAGCTTATTAGCAGAATAATGTTACAGCCTTTTTTTATTCTGTGGTAAATGAAAGATCGATCTGCTGGTCAATAATAAATTATAAACATGTCGCATGTCGAATAAATAAAATATTGTGGCGTTCAAGTGGCGAAGAGATCATGAGGCAGACAGTAAAAATGTAAATTTCTAGCAGATTTTTACTGTGTGATCCTTAGAAGGACATCAGTAAAACAGCGAGTGAGAATAAACTCACTTACACATACAGACTGGGGAGAAACACAGCGTTTAAAGCAAGAAAAGTAGAGACAGTGCGCAACAAGCCATAATCCGAAAACGATGAGACTTTTATCTCCTTGTTCTTATTTTGGCAGCTTAAAATCCAAACTTAAAATCAAACTTAAAATCCAAAACAGATCAAAATAAATCCAAAAAAACAGGATTCATATGGACCTTCACTTTATTCTCACTTCTACGTAACATTTCTATTCCATTCTTTCTGAAACCGGTGGAAATGCAGGCAGGTCCTCAAAAGGCACCAAGCGAGATCCAGCCCAACACTGGCACCAGCTCTGTGTTGGTGGAAACGAAGCTGAAGGCAGCACACATTCACCTCATCTCAGGCCTTCAGTAACTCGAGAGGCGGTCTCCTCACCTGCCGCTACAGGTGCTAGTTGCTTTATAATATAAACGTCTATAAAACTTATAAGATGACGGTCCATTAAGGCGGGAGCTGCCATCCCCTGATGGCATCATGACACCACAGTCCTGAGTGCGACTGGTCAGCTGGGCTGACTGCGAGTGGATTAGCAGCAGCAAACCTTGAAGAAGGGGTGTCCCTTGATCTCCTCAGCCCCCCGGGGCCCGGAGCCCAGCCTCTTACGGGGGTCTTTCACCAGCAGCTTGCGCAGCAGGTCCCGGGCAAGGGAGCTGATCTCCGGGGGGAACGGGGGTTCACAGTGCAGAATCCGCCTGTGGGAGGCATGAGGGCTGAGGGGGGCGGCAGCTAGAGACAGACACATCACCATGAAGATGGATGGGAGGACATGAGAAGCTGCTCCAAGAGGAGAAACAAATCCATTCCCATTATTTCTGTATAGTGTGTTTTTAGATAATTCATTATCTACCCCTAATAATAGGTAATCGAGGAATCTCCTTTGGTGAACCAACAGCTTTGGGTGTACACACGCTAGGCGATCCGTACCGTGCTCAAGCACTTTTGACCCCACACACATACACCACACAGTCATGGAAGGAATGGATCAGGTTGGCTGTACAGATCAGGTAGGCTGTACAGATCAGGTAGCAACAAACCGGGCAAAGTGTGAGGATAATATCTGAAAACTAGCGGGCAGAGACATCTCCATCCCACTCACCTGGACACCTCAGACTGAGAATTCTTCTCCCCCTCCAGGGTGAATGGCGATGCCCCTGTCAGGAACTCGAACATAAGTATCCCCAGACTCCACCAGTCCACGGACTGCATGGAGAGAGTAACACCAAGAGTCAGAAAAGCAGAGGCAAGAACACAGTTTACTGATTAACCCCCAGTGCTGGAGGACTCTGATAAATAAAGGCACTCTGAGAGGCCCCGCAGTCTCTTTACAATGGGACTGGGCTATGGGGCACAAAAATCTCAATTGGGGCAAGAAGCCAGTGCTTGATGAATGGTGTCACTGATGGAAGCCCCCAATGCTTAAGTCAACTACTGCAATATTTAAGGCACAGACTTTAGTGCTCTGAGCTGCCCCCCCCCACCCGCCGCCGCCCATGACAGAGCCAGCCCCCACCTTGCCATGCCCAGTTTTCCCTCTGATGATCTCTGGGGCCATGTACTCGATGGTTCCACAGAACGAGTACGTACGCTCCTTCTGCCAAGACACGGACACGCACTAAATCACACACATGTACGCATAACTGTCATCTACACACACCAAGCCACAGTGTGTTCACACCGCCTACAACATAAGCTGCCCAGCAGAACGGATATCCTGGTTCATTTCGTCAGGTGTCCAAGATCTAAAGTCCAGAAAAGTTCCATATTAATTCAGCTTGTGTTTTTTTTTATGGGAGTAATTACTTGAACAAATGATCCCATCAATAACGTCTTAGGTAGCGATAAGGAGCCAATGAAGATAAACTAAGAAAAAACCTAGATGACCAATGTTGGACACCCTGTCTTACTCACCACTGCAACACATTATTAGGAATCATTTACCTCCTCGCCCAGGAACTCTTTGCTCAGGCCAAAGTCAGTCAGAACCACATGGCCCTCACGGTCCAGCAAGATGTTTTCCAGTTTGATGTCCCTGTAGATGATGCCAAGCTGCACAGTGAGAGAGAGAGAGAGACAAAGGCATGTTTTATATTGTAGTCACATTTGGCCACATTCTGTTGGGGAAATTGGATCACATGGGACAGTCTTAAAACACAAAGGCGGCACATGTTAAAACATATCAAGGTTAAAAAGAAAAGACAAAGATAAAGAGGCTGAGGAATGCAGTCCATGCCCGTTAACAGATGTGGGGGGAAAAAAATTAAGAGAGAGCAGGATCCAGTGGAATTAGCGGCCGGAACAGCCAACTGGCATCCTGGGCACCTTTCAAACAAAAAAGGGACCCAGGTCAGGAACAGAGGGATACAAGCATCTACCTTATGCAGATGCTCAAGCGCCAAAATGATCTCCCCGATGTAGATCCGCACCTCGTCCTCCGCGAAGTGGTCACGCTGGTACAGGTGGGTGAACATCTCTCCACCACTTACATAATCTACAAGCAGACATTTCACAGCAACGCTTTGATGCAGTATATTTAATATGAAGGCATTTACACACACACACACGCACACACACACAGATTAGGTATGTATATATTTGTGGGGACTCTCCATTCATTTCTATGGGCATAACCCAAATCCCAGTTATAACAACCTTAACCCTACCCAGCCCTAACCTTAACCCCTACCCAGCCCTAACCTTAACCATAAGTAACCAAACAAGTAACAAAACACAAGACTTTTGGCATTTTTACTTTTTTTTATTGCAGTCACGCGACCTTCCCCCGCCCCCCGCTTTTCTCACCGAGGATGAGGTGCAGCTTGGCATGTGTCTGGAAGGCGTAGTGCAGTGTCACCAGGAAAGGCGACTGCCGGATGTGCTCCAGCACCTGTCGCTCGGTGCGCGTGTGCTCCGCCGTCTTGGCCTTCTGGATGATAGCCGCCTTCTTCAGCACCTGCACAGTCCACATGAGGACCGGTGTGGAAACCAAAATGATCTCGATGTTTCATTTTGAGAATTGATTCTAGCGTTAAATTATTGATTATTGTCCACACTGAATACTGGTATCGGTACTGGTATCGGTACTGGT
>JAAGVU020000002.1:9264208-9277264 GCA_011763525.2 Mormyrus iriodes
AGCACACTCTGTTTTTAAAGAATTTTTCAGTGTTCCTTCAGATGAATGTGCATATCGGATCCCTGTTCCCTGTGTTCTTTCAAATGAATGTGCATATCGGATCCCTGTTCCGTGTTCCTTCGATGAATGTGCATATCGGATCCCTGTTCCGTGTTCCTTCGATGAATGTGCTTATCGGATCCCTGTTCCCTGTGTTCCTTCAGACAAATGTGCTTATCGGATCCCTGTTCCCTGTGTTCCTTCAGACGAATGCGCTTATCGGATCCCTGTTCCCTTTGTTCATGCACAGCAGGCAGACCCACCTTTCCCCTCCTCGCTCAGGCTCTCTTGGCTGAGTGTGGAGCTGCCTCCCTCCTCCCACACGACGGAGGATGTGCCCTGAGAGCGAAAGCGCTCACGCAGGGCCATGTGCTGGTCTCCGGGGCTGAAAGACTGCGAGACGCCCCTGCCCCTGCCCAGGCCCCAGCCATGTCGCGAGCCCAGCTTACGGCGAGCTGAGCGAGCGATTGCCCGTGGCTGATCGTCGGCCTCGCAGGGGGCCCTCTGCAGGAGCGTGGGGGAACCAGGGGCACTCATGGGGTCCGTGGCTGGGGAACACATGCCGGAGAGGGAGTAACAAAGAGGGAATGAAGGGGTAGAGTGGGAGGCAGGACATTTAGTGCATTTTCAGAGTAATGGCTGCATTTATACAGGAGTTATAATATATTTGGTACATGATCATTTTCCCAGTTTTCTCCCTTATTTGGAACAGTCCAAAATCTATTCATGGGGCTTCCATACAACTGAAAGCTTATACAACATTAGCATCAATCTCACTTTTAAGAGCCATGGAGAGAAGCACATTGTACCCTTAAGGTAGGGGCTGACCACTGATTTTACCTTTAATTACCAGGCCATGTAGTTACGAACTTTACCACTGTAATACAGGATTTTCCCTTCAGATAAGGAGAAGAGTTGCATTCATTTGGTTATGTGACAGGCACAGTAGCTCACCATGCGCTTGGGGTGGTAAACATTCACCGATCTCGTTCAGGTTCTCTATACTCCCAGCAGCAATGAACTGAGCTCTGCCTTCTCTGACCTCCTTCGCAGCACGAGATTTAATAAGCTTCTTCATCCTGTCCGCTATCCAGTTGCTCTTCCTGCAGGGGGCGACAGTGAAAGAGAGAGAATTTGACATGTTTTGTAAGGTTTGCTACTAAAAACGATGATGCCTTAAAATGAAGAAAGCAGTGTGAGGTGTACGGCTTGTGTTGGTGCTCCGGTTCCGATGAGGGGGTGGTATGTGGGTAAGGACACTGTGCCTGTGATCGGCAGGTCACCGTTTCAAATCCCAAGGTCAACAGAGTGATTTCACCTTTGGGCCCCTGAGCCAGACCCTTAACCCTCAATTCCAGGGACCATCTGACCACACTTTCACAAAAAAATGTATGTCACTTTGGATAATAGCTTCTGTTAAATAAATGTACTGTTCCGACTCTTGCTCTTAACATCCTAAAATATTTGGCCTGCCTCACAGGCTATTCAAGGGCATTTTCAAGGCTGCATTATTTCACTTCTGGTACAAAATGGGTTGACTAAATAAAGTACTTTAGTAGGGATTCAGGCTCAGGCTAGGTTAGTCTAGTTACTGATTGGATGAGCCCAGATTGCAG
The DNA here is from genome assembly GCA_011763525.2 of Mormyrus iriodes. Classification (NCBI taxonomy): domain Eukaryota; kingdom Metazoa; phylum Chordata; class Actinopteri; order Osteoglossiformes; family Mormyridae; genus Mormyrus; species Mormyrus iriodes. The sequence goes on from JAAGVU020000002.1 coordinate 9,265,864, forward strand.
ACATAGCAATGGCTGGATAATCACTGACTTGGCTTTGTTGGGCACTGGCAGAGAAGGTTCCAGGACTCGGTACTGATCCATTATCTTCTCCACCAGCTTTTGTTTTTCTCGGCGCAACTCGTTCAACTTGTCACTGAGAAGAAACGGAAAGGGACCAAGAGAAGGGAACACGGAGATACAGTGAGGCGTGGTGAACCATTTTAAGCAAATCAGAACCATTTTCTGCTCGTCACAGCTGACCAATCGGCAGCGGCCTCCTAAGCACCCCCAGTAATCATCATTAAAGCCTTCGTCCTTGTAATATTAAGTCACCTGCTACCCTTGCATGCATTCGATAAAAAATATTTATGTCACTTTTACCCTCTTCTTTACTTGCCTGCTTGATCTGTATGAGAATAACCACATTCTAGAAATAGTGCCCAAGAATATATATATTTATGTTCAGCAATGACATGTACATGCATCACTTAGAACATGGTATTAAACACGCCTCTGTACACGTAATAACAGGTATGGAGTAAGTAAATCATACTGAACAGATGTCCTGTGTGTGTATATTCTATTTCCTCCCTTTTTAAAACCACTAAAAAAGTTGAGAACACTGAAAAATTTAAGGAATGTTCACCGCATTGGATATTAGGTTAGTGCAGTGTTTCCCAACCCAGTCCTCAGACAGTCCATGTTTTTGCTCACTCTCAGCTCCTGGTAGGGAGCGAAAATGTGTACCATCTGTGGGTTCCCGGGGACAGGGTTGGGAAAGACTGAGTTAGGGGGCAGGAAAACCTGTGGAAACACCCCTCCCCGCCACTAGGGGTCCCTGACTCCCCAGAGCCATGCCCTATACACCTACGTGAACTCCCTCTGCTGCTGGTGGTGCTGGTCCCGGCTCTCCAAGCTGCGCTCCAGCAATGCTCGATTCTCTCGGGCCAGGCTCTGGCTCTGCTCCACCAGATGCCGGGTCTCTTCCTCCAGGTTTCCCTTCAGCTGGGTCAGCAGCTAACAGGCAAAGAAACACACATATATACAGAGGCACACAACCTAGCACAAAGGCGCAACTAGGTAGGCTGGTAGACTGTGACATGAGCCTTGTGCTGCCCACGACAGACTTCAGGCCCTCCCACTATCCTGAACAAGATAAGTGCTTAGAATATAACAGTGTTTCTCAATCCGGTCCTCAGGAACCCACAGACAGTCCACGTTTTTGCTCCCTCTGGGCTCCCTGCCACACAGTCCACATTTTTACTCCCTACAAGGAGCTAGGAGGGAGCAAAAACATGGACTGCTGCGGATCCTGAAGGACTGGATTGGGAAATTCTATCTTAAAAGATGGATGGATGTCCCTATTTATGCAGTTAAAAAGCCTGTTATTATTATCTTGATGTTTTAATGGTTTCACTCTGAAACAATTGCAATTATTGTTTTCACACATGAATATTTCAATGGAAAAAATTTTCCGAGAGATGACGAGATGAACCTGTGAAAAGCAGCACTCTACCGCCATGCTGGTGAAACACTGACCTGGTACTGGCTGGTGAGGCGGGCGTTGTCCAGGTCCAGCTGCTGATTCTGTTCCCTCAGCAGGCTGAGCTCCCCTTCCAGGCGGGTCCGCTCCAGCTGTGCGGCACTGAGCTCGCCCCGCAGGACCGAGCCCTGGGACAGCAGCTCTGACTGCACCTGTGCAGACTCCTTTTGCTGGCTGTGTAGCCTGTGGGGAGAAGATGGCAACAGCGACCCTGTCAGGACTGGGCCAGGAAGACTGTTGCTCCTGGGCCTCCCAGACAAACTTATTTCTGCCACTTTACTCATTGATGAAACCGTACAGAAGCTGTGACGCCATCTTTAGGCATATTCACATTCTATTTTCCCCTTATTTTCAGCTAGACAGTCATACTGAATATAGCACCACTCCACTTACGAGGTAAGGAGGGGCTGACAGGAGGTTCAACAGTTTAAAGCCCCGCCCACTCCGACTCCATTTTACTCTGCAGATCACATGCTGTAGTGCAAGGGGCTAAGCACCGATTAGAGGAAAGACATGCCCTTCACCAATAACAAATAATACGCAAGCGCCAAAAAGGCAGTCGTCTTTCAATATGCCCCAGCTTGTTCATCCCTCCCACCACCAGGGGGCTCCCAATTACAGTCAGTGACACAAGCCAGACAAAATCTGTGGTTTAATTGGATTTTTTTGAAACTAAGCTCAGATGTTACATCCACTAACAGTTAAAAGTTGAAGATAGTTTGAAAAGAGTATAAAAGGGACGTTTGTGTAAATAAAAATCTATGTATCTCAATAATGTAAATGAGTGTAAAACCAAATTAAACGTTTAATTTAAAAATTGTGACCACTTTATATGTCATACAAGTTGTTTTAAGTTTATTTTGCTTGTTAACTGAGCGTATCATTTACCCATTTTGTATCGCATTGCCCATCCCCAAACCGGGGCGGATTGCCTTATCTAGGGGCCTTAGGCTGACAGCCGATTTAACTAACTGGGATTTTTCCCAGGCGGAGCAGGGCCCTGATGTTTGCCAGGGCCTTAGGCTGTATCCCAGGATAGCCTATGCATTAATGTACACTGGATGGGATCCCAGTCCACCACAGGAAACATGCAATTGGAAATTATAAGCATTTTAGGGACACTAATACCCCTGAACTACATTAGCTGTGGTGGCATAAGGCCCCATTGCTCCCCGGTAAGGCACCCTGCCTCAGCCTGTGTGCAGCCATAGCATCTCTCATATCGCACACTTGGTGGAGATCCCGTCCTCAGAGGCAGTCCACGGTGTGACGTGCCCGTCACCGTCCCAGGTGCACTCACCTTTCATTCTCTTCTCTCAGCCTCTCTGTCTCTCTCACCCTCTCAGCCTCCGCCTGTCTCTCTCTTTCCATCTTCTCTCTTTCCACCTGTATGACCTCCTCTCTCTCTTCCAGAAGGGTCTTTTGGTTTAGCAGCTCTTTGTACCTGATGGAAATACAACGACGGCAGTGCTGTTTACATGCTGGGCGGCACAACTCACTCAACAGACCCCAGGCTTTCACAGTCTGACCCCTTCGCGTCGCGAAACTGGTATGTGCTGCTGCTCAAATGAAGACATGCTGTTAGTGCAAATGAGTCTGTGTGGGTGTGTGATTGTGAGAGCCCCTTCAGGGTGTATCACCGAGATCTGCAGCCTAATCTATAAATGTTTATGGACAATAGATGCATATTATGTACTTTACATTAGTGGATTATGAGGGACCATTGCAGAGAGTTCATAACAATGTTTACAATTGCATAAAAGGTTTATAATAGCAAAATACAAATAGTAAAACTCGTGATTTGGAGAGGATAGTTTTATTTTCAGTTTCTGCTATACTGTTTATTCCCAGGGTCTGTGAAAATGACAACCATGTGGCTGCTGTCTTATTGAGCATGCTGCTGCATGTATGCTGTGTGTGAAGTCTCACTGGGCGTGGCTGCTGGTGTCGCTGTAATTACCGTCCCTCCAGCTCCCGGTACTGAGCCTCAAGGTTCCGCGCGCTGCCCTTCAGCTGGCTGTGCTTGGAGAGCAGTGCTTCCAGCTCGGCCTCCTGCCTCTGCTGCAGGGTGGTCAGGCGCTCGTGGTCACGCCATAGACCCTCGCTGCGCAGCATCACTTCCTCCCGGTCTTTCGCCCAGACCCTGGCCTCTGCCTCCAGGGCGGCGATACGGGCCTCGCTCTCGCTGCAGCGGGACCACAGCGAGGCATGCTGGGAGCTCAGTGATGCCTGTTCCGTCTGTTGTAGAGCAGGGAGTGAGGTGGACAGGGACGCATAGCGGTCAGTGCAGTGGTTTGACAACAGAGATGAGACCTGTTTCTGTTTCTAAGGCGACACGCAGGTAAGGCTGATCTTTCACCTAGTCTTACCTAGTCTCTGTAGGTGACCACATGCTTTTTTAAATATATATACACACACACACACATATACATATACACTCATAGATAGATAGATAGATAAATAGATAGATAGATAAGGTAATACACAAGATGACAAAAATTGTCATTGGTATACTTCAAATTATTAGGAAATAAAGAAATTAAGTTTTACTGTCTACACAGAATGATACGTGTACAAAAAGCTGTAATGGCCAAACAGAACTGTACGATATAAAGAAATATCAAAAGAAAAGAAAACAAATGCAAAGTAGATGCAATATCAGCTGACTGTAAATATAAACATATAAATAATTAACAAAAATGTTCTCAGCAATCAGCCAGCAGTACTGGCTCACCCTGAAAAATGAAACAGTATAAGCTCAATACATTGGAGTTTGCGAACCTAAACTAAATCATCAAAAACAGGGGTGATGGAGCGCTGGTGAGAGAGCTGTGACCTCCCTGAGACAGCAGGGAAAGACGAGTGCATACCAACCTGCAGCTTCGTGTTGAGAACCTGCAGGTTTGTGGAATTCTCCTGCAGGACAATGGCCTGTCGCCGCAGGCCATCCAGCTGCTCCTGCAAGTGTGTGCAGGTGGACTGCGACTGCGACAGCTGGGCTAGCAGCACGGCCTTCTCAGTGTGCAGGACTGCATTCTGGAAAGCAGGGACCAAGAACAGAAGAAAATAACAAATTATTAAAGACGTGATCTGCAGGAACCTCTAAAGAAACAGGAGTCACCTTCAACACTGAAAGGTACCGCACGGACACACCTGCCTCTCCACCTCGATTAATCGCCTGCCCAGTGACTCTTTGGTCTCCAGGGAGTCAGATGCCATAGCAACATCAGGGGCCTTGTCTTGGCTCTTCGAGAGCTGATGTTCAACTGCCTGCAGAGCCTCAGGGAGTGACAGACATTCTCTCTGTTTCTGAGGTTCCCCTTTTGAGTCTGTTTCCCCATCTGCTCTGGTGTCTTGGTAATGGGCTTCCTTGGAGGTGGCTACTGGCAAAATCTGCGAGGCGTCACCACCGAATCCTCCTTTCTGGACACCCGTGTCCTCAAGGGAGGAAGCTGACAACCTGCGCTGGGTCTCCAGTCTCTCATGCTTCTCATGCAACTGTGCCAGCTGATTGACCAGCTCCTTCACCCGCAACTTCTCATTGGCCAACTGACTGTCCTGTTCCTGGGATTTCAGCTTCTCATTAGCCAGCTGACAAACCATATCTTGGGAATGCATCTTCTCACTTGCTAACTGATTGGTCAGTTCCTGTGACTGCATCTTCTCTTTGGCCAGTTCCTGTTGGAGAGAAGGCAGGAAGAAAAATTGAGCGATACATGGTACACAGCACCTTTTACTCACCGAGCCTGTAATCAACCTCAGTAAAAGGTACATACAGGTCCAATGAGGCCTCGCATCTGTAGGATTGTATCTGATACCTAAACTATCATAGGCTGATTGTCATCTCCTCCCTGAGGAACTTTCCTCATAACCTCATGTCCCCATCTTACATACACAATATTATCTCAGACAGCCATTTCAAACACTCTGACAACTGTCAGTGCTAATGTGAACAAATACTGAAAAGTATCACCCTGGGTAACTACCTTCTTCCATCTTCTTGTCTTCAGAGGGCTGCTGTATATTCATGCAGCATACAGCATATTTGACTATTAAGTGACTGTTCTAATGTGTCATGAGGGCATACGCGTCATCCATATGTCAGGAATACGGGGATGTTTGAGGTTACTGCTCATGAGAGATTTTCGTGCACAGAAAAAGGGCAGAATGAAAAAAAATTATTGTTTCAGAGAGATAACCAATCAGACAGTAATAGATATGGATCCTAGCAACTAGTGGGGGCGGGACCAACCAATCAGATGTCTTGGTCCCGCCTCCTCTACAATCTGACTGGTTATCTCGCTGAACCAATCATTTTTTGTTCTGTCCTCAGAATATTTCTGTGTAAACTCCCACAAGCAACAGGAACATATTCATGGGGCTTATTATTGCAAACTGCCTTTACATTTACATCTTCTGGCTTTGCTGCCTTTTATCCAAAACTGCCCACGGTTGGTTAGATCATTGGAGGAATTCGAAGACTGTGTTTAGGGGTACAACAGCAAGCCCCTGCCAGGACTCCAGGCACTAGTGTTAGGGTTACAAACCCATCTGCTTAGCCAGCAGGCAGCCTGCTGTCCCCGTATTTACACTTCCTCCTGGCTGCTTGACCTTTAGGGGGCCTGGTGTGTGGCGCTGTGCCTTTGTTCCTTTGTGCCTGTGATTAGAAGGTCTCCGGTTTGGGCTTCAGCAAAACAACAACATTTATGCTGGGCCATTAAGCACCGTCATTATCAGCCACATCAAAGTGCTCCAGGGACGCCAGATAAGCGGCCTGTCCCAGTGCCTGAACACCACACACACCTACATACATATGTATGTATGTAGGTGTGTGTGTGTGAGTCGTGTGTAGCTTACATCCCACAATGTGATAAAAACCTGTTATTTTGACATTGTGGGGACCATTTTTTACAGTTCCCACAAGGGGAAATCCAAGTTTTAAAAAGCCTGTGACTGCAATCAAAAAACTAAAAATGACATAAGTATTGTTTGTTCTTTGGTTACTTACGGTTAAGGTTAGGGCTGGGTAGGGGTTAAGGTTGTCATTGTGGAGATGAGAAGAGAGTTTTTCCCATAGAAATGAATGGATGATCCCCCCAGAGATATGAAATGTGTGTGTGTGTGTGTGTGTGTGTATGTGTGTGGGTTGTGTGTATGTGTGTGTGTGTGTTTGTGTGTGTGTGTATTGTGTGTGTGTGTGTGTGTTTGTGTGTGTGTGTTGTGTGTATGTGTGTGTGTGTGTGTCGCAAAGGAGGGCATGATGAGATGACAAGCTGTTTTTGTCGTATCTCTATTCCTCACTTAAGCTGCCCTCGTCCTTTTGCCCCCCCGTGTGCCGTGGGTGTGCTGACCTGGCTCAGCGTGCTCAGTTGGGCCCGGGTGTCTGCCACCTGCATGTTCAGCTGCCTGTTCTCCTCCTCCTGCTGGCGGAGCTGAGCACAGTCCTCTTTCAGCTGGGACACCTCCTGAAACACTCGCCTGAGGAGAGCGTGGTAGAGGCTGTTAGCAGCCGATCCTGTATTCAGCACTGTCCGAAAGCGGGGGTCTGTTACAATAACCGATTTCACCTAAAACCCAACCCGACACATAGGATATGAGGGACAAGTTAGTCACACTGAAGATTTCACTACATTGACGGGGCCCTATTACGCTTTTCTGGTTTTTCCCTCTCCTTTAGTGTGTTATACAGCTTTATGTCCCTGTAAACGGACTGCAAAGTATTAAGGCCCAAAGTACGCAGCAAAAGGGTGTAACTCTCACAACAGGAATCACTCCTCTGCTAATCTGCCTGAATAGTCGCATTACAATTACAGCCCTTACTTCCATAACATGATGAGGTCACCTCGCAACACAATCCTCATTGGCTACCTACCTGCAATGATCTGTCTGCAGACTGCAAAACAGGGAAGGAACATGTAGGGCAAGCTGACCAATTAGAGCACACTGGGCTCATTGGGGGTGTGGCTTAAAGCTCTAACAGAGGGTTTCAGACAGTATAGACCAAGTGAAAAGAGATGCACAGTATGAGAAAAGTAGCGTTTTTTGGAACACTGAAGTGTATAAATCTATTCTAATATACACCAAAAATAAAATTATGAACTGTGAAAATAAGCATAATAGGGCCCCTTTTAAACAAACACAAAAACATAATTTGCCACAAAATAACATTGTTTGTTGCACAATAAACACTTACATAAACCAATGAGCACTTTCTTAAACACAGTTATGCCACAGTGACAGCTAGGTCACATGTGCAGGTCATGTGACAGCTATAACAATCTCAGATCGACGGCGGATGTTCGCATTAGATCTGTTTCATTTCAACATTTTGTCAGGCAAGAGGAAGCCGTGGAAAGCCAAAGCGTTTATGGTAAGGTGAGTGTGTGGGGGGTGGTGTTAAATGCATACCCACAGGGGTAATTTGTTAATGGTGATTTCATATCTAATGAAAGCTACAAAAATAGCTCTCTTAGGTTTCATTTGTAGAAACGCGCAGAATTTGATTCGTGCAGCGCGCTTGTCCGGCGTGATCCGAAGCGCTGTGCTGACCTGTGTTCGGCTTCCAGGCTGCAGGCCCTCTGGTTGCTGTGCTCCAGGGCAGAGGCTGTGCTCTCCAGCTGCTGCCTCAATCGTGCCGTCTCCCGCTGCCTCTGCTCCTGCTGCCTCTGCTCTCGCTGCCTCTGCTCTCGCTGCTGTGCATCCAGCTGGCTCAGGCACACCTCTTTCTCCTGCTCTAGGCGTGAGACCTCCAGCATGGCTTCATCCCGCCGGCGCCCCAGCGCCTCCGCCTCCAGGCTCGCCTCCCGCAACTCCACCTGCAGCTCCTCCTCCCGCCGCCGTGCTGCTTCAACGCTGCGGCTGAGTCTCTCTAGCTCCGCCTTCAGAGCCTGGTTGGCCAGTTCCAGCTGGTCACCCTAGAGACCATCAATCAATGAATCAATCTTCAGTAATTTAGCACTGTTTTAATCACGGTGTTTACAAAGTGCTTTACGGACATCTAAAAGAAAGGGATTAAAATAAGCATAACAATAAGCAGAGAAATTAAATAAATAAATAAAATAATAATCATAAAATACCACCAAAAACGTGTGATTTTACCCCCCATGTTCTCGGTAGGGAACTTTAGACCACCCTCTCTGATCTCCGTAGGGGACCACCTTCTCTGGTCCTGGTGCAAGGGAACACAAACTCTTGCCACAGTGGGACCCAAACCCAGCATCCCCTGGGGCACTCAAGCCCCAGAGTATTTGGGGGAGCGACTCCCAGTCAATGTCATACAGATGGACAGATCAGAGATGGGAGTGGGGGGGCAGGGTTACGTGTGACTGGATTGGGCACCTTGCGGGCTGCAGCACGGAGCGAGTCGATGGTGGAGCGTAGGCTGTCTCTCTCCCGCTCTAGCTGCGCCCGCTCCCCCTGCAGCTGCGCAGCCATGGCCCCCTCCAGCCTCTGCAGCTCCAGCTGCACCCGCAGACGCATCAGCTCGTCCTCGGCTTGCTCGGACTCCGACTGCAGGGCCTGCCGGAAAAGCAGAGGGGGACGAGACAGAGGACCCCCTTCCCAGATTAACGCACGGCCCTGTTTAGTGGCACACTGACTTAACAACAGTTTGATCTGGGACCCATTTAATTTTAAGACAGTTAATATTACTGAGAAAGCTAATCAAGTGTGTTTTTACAACTCAGCATAAAAAAATACAGCAGGCTTCCAGCAATGTCCTTGTGATTCTGTGTATAGCACAACAAATAATTAGCGCAAACTGTGCCTCCTTCCAAGCACGAGTGTAACACCCTCTCTCAGAAAGTCTGCCTTTTCTGCACAAAATAAGCAATTGGGTTTTGGGCTGCATTACTAATGTTAATAATAAAGGTCGAATTTGTATCCAAAATTGGTGGAAAAAGAAAGCAGAGAGGGTTCATTAGCTGAAGCAATGTGCCAGCATTTGGTATCTGATTGGAATCCCAGTCCAGACACATTTGCCCAGCCAAGGTGCCTCTCAACCTCTGAATCAGTCTGAATGCATTCATCCCTATAACATACGACAAAGTCTCTGCTTGCAGGGTCACCTCGGGAATACAAACGTCCAAGGCATTACGAAGAAAGGCGGCTTAAAGTTACACATGTACCATCCGCCAATAGCTATAAATAGATCCGTGAAAGTGCACAGCGGTGCTAAGCGCCGTGGCGGCTTCCGTGCTGGGCGCCATGGCTGTACCTCGATCTGCTTCCTGGCCTGGACCAGGCCCTCGCCAGCCTTCCTTAGCCACAGCGCCTCCGCCTCCAGCACACTCAGCCGCTGCTCGGCGCCCGCGGCCCTGCGACTCTGCTCCATCAGCTTGGCACGCAGCTCTTGGGCCAAGCCAGCCTGCCTCTCGGCCTCCTGGCTCTGCTGCACCACCTCCTGGAGCGCCAGCTGCAGCTGCAGGGCCAGGGAGGAGTGCTCCTCATCGGCCTCCCCGCTTTCTGCCTGCCTCTCCTGCCGCTCTTCGCCCTCAGTCCGCTCTCGTTCCGTGAGCCGTCCAGCCTCCCTCCTTCCTTCTTTTCTTACTTTTGTCCTTTGCACCTCCCCCTCCCTGTCCTCCTCTTTCTTTTCTGTCAGCCTGTTTGTTCTGTCCACCTCCTTCTCTCCTTCTCCATCTTCCCTTTTCTTGGAGATTGCCTGCAACTCCTCCTGGTCCTCTCTCGACCTCTTCACCTCCTCTCTTTTCTCTTTCAGACTAATCATTTCCTCTCCCTCCGCATCTTCACGGGTCATCCCCACCTCCTCCGTTGCACCTCCTGCTTCTTTCTCCTTCCCTGGCTCCTCTTTCCTGACTGCCAGTTCCTCCGTCTCCCGGCCTCCTTCTCCTACCTCCCTGGGGAGCCCTTTCTCTGCTTTCCCTTGCCCTCCTCCTTCCCCATCCTGCTTTTCCACACTCATTGACTCCAGCCTGATTTTCAGGCTTTCGTTTTCATCCTTCAGGTTCTGGAGCTGAGAAGGGAACAGTATAAATACAGTATAACTTTTAAGTGACAGCACGTCTTGGTCTGTACTCCTGCCCCAGGGAGAAAATGTCTCTAACATATTCATTGAGTAAAAAATAGCAGGCGGCTGAGTTGCAACCATGATGCCTTGAGTGAAAAGGTGGCTGAAGTTGGCCAGATGTCCCAAGTCATCTTCTCACCTCCTTCACCACGTCCAGGTGCTTGTTCTCCAGGGTGGTCCGTCTGTCTGCCTCTCTCTGAAGCTCTTCCTTCAGTTTCTCCTTCTCCTCCAGCAGATCAGCCTTTAAGATGTGAACACATGTGCATATAGGAGGAGGTGCAAACACCCACATGGACACAGGCTGAACATGCATTTTCGTAAAAAACCCCAATTACGGTTAATCAGTTTTTGGTTTAAAAATCTTGCTAATTGTTCTTGACAAAGGACCCTGTGACCCCTGTCGTTGGAAGAAAGATGACCCTGAGCAGGAATCCATTTCAAATATATTATTAAAAGAGGAAATAGGTCTGGACTTGTACAAACAGACAATTAGATACATGAGAAGTTATGAGATCCATTGTAACGGATCCTTTGTAATGTCCATACCTCAGAGCCCAAATAGGGGGAAGCGCTGGCTGTCAGCTCCACCCAGTGTCAAGTTTGGTTTATCCGTAAACACAAATGTAAGCCAGGTGCGTTACTAAGTGTTTATCCAATGTCCTGTTACTAAGTGTTTATCCTATGTCCTGTTACTAAGTGTTTATCCAATGTCCTGTTACTAAGTGTTTATCCAATGTCCTGTTACTCTGTGCCTTTCTACAGGAAACACACAAATAAGTGGCCATGAGTGGAAATTAGCGGGAGAACATTTTAAAGTAAATTTGAGGAAGCACTTCTTTACACAGCGTGTAGTT
>JAAGVU020000002.1:9320357-9335617 GCA_011763525.2 Mormyrus iriodes
TTCTCAACATCAGCAGCAACACAAGGTGCAGCTAATACATTATACAAGTTATAAGCATCATTAGTTTTTCTTGAATAGTAGTGAGGCAAAGTGGACTCCTAACAATGAATATTCTTTTTCACACCATCTTTACCACAAGCCCAAAACGAACACTTACCCATCTGGGGGTCTGCACCCAATATACCCCTAGTGGGGTCCCAAAGAACCCCAAGTGGATGTGAGGGTTAAAGCCACTTTTTTATTAAAAACATTAGGTGGGTCATCCAGAAAGAACCCTCTCCCCTGGCCTGCCTGATTGCTTTGCTGTTTGGTTATTAAAGTCTATGGCAGGTCTGCTCCTGATAGTTTCTGTTCAGCAGGGTGTGGGAGGGTCTAGGTCAGTAGGTTGTTGGTTCACTACTGAGTAGACACTTCATACATACCTGTCAGTTTCATCTTTTCTTTAGCGATAGTTATCTTTTTGATAAGGAGTACATGAGTGAATATAATGACTGCATTACATTTGTATGAATTGATTCAAATATAAAGATGTCTCAGCTCTTCATGCTGTAGGGCAGCAAACACGCGTCGATGGATACAAAGTGTGTGTCATTTAAAATAAAGAAATTAACAAAGCAGCTAAAAATTAAATGACTGATAGAATAAAAAGGAAATTGAAGATCTACGAATGGTCAGTAATCCACTGCTTATTGAAAGTTTGATATTTGTGGGTAAGCCTTTAGTAAATAAAATGTACTTATTGAATGTATTTGGAGATGGTTTTACAGTGTTGGTTACAGTGTTCCAGTCACACCTGAACCTTTCTCTTTGTCGTAGTGCATCGTTCAGTCCTACCTCCAATGGCTCCAGGACAGTGACTACAACCCCAACTGCCGCCTCTGCTCCACCCCCCTGGCCTCCCAGGACACCGTCAGACTGGTTTGCTATGGTGAGGATGCCCCACACAGCTCATCCATTGACTACTAGCTACAGCTGCACGATATATCATTTCAGCATCGAGATCGCGACATGCGCAGTAATCACATCGCAGGACATGCGATCTTATTTTTGCTGCTCGATACAAAAGGGATAGTCACATGGTTCTCATTTTCCATGACATATCTGACAGATTTCTCTTGTAGGTTATTTACTTTGATCTAAGGGTTTTTCAATACACGGAGTTTGTTGCTAGGGAGCAACATGCAGGCTCTGGATGCACAGCAAACCACCAATCACATTCATTCTTGATAGAGCTGCACAATGTCCCATATTAATATTGACATTGCATGTTACACATGCAATTTTTACATCACAAGGACTACGATAGTCAGGTAGGTTAAGACAATAGATTACGCTAAATATTTTTACTCTGTCATAGGGAACAAAACTTAGCAAGCCTTGCAAATGTAATGATTGTTTCAAGATAATGGAGTATATGTTTGAATATCAGTCTAAAGTTTACTGCCACTCCTTTGTGCTTGCCGAACCGGCTGAATGGAAATATTTTGGATTCCATAGAGACGACGCTGAGCAAAAACAAGTAATTTGTTGACACAACTCGCACCAGCACCACCAACTGATCTGATTTAAGGTAACTCTGTGTAACTGCGGTGTAATTTCTCAGAAGGCCTCCTCTTTATTTTCCCCCGACCCCAGATGTGTTCCATTGGTCCTGCCTGAACGAGCTAGCAGCCCGGCTACCCCTGCACACAGCCCCGGCTGGGTACCAGTGTCCCTCCTGCTGTGGACCTGTGTTCCCCCCCTCCAACCTGGCCAGCCCGGTGGCGGACGTCCTGAAGGAGCGCCTCTCATCGGTTAACTGGGCCCGAGCCGGCCTGGGCCTGCCACTGGTGAGGATTCGCACCAACAGCCAGTCGCACTGCCATTGTCGATGAATATTTTCTTATTTGGCGCTCCATCCTGGGTTATTCCCTGCCTTGTGTTATAGCTTCCAGCATAGGCTCTGGACCCCTGTGACACTACATAGGACAAGCAGGTGTAGAAAATGGACGGATGGATTATTTTTACCGTTTTCATTAAATTAATATGCTAATGTTATGTTGTGTATGTATGTACGTTATGTAATGTATGTTAAATACTTGATTCAATTGGGTGTGGAAGGAAAGTCATTTCTGGCGAGGAGATGGTTGAATCAGGTATCCTTTATTAATGAACGCGCCTGGGAGCCCTTTAGAAGTGGACTCGAAGAAGGCTTCCGAGAGGGGACAATAAATTACCAAAGTACTCAGATCAAAGGATCAGGGGCCAGGAGGTGGGTCATTTGGTCAGCTGTCTATTCGCACCTCCCTTCCTGGGGGGCCAGGTGTGGGTGAAGGAAATTGTGCCAATTGGGCCCTATGGGTTAGGTGGGCCACTTACACATTGGAGGGAAGGAGTACATGGTCAGTGGGAGATGAGGCAGTCCTCGTGGTTGGGAGAGACTATTCTGCTTGCGCATGGGATAGGAGGGACCTTTATTTATGATGCTTATCGTCACCCTTTAAGATTGAAGAAAGAAGCAGAGCACAAGAAAACGCGTCACATGATGTCACTGACTACAGCGACTGGTCCTCTTTTGACTGTGAGTGAAAACCTTTGGGACAAAACTATACAGAATGAACTGTCAGAGGTTCAGAGAAAGGACACCATGAGCTAAACTCGACGCCTCCTTTCCAACAGCGCTTACAGCGCCGTCCGCGAACGCTCCAGCCAGCCAGCCCTACACGTCGAACCCGGTGCCCCCCGCCGCCCCCGCCCAGGCAGACTTTCCCAGCAACAGTAACAATGGCGGCCTGCTGCCCCAGTCCCACTGTGTCATCAGCATGAGTGCTGCTTCAGCCAGCGACTCCACTGTGCTTCACTCAGGTACCGGCCACAGATGCGCTCTGGTACTATGGTACTATTTTTGGTGTACTGCGGTATTTTCATCCAGCAGATTATATCGTGGGGACTCCCCCATGCTAAGATTTGAAAATACTGGGGGGAGGCGGTAGCTGGTTTGATGGTGTGGGAGGAGTTGGGATTAGATGGGGGGAGGGGTGATGGGGCCATCCAGGGAATGCATTGTTGTCGTTAAGTTCAGTTCTGAATCCCTGTGCCTTTGCTCACAGCTAACTGGTTCTTTGCTAGAGTTTCCATGCAGGGCAGAGTTCCTGCTTACCATGTTGCCACACCACACGCTGTTTTTCTGTCATGTTCTGACATGTCAGCACAAGCATTCATCAGCCCCTTCAGCTGTTGCTCTGCTCTCAGTGGTATCCCTCAGGTTTCCCCTTGTCTTGTTTTTCAGTTTGTAGCAGTGCTGCTCATTTCCACTGATATCACTCGCAGGGCTTTTCTGGGAGTTTCTCGTTCTCTCCTGTGGTTCAGATGATGTTATCGAAGACTTAAAACTTCAATTGACTCTAGTAAAGCCCATTTGTGGGACTAACCTGGATTTTTTTCTGTAACTTAATTTAGGTTCATGGGGCTAACCTGGGTGTTTATAATTTAGGTTCAACGAAGTTGAATGCATAGGTCATTGTTTTTTGTGATTATATACCGGCTTCCTGTGTGTAGGCTGTTGTAACCCCCCTTTCCCAACCCTACTGTCCTTAGCATCTTCCCCCCGGAAAGTTTATGACACCCGAGACTCTGGACACACGTCCATCACGCAGATCGACTTTGACGATGACAAATATCGGCGCCGGCCAGCACTAAGCTGGTTTGCACAGATACTCAAGTTAGTTTCAAGTCCTTTCATAGTACCAGTTTAATACACATTCATGTTTTAATTCTTTTTATTTTAACCTATATTTTAATATAATAGCACATTTTATTCAATATGCAAATGTGCAGCTATGAAAAAATAGTTGCACTGTTAGTTCAGGAAAATAAACTTGATTAGCCTGAAATGTACAACTTTGATATACTATTAATCATTTCCTTTATAAGCAGCACAATGTCAATTTTTTTTTTATCGTATTCAAATTATGTAAAAACGTTAATGCCAAATCTTAGTTCAGATTTTGTGCTGTTTAGTTTAGGAATCTCCTCAGAGTTAAACTGCTTTCTAGTTAACTTTTGTTTTATGTCGTGTCCTTTCACGCTCTTTTTCTAGAAATCGATCAGGTTCCAAGCGGACATCCTTGACGCTGAAGCAGAGGGTACTTCTGGTGCTCCTGCTCGGCACTCTGGGATTTTTCACCCTTATCATCGTCATGGCGAAGTTGGGACGGGCGTCAGCTGACACTGACCCCAACCTAGACCCCCGGTTAAACCCACACATCCATGTGGGGAACAACTAATTTGGTCCTTGGCGTAGGATATGGGTAGAAAGGAAATCAGCTATGATGGAAAAGCAGGTTCTGATCTGGTGGGTATGAATAAACGTTGGGACCAAGGGATTCAGAGACAACATAGTCTCTGGAACTGTGGTGCAGTTCAGCACCTCTTTAATTTTGCAGTGTGGTGAAATAATCTGTTTCTGACCTGATTTTAAGTAGGTTGGAAACCACCTTAAATATTTTTGTTAAACATCAGATTTGCTATGACCTCACATACCATGTCATAGTTTACTCATTTTGCTACAGCCTTAAAACAACTGATTTAATTATCCAGTTCCAGCGTCCACCACCGTTGCTATTAGATAAATGTGCCGTTTTCAGTGAACCATTTAATGGATATACATCTGCTGCAAAGGCTTAAGGCACCCGGCAGTGATGTAAGATGGTGCCTCTCATGCAGGGTGCTGTGTGCACACGGCTTTAAGCACTATTCACAAGTTCAGTACCAAGACGGTTCACCGACTGTAATGGTCAGTTTAGTAGAAGAGTACTAAAGTAGACCAAAAACATGCCCCCTATCAGCATGCAGATTTTTAGAAGCCCTGTGTTAACACCTCTTTCTTTATGTAATTCTGGGTGCATCTACATGAGTTGCAATAGATATCAATATCCTGGAACAATGATTATGTATATTACAAGCTGTATTAAATTTATTAAATATCCTCAACCGAGTGAGTAGCCTTATGGGGTAACAAAATGAGTTTTTAAATGATATATATATATACTGTAATATTACCTTGCAGTTGCTATGTAAGCCAATCTGATCGCCAGCCCCCTGCAAAATTTAATTTCAACTAGTAAATTCCTCAGGCTGATGTAAATGCGATGAACACTATTATTTTTTTGTTTTATTTTTTTAACTATGCACCTTGCCTCTACTTTCTGTATTGGAGAGTAACCTGTTTAAAAAGCTTAAAGAAAAATATCATATCTTACTGTAATTTTAGACTGAATATGTTGTAAATGATTGGTCATTTACCGCTAGAGAATTGGCACCAATATTATATGGTTAACTAGTAGGCCTGATCTACGCCCATGTGGACTTACATTGAGGTTTAAAATACTGAAGCTAGGTGTAAGCCAGTCTGACACTTCCCTGAGTCATGGTAATACCATAAGTTATACAGTCACTATTTTTCCCGTTGAAAGATATTCATTACTGCTTATCTTCTCATAAAAATGTCTCCCTGTCCTCATGTTTCTTACGTTTTTATTTGTTTCGTCTGCTAATTTTTCGTCACTCTTTTTCACAAAATGCAAATTTCTACTACTAGATGGCTTAGCAACTTGTGCTTTAGTCCCCTTTAGGAACTTGCTCCCCCTACGCAGCTGGTAACAGTTGTTCTGCAGTTTGCAGAGTGTGCAACCTGAACATCTGCTACACTCACTCCTCTTGCTCCAAAACACGTGGCCACCCCAACACGCGCTCCGGTGTTGGGGATCCCAATCTTTTGTACGTCGTACGAAAATTTCACAGACTGATAAGGCAGTCGGGGGAGGGGGCGCAGATCGATCAGCCATTGCGTAAATGTAATCCTTCCCATTTTTTCAGGTGCGAACGTGAGGGAGTCCTAAAAAATGAAAATAATATGAAATGAATCAAACTCCTCGAAATGCTAGGAGTTGCACAGGCCGCTGGAATACTGGCCGTGGGCAGAAGGCGGGGCCCCAACTCCAGTGCACGGCATTTTTTAAATGTTTTCTATTAACCTTTAACACTATTCAACCTACTATCTTTAAAAACATAAAGCCTCATTCAAGGTCAGATATAACCTAACCGTGCTTTGGCAGTAAATGTAATACTTCAGTAATGTGATATGTTACGTTAACATGGCGAAGAAACATCGATGGCGAACATTGCAGCACATGGCCACGCCGCGGCGAAGTACGCCGGAAATGGCCGAAGTGCACCGGAAGCGCATTTGTCGCAGGTTACCGTGCGCAAAAACAGAAGTGCTTTGTTTACTTTCCGCCATTTCCTGTGTGCGGTTCTAATAGGCTAACAAATTCACATAGTTTCCCTGATTAGATGCTTGAAGCGTTAAACATTGATTTGTACTATGTTTGGCCACAAATGTAAGCTTTCTAGCATCAATATATCTGTTTTCATTACAAAAAGTTGTCAACTAGTAGACTAATTTAAGTAATCACTGCCATTACTTACGACCATTAGTCTTTTTATTTTGTACTGATAATTGTTTAGTGGTAGATTTTACTGACATTATGTCATATATTTAGACAAGTAAGGCTTGTTTAAGGTGACCGTATTTTGGGTTTTCAAAAAAAGACCACTGGGGACATTACGTAAAAAGAGGCGTTAAAGCAAAGAAACATGCACACACAACGTATTCCGACTTTAGAAGGCAAACGTCAGCATGAAATAGTTAATTTTAGGTCTCGAAATGCATTTGTAGGTCCCAAAAAGAGGACGCCTGGTCACCCTAGTTTAATTTTACCATTTGGTTACTAGGTTTAAATAATAAAAATACATATTAACACAGAAACAGTAATATGTGTATATTTTGAGGTGTGTGGGTTAATCAATAGTTTTCTTGTATTTCTGTGCTGTACACGCAGTGCTGTGTCCTGCTTTCCGGACACCTCCAGAGTTCTAGAGGTCGTTTTGTAATAAAGCAGATTCAAGATTAATCTATACTTTTATATTACATTTGGTTTTTATATAGTAACATATACATAGTAACACGGGTCTTGAGTAATATTGCTTTGAGCTTTATAGTAAACATATACGTGTGCTGTGATACTATTTTAATCCTTTTTGACTCAATGACAATAGAAAGAGCTCGACTAATTATTTTGGGTGGTGTTCTAAAAAACGATTGGCATTTGACGTAGTTCGTTGACTCAGGTTTTGCCTCGGACTATACATTACAAACAACTTGCGTTCAGTCACGTATCTCACATATTCCACATGCGCACTTCTATTCTGCGCAAAACGGAAAGGAGTTCGGTCGTTTTGGCCGGTTTATTCCAGTTCGTTCTGGTATGACAACGCTTTGTCTCTCGTATACATCCGCCTGCTACGGTGTTTTTTTTTAGTGACGTAACGTGTTATTTTTTGAAATTTCCAAACTGAGCTGGCTTTGCGTCCACGTTGGACTGGCCTTTAATGTACTGGAACCCAAGTACAGTTCGTTGTATTTGTCATTGCGATTTATTTTTTTATGATTTTTAAAAAAGAATACCATTTTATACTAGTTGTATCGTTCACAAGCGAGAAATCTCGAATCTTTAACCTAATTCAACTGTATTTTACGATGTGAAATCTATTTTTAAATCCTCATTGACTAAATTAGTTCACATAATTTACTTAGCTGTACAGATCTTTGCCCCAACTAGCTATTTGTGACAGATTTTATATTCTAGAGAGCCGCAGAACGTGTAAATGCCTTTCATTTATACATTGTACTATCATGGAGAGATCATATTAAATATAAATAACCATAATGTAAACCAAATAATGGAATACAATAGGGGATCGTCATTTACACAAAAGAATCATTGAAAGAAAATGTGTTGGCTTAAGACGTCGTTTGTTTTACGATACGTAACTAAACTAAAGCCAATAAACACATGACATGTAGCTAATAGGCCATTTTTCGTTTGAGGATATATGTTTAAATCATAAAAATGATTTATTTGAACGTCTTTGTTAGGGACTATTTTTTTTCTTCTTGGCGCATTCAGCTTGTGACTTGGTCGCGCTGTGTCCTGTGTATATATTTGACTGGATCGTAGCAGCGTCAGCCATTTCAGAGAGCGTTCGCTGCGTGTTGGTACTGGCAAGTTAAATGGCGAGGTTTTTTCTTTCTTCTTCCTTCCTATTATCTTTTTTCTATTAATTAAGTAGCGTTTACAATCGTACTTTATGTCTCAATTGTTTCGTTTTCTTATTTTCTCACGTAAAAATGGGTTTTAAAGAATTTTTAAGCGCTTATTTATTTTAACCGTAAATATACTTAATCCTTATCGGGCGTGATCGTTATGTTACCATTTAGTTATTTTTTTCCCCTTCATTTCAAAGAAAACTATCGAACAGGGGTGTGGTAAGAAATGTATTACGTAGCATTGACCGAATAACTGACCGTTTGGTCTTCTTGACGATAATATGTTGAAAATATCAATATCGAGCTTTACAAAGTAAATTTTTACAGACTAGATAATATTGTGTACCGCTTAATAGTCAATTAATGCGAGTTAATAATGCGACACGGAATGTGCTGAACTTATTGCTGGGAGGGTAGGCACCTATGGTCAAGTGCTATTATTCTCGGGTGATTTTCTTTTTTTATTGTTCTACGTCATCTTAAATGATTGTCAGCAATTACATTGTTTCTATCGTTTGATTGGGTAATGTGCGGTTTAATACTGTATATTTCTGACGTAAGAGTATTTTCAACTGTATACAATGTTAAATGTGGCCTAATCATTTAACAGAAAAGTTTTTTATTGTATTTGATTTTTATATTCTTTTATATCGGTTTTGTTAGAAGTCCGTAGTCATTGTCAATAGTTAATTCCAAGAGGGTGAGTCGTATTTTTGAAATGCGACGAAGGCGAAACTGGAAGCTTGTCAAGGGGTGGCATTTCTCAGCTGGTGACGCAGTGAAGAAATCTGTAGTCTAGCAGCGCCCCCCAGTGGCTGCCTAGGGAAGGGCATCTGTGATTTCCCAGCCTGCCGGGGCTAGGGATATTAATAGTCACGTATCGTGTCATTCATGTTAAGAGTCCAGTTTCAAAAACACGGGCTGTTTTTTTAAAAAAAATGGACTGTGCCTTTAAGCAAAATTTATTATGCAAATTTGAAGGTGAAGACTGAAGATTTTTTTCTTTCTTTCTAAAATCCTATGGGAGAGGAGAGAGGACTGTTAAAAATTTTATATGATGTTGGACACTACTTATTGTGGGTTCGTGGAGGAGGATCTCAGGATCAGGAGACAGCCAGGCAAGATGAGGAGTCGCGTGTGCCAGTGTAATCCGGAGGGTGACAACCGCCAGGCAAGATGAGGAGTCGCGTGTGCCAGTGTAATCCGGAGGGGGACGACCAACCAGAGGGTAGCGGGTGCAGCAGAGTCAGCGTGAAACCATAGCCCTGAACAAGCGATGGTGGTGAAGCAGTTTCCTGGCAGTTGGAAGGAAAGGGAGAATGCAAGCTAAAGATCAGGGGGCCAGTCTACCTAGCATCACATTATACGACAAGGGTTTGGTTTGTATTTTGGGTAGCTGTATCGCTCTAAGATCATATTTATCCTTCCCCAGTGAAAGGGGTTCAGAACACATTGCTTGCGTAGTTTTGTGTTTTCTTTTTACAGGTTTGGGCGTATTAATTTTGAGTTGCGTCGCTACAACACAAGTTGTTCCCTGGGTGTGGTCTCCGCGTTAATTCCTCCGGGCTAATGGTCAAGTCTGTCCCATGGTGGTTTCGACTGAGGGAGGATCATCTCGGACTCCGCTTCAATCTGCGTTCCGATGTAGTCCGCCGGCCGGAAAGTCTTTGTCGCATTAATCTGATAGGTCCTGTCCCATGAAGTGGCCAACATTGGAGATGTTTGGATCAGAAGTTTGCTTCCTATACCCACCCCTAAAGCGACACCCGTCTCTGCAGCTAAGTGAGCTGTGCATGAGTATTTCCCAAGGCGTTTAATAGTATTGCAAAATGTAAAGTCGTGTTCATTGTTTGTCTTAAATGGCCATTTTGGTCTGTGCTGTGAAATTGAGGAATGGTGTATGGGGTGCTGTGGGATTGGGGAGGGAAAATGGGGGTCTTGCATTTCTTCCTTGCAGGTGCATCCCTTTTTGTACGACTCCAAAGACCGTGTCGGCTGAAGAATGGTTCTGGCTTGTTTGGCACCGTGGCATTTACCCCATCGCTGTAGTGTGGTCCCAGCATTATAAAAAGCGGCAGGCTGGAGACGCTTAAAGATCGTGTTCGGCGTGGCTCTTGGTCTTGGCGCAAATGTGCCGTAGGCAGGTATTTTAAATCTTACCAGAACTTGTAAGAAGAACATTGGGTACATTGACTTGCGCTTTCAACGTAACTAACTACAGATAACATCTTTGACATCTTGGTTTATAGTGGACATGTTTTACTTTGGGGAGGGGGGGGTGGTTAATGTCGATCTCAGATTCTTTTCAGCTCCTTCGTAAGGCCATTTAAAGTAAAGCAAATGGATGCATTCGATTTGTAAAGCCACTGAACCACCTGAGGATCCGGACAGCAGTGCCCCTTGTTGAAGTGATCTTGGAAGCAGCATAATTCTTCAGGGCTAGCTGGAAACGTTTACTTCCAGGTTTGGGATAACACAGCTGAGCAGTTAATGCATCCAGCTCAATTTGGGATAGTCGTCGACGTATCTGGAAGAATTCCATACTGGCTAACAAAGTTACGAGTCACTTTGAAATGGGAATGGCTGTGTGGGTGGTGGGGAGGGGCAACATAATTGTGACTCTTCCCGATCTTAAGCGCCCCCCTCAAAGAACAGCGGCTGCAGATCCAAGATAATGTCAGACCTGTGGTGGAACTGGAGCATAGAGGCATGTGGAATTTTATTTTAACTTTCAGGTAATGTGTGAGTGTTAATGTTTTAATGGTATACCACAGCCTGAACAATTGGCTATTTTGGGGTGGGTTAATTAAATAAAGGGGGACTGTTGGGTGGTTGTTCCGCTCTTTGCCTTTTCAGTTTGCAGTCTTCCAAGCGCTTAATGTGAAACCCAGCTGAAGTGGTCAGCTGTAGCTCCTCCTAAGTAAGCATTGTTAGCACTTTGGAATCTTGGTACTAAAGCTATTTGAATTGCTTTTAAATTGGAAATCTATACTTGTACAGTCCCATGCATTTCATTGTAAACGTGTAATGTAGTTGGAGAGGTTCTCCTCTTTTGAATTTAATAAATTTATGGTGTCATGATGATGTTTTGGTATATTATTTGGGGTGGGGTGGGTGTCTTGGCCTTTTCTCTGTTTCTAATTTTCAGGTACGGTTTTAAAGCACGCCACTTTGTAGAGCACTGACGCAGCTGGCGCTTGATAGCTGCTTGGAAGGTGGAGCCGATGAGTCAGAATGCCCCTTTAGATGCCTTGGCAAGAAGGAACCATTTGTACATAAGTAACAGGCCCAAGCTTGTACTTCAATGCATTGTATGACTATACTGCCATATGGCATCTTTTTGGAAAGATTCGGATATGGTCGATTTTTTTTCACGATAGAACGTGCAAGTGCCTTGTGGAAGTTTGTTGCTGTCTTAGTTTCAGTTTAAATGGACAACCTGTGCCTCTTGGAAGGATTCGAAATGGGTCAAGTTGAAGGTCAGAAGTTCATGGTTTTTTGTTTTTTTTTTTTTTTTTAATTAGTGTTGTGGAATCCATATGTGAATCGTGGGGGGCCTGGGTAGATGGCGGGGGGTGGGTTGGGTGTTTCTTGCTTTCAATCTTGCAGTCTCAAAGAAGTCTGACGAAGCAGTCCAGCTATGAAGCGTGGCGACCAGGAGTGCACCATTTGGTCGAACAGCAGTCGTCTTGTACCAGGCAGGAAATTCAGGCTAGTTCCTAGACTTTAGGAGGTAATGTAATTCTTAAGAGCCTTGGCATTAGTGCCTATGCAACTGTGTAGGTCAAGTCTTGATGTATGGCTTTGAACATGTCTTTTTTTATATTGGTGTAGTTGTGCAACTGTACAACAGCCCCCATTATGAGAGAGGCAGGGCTTGTGCGACTGTGCAGCAGCCCCCATTAGATTGGGAGGTAGCCATTGCAGGTTGCGCAACTGTGCAACAGCTGTTAATGAGAATTGGCCTAGGTATGTTGTGCAACAACTCCAGTTGAGGTAGTTATAAAAAGTTGTGCAAATGTACAGCTTGATGTAATTTTCAGTGAGGCAGCACAACTGTGTTGCTAGGAAATTTAGTGTATGGGTTGTTGGTTGGGGGGGGGGTCCTGTGTATTCTAGATTCTTTCCTTTGCAGGCTGGTATTCGCATCAAAACCAAAGACTTCAAAATGAGGTCCTGCCAAGTTGGTGTCATCAAACGGAGTTCATAGTAAGCACTGTCAAAAGTTTGAAGAAGTCTGCTTAAATCGATTGCTCTTGTTGCGCTATAATCTTTTGAGGTGAGGTTTCCTTTTCTCAGACGTACAAGGGAATTCAGTTCCACATGCAGCGCTAATCAGCATTTGCATTATCACTGCCTTCAGTGTCGCTTGCATCTTTTAACACTTAATTCAGTCGCACAAAATCATGCCATTTGAGATGTTTGCCTTGGGGAGAATGTGGGGAGGTTGTTTGTGTTTCAGATCATTTTCAGCTGTTGCCCACTCTGGTCACATCTGCATCTCTGTGCAAAGCTGTCTGTGGGAGCTGATGGCGGGTGAATGGCCGTTGAATGGAGAAGTTTCCTCTTGACTACCTGCACCTGTTTGCTTGAGCTAAAACCTGAAACACCTGATGTCCTTCGTGGAGATCCTTCGATGTGCTTTTTGTGGGCTCCCCTCCCTTTTTCCTGTAGTCCTTTTAAAACAGGTGAAATTTCCCATGTTGCAAAACGAATGTGAATGCAAGAACTGGCTTCTGGGATCAGCTAACTGCGAGATGGATCTCTGGCAATCGGTGGGAAATCAATTGTCAATTTAATCACACGAAGTCACAAGCTTGTCATGCAAAGCATTACCATGCAGTCGCTTGGGTAAAGTTAAGTAACCTCTGCTCTGAATTTGCATGCACATTGACATAAACTTGCACCTTATGCTTAGTAAAATCTTAACCGGTGTCTTAAACCGTGCATTGGGGACTTCTGGGTTGGGGGGGATGGGATGGGACAACAATGTCTTACTATTTTTTCAGATACACACTCTTTGCAACTGGCTTGAGGAACATTTGGAGTACACCTTGGGTCCGGGATGGTCTGAACTTGTCTCCCAGTTTCATCGGGTTCCCGATCCCTGTAGAGGAACTTGTTTGGTTGGGTTCTGGGGGAGGGGTGCGTCTCTTACATTTCAGAGAACTTGGTTCCAGTATGGATCCCTTTCCTGCCCCCTACTTAAACTGAGGACAAGGCTTATGGGACACAACAGTGAGTTGGTTTCTAGACTCTTCTTGGAGCTCTTATTTGGACTTGTTCTTTAGTTGGACTCTGGTATATTATCAAGTTCAGTGTGTGTGGACTGGTTTGGGTGATTATTCTGTTCACGGAGGGGGGGGGGGGGGGGGGCAGTAAATTCTCAGTTTATTTTCCCAGCAGCTCATCTCGGGAATTCATCATGTGAAAAATCGCCGTTATGGGCCAAAATCCCAAGTAACAGGTTCTTGCGTGTTGGAATAGTGTGTAACTTACTTAGTCTTGTATTTAGACTGAGGCTTTGAATGACTTAAACAAACTGGGATGTGGGTTTGGGGAAATGGCAACTCTTCTAGTTCCAGGCTCGCCGTGCAGCAAGAGCTAAGATGAAAGAATTCGTAAGGCTGTAGGTTTAAGGGTTTTTCTTTTCCTGGGGGAACAAGCACAGTTTTGTTCCTCCAGGTTTTGCTTTTTCTCCTGTTGTCAAATCTACTTTTAGGGGGACAAGGGAAAAAAAAAAAAAAAAGCAAAAGACTCCGGTGGTGGCACTCCTGGTTTCCAGGACGGGGTTCAATTCCCTGCGGTGTCCTTGCTTCTAAAATTGTTGTTTTTGACAGGCTGGTGGGTTATGAAGGATCTTTTGGTCACTTGTCCTTTTGTTTTAAAGACCACTTAGCAGAACCAAATTTGTAGGTTGTGATTCCAGGTCCAGCTACTGAACCTTTTGAGGAGGACTGATCTAGTCTGAATTCTGTTGTGTGATGCAGCTTATTTCAATGGAGAGTATGCAGATGAACCAAGCCCATGAAACAGGGAGGGAATCTGGCTTTTCAGGAATGCAGCCGAACACTGCATGTGATGTAGGCGCCTGCGTAAAAGTGCTGCCTTCCCATGGTAGTAAGTTTTGCTGTTTATGAAACGCATAGCACCACAGAACATGCAACTTCATTGACACATGGCAAACTTCAGCCCTCGCCCAAACGGCTCTAGTGAGAATGCTAACAGGACTTTCTTCTCTCGCCCATCTGCTGATGCGCTAAACCAATCGGGGCACAGGGACTTCTCAGACTCTAAAAGCCACTGGCACACCAAGTGACACTGCACCAAAAATATCAGTTGCCCCAGACCTGCTTACAGTCTGGACTGTGACCTCCAGCTGCCCCTGGCATACCATGGACTTCACAAATTTACACTTGGATGAACTTTGATTGCAGAGGGATTTTTTTTAAAAATAACTGTCCATGAAATATTTCCCCAGTACTATTAATTTCTCAGCACTTCTGCCTGCTTGTAATCAATAATTCAGTGTTTGCATTAGCACAGACCCTTGACAAACATTTGGATATTATAATTGCACGTGATGTATATTGTGTACTACAGCTATAGATGTATGTTTGTATTGCCTGTGCATTTTCTCCTCTGTTGCATATCTTCTTGTATTCTGTCTTGTTCCATTTGTCTCTTCTCATGGGACTGTGGAAATAATTGATTTTGATCATCTTGAACACATTGACCATCCAGTTGTCCCCTGTGCTGGTGAAACCAGCTCTATAAAAGGACTGATATTTGACTCTTCATACATCACGCCTGAGGGTGTACACTGAATTTGATTATTAAAGATCTCAGCATTAAACACCAGGGGTAGGCAACCCTGATCATGGAATGCCTGTATCCAGTAGGTTACTTACCCAATGAGCTATTGTCTGCCTGAGATCAGGTGTGGTTCATCAGAAACCAGGTAGGATAGAAAATCTGCTGGATGCAAACTCTCCGGGATCAGGATTGCTTATACCTGCTATGCACTGTTGTTGACTATTCAAATCCCTCAGATCATGTCTACACTTTCTCCCCTGTCATGCATACTAGATTTCAGTTGTGTTCACAAAAT
>JAAGVU020000002.1:9335717-9349814 GCA_011763525.2 Mormyrus iriodes
AAACTTAAGAAAGCAGATGGGCTATCAGCTGCTCTGTTTTAATGGCAGCTGGAGAATCTTAAGATATCTCTGCCACTGCACGCATACCATCAGCTACAAAACTGGAGGAAATGGTGAACAGTACCTTCTACTTGCTGACTTGAAAGCCCAAACCTGGTGGGGAGACAGTTTTCAATTCAGATGTCAACCTGGTAGCACCTTAAACTCCAATGGCTATTTTGACAATTTTCAATTTTTTCTTTTTTTTTTTTTACCTCCACTACTGTACTAAGACAGCTTTCAGAGATGGTAAATGACATTTATCTGAAGACAGACACAAGCAAATTATCACTGCTGATACTGAGAGAGCTGCCTTTGACACTTGACCATAAAACATTCAGATTGGAAAACTGCCTAGGAGCAGTTTTTGACTGGTTTGGGTCTTGGGGGAGGGGGGAGAAGCCACTGTGTTAAACTGAAAATGATGACCCTGAGCAGACCACCGTAACATGGAGTCTTCCAGGGCTTGATCTTATTCATTCTCTAATTAGTAATGGTAGATAATCGCTCCCACTAGACCAAATCATAACACAAGGTAAAATAATCTACTGCAGTTATGTAGATGACACCCTGATCTACTGAGTGACATTACAGTCCCGTGGGTTATATGTGGCAGCAGATTGACAGAGGTAATTTTATTTGGCGATAAAGACAAAAGCTTCAAGGTGAAGGCCTGCCTGGAGATTAGTGTTCTAAAGGCTAAAAATTAAGTTAGAAATCTGGGTGGTCTTATGAGCTCAGATGTAAGCCTCGACGGCCATATCAAAGCAGTAATAAAATCGACATTTTATCAGGACCAACATAGAGATGTGCGAACCTACCAGGCCACTTGGACTAAGGGTTCCAGTTAATTTTGTGCAAGAATTTCATGGACTAAAAAAAAATATCGCCTGGAGGGTGGAGGTGTTGATGGTAAGACTTGTTGACCAGGAGGGTGCTGGTGGCAGATAGATCAGCAGGACAGGTCAGTTTAACTTTCCATTTTTTGCCTTTATGCAATGAAAACCTACAGACTTCAGTGGTCATATAAAAAGGTGCTGCTTAAAAATATATATTGTTCTGTGGCCTGGTGGAATACTTTCCAGGGACCAGGGGTTGGGAACCCCTAAAGAGTAGTCAGCCATTTTTAAGACCAAAGTAAAAATACGCCTGTCCTCTCGGGTCATTTTCTGTTTCTGAGGTTAAGCCCTACACTTTTCTGTTCTGTTTATTTCATGAAATTTATTATTTACAGTACATGTAAATGTCCTGAACGTTTGTCTTTTCAATATATTGTTTTAATTGTGTATTTAGGTGGATCTGCATTTTATGTAAAGCACTTTACTACTTTAAGTACCTGTATGTATGCTAAATAAACTTGCCTAGAGTTCCCTTAGTGTGGGTGAGCCATACAATATTATCTTTAAAATATTTCATTTGACAGTCTAATCAAATATTGCATTGCAACTTTAGTGTATATCACGGCATAGACTGGTTTGAATATGAAGAGGAACCTTTTTTTGTGCTTGTGCTCAAGTCCATGAGTAGAGAGCACTGACAATGCTTGGGGAATTAATTACCTGTGATAAAATGTAACACTGGGCTGTTTAAAATTGTCAAACAAATAACCACCTTGGCTGCTGTATGGAGTCTATGACAGAATCCAAAGTGTCAGCTGCATCATATCTTCACTAAAAATGATCAGCTGTTAACAGCAGTGAGCAGGGGCATCATAAGGAGGGGGGAGTTAGGATGATTCCAAGGGCCCCTGACTGACAGCATAATTGGATTGATCTGGGTTGGGGCCCCAGTATGATAAGCTTTCATGGGGCCCAAAATCTCTAGCGGTGCCCCTGGTAGTGAGTAATCACCAAAAGAAATCAATGAATCTCAGTTAGACTGTTGGACTTTTGAGATGTGGAGGGAGCTTGAAACAGAGCTGGTCCTCCATTGGATCGAGAAGAGACAGATGAGGCCTCTATATCAATTCATAAGGATTCGACCTGTAGGGAAGACCATGGGACAGACCCAGGACTTGCGAGAGGGACTGCATCTACCAGCTGGCTTAGCAATGTTTGGTGATGCTTCAGAAAAGTGAGGTCTGGTCTGAGCTGTTCGACATGCTGCCATTCTGATCTTCACCAGAAAAAAAGCTAAGTATTGATGGACAATCGTCGTGTTATGTCACAAAACTTTCTGCGAGTCACTGATGTTGTCTAGTATATTTATTTGTAGAAGGTAGGTAAATTGCCAATAACATTCCCAATTATTTCCCAGGAATACACTGTACACTAAAGTGCTGAAAACGCCACTAGTGACACATCAAAACATTTGAACGCTTGGAGAACAATAAGGCAACTGTAACTGAAAAGTCTTGAAACTTCTTTGTTTCAACCTCTCACACTTGTTGATTGCCCCAAACCTGCATGCAGAACTCAGCTGAAGGTCACAGGGCTTGATGGTTTTCACTGTACTGTTGCAAGTTGATTTAGTGGTGGTATTATTAAAGATCAAAATACACCAGCTGTAAGCCAGTTGCTAACAGAACAGTAACCTATACACCAAGACATCCCCTTGCCTTCAAAATGGCAAAAATAGTCTAAGACATTTAGGCCAAAGGTGACTCCAGACTATTTTCAGGGGAGCGGCATGGGGGGGGGGTCACAAAATTTAACAGTATATATTTTCTTAAACTAACAATAATTATGGCTATGTCATCTTGTTCATGTTCGGGAAAACTGTCCCCAACTGGCTCCGCCAGTCATTTAGACACAATGACCAAGTAATACAGGGCTGTCATTGTGTTTGTGAAAATTAAACCAAACTAATAATAACATATCTAAGTCAAAGATCATACATGTTAATTTTGCACTGGATAAGCACTAGAGACAGACGCAGTCAAACTTACCACCGTGGGAAGGGGGCGCTTCTGCGCAGGCGCCGACATCAAACGCAGAGCCTTCTCCAGTTATCTGGGTCCCGCAGTTTAATGTGGCCTCTGCACAGCTCAGTTTCGGCGCCCCCTAGCGACGACGGCGCACAGTGCTTCTGCGCATCCAGCGAGCCGCCTCCATTGTCATCGTATGTGTTTATGTAGCCGGAACAGGAGGCGAGATGTGGTCCTTTTTCTCCCGGGATCCCGTCAAAGATTTTAATTACGAAATTTTGCCGGATACTCAAGAGACGTCCGGCATATGGACTCTTCATCGCGGGAAGCGGAAGGTGAGGACACGGCTGGCAGTATTGATATTTGTGAGGAGGGCGCTAGCTAAACTAGTCAGCGTTCAGTTTGAGGCCTTATCCCTAGGTATAGATTTAACGCCCAGCTCCGTTTGGGAGCTCTATGCTTGGAACGGCATGACAATTCTAATTACCTTTATACGACAATACAGCCTGAGTTTTAAAACGATTTCGCGTTATATAGAGATCGGATTTGAGTCCGAATTAAGCCCGAGTTCGATCCGGCGCAGGCGCGTCTCATCGCCACGTCGCCTGTCTGTTGCTCAAACTCCGCACATAACTACACATTCCTCCCCATTATCGCACTATTTACAGTATAACACTCTAAATACTGTTCGATCTGGTTTTGTTTCCTCACAGCTCATTACCTCTTGATTTTACTGTGGTAAATATCGGAACACCTGATATTTTCCGTCGTCCTGAGGATTTCTCCTTATAGTGACTATGCGATGACGTAAGCAGCGTACTTTTCCCCTATAAATTGCGACAAATTATAGCGACCGGAAATATAAGTCGTATTCATTAACATGCCAGCACACCGAAACGTGCCTGGCGTAACAGCTGTGTCAAGTATTAAATATCCCTAAATCGTTTTGTGAAAGTGCACTTCTTACCGTGTGTAAACACAGATGTGCTGAGACACAGAAGGCAAGATCAGAGTATTTAATTATCATGTGTACGTAGGACCAGTAGAGTTCATGTAACACCAACACCCTATGGTCAAGTGCCTGTTTATCGAGGTTATTGTGTACAGTGTACATGAGGTCAGTTGGGTATTTCTTCATCTGGTGTATAGCTGTGATCAGAAAAAGAAGACACCTTTATTGAGTATGTATGTAACATTGTAATGAACAGGTTCAGGAGGTCTGAGCACCTCCAGGCCAGTTTGAGTCACCATAGCTCAGATGCTTAGAAGCTCTTATCTTCTTTGTCCTGGTTGTCTACTTTGTCTGCTAAATTTAAGGGAAATTACAACAGTATCAGTACCAAATACTTAAAGTCTACCATTTGCTTACATTGAAGTTGTGGTTTTGTAATGTATCTTCCTCGGTGGATTCCCTCTGTCCCCTGCTATTTCGTTTTGCTGGGCATATTCATGCATGCATAAGCGATCCAGATGGCAGAGCAGCTGACGTACTAACACACCACCGTCCCACCCAGACAACTGGCGAGCCCGTGTCAGTGTTCCTGTTTGAGGTGACGTCGGGGGCAGAGGAGCAGACCCATCTGGCCAAAGCTGCGTTCAAGCGAATGAAGACTCTCAGGCACCCGAACATCCTGGCCTACGTGGATGGGTTGGAGGTGAGATTCAGACTCTGTCGGCCCATCATATCCTGCCCGTTTGCTACAAGTTGTCAAGCACAGTGTGTCTTAAATTTGGGTTGTAGAAGCTCTGTTTCGATAGCTATGAGCAGAATTCTGAATCACCAAAACTGGACCTCCTCCCATCCTTAGGGCATCTTCAGTAGCAGTAATCAAAACATGAACTGCATTATCTGACAACAGTAACACAATTTGCTTTCAGTATATTATAATACACGACAGATGACTGCAATTAATTAGCACCAAAGTTCACGTTTCTCTGTGTGGTGTTAAATTATTCACTTCACCACCCTCATATTTCTTAAACGGTTTGAGCCAGTATAGGCAGTCTATTGCCGTATGTTTTTATTTATATTTTAACTATTTTTGTTTATTTTTTTGTATTTAGTTATGTAGCAAACACTTTTGTCCAAAGCAACATACAAGTGAAGGAAAGGTACATTATCGCAAGGCTGTGCTTACAGCGAATGCCCAGGTAGAAGTGTAACTAGTTTTGGAGGAGGAACTACACATATGCAACATTAAGAGCATTCAGGGACCGTAGGGTGACATCTGAGACATTCCTGGAACAGATGGCTCTTGAGATATTTCTTGAAAGTTGAGGGAATCTGGCAGCTTGTCCCACCATCGGGGAACCACGCATGAGAAACGTCTGGATGCATCATCAGTCCCATTGCGAGGCCTTCAGTACTTTTCAGTCCTCAGAGATTAGGCCCCAGGCTTCTGTCTGTGACTCTGCTGAAAATGCATAATATTTCTCTTTCCCTGTTTGAAGACGGAAAAATGCCTGTACCTGGTCACAGAGCCCGTCATCCCGCTCACCACCCACCTGAAGGCCCAGGCTGAACGGGGGGGATCTGGGGAGCTGGAGGTGTCTTGGGGCCTCCACCAGATAGTGGTGAGTTGGCAGAAAGGAAGGAAACAAGTGTAAAATGTCTAGATATGTTACCCAAATGGGATTTTAACAAGTCAAAGTTATAGTTAGTTATGTTTCTCCTTTTTCCCTTTTAATACATACTTTTACCCCCCCCCCCCAGAAAGCATTGAGTTTCCTTGTGAATGACTGTCACCTGCTACATAACAACCTGGGCGTATGGGCTGTTTTCGTCGACCGAGCCGGCGAGTGGAAGCTGGGGGGATTGGATCATGTGACCCCTGAACAGGGGGACGCCTCGCTGCCCCCCAGGAAGTCTAACCCCGATATGGAAAAGTATGACCCCCCAGAGGCGCTGAGCAGCAGCAGCAAGACTGGAGAAAAATGGTGAGAGTGACTGGATGCAGGGGCTCATGATGCAATAGGCACGTGTCAGTGTCTAGGAAAACAATAGCCTATGTGGGAGAAAGGAACCTCTTATGGGGGGGGTACCCAGATTAGTTAGTATTCATGGCTATAGCACCTGGGGGCAAACCCACATGGACATGGGGGGGCATGCAAACTCCACACACCAAGCTGAGGGTGGGAATCGAACCCACAACCCTGCAGGGATGATGCTACTGTGCTGTGCACTGGGCCTCTGTGTAATTATAGCATATGTATTTAATTGTATGTAAGTTTTGTGGATGTTAACAGCTAAATCTGGAGCCTTAATCTTTAAAATCTAAGTTCTGGTTGTCTGTGGTCCGTTTTAGCGTAAGACAGAGTAGGCCCTGTTTATGAAACATTTTGTTTGGCAGGTCTGGGGATGTTTGGAGGCTGGGCTGTCTCATCTGGGAGGTGTTCAATGGGACCCTGCCTCGTGCCTCCTCCCTCCGAACCCTGGGAAAGGTAATCTTCCAGATGCCTGCTGCTTTTCATTAGCTGATTTGCGTGGGTGGTAATGAGGAGGGAGACTGGTCCCAGGAATGTGATCTCCCAGACACAGGGAACCCCTGAATGGCAATCTGATGCAAACGGTCTGTTTTTCCCTTTCGTTAAGTTTGGGGAAAGGGATTCAGACTACCTTCCCAGGTGGCGCTGTCCAAACTGGGCTGTACATTGTGCAGTGCCAAAGATAAGCATGCCCTGAGCAGATTCGCACTGCCAGCTATGGGGGGGTAACCAGTGAATTAAAGTTGCAATGGTTTGAAATCCCCTACCACTCCCCCCCAGATACCAAAGCCGCTAGTACCACACTACTGTGAGCTGGTGGGGGCCAATCCCAAGGCCCGGCCCAATCCGGCTCGCTTTCTGCAGAACTGCCGTGCCCCAGGCGGGTTTCTCAGCAACAGCTTTGTGGAGAGCAACCTCTTCCTGGAGGAGATCCAGGTATGCTGATCTACGTTCTGTGTGTGTGTGTGTGTGTGTGTGTGTGTGTGTGTGTGTGTGTGTACACTGTAGTGCACCAATGTGTCAGATGCACCAAAGCACCTCTGTGTACATGTACACCATGAACTCAAGTGGGCGCCTGTGTGTGTGTCAGTTATGTTTGTTTCCACGATCTCGTATTCTCCTTGTTCCCAGCTACTGCAGTATCTCCGCCCCCCCTGTGTGTAAGCATATGTGCCCCCCCCCCTTCCCAGATCAAAGATCCGGCGGAGAAGCAGAAGTTCTTCCAGGACCTCAGCGATCACCTGGACTCCTTCCCCGAAGATTTTTGCCGCCACAAGGTTCTGCCACAGCTGCTCACGGCCTTCGAGTTCGGCAATGCCGGTGCCGTGGTCCTGACCCCGCTCTTCAAGGTGGGCCCCCCCTCCTGTGAGAGCTGGCCTGGACTGTGCCATATGGGACCTGGAAAAGGCAGAGCTCTGAACCCCCATCACCTCTGTGTCTAGCAGCAGGACAGTGGTGATCTTTCATTGGTGTTTATAGAAAGTTTCTCCACTCTGGGATGTGGCTTAGCAGGTTAGGACACTCTACCCGTGATTCGAAGGTGGCTGGTTCAAATCACAGGGTTGACAGTGATTACACTATTGGCCCCGTAACTCCCAGCTTCCCTAGGAATTGCCTGACCCTGCTTTCTCAACAAAAGTATGTTGATTTAGATAAAAGCATCTGATAAATACATATATTTGTATAATACATTTTAACTAATCACCAGCATGATTGTTAGCAAATCACGTGTTTTTGTCCTCCTCAGCTGTTGCTTGACATGCGTCTTTTCTTGGCAGCGGTGTGCTGCAATTTGCTTAAACGCGGTAGTTTTACCCCCAGCCAAACCAAGCACAGGAGCACTTAGTTTGCGAGGCGAGGTTGGCAGATGCTGAGCTGGGTCTCTCATCCCCGCACGTGTTGTAGGCGTGACTAAAGCTTCCTTCTGCCCAGGTGGGCAAGTTCCTGAGCCATGAGGAGTACCAGCAGAAGATCATCCCCGTCATCGTGAAGATGTTCTCGTCCACAGATCGCGCCATGCGCATACGGCTGCTACAGCAGGTCAGGATCCAGGGCAGATCATAACCACTGATCAGGCTATTAGTATGGACAATTTGCACATTTCTCCTTTTCCTCTACTTTTATCTCTGTTTTACTATTTTATTTACTTGTATTTTTTTCATAACAGCTTTGCCATATACAGCCCAGGTACAAGGGATTTGATTTGGTATAATTATATACAAGTAAGCAAAACAAGACTTTCTGAATAAGGTGAAATGGAACAAGCGTGCAAAAAATACTACTTTAGTTCTATTAACTTACTATACTCTTACTACTCCTATATTTTATTACTTTTACTGCGTTTTATGTATGAAAAATGCTATATAAAGGTCATTATTGTTACTGTGTTATAGGGAGCTCTCAGGTAAACTCATTTCATTGCCTACATCTACTGTCGTGCATCTGATAAACAAACTTTGATTTGATTCGATTATTCGAAGAGCAGCCATGACATTTACTGCCTTCTCCATCTACCTCGTTCTCCACCCTTGATGACCAGATGGAGCAGTTCATCCAATACCTGAACGAGGCAGCTGTAAACTCACAGATCTTTCCTCACGTCGTTCACGGCTTCACAGACACCAACCCCGCCATCCGGGAGCAGACTGTGAAGGTGAGAGCCATCCCCAGCCCACCAGCCCGGCGCCCTGCATACCGCTGAGACCCTAACCCCATCCCTCCACTCTCCTCAGTCCATGCTCCTCCTGGCACCGAAGCTGAATGAAGGCAACCTGAATCAGGAGCTGATGCGTCACTTCGCCCGACTGCAGGCGAGAGACGACCAGGGTCCAATCCGCTGCAACACCACTGTCTGCCTAGGCAAGATCGCCCCCTACTTGAATGCTGGGGTAAATGCACCATCCTTTGTAAATAGAGTTCGTAAACGTTTTAATCATACAGAAGGCACTGAATGGTTTGTACCCCCCAAAAATGACCTCCTGTTTGGTTCAGTATGGTGAAATACCGGTATATCGGGGCAGTTTGCGTCTACCACAATAGTGTGCATATCTGTGTGTCTGTGTGTATATATAAATACTGAGTTTTTTTTTTTTTTTTTTAAATGGTTCAGAAATTTATTTTTATATACTTTTATCTATATTTTATAGTGCACATCTGTTCTGGTTCGGTTATTGATTATCTGTTTTAATTATTTTTACGGGTTTATTTTGCATTTACTCACCAATTTATGAAGTAATATGGGAACAAGCAGCCACATAACAGTGCAGCTGTCAGTACAGTACAGTAGTATTGTAGTAATCGCGTGTTTGCCGTCCCCCAGACGCGGCAGCGGGTGCTGGTCTCGGCCTTCTCCCGGGCCACCAAAGATCCCTTCCCTGCCTCGCGGGCCGCCGGTGTGTTGGGATTCGCCGCCACGCACAACTACTACAGCGCTGCGGAGAGCGCCTCCCGCGTGCTGCCTGCCCTCTGCACCCTCACCGTCGACCCAGACAAGAGTGTGCGAGACCAGGTGAGGCCCGGCCTGTCCCCCTCATTTTCAGGTAGCGGAGTTCAACCATGTGCTGTGTCATTAATGCAATTACAGGACATAGTGCTACCTGCATTTAAAATACAGTTTTGAATTTATAAATGCAGAGTATGCCTTGCTGTTCTGTGATCTACTGCGGTCGGCCGATCCCTCCCCTCGCAGTAAAACAACTGCCTGAGTTGGTTAGGTTTAGTCAGGAATCGTTAAGATGATCACTCTGCGGAGGATCAAGGGCTTTCTTTTGTTCTTGCTCGTTTTGCAGGCATTCAAGGCGATCCGAAGTTTTCTGACAAAGCTGGAGACGTTGTCAGAAGACCCCTCCAAGCTGGCTGAGATAGGTAGGTGCCACGGCTTTGACCCTCAGCCTGTGTGTCGCATTCCTCCTGTAGTGCCTCTTCATTCCTCTGTAAAACAACTTACTCATTTAATACTGATGCTAATATATAAAGTCTGAAAAAACTTACTCATCCACACCTGGATTACCAGTCAAAATACAGTGTAATAGGAAAACTTACATCTACAGTGTACAGTTCATGTAGTCACCATGGTGATTATATCCTCTTTCCTTTTCCAGGGTGAAAGCTGAGTTAATCAGTGATCATATACTACTAATTAAGCTATCTGTGACGATCTCTACATCTAGTTCATACTTCATATTTCAGTTGTCTGTGTACCATTACAGTCCTCCTGTGTGCAGACTTTTGCATACATGTTGCATCCTTTTATCCGTGTATGAAGGCAGTGGTGATTGGCACATGCGTACAGCAGTGATATTCCACCAGACCAGCAGAGGGCAGATGTTGTCCTCTCGGATTCAATGAAGCTTATTCACAAATTCATTGACCACAATATGTCTTTATGCTCTTTCAGTGATGAGTTATATATATCTGGGTACCACCACACCTCCTCACACCGTTGCTCATCAACAGAACTCTTCTGCTCTTTCTCCATTTGACCTCTGCTCTGTGACAATCATTGCAGCCACCTATTGGAAACACCTAGTCATATACTGTCAATGTCTTGCACATGCACAATCAACACACACGGATGTGCGAAAAGTCCACTGGACCCTAAATCTGAGCTGCATGCATACATTCTACATGGACATGACTGAAGACAAAATTGACGGATGTTGTCCATGCGTAGACCGTAATGGTACAAGGACAAGTGAATTATGAAGTAGGTTTTAGCCCCTGCACTTCCCACTGGCTGCTAATGATCACTATTGTCTCTTGTTGCGGCCTCCTTCCCCCCCCCCCATAGAGAAAGATGTCACGTCCTCAGGGCAGGCCGGGGGAGCAGCGGCTTCGGCTGCCAGCTGGGCGGGATGGGCCGTCACCGGTGTCTCCTCTCTCACCTCCAAACTCATTCGTACTGCCCCTGGTGGAACAGAGGGCGACAGCCCCAACAGTGTGCCTGTGGCCCCCGTCAGCACAGGCACCCCCAGTACAGATAAAGGTGAGAAGAGGGGCAGCGTTCTGGGAACGTGAAGGCAGCTGCGCGCGAATATCAGCTTGTTGGAAATGTTTTTGATGAAGAATATGTGCCTTTTCAGCTCCTCAGTCTCTCTCATACATCAGCAGGATCTGGACCAAAGATGGATGGATCAACCACACAGGCACCACCCTCTGCCGCCACCAGCCACTGGAGCACCTCCAAGGAGGAAGAGGAGGAGGAGGAAGAAAAGGACGTCATTGAAGACCGCTGGGATGATGAAGACTGGGGCAGTTTGGAGGTAATCGTGAAATTGTTCGTGATTGTTCTTTGTTGAAATACCATACAGTAATGAATGGTTTGGGGTGTGTTTAATAGCAAACTCTACACTGACGTTCCAACACAGGACACTGAACACTCAAAAATGCAGACAGACCCTGATGAGTGGAATTCCTCGGACTGGTCAGCAGTCTCGTCTGTCCGAAAGAAGACCAATGAGAAACGAGTATGTTTTTTCTTGTTTTTCTTAAATTTATGAAAGTGCTTGAGTTTCCAAGAAGAAACATATCTTTCTGAGATATGCGGCTGGACTGATGTGCTTTTCTTTTCGTGTTACAGGGTAATGTTGGTTGCCTATTCCTATTGCTTGAAAGGATATGATTGTCTTGTATCTTTCCAGGTGGGTGGAAGCTCCTCAGACGCAGTCAAAAAGCAGAGTTCTGATTGGAGCAGTGGCTGGGATGCAGACGACAGCTGGTCCAATGAAAAGGATGCCGACGGCCAGGGCCAGAGCTCGCCTGGCGACGAGGGCTGGGGCAATGACTGGGATGAAGAGGCCGACTCCGCTGACAATTTAACCTCCGGCCAAAAGGAGGCGCCAGACTTTAGTAAAAAGAGCCGGCCCACAGCCAGCGGCCCTGCGACCTTGCCTGAGGGCACCCGGCTGGCCAGCGAGTACAACTGGGACAGTACCAGTGCTAGGGGCTCACAGAATGACTTTTTCTCTGGCATTTCACAGAGAGTGCCCCCTGCTGTCACGGTGAGTTGGGGCATGACAATGTAGTCACATCTTACAATTTTTAGTAAAAATCGGTGACTGTGTAATTACATCTGTGATGTATATTTTGTAATGTTTAATGCATGACAGGACGTACATTATACGTTTTAAATGGGCAGCTGCAGACGCAGAGAGCCACCCAGCATGTAGCAAACTGCATTTAAAAACATATAATGCATGGCTTGGCGTGCATTAACATGCCTATGCCATGGTTAACACACATTTGGCTGACACATTTTCACTGAAAGACATTATTTTTGCAGTTTAAACTGAAAACGCTTTTATTTGTAGAACTGCTTTCTTCTGCCAATGATCAAACATTTCAGTTTATTTCTGATAATTGAATTGTATTCTATTTCTGGAATTTTAGGTAGCGTTAGTAAGATAATAGTGCTTGATTTACTGCTATGATTCGCTTGGCTGGTGCTACATGTGCTGTCATAGAAAATTGACCAACACCCCTCTGACCAATCAGATTTGAGAATTCAAAAATACCATGGTATAATTATTTTTAGGTTTTTAAAATGCTGTTCAGGGAATGTTTTGACCTGTAAAAGTCATGCTGCACTACATTCAGAAAGTGTGAATGTTGATGATGGAAAAACATCATAATTAATGGATTTTAATCAGCAGTCACAGAAGAACACAGAGGCATGGGGGTCTGATCCAGGGGGGGACTGGGGTACGGAGGAGAACTGGGAGTCGCTGGACGGTGAACACGGTACGTTCCGGAAGCCTTGTGCGGTTTATATAGGCTAGTAAATAAAATAGTGACAGCATTTATTTGCAAGCAGGC
The DNA here is from genome assembly GCA_011763525.2 of Mormyrus iriodes. Taxonomy (NCBI): domain Eukaryota; kingdom Metazoa; phylum Chordata; class Actinopteri; order Osteoglossiformes; family Mormyridae; genus Mormyrus; species Mormyrus iriodes. The sequence continues at coordinate 9,348,421 of JAAGVU020000002.1, forward strand.
TGTCCTCAGCATTCATGCTCAGTTACTGTATTACTTCCACAAGCCAGTCTGCTGTTATTTGTGCCCCCCCCGCCCAAGCTATAAAATTAATGATGATGGACTAATATGAAAAAAATAACCTTAGCTTAACTTCAGATGAGCTATTTGGTTGAGAATAGGGTTTAGGGAGAATACGCTATGCTCAGAGCCAACTTGAAGTAGGAGATTTAAAATCTGTCTGTGTTAATAGGCCTCAGTAAGGCGGACCTGGCCAAGAAGAAGCGCGAGGAGAGGAGGAAGGAGCTGGAAGCCAAGCGGGCTGAGCGCAAGGCAGCTAAAGGTCCTCTGAAGCTGGGTGCCCGCAAGCTGGACTGACGTGCAGATGGGAAGGAACAGGACTGCGAGGGGAGTGGGCGCTGACCCAGGTCACGGGAGAAGGCTCAGCCAAGGCCTAGCTGTCTCCCAGTAAGAATGACACAGATCAGATGGTGGGGGGAGGATGTGATTTCTGTCCTTCCCCACTTGTCACAGACAAACAGGGTGGTGGGAAGATTGTGTCCAAATGAAAGAAACTCAGACAATGACCTCACAGCAGACTGATTTGGAATCCCAGTATTTTTATTATTTCCATTTTTTGTTTTTATACAGATACAATTACTGTTGTACAGTGTGTACCATATACATCTGCTTGTCGATGAATGAGGATAAAAAAGCCCAAGTGAATACTAAGTGTATATTTGAGTCACTGTATGTGTTTTGAGCAGACTGCACTGCACTGCACTGCCCAGTTGCTGCTGAGGGGAGACGGTCATCCTAGCTGCTCTGACATTGCATTACGTTTCACAGCCCTGGACTTGTGGATAAATGTATCACAACAGACCGGTTTTCTGTATATTAGCAAAGACACTTCAGCTGGGTGGGTGACATGAACATGTAAACAGAAGCAGATTATCAGGGAATGCGGAACATGCTGGTGTTTAACCCTGATGCAGAGCAAACATCAGACATCCACGTAAAGACTAGCTGAGGAATGCATTTTCGGGTGGGTTAGGACTCTGTGCCTGTGACCAGAAGGTCGCCAGGATTGGCAGAGTGATTTCACCACTGGGCGCCAGAGCACGGCCTTTAGCCCCCAATTGCCCCAGGGACTGTCTGACCCTGCCTTCACAAACAATGTACGTCACTTTGGATAATAAGCATCTGCTGAATAAATAAAATGTAAATGTCTCATTCTGGAACTGAAGAGGCAAAGACAAGAAGAGGCAAAATCTTAATGCTGGTTCCTGTCCGGACCCTTCTGTGGCAGCGTGGGTAATGATATCCGGTCCCTCACGCTGCGTGGCTTTTCATGGCCAAGGCAGGGCTTAAAGGCGGGTATATTAGACAGAGGGAGGTGGCCACCGTGGTTTTAGAGT
>JAAGVU020000002.1:9368618-9418618 GCA_011763525.2 Mormyrus iriodes
AAACAATCTCACGAAGGTGTATGTAGCCCTAACTTTGTCTATTTGAGATGCTTATAATAGGCTATGTTTACTATCAAATATTTAGATGAGGGATGTCTGGTAGCTGGTAGTCTATAAGCAAGCCTATAAATTCAAAAATAAAAAAAAAGTTAAAAATGGAAACCACAAATTTTTGTTTTGTACTTATTTTATTTCGGTTAGTGTTGGAGTTTGTCGTTTTAATTTCAGTTTCATTTTCGTTAGTCACTTGTACTTTTAGTTTCGTTTTAATTTTGATAAACAAAATGATTTTATTTTAGTTTTCGTTTCAGTATTCGTTAACATTTGCTTGTAACATTCAGGGTCGCGGGGTGTTCAGAGCCTATCCCGGAAGCTACAGGCACAGCGCAGGGAACAACCCAGGATGGGGTGCCAACCCATCGCAGGGCACACGTATACACCAGTCACTCACACATGCTTACCTACAGGCAATTTGAGAATTCCAATTCACCTCAGCATGTTTTGGGACTGTGGTGGGGAAACTGGAGAACCCGGAGGTAACTTCACGACGACAAGGGGAGAACATGCAAACTCCACTCGAACCCTGATCCCAGAGGAGTGAGGCAGCAGTACTAGCCACTGCACCATCACGCTGCACTATACAGGCCTATATAGCTTAGAGGCTATCCTATCAGTTAATGTTACCCCCAAATATTAACTATATTATAATTCCAGTTAACAGGCTTACCAGGTGAAAGAGAAATGTTGCCATTTATTTATTGCATTGCATTGTGTCTGCTTCTGTTAATGACTAATTACATAACTGATTGAAAAGCAACCACTGATTAGTCAACTATTTTTTTCATGTCATTACTATTTTTCAGTATAGCAATTTTTTGTAAATTTAAAATTGAAAGTATATTTATTTGTTAGCCTCCTATAGATTGAAGTCAAATGAATAAAACTAACTTGTTAATATACCTAAGCTATATAGTAAGAGAGAATGGGACAGTTCATGATCACTTGATCGGTTTTTACTCTTGAGGTTTTGTTTTCTAGAGTCAATCACAATGTGTTCTTCAAGCCAATGGGATGGTTTACTGAATCTGGGTTGCAAAGGTCAACTGGGCATGCAACAAGGGGTGTGCAAGAAGGGGCATGGTTTACTGGAACTGGGTTGGAAATCATGTACATGGGGGCTACACATGCACCATCTTACAAGGGGTGTACCACACCCCCTGTGGTACACCCCTTGTAAGATGAAATTTATGGCACTCGCCTGTGCGCAGACCATAAGCACACTCTGAAAAGTGACATTGACAGCCTTATGCAAATGGTGGAATGACAAATTATTCAAATTACTGTGTCAAGCAAATATATTCCCTACTAGAATTTAGTGTAGAAACAACATATAACTTACCAAGGTTGGGGCCATGATGACTAATACTGGATTCCTGTTGAGACAGTCTTCTGTTTTGTATAAAAGTTTTTTTTGTCTTTGAAAGCAGTTACCTCCACAAATTTTTTACCTATAAATTAATACATAAATTTGTGGGTCATGGAACTGTACACAAGAATACGGGAAAGTTACAGAAGGCATACCTACTGTATATATGATCTGATTAAGTGAATAAACTGTGGAAAGATGTAAAGAAGTAAACAGCTTTTAGGTTAATAGTGATTCCATAAAGGTACAATCCGAGCCACTAGTGGTAGGTTAAAAGCTTTAGAAATTACAAAAACCCAATATAATTATATTGAATTGATTCCAAATTATAGCTAAATGGAACATCTGTTTGGTCTCTGATCTGATTTTAATACAATTACAACTTGCTAGACAGCGGAATTAATATTGCTCATTTGAAACACTGGGGGAAAAAAGAATAAGAAGAATATGAACCTTTATTGTCACTGCGCAATGTCGTTAAGCGGCACTCCGGCCAACATAAATAAGAAATACAGATACTGAGATCGTGAGAGCGCTCTTGAGATCCCGTATTACAGGAGCTCTTGACGGAGGTATTTGTATGAAAATCAGATCGGAGCCCAATTTTGTGGAAATATTAAACGATGAATAATCACAAATGCAAGATCAAGCAAATGAGAAGCTGGGGAAAAGCGAAATGAAATTCGTCGGATTTATATCAGTTTCCCTCAGAGCTTTCACTTTCTTATTCGCACAAACGCACCTCTAAATGTCATATAAGGACCTGCTGGCACTTAGTCTGCCGCGCAGTTTTTATGTTTCTGACTCTTTACATTATAACGATGAGATTGCGTTATCAGTCCCGTGTACCTTCGACATTGTTCAAATTAAACAATATAAGCAAATAGCACACGGCGAGGCCGATGAACGGGACTCCAAGCCTGCCATGGATGTCAAACTGAGTACAGTGAATATTATCAACCCATTGGATTTTTGTAGTTACCTAGTTAACCAACTCTTAAATCTCAATCTAATGACAGTTTCAAGGAAAAGAAGAACGACAACATGTTTTGCTAAATGCTAAATTGCAATTTGCCACCTTTGTAGTTAAATGACAAGGGGTCGCTAAGAATAGTTATATCCCTTCCACAGCTTAAACTGGTTAGCTAACGGCATGAAGCTTTCCGACTATAAACTACCTCGTCACCTATAATTTCTACCTTTCGCATCGCTCCATCTTCTCATTCGGGCTTCCAAATCTTTTTTTTCCCCTGCGTGTTAATTTAGGAAGGCAGGTATTGATTTTTACTGGAAACTGGAAGTCTAAAGGGTACTTACCCGGACAGAGAGCGGCGATGAGCCGGTACCCCACCGTGACCCTCTCCCTCCGAGTCAAAGAGCACCGCGGCAGCGCGAGCTACTAGTACCGGATCAAAACGAAATTCGTCGGATTTATATCAGTTTCCCTCAGAGCTTTCACTTTCTTATTCGCACAAACGCACCTCTAAATGTCATATAAGGACCTGCTGGCACTTAGTCTGCCGCGCAGTTTTTATGTTTCTGACTTTTGACATTTACAACGACGACATTCCGTTATCAGTCAAAGAGCACCGATTGCAGCGCGAGCGTCAGCGCGAGCTACTGGCACCGGCGGACTGCTAGGCTGAGTTAACCCTTTATTAACCACCGGCTAATAGGCGCGAGCACACGCCCCCTGCAACTGCATCATTACGCCCTGACAGCACACAGGGAGGGGCGGCATGGTGTTTGGCGCTGTTGCCTCACACCGCCGGGGTCAGGGCTTAAGTCCCCGCCGTGGCTCCATGTGCGTGGAATTTGCGTGTTTCCCCCGTGGGGTCCTCTCCGGGGCCCTAGCACCGCAAAGCTACCGTGCATTTCTCCCTTTCTTACGAATGTAAATTTTCTGATCATCCACCTGTCTTATAAATGATTATCCACATCAGTGTCGCGGTCTAATGACTTTAAAAAAAAATTCTCACAGCTTTACACCGTACTCACCACAGACTACCTTTTTGAGGTTCAGATTGCAATTGGCAGACAAGAGGCACTGCTGCTGGTAACACCCTGGAGTATGAGATTCTTTAAAGCGATTTGTTTAACTGTTAATCCTGGGTCGGGTGTGCGTGGATTTTTTTTCATGTTTTCACCAGGAGACGCAGGTTTCCTCCCGCACTCAGTACTGTAGCATTCTAGTTGGCGTGTCTAAGTTGGCCATATACAGGTTTCCAACGTATTGAAACTTTATGTAAGCCGAAACCTCGTAAAGCGAAGAAGCTATTACCATTAATTTATTTTTGGATTTTTTTGAGCGTTACCAGAAAAATCATACCAAATAACACACAAAACTTAAAGTAACACGTTTAGTAAAAGCAGGAATGACACATGCACAAGCTATATAAAGTAGAAATAATATACGTACAGTGTAGTTTCACCTATCAGAATAAATATAGGCCTAGTCATGCGTCACTTAACAGATACACGTTCTGAGACATGCAACGTTAGGCGATTTCGCCATTTTGACCTCCATTGTGTCTACCTACACAAACCTGATACACACATAGACTATAATAAACTTTTTTATAAGTAAAATAATATATAAATAAAATATATATATTTTTATATAAATAAAAAGTACGGTATAGTAAATAGATAAACCAGTAATATAGTTGTTTATTATCATTATCCAGTATTATGTGCTGTACGTCATTGTATGTGGTATACTTTAATTCGACCGGCAGCGCATTACGTTGGTTTACATCAGAATCACCACGAGCGCTGTGCGATGTGACGTCACGACGGACGTCGCTGAGCGACAGGAATTTTTCAGCTCTATTTATAATTTTGTGGGACTACCGTAGTATACGTGGCCCGGTGTTAACCAAAACGTCATTATGCGGCACATGACTGTATATATGTAATTGGCTGGCTGATAAACAAATGCTAAACACTATTTTTGCTTTTCTCCTTTTTTTTCGTAAAAGCGAAAATCCTCTTCGGATTTTTTTCGGTTACTGAAAATATGTCCTAATATAAGTATTCTGTATTCTGGCGTGGTGGCCTAAAGTGAACGTTCCTCAAGCAGGGGATACCTTTAGTATGATTTTTTTTCTCAGCATAAAATCCTCCAAGGAACGAAAATGGTAAACGGGTCTAAAAAGCAGTCGGAACCTGGTGTGCACGTTCAGTGTTTCCTAGTGGGAATCTTTAAAATGTGACAGCAGTGTAGGCAGTCTTCTCGTCTTCTCTGCACCCACGATGAAAACGATAGCCTACATTTCAAAGGAAACAAACCTAAATATCGTACTTTCCTGGCTTTGTTAATTAATGTTCACGTACTATACAATATATGGTATTGTAATTGCAGGAATTTGTTGGAAATTAGTTTGAATGTTTTACACTTGGGAAAAATTGAACGATGTCTGCTTTATTTGACGGGGCGCCACTTACAGCAATGCAGTCCTCACAGCCACTACAGACTAGTATCAGGTAAGTACTTCCTTTTTACATTATCTATATGCCAGTACGGTTTTGTTGTACTGAAGACTACATTACAGCATTTTTCACAAGTGATTTATGTCACCTTTTCTCTTCGGGCTATTTTTAGTTAGACTATTGACCACAAAATAAATTGTTTGGACGGGGTTTTCTTTTGTTGTTTTTTCAGCTTTCCATGTTACCAACTATGTGTTTTAATGTCTGCTGCTTAATGGGTTTTTAATGGTGGTCATATGTTTTGTAAGCAGTGTGCAACCTTAATTTATTGCACTTATTTTCTGTATTTTGTGTTACTTAACAATGCCAAATTATTCTATGTTGTGTCCTGCTTACCCCCCCTTCCTTTTTCTTATTTTGCTTTTCATATCCATTCACCCCTATCTTCCACCTTCCGCCTCTCAGCCCTCAGGAGCTGGCCCTGGAGATAAAGGCTTTTATCAGTGGGGTAGACCAGACTCAAGGACGAAAGCTGAGCATGCGGGACCACGCTCGCTGTGCCGTCCGTCTGCTGCGGACTGTACCAGCCTGCCGGGGCGCAGCCCTGGAGCACTTAAGGGGGGTGTATGATGAGTACGTATTGACCTTCCTGCAAGATCTGGAGGGGGAGAGCGATGGTGGTATTGGGAGTGGTGGGAACTTGGGCCTGGAGGACGTGATCCAGGAGATCCACGGTGTCCTCTCTGAATTCATCCGGCTGAATCCCAAAGCTTGGGCGCCGCTGGTGTCCACCTGGGCGGTGGAGCTCCTGGGTCAGCTGAGTAGCAAGCATGCGGGTCGGCGTGGTGCTCCACACTCCTCCAGTCTGAACGAGCTGCTGCAGCTGTGGATGTCTTGCTCAGCCACACGGTCTCTGATGGAGAACTATTCGCAGTGCCTGGCAGCCATGTTGGCCTGGTGCCCAGACGCCTGCGTGGATGCCCTGCTGGACACCTCCGTGCAGCACTCCCCGCATTTCGATTGGGTGGTCGCCCACATCGGTTCCTCCTTCCCGGGCACCATCATCAGCCGTGTGCTGGCCTGCGGACTGAAAGACTTTTGCACTCACGGCTACCAGGGTTCTGCCGCCTCCCTGGAAATCCCAAATCAGCAGAGCTCCCTGGCCCTGACCTCAATGGAGAAGACTTGCCGCATTCCCAAAATTGGCTCTGTGGTGGGAATCTTGGGGCACCTGGCGTCGCGCCACGCTGACAGCATCAAGAAGGAACTGCTTCGGATGTTTCAGGAGAGCCTCTCTCCTGCCCAGCCCACTGCCGGTGCCGTGGTTCGCGACAATTCTCCCCAGCTACGCCGTGCCACGGTGCCCTTTCTTCTCCAGCTAGCGGCGCTCTCCCCCACCCTGCTTGGTGCCGTCTCAGCCGAGCTGGTGGAGTTTCTGCGGCCCCCGGTGCTGCTGCAGCTGCAGGATCAGTTCCAGGCTCTCCAGCGCGAGGAGCTGGACAACATGGTGGGCCTCACTGTGCACTTGATCAGCCAGAGCCCCGCCGGGGGCCCGCGTGTTCTGCGCTTCTTGGTGGACACGGCCACTCCAGCCTCAGTCATAATGTCGGGATCGGTGCCAGCTCCACAGGAGGGCGTGAGGGAAGCCTGCGACCGCCTGCTGCAGCTGCTCCTGCTGCATCTCCACAAACTGGTCTATAACCGGGCCGATGGAGAAGATGTCTATCCCCTCTCGTCATCCTCTTCCTTCTCGTCACCACCGCGTGTCATCCCCTTCCTGGAGGAGCTGCGGGGGCATGTGGGGGAGCTTTGTGCCGAGACCCTCCGGCTGGAGCGTAAGCGGCACCTCTGGCTGCACCAGCTGCTGTGCCTGCTCTCCGTGTACGGGGGCCCTAGCGTAGCCACCGAAGCCTTGTGCCGACTCCTGACTATGGCTCACAGCCCAGAGGAGCTGGCCCTAGCATCCCAGCTCCATGCCCCTTTGTCTACCTGCCTGCCTGGGCTCCTTCCGGCTGTCGTCATGCGCTGCGTAGCTCAAATCCACACCCACAGCCTGGGCAGCAAGGAGCTCGGGCAGCTGCTGAACAACCTCGCGTCTGTCGTACACGGCAGTGAAGATGAAGCCAAGGGAGCCGGCAGTGCGGCACAGTCCTCCATGGCAGACCAGGTTGGCACCGCCATCTCTGCCCACCTGCATGATTTCTGCCCGCTACTCCTTCACGGAAACCCGGCCGTGTCCCGAGCTGCTGCACGCTTGCTGTCCTGCAGCCAGCTGTCCCGTGCCGCCTCTCCCGCCCAGCTGCTTGTCATCTCCAGAGCAGCGGTGGCACACTTCTTCTTGGCCCTGCGACTAAGGGCTGGAGCCAGTGTAGGAAAAGACGTGGGGGGAGAGGAGGTGAGCTACTCCATCTGCTTGCTGTCCCACCTGGCCGCCTTCTCCCCGCTCACCCAGAAAGCAGTGCTCCAGCAGTTGGTAGAAGGTGCTCTGCACAAGGGGAATACTGACTTGTTTGGTGGCCAAAGAGAAAATCCTGACGGAGACTCGTTTTGTCCATCCCTAACTCCGGACTTAGGCGCTTCTTTGCTTGATATCAACTGCAAGTTTGGGACCACTGTCAACTTCTCTGGCAGCGTGTGGTCTGTTTTTCACGCTGGGGTTATAGGGACAGGGCTGAAAACGCCCCGCTCCCTTCCGCGGTCTGATCCGGACCAGGTCACTCAGAACGTGCAAATACTGATAGCGGTGGCCGTCCATTGCTGTGGCTCAGGTGGTGGAGGTGCCGGCAATGGTGCAGGCACCGGAGGCACCCGGTACCAGTTTCCTGAAGAACCGGCGCCCGTTAGCGCCGAAGCGGCGAAGGTGATTGCCATGGCTCTGGTTGAGAATGTGTGTCCTGACGTGGCGAATGGAGAACTCGTCTGGCCTCCTGAGGAGCACGCCAGGACCACTGTAGAGAGAGACATCCACATTCGCCGCTGCTTTGAGTGGAACCCCGTCCTCTTCCACCTGTTGCGTGTGGTCGCTGCAGGCCGGCCTGCCCTGTGTTATTGCTCTGTGGTTCTCCGGGGCCTGCTTGCCACGCTTCTGGCCCACTGGGAGTCATCCAGAGAAGCTACGACCCTCGATTCCCCCTGGCACCTCCAAGCCTCCTGTCTCCTGGTGTCCTGCATGGGAGAGGGCCAGCTTCTGCCCCCTGTGCTGAGCAATGTCCATGAAATCTTCCCCCACCTCACACCCTTTGAAGTCCGCCTCTTGCTTCTGGCCGTGTGGGAGTACATGCGAGGGAACAGCCCCATGCCACAGAAGTTCTCTTTCAGCGCTGACAAAGGTCTGTTCTACAGAGACTTCTCCAGGGATGGAGACCTTTCTCGCTACCTTGCTCCACTTTACAGTGTCCTACACAAGAACATTGACCGGTTGGGTCATTTGTGCTGGAGGTTCCAGCTCTGGTAGAAGGGGGAAGGACAATGACACTCAGAGCCAATGGCAGACAGGGACTGGGACCTGGAAGGCGGTTATACTGTGGATTTTCTTTATTTGTAAGTTACAATAGATTTTAGTTACATCATTGCAGATTCACGAGATACAGATTTTTTTCATGTTTGCCTATTCAAGCAGATATTGAACCCTGCTTCTGATGCATTTTTGTCATTGTAACATTTCTCCAGACACTTGTTGTTGCGTATTATGCTATGATTTAAGTACAGTGCTGCAGTTTGTGTAGGTTTACATTCATTTGTGGTATTTCTTGTAAACCATCCTTTTCTATTACATTGAGAGAAAGTAAATATTTCTAAGACTTTTGCTGGTGTGTTGTTGAATATGGTTCTTTGAGTATCGTTGAACCTTGATTCTCAAAAGATAGTTCCGATGATCAGATCGGAACTTTCTGTAAAAATTCAAGAAGAAAAAGGGAAAGAACAAAAGGGGCCAAATTTCAAAGTAGTTTAGCAAATAGACTTCAGAACTCAAACTGAGGGGGATTGGGCAGGTCCCGGAACCCCCGATAAGAGAGAAAATATATGCCTGTGACAGCTCCTCATTAAAATTACCATCTTATATAGGGGTGAGCAGTCTTATCCAGAAAGGGCCACTGTGTATGTGCAGGTTTTTGCTGCAACTCTCTAATGAATTACTAATTAGAGGACTGACTGGCTGAAGTATCCTCACACCTGAGTTTGAACAACTGACCTAAAGGTTATCCCAAAAACCTGCATACACACCAGCCCTTTGCGGATAAGATTGCCCACCCCTGATCTTATGATTGCGGGCAGGGTACTTGGCACTGAGTCAACGTAATGCACATTTTCCCAAAGGTTTATGCTCCTTGTGGCCATGTACTGGGTGATGGATGATTACATGGAGTTCAACCAGAGGGAACTCAAGCTTAAGGAAAACCAGGGCTCGTCTAGAAAGAGCATTTTCAAATCTTTCTTCCTTACTGGTCAATAAGGTGTATGTTGGTACAAATCTGATTTGAAGCTGTTATGCATATTGATACTTTATTAATCCCTGTGGGGAAATTCCTTTTTGCCTACCCCATCCTGCTCTCCCTGAGACATATAGGTGAGCACAAGCTTGGGGATCACAGTGAAGGGTCAGCCACCTACAGCACCTGTGGAGCTGGGATTAGGGGCCTTGCTTAAGGGCTCACAGACGTGACTATTATTTTGAGGGCAGACTCAAACCAGCACCTGAGAGAAGCTTAGCCCACTGAGCCATACGCTGCCCCCAAATTGGATAGTGGTGACCTGACAGTTATTGATGGCTGGTCACTGTGAGAGTTGTGCAGCCACAACCGGGACCTTTAGGGTCACTCAGTGCAGAAACTTGTATAAAATCGCTAACTGCATCTGAAATGAGAGATCACTAAAACTCCCCCCCCCCCCAACCCAACAATCATGGACTGACTGATTTCTACCTGAGGGTGCAACTTTTACACCCATGTTAGCAGTCACTATAGAAGTACAAGAAAGCAGCCCAGAACAGCATGTTGACTCCTCGCTTTTAAAAAAGTCTGTAAATGCATCTTAAAAACAAACACAGCAGAAGCACCAAAAAGCCTTTTGCGAAAAGAGGTATGCAGAAGCTTGCCATCATTATTTCCATAAGGAAGGTATACGTGTTACAATCATCTTCGTCACAGAACTGATCCCTGGTGAAAAATAAGTGTTTACGACTAGAAACAAGCGACTGCCAGTCCTGGAGTGGTCATATTTAATTTACAAATCATTGTCAGTTATGTACATATAGTTTATTTAAATTATAACATTAAATTGTAACTCTACATCGTTAACTTATAACTACATTACTGCAAACACAATTATGCAGCATCGTGTGAATGTATAGCTCAAAACTCTCCACTTTCTTTATCAGAGAAACTTCCGCAGCACGCCGGGCCTAATAGCCGGGAAATCATGCCGCTGACCCTCCGCTCTGCACCTCTGACCAATGAGAGCCCAGAGACAGCTTGGCGAATGACGTCTTCTGTAGAATTAGCCAATCAGACGTCGCTGACGTGTCCGTGCAGACAGAAAGGAAGTAGGGGGCGTCCGAAAAAAGCAGAGCTTAAGCAAGATGGCTGCTTTCACGGGGAGGTAAAAAGATACCGTTATAATTAAACTAAAACCCATCTTAGGCTTTGCCCTTATGCTCGACATAGTGTGATGAATGTAATTGCAATGGTTAATCTATACTACAAGTTCCGGCATTTTTATTGTTATATTTGGACACTTTCACGGACATGTGATTTGGAATTTATGTGGCAAACTGCATGGCCACTTTTACATGCCTCAGAATCAAAATTGCTGGCGTCTTGTTAACCTCATTATTCATCCCAGTTGCTACTCGCTAAACATGCGATAACTTTCGCACGTCAGGTTTGGCGAAAGAGCGCAGCCAGCGATGCTGCAGGAAAAGGGCCGGTGTGTCCGGCGTCAGATACCGGTATCCGATCTCCGTTGTGCAGATTTCCGGGCAAAGGCGAAGAACGGCGCCGATGCGGCTAGCTAGCCGGCTAAGCGCTTAGCGAAGCGACTTGCCGCTTTCTCGGTGTTCGGTATTAAACCGAGACTCTGCGCTATTATGTGTCGCATTCATTAAGCCCGTAGCATATGCCTGTAATTTCATTTAAGTTGATTAGCTCGTTGTCCGAATGCGATTGAATGAATGACACTGCTGTCATCGTCTGTTGATCTGGATAAGCACGCACGTTTCGATTTCTTTTGGCTTTAAATCATCCTTCTCAGATGAAAATAATTAGCTTTTATGTGATGTTTATTTGGACACTTACTCAAGTTGGGATTACATCACACTTGCATCACACTTTTGCGTCCCATGAGCATTTGAGCTGTTACAGTATCACGTATGAAACCTCACTAATGCAGGCAAAAGCTTTTATCGGAAGTCATTAGGCTGAATTGAGCGGTAAAGGAGACGTGAAATTTTACTCATCATTCTACATCATGAATTTGTGCCTTAGATTGACTCTTCGTATTTTTTATTCGTTATTATTCCCCGCCGTGTTAGTTAGCAAATATTAAAACATCTACACGAGTTTTTTTGGGGAACAGTAATATACATTCTCACCCTCAGCGGGGTTAGTGATGAAGATGGCTATACATATGATGCTGATCGCAACATATAAGTTAGTGGCCATGGTACTTGTATGAAGCATTGAATATCAAGGAAGTCCAAAATTATGCATTTATTTTTTCCCCGCTCATGACTTTGTTTCATCCTAAACACCATGTCTTCTGCCTGGCCTCCATGCTTCTCCCTCATGTCTCATATCCCTGCTTCCTTCTCCTGTCTTTCCTCTTCAGAATGTGGATACTCGGGGCAGCTTGGCTTTCCTTTTGCCTCAGCGTTACTGTGGCTGTGGATCGAGGCAACTTCAAAACCTGTGACCAGAGTGCATTTTGCAAGTACGTACCTCCCATGCCGGCATGCCCTTCCAACACCTTGGGGTCATTCTGCGTGCTGGTGATGCAGGGAAAGCAAAATGGTAGTTCATATGTTGGCTGTCTGCCTTTTTGCTATTGCATTACAGCTAATGTGTAACACAGCCTATACTTTAACAAAGTTACTGCATATCTTAGAGCCCAGCTGTTAAATGGTTGTCCTAGAGAACCAAGTCTAGGAGGTCTTTCTAGCTGCCATTAGGCTATTAAGAGCCCAGAAAGGATTTTAAATGCATTTGTTGAAGACTGTTTGATCATTCAGGTGGTTTAGTGTCTGGCTGGAACAAAAACGTGCTTGTCTGAAGGATTGTTATTGAATTGTCCTGGAACAGGGCTACTGTACAAAACATTTACACAAGCTGCCTATTTTTTCCTGGTTCATCCTCAGATGTGATCATCACGAGAACCTCGCTGATGGTTACAAAGGTTAGGTTAGGAGTGTATTAGAAATGGTTGACCAGAGGAAGAGAATTCCTGTCCTTTTGGCCGGTGTGGATTTTCAGAGTAAACTGTTGAAGTAATGATTGATAATTTACAGTGAAATGTAACAAGAGTAAAACTGAAGTTGTCCCTTAGAAGTACAATTTTAATTTGCAGATTGCAAAGCCAGTATTTTGTGTGCGATTGGTTAATAGATGAGATATTAGCAGTTTAAAAAAATCATCTGTTGAGAGATTTATCCCAGCTTGTAGTGTTTATTACGATCAGCTTGTGTGTGTATGTGGTGTGTGACCAGTAGCTCACAGCATCCATGTCTGTAGGCGGCAGAGGGCCATGAAGCCAGGCCAGTCCCCGTACAGGGCCCTGCTGGATACGCTGGAGCTCAGTGACTCACGCCTTACTCTCCAGCTCATCAATGACAACAACAAGGTCTGACCGTCTGCTCATCTGCCCCCAGTGACTTTGCATTGACTAAAAATTTCCCACTGAGATCAAAAAAGTTTATCTAAATTTCACTGGACGTCGATTGAGTCATTCCTTTACCCAGCTGTGGCAGTTTCTTGAGGAAATGTTGAATTCTCTATGTCCTGATCTGCGGCTTCTTCTGATATGTTAAATGATACTAACTTCTAGACGTACTTTTTCCCCGCTGACTGATTGCAGGTGCGGTTGCTGCTTGAGCTTTACCGTCTCCAGGGCAACATGACCCGGGTAAAGATCAACGAGTTGAAACCGCTGAAGCCTCGATACGAGGTGCCGGACGTCCTAGTCGCGGACCCACCTACTGAGCCGTGAGTGTCCACAGGGCGACTCGAAGCAGCTTAATCAGTACTGCTCTAACTAGGCTGGTAACCTCTGACCCGGGTTCTTGGATAGTGTGCTGTCTAACAGAAGCCCTTTGCCCACAGTCTCTCGGTGGTCTCCCGGGATGAGAACGGCGTGGTTTTGTCTCTGGGCGCTGAGGCTCGTCGCCTCATCGTCAGTGCCCAGCCCTTCCGCCTGGACATCATGGAGGGACCCCAGGTTCTTCTGTCCCTCAACTCGCGTGGCCTGCTGGTGTTTGAGCACCTGCGGCCTCGGAAGGACACGTGAGTAGATTGTATTAGTGTATAAGGCATGGAATCGCCCTGTGTCCTCACATTCAAAGGCTATAATCTCCACCCTGTAAAATGGAGCAGAGTGAAGGTGCAGGTGTGGTGTTTGTGACACATGCCGACCTGGAGCAATAGATTTCATCTCTAGTTGACCATGAATATTGCCTTGGGGACATTGTAGCAGATGGTGATGGTTGGATCCTGTTTGGGGTGCTTTACCGATGCGTCGTTTGCTAAGCCTTCGTAAAGCGATGCTATTGATGGGCTTAATCAGCCAACTGAGTTTCTACAATCTCAAGGTTGCTTGTGTAGTGACATTGTTGAAATTGCGCAGTGACCTGACTTTCGCTTTTGTCAAATCAAGTGGGCTTTGTCATACCATCCATATAAAGGTATGCGGTGACACGAGGTAACATTCCCCCTGGACCGTGGTGCCACATGTAGACTGCAAGTGAGAAAGGAGGGGATTCACCATAGTTTACAAAGTGCAAAACGCAGGACAGTGCAAGAGAAGGAGGCTGGACCCAAGGCCACATGTGCATAGTGCATTAATGTGTGTGAATAATGGTAACGGCACAAACAGTGGAATAACGATTTGCTGACAAATACATAATTAGTCAGGTAAAGTGAGCAGTGCCGTTGGGGAAGAATGCGGGTATGTGTAGGCATGGGTGGGAGGGTAGGGTTGGTGCTGAGTGTCGTGGCAGCCTCGGGGGAGAAGCTGTTGCTGAACCCAGCAGGAGTGGCTTGGATGGTCCTGTAGCTTCTGTCAGATGGGAGCAGGGCATGGAGTCCATGAGAATGGCGGGAGGGTTCCTCCACAAAGCTGGAGGCAGAAAGGTGCAGAAAGATCTCTATTTTAATCATCTTTCTTCTTTTTCTTATCTGCTTTGTCTCCTTCGGGGACTTGCAGTCTAAGAGTGACGATACACAGAGCACCTTTTTGAGCAGTGCTGCTCGGGCACTTTCCCATTGATATTGGGGCACAGATTTCTTTTTGAAAAACTTTCATCAGCAGTGGGCAACTTTGCAATCATCCAGACGAGTTGCCCTTTGTCTCGCCTGGTTGGCAGCTGCCCAGCAATATTGTGCAAGTTGTCTTGCATATCATCACCTTAAAACTTTGCAGTTCCGAAAAGAGACAGGGATGTAGTTGGTCTAGACGCTCTGTTATACTCGTGTAGAGCATGGTGAGGATTGGGGTGGAGGCCTTGTGCTGCTCAGTCCCCACGGGAAGTGGAGATTGTGCTTTGCCACTTTAGACTCTGCGTCTAAGTTTGGTCTTCAGATGTGCAGTAATTGAGGGGCCTCTTTCCTATGCTTGTAAAAAGTCTGCTAACGTGCTGTGCCCGTGTTTATGAATAGCTGGGCCATAGACCTCCAGATAATGGCTGAAGCCAGCTGCTCGCTCATGAGAAACAACCATCTGGGCTCCGACATTTGGACTGGAAAAACATTGTAGGGAAGCTCAGGCCGCTCACTGAACAGGCATGTGAAAGGGGGAGTGTGTTTATTAAACAGGATGAGCAAACGCCTCTGCTGTAAGGGACGAAATCGTGGGTCCCATCTGGAACAGAAGGCAAATATTGTCAGTCACAGTTAAAGGTATTAAAATTCTGATGGTATATTGGCTGATATTAATTTAAATTTAAACGGGCACTAATGTTAAATCATGCTTTCCTGTTTTAATTGTCAACTGGAGGCAGCAGACACTCCTTCTGTAATATACCACCAAATAGCTTTTAAAATAACTTGAACCCTCAACTGAGTAAATAGTTCACCTGTAAGATGCAAACAATGTCCACAGCTCGTTTTGGCCCGAAAGGTTTTGTGTGGTGCAGTATTTCCGTTCCAGCTGAAAGTGAGTGGCGATATGCTGCTGTTCAGTTCTGTTGCACGTACATAGCAGAAAAACATGCAATGAGAACCTCAGCCTGCTTTTGACTTTGCTGTAGTCCTGTATTACATAGAGGATTGGCTCAAACCTTTTGGCCGCTAACTAAATCACATGTCTGCTATTTAAAGGTTGTGGCTTGGAGGGCCCTGTGCAGGAGGTGTCATGCCTTTAAATCGGTGACATTCCATCTCTGCTTTGGTGAATGGCATTGTAGCTTCACACCCCCAAGCTTGGGAGTGGATAGGCGTATATGAAAGCTGCATGCAAGGCCTGTAATGGGGTGTATTTAACAAATTGGCCTCAGTACTATTGTGAAAGCAGGAAATAAACTGAGCGTGCCTGGCCTGGCCTAGTGCCTGTGACTGTTAGTAAGAGGAGGTGCACTGATCTTGTTTCCTGGAAGCTGAACCAAATACTGTGATGCTGTTGCAGACAGGATGGGTGGTAGGGCTCGTTGAACAGCTGACTAGGATTTTCTTATGGCAGTAATCTATTCTATACTTAAAATGTGTTTATCCATTAATTGCCCACAGGCTCTTGTTTTTCTTTTCGAAGCCGTTGCCATTTTGCAGGTTGTACGTTGTGCCCATGTTTCCCTTGTGCACCTGACCTGATTTCCGTGTGATTTGATTTTAATCTAATTGGCATACCAGGCGTAATAAGCCGTCCCTCCTGAGTGAATGTGTTTTCAGATGGGGGATGTGGCCACTCATATGAATCCCTTTGAAGTGCAGAATTAACTCAAATATATTCCTTTCTTCTCTGCATGCCTGACTTTGATAGTAATTAACTGTTTCCCCCTCCCTCCCACCTTTCCCTTTCTACCTCTTACTCCTCATTCACTCCCGTGTGTTTTACCTCCTAAAGTCAATCCGACCCAGAGGGGAGTGAGCGAGCAGAGGATCCTGCCGACGCGGACCAGCCTCCTGCAGAGAAGGTGGGACACTCCTCTGAATTACGGAGCTCTTTTCTTCATCTGTTCTGTGGTTATGGCTTCTCTTTCCCCCCACAGAGTGTCTGACTGTTGGTTCTAGTGTTATATGGTAATGGTAGTTTTCAACGGGGTAAATTCTTTTGGAAGAGTTTGATTGATCGGAGCTTGGTGACAGGTGTACGCCTCAGCTGCCTGCTGCAAGGCAGTGTCGCACTCTGATGCGGGTCTTTGTCCTCTGTTTCCATTTCCCACTGTTCGCATTTCTTTTTCAGGCACCCGACGAAGTGAATGCGAAGGATGAGGAGCCTGGGATGTGGGAGGAGACGTTCAAGTCGCACACAGACAGCAAACCCAACGGTGCGTCCTGCTTAGTTGCCTAGGCCTCTCGGGGGGGGCAGCTCACTGTATTCGCTATTTGCTGGGCGTAATCGCCTGAGTATTCAAAAGTCATTAACGCTGCTTAATTACTGCTTTGTGCTTTGAACAAATGGCTGTGCTTTATCTCTTGAGTCTGCCCATTCTGGAACATCACCGATGGGCCTGTTTAGGAACCTCTGCTATTCTCACCTAATGGTTTTTGGCTTTTATACGACTTGTATAACCCGCCTTTGTAAAAGTGAGCACTTTTCAAATAGCGACAATGGTGCAGAATAACACAGGGTATTGCAGTGGTGCGGTGCTTGGCACTGTTGCCTCATACCTTGGCTAGGTGACCGGGTTTTGAGTCTTTGCCAGGGTTCCATGTCTTTGGAGTTTGCATGTTCTCCCTGTGTCATCGGGGGATTTTCTCTGGGTACTCCGGTTTCGCCCCAGAGTCCAAATTGTGTGTGTGTGTGCGTGTGTGCACCCTGCGATGGGTTGGCACCCCATCCTGGGTTGTTCCCTGCCTTGTGACCGTAGCGTCCGGGATAGGCTCTGGGTCCCCCGTGACCTAGAATAGGATAAGCGGTTACAGATGATGGATGGATGGACAGACGGACAGCAATGGACCGTGTAGCTCAGGTTTGTGTCTCACCTGCTAGTGAGTGAACTTACTGCTGCTCTGTTTGCCTTTGGCATGGGAGCAGGTCCTTCGTCCATCGGCCTAGATTTCTCCCTGCCGGGAGTGGAGCACGTGTACGGCATTCCTGAGCACGCCGACGACCTCAAGCTCAAAACCACAGAGTAAGTCCCCTCTGAGGCACACAGCTGGAGTGTTCCGGATGTCCCGGCAAGCAGACTCGGATGATTAGCTTTTTCTCTTTAGCATATGGGAGTTACCTTGGCTACTCCATGCTTTCTGTGTAGTGTGTGGAGTGTCAGTCACTTGAAGTAGATGAGGGTTTCTTTAAGAATTTTGAAACCTACTGGATTTTAAACTGCAGCATGACTGTTTCATGCTTATATATAAAATCTGTACATGTCTAAACAGACGCTCCTTGGTATGAGGCACTGAGGTCCCTTTCTCTGTGACAGTGGGGGAGATCCCTACAGGTTATATAACCTGGACGTGTTCCAGTACGAGCTGTACAACCCAATGGCTCTGTACGGAGCGGTGCCCGTGCTCCTCTCCCACAGTCCCCAGAGGACCATGGCTATCTTCTGGCTCAATGTAGCAGAGACCTGGGTGGATATCAGCTCCAACACTGCTGGGAAGGTAGGCGCCACGTGTTGGAAGCACTTCAGCTATGAAGATTGATAAATATAGAGTGAGATGAAAGTTGTTGGAGGTTTAAAGTTTCATAAACGGCTTGTTGGGCTGGGCGATTTAATCAAATTTTAATTTCAATTACGATTTAGGCTTCCAATGATTATCAAAAGAAAATATCTCGGGTAAAATGATTGCCGCATTTTATTTCATAAAGATGCTCCTGTTTTTGTCTTGTTATAAATCCAGCGCACAAACTTTTTGTTTCTCAGTTGATTTTATATATTTAAAATCCACTATTAAGGCAATTTTTTAAAAAAGTTCAATAAATGCATGATATTTCCAAAGTCAATGAGTAAACAGTCATGATCTCAGTATGGGCCAGGATAAGCGTGATTATGATTTGTGCCGTAATCGAGCAGCCCTAATGGCTTCTGACTGACACTCTGCTTTATTTTTCTTTTTTGTTTGTCTTGCGTACTTGTCACTCTTACCGTTTCCTCTGCCTTTCCCTACCAGACGGTCTTTGGAAAGATGCTCGACTACGTGCAGGGTGCCAGCGAGACTCCCCAGACCGACGTCCGCTGGATGTCCGAGAGCGGCATCATCGACGTGTTTATCATGCTTGGGCCCAAGCCTGCGGACGTGTTTGCCCAGTACGCTTCCCTCACAGGTGACTGTCCCACCCTATCCTGGCGCTTCGCTCTCCCGACTCCGTCAGGATCCCCAAACTGACATCGCTTGGGGGCGTCGTCCTGTGTCCAGGCACGCAGTCCTTCCCCCCGCTCTCTACCCTGGGCTATCACCAGTGCCGCTGGAACTACAATGACCAGGACGACGTGCGGGCGGTGGATGCCGGCTTAGACGAGCACGACATCCCCTACGACTTCATCTGGCTGGACATCGAGCACACCGACGGCAAGCGCTACTTCACCTGGGACTCCAGCAAGTTCTCCCAGCCCCGCGAAATGCTGCAAGGCCTCATGGACAAGAAGCGCAAGGTCTGTGTCCATTTGCATGACCAGTGTGGGTGTTGAACGCCCTCTGGCCTTTGCGTGTCAATTTTTCTTTTCCCAATGTGGACACCCTCATCCTCTTCCTCTCTCTCTGCTTTTCCTCACGTGCTCTCCAGATGGTGGCGATAGTGGACCCCCACATCAAGGTGGATAGTGGGTATAAAATTCACAATGAGATTCGCGCCAAGGACTTCTACGTTAAAAACAAAGATGGTGGAGACTATGAGGGGTGGTGCTGGCCAGGTAAAGAGATGCGTGTCTGTCTGCGTGGAGCCTGTCATCCCAGGGCTGATTCTTACGATCTTCCTCCTTGTCCATCCTTTCAGGCAGTGCCGGCTACCCTGACTTCACCAGGCCTGATATGAGAGCCTGGTGGGCCAGCATGTTTGCCTACGATCAGTATGAGGTGAGAAACTGCCTTTCCCTGCTTATTCCTCTGTGTTTGGTATCTGATTTGGTTTGCCTCGATGTTTGGTTGCTTTTATGAAGCGTAGTCTCTGCTTCTGTGCTGTGCCCGCCTGCCTGCTTATGAATCCTGCTCTCTTACTGACGTTCATTCCCCTGTATGCTGCCCCCCTGACCGTTCCCAACTTTCTCAGGGCTCCATGGAGAACCTGTACACCTGGAACGACATGAACGAGCCCTCCGTATTCAACGGACCCGAGGTCACCATGCACAAGGATGCTATCCACCACGGGGCGTGGGAGCACAGGGACGTGCACAACCTGTACGGCTTCTACGTGGTGAGGGAGGGGGCAGCTTGGGGGTAGGTGGGTGGAGTGTGATGTGCAAGGAGGCTGTCTGCTCCTGTGGAGCCCTGGGGGGTATCACTATCGAATGCTTTGACGGTAATATTGTCGCCATTCTGCCCCACCAGCAAATGGCCACTGCGGAGGGCTTGATCCAGCGCTCAGGAGGTGTGGAGAGACCCTTCGTTCTGACCAGGGCCTTCTTCGCTGGATCTCAGCGCTTAGGTGAGCCAATTCTCCTCTTCATATTCCATTGACTCATGGGAGTTTTACTTGCACAAAAAATGTTCTGAGGGCAGAATGAAAAATTGTTCTCTGAACCAATCAGATTGTAGAGGAAGTGGGTCCAAGCAGCTACAGGAGGTGGAACCAAGACGTCTGGTTGGTTGGTGCAGTCTCAACTAGTTGCAGATAAAACCAATCATTTTTCGTTCTGCTCTGTGAACATTTTTGTATAAGTGAGACCCCCCACAAGTGATTCGTTGGGTTTAGTCTTTCGAATTAGTGATTCCACAGTTTGATAGCAAAAACTCACTTCGAACCTTTTTCCTTTAGCAGAGATTAGATTACAGGGCTTGTACATCCAAGTCTCCATGTTCTCTGTGTTTCTGAAATCCCCCCCCCCAGGTGCGGTATGGACAGGGGACAATGCTGCAGAGTGGGGCCACCTGAAGATCTCCATCCCCATGTGTCTGAGTCTGGGCCTGGTGGGGATCTCCTTCTGTGGAGGTGAGATGGGGGTGTTATTGTCAGTAACTGAGTGCCTTCCAGCCCTCTATAGCAATGTGAGGAAAGTACCAGCTCTGTCTTTAGTGAGGTTGTCAGACTGTAGTTAATGGAGCTGTATCTGACACCAGGAGCAGGTCAGCATGGGAAATCATATCTGTACCCTGTTAGTGCCACCATATGTATATTAAATATTGTTTTTAATGATTACACATGCATGGATTTTTTTTTCTTTTGTTTAAGCAAATTCCCTGGCTCTTCCTCTTGGTTTTGTTGTTGGACAAATTTTTTCTTTGTCTGTAAAATATTTTTAAAAGTCTCACTTTTGAAATTTGATCAGAGTTGTGATCTTGGAGTGAACGTTTTCTTGGGGAATATGTCCCTCGCATGAAAACAGAACAGCAGATAGCAGAAAGTACAAATCCAGACCAAGGTTTTGTTTCAACCAACCAGTTGAGCATAAAGAGTCACAGTCAGAGTACTAAGCTGGTTGGTTAAAACAAAACCTTGGCCTGAATTTGAACTTTCTGGACCGGAACTTTGCACCTCTGCAGAGCAGTAAGCTTCTATGCTGACTTCCCTGTCTCTATGTACAAATAAATGCTTGTTTGTGTCCCTCTCCCCCCACCAGCTGATGTGGGCGGCTTCTTTAAGGCCCCCAGCACTGAGCTTCTGGTTCGCTGGTACCAGACAGGGGCGTATCAGCCTTTCTTTCGCGCTCACGCCCACGTGGACACCCCCCGGCGCGAGCCCTGGCTGTTCGGGCCGGAGAACACGGCGTTGATCCGCGAGGCCGTCCGCCAGCGCTATGCCCTGCTGCCTTATTGGTACCGGCTATTCTACCATGCCCACCGTACCGGCCAGCCCATCATGAGGTAGGCAGACAGCACTGGCACATGTGGCATCGGCCCACCCCTTAGCCCCTCTCCTTATTAACCCCCTCTCCTTGTCGCAGACCCCTGTGGGTGGAGTATCCTGAAGACGCAGCCACCTTTACTGTGGATGACCAGTTCCTGCTTGGTTGGTATTTCAGATAATCTAATTTGAGCAAAGACTTGGACACAGCTGACTGTTGTAATAGACAGTCACTCATCAAGCAATCGTAAACAAAGATGCCAAAAACCGTGACGTGACCAGTTTTTTTAAATATTCCGTCTTGCACTTGAAAAACAACTTATGCGTGTTTCAGATATTTCTCTGTTGACTGTTAACTCTTGCATGTCAATTTTAATTGGCCTTTTGTTATAGCAAATTTTAACCCTATTGGTATGGACTGAGGGTGTGTGTGTGTGGGTTTTTCTTTTTCTCCCCCCTCTTCCTGTTTTCTCACTGCTAACATCTTGATATTCACATAGTCATTAAAGGGTTATGACTTGGGTAAATTGACTCTTAGTCCACCCATTCACACCCGATCCTGGGGTGGGGCAGCCTGTGGTTCAGTGGGCTAAGACACTGTGCCTGTGGTCAGAAGATCGCTGGTTCAAACTCGACTTTGGCACATCTGTGGGCCCTTCCTTAACCCCCAGCTCCCTGGGCGCTGCTATGGGTGGCTGCCCTTCACAGCCAGCATGCTCTCACCTAGAGCAAGCAAGTTGGGGGAGGCATAAAGAGAATTTATAGGGGATCAATAAAGTATCTATTATTATCTTGAGTAAATGATTGTAGATTTACTGTAGTCAGCCCCGCTAACCTGGGTTTCTCTGTCAGGGAGAGACCTGCTAGTTCACCCTGTGACGGAGGAGGGGGTGCGGGGGGTGACTGCCTACCTGCCTGGCCGCGGCGAGGTGAGTGGCAGCAGTCTCCTCCTTCATGCTTCACGCTCACTGTTTGCTCCATCCGCCACCTCTTACCTTCATTGTTGTTATTCACTCTGTGCTTATTAACGCCTGTATCATGAGCTTCACACCTCATGCCTGTCTCTCCGGCCAATCCCAGGTCTGGTACGACGTCCACACCTTCCAGAAGTACAACGGAGCCCAGAACCTCTACATTCCTGTCACCATTAGCTCTGTAAGGTTCATTTTATGCTTCAATTGTCTATTCAATAGATTTTTTTTTAAGCACAGGAGCCAATACATAGCTGTATAAAACTCAGGGCTGTTACAGACCTTGGAGTGAGCTATGCATCCAGTTGTCGTCTTTAATACAGCCTGTTCAGACAGCTTTTCTTTGTGTTACTCAAAACATAGTTACGGTACCAGTCAAAAGTTTGGAGACGCCAAGCCGTTTACAAAGGAGAGTGATAGCGCCGTATCACATGACCTGGTCACCTGACCTAAACACAGTAGAGATGGTTTGGGAGGAGTCTGACCAGAGAGTGAAGGAAAAGCAGCCAATGAGAGCTCAGCATTTATGTAGGACCTCCTTCAGGAGAGCTGGAGAAGCATCCCAGGAGGCCGCCTCATGAAACTGGCGTAGAGGAGACAGTACGGTCAGCCAGGCCCTGGAGTAACTGGGGTTAAGGGCTTTGCTCAAGGGCCCAACGGCGGGATCACTCTGCCAATCCAGGGATTTAACCCAGCAACCTTCTGAATCCCAACCCAGAGCTCCCCCCCACCCCAAGAAATTTTATTTTTTAATACCTTTTTGGTCTGCATAGTCCATGCTTATAGTTCTGGTGTTTTTACAATTATTCTAAAATGTAGAAAATAGGTTTATTTGTACTTTCTATGGGTAGGTGTGTCCAAACATTTGATGGGTATATTGTAATTTAAATGAGATGGAAATTCCTGTGTCTTCAGATCCCAGTGTTCCAGCGAGGCGGCTCAATCATCCCCCGCAAGCTGCGTATTCGGCGTTCCTCCTCCTGCATGGAGAACGACCCCTACACCCTCTTCGTGGCTCTCAGTCCCCAGGTGTGTGATGCCGAGAGCTGATTCTTTAGTCACTGATGGGTGGGGCTTTGCTGGCCGGGGTCCGTGGCTTCTGTTGCCCAGAGAACTGCTTTGTCCGTGTGCCACCACAAATGGAGACTTGTGATTTTGTGAGGGGTGGGGGTTCACATAATGCCCCCCCCCCCTTCCATTTTATGTAAAGTGGACAGTTGAGCGAATGTGACGTGTAGATTCTCGCTGCAGTGTCACAAATGACACGTTGTGTGATGCCGTAATGAACATGGAGGATCTGAGTTAGCTTCTTTTGTTACTGCTGGGACTGATGAATGTGTGGTGAGCCGGAGCTCAGTTAATCTTATTGCCGTCATGACAGAGGACCGCCGAGGGAGAGCTGTACATAGATGATGGCCACACCTTTGCCTACAAGGAGAACAAGTTCATTCATAGGCAGCTGACCTTCACCAACAATGCCCTCGTCTCCCGGTCTGTTGACTCATTTTATTTTTTTATTTTTTTATTTTTTCCCTTCTAGGTTCTCCCTGTGCGTGGCACACTGCTATAATTAGAAAATGGGGAGTTGCACTTGATGCCAGTAATGGTTGTGTGTCTTTTTCCACAGCTTGGGCTGCGTTTCCGTTATCTGCACATGCATGCTGAGACGTATTCTCTCCTCTTGCTCTCTCTCTTCTCAGCAATCTGGTCCCAGATTCCAGTTTTTCCACAGCTTCCTGGATTGAGAGGGTGCTGATCCTAGGAGCTCACAAGCCCAGTAAAGTCACACTGAAGGCTGCTGGTCAGTTAACACAGCTGTCACATGCATGCATTATGCTTCAAATTATTATATTTTTAATACAATATTGTAGTGATTTTGTTAATAGGTTTGATCTGTAGTTTTTTGTGCTAAACAATGCTAATTTTCCTCTCCAGATGGTACAGAATCACCACTGGAATTTGAGTTTGACACTGTCATGTCAGTTTTAACTATCCGCAAACCAGGCGTCAACGTTGGAGCCGACTGGATGATGGTGTTGCTGTAGTGTGACGCATCAGCGACATCACGTACCGACAAGCTCACACTGATACACGGGAACAGGACTGCACTGATCACACACACAAATGGAAACAAACTAAACCAATGGCATTCTGGGTCAGAATTATAAGAATGGGAACATGGTGTGAGCAAAAGTCTAAAAGAAATTTAGGAGTAGTGACATTTCACCTCTTCTTTTCCCAGAATTCTTTGATGGTTACTGCCGCCCCTGTGAGCGGTTCGTTCTTAGATATTAGTTTTAATTTTGGTCTGAAAATCTAAATGATCTGGCAGTGATGGCACTTGTGAAAATGTTCTAAATATTTGTCTAGAATGCTTACAAAGGCACTTCCTGATTTAACCCATCAGATGTGACTCCTTGTCCCCATCCCCCTTTTGTTGATGCGTGAGCCTGAAAGTTATTTAGGGATTTAAAGTTTAAACCGAACAGACCTTAAGTGGCCATATTAACTTTCTGCCCACCAGCTATAGCAATTGCAAGTACCTTTTTTTTTTTTTTTGGCTACAGACTCCTTTTTGCTTTTCAGAAGAGGCAGGTTTAGAATTATTGGTTATTCCAATCTTGAATACTGTGGATCTTGATTTACCTAAAAATAAGCATCTGCTAAGTTTATCCAAGTTTGATTTTTCATTTGAAATACAAGTAAAATTTGGGCTTGCTTCTTCATTTCAATCTGAATGAACACAAATATGAATCTGACCTGTAAGCCATTTTATTTCAGTGAAGGGGTTTGGTGGTCAAAGCTGAAATGGGGAGGAGGACTTGGGTTTGTCACGGTGGATCCAAAATGGTGGAGAAACCTAGTGGGCCAATCCACTTGTGTAACTTCTTTAGCAATGTTTCTTTTCCTGGTTCTGTGTACCATTTTTGTTTTTTATACTTGATTTATTTGAAATGCACTTGATTTGAGCCTCCCAGTGTTCAGTATTTGAGTTTTTCAAAAGTCAGACCCAACTTAAAATTTAAGTCCAAATACATGAGGTAAGGGATTAGGGTATACTGGTCCAAAATGTTGTTTCTTGAAACGTACTGTCTTCTGCTGTCAAAACTGACTTTATTATGGACAAAGATGTTTCGTAGCTTCGGCTAGGTATTAAAATGTGCATCTGCTCTGAGAGCAGGGTGACTAGCAAGCCAGCGCCTGGCCGCGTCGCTGTGAAGTGCAGCATCATTCCCTGTCGATTTCTGTTTACTCTGCAACCTTGTCTTTTTTAAAGTCAGTATTTCACTACACTGAGGCAAATGAATGGCATGATGTCATTGGTTTTAAGGATCAAGTAAATGGTGGGTCAGGACAGAGATATCGCCAGAACTAAAATTTTAGTGTCCTCAGCATCAATGTTTGTCTGTTTTAATGTAATGCTTTTTGGAAAATTGATGTGAATAAAAATTTTTCTTTGACCAAAATGTCTAAATGGGGTGCTGACACAGATTTGCATAAAAATGGAAATAAAATTGTGAGGGATGGGGTTTGGGTGGAAATAAAAAGTAACCTACATTCCCAAAGTGTGATCTCAGTTTCTGATTACTGTGCCCTACCTGTATGGGTGCCTAAAATGATAATTTCAATGTGGGGGGGGTAGCCAATGTGCTTCCATATCAAGTGTTACGATGACCACATTTATGTTTATTATTCCTGCTCAATGATCTTATTAAACTGCCATTTCTATAAACACGATTGGAAAACATTACATGGCATGTACTGCAAATATTTTTCTATTTTTATACATAATTACCTTTAATAACTTTAAATGACCCAGCCCATAATGTATTTACCATTACCAAGTGATATTAGGACTGTATAAAGTTAACCTTTGATAAGCTTTGTACTTTATAATTTTTTAAATTATAATTTTATATTGATTTATAATAAAAAAAAAAAAAAGCTTTGAATGATGGACAAAGGGAATGAAGCATCAACCGTCGCTGCTAAATGACGTACTACAGGTACGCTTCACTATAGTGTAGTATGATAGTTCATAAAAGGACACAGATGAATACACTGTGATTGTGCGAATCAGCTGCATGCATATAAATATATTATTATATGACACCGCTAACAGTTGATCGACTTGCCGCCGGGGTTGCCATAGCTTTTGTCGCGCGTTAATGACGTCACTCACCGCGGTACAGTAGTGTCTTCAATCATGGCGGCGGAAGGACTGGACATGAGTAGCAACGGGGATGTGAGCTCCGAGCTTGGTCTGTTATTGAATACATATTAATGTGATGTTGCCGAAAACCTGACGCGATTCTGGCGCGAAATTGCTAGGCTGAAGCCAGCGGGCAGCCGGCCTTGATTTACGGCGATAACCGGCAGCTCGGGTTACTGCGCTAGCCGGCGGCTAACTGAGGAGCCTTTGCAAACAGCGTTCCGCTTAGAATATAATTATTTCTTGACTAGATCAAGGTAGACTCATTTGGGTTAACCGGCCTGAAATAATGTTGCTTTTTCTAACAATTCTTTTCATTTACAGCGTTATTTGCAGTAGAGTTACATATTATTCATTTCCTTCCAGCTCATTCAAAATGTAACTTGGCAGTATTTCGCTGCTCTCGCCAGTGTTCCGCGCAGTGCTGCTTATAAATGATCCAAAGGCGTAAGCATTTCTCTGTGAACGTTCTCTTCAGACATTCTGCTTTTTGTTTCACCGGTTTCAAGAGCAGTAGATTAGTGTGATTTACAGGTGTAATGTATTGTTTCACGAAAACACGATTTTTCTTTACGCATTTGGAGGAAACTGTAAGTTTCTCATGAGTGTGATTTTTAAATTGCCCGTTTCTTTGCAAATGGATGGGCGTCGGTCTCCATTTTTAAATTATTTTGGTGAAGAAACGTGTTACCTTGGACCTGATAGAATGGCGAACGATCAGAAAGTATTTCCCGTTTTGTTGTGATTGAACTACAGCTGTAACAATTGTTAAAACAGCTTCACAAGGCATTAGTTTACCCCGTAATGAAAGGAAGAGACATCATTTTACATGTGCCCTATTCACTTCTTATGGTAATCTGGAATAATTAAGAATGGAATATATATCATTGATTTTAAAGGTGTAGATGAATGTGTTTGTGTGTCTTTGTACTGCTGATAGGGTAACCTACATTAACAATGCCGGTTAATTGAACACATCACTACAAGAACTGTACGGCCGTAACCCCGACGCTGACGTCAGCGTTCTGCTGTCCTGTTCAGAAACCCCGGTGCCACCCGAGGTCATGCCTGCCGACCAGCCCGAACCCCCGCAACCAGAAAGCTCCCAGCCGGAGGCCGCGGTGGAGGACACGGCGGAGGGACGGGACGGCAGCGGAGCCACACAGTATCCGACAGCCCTGGAGGAAGGAGATGAGGAGGAGGGCGAGCTTCCCGTGGATTTCGACCGACTGTGGAGGGTGGCCCATGACAACCCGCAGGAGTTCTCCAGCTGGACCGACCTCCTGCAGTACTGTGAACAAGAGGTGAGTGGAGACCAGGGGGGATATGTGATGAAAAGAAGTTTTGTGTCACTGTTGCGGTTAGGTTTGTATGAATTAGGGGAGATCTACAGGCATTGATGAGAGCGCCAGCAGTTATGTAAGGGGTAAATCAGGACAAGCTGTGTGGTCCTATGAAAATAATCAGCGGCAACTTGGTTTAATGATTGTCATTATTATTGTTGATTTATTTTTGTTTAGAACTTTGAACACCATGAAGTGGTTTATCCTGCTTATACCACAGTTAACAAACAAAAAATAATAATGGAATAACCCATTCATGGTTAATTTTTCAGACGAAAATGATTTCAGTTAGCATCTAGTAATGTTCCAACTTGTTCTTAAAAATATAGTCCCTATAAGGATAGAACGTCTGATCAGGCTGCTCACTGGAAGCGGCAAGTCCGTTAAGCTGCCACAGAAACCATCAGCAGACAGACGCTTGTGTTTTGAAAACCAAGGACAATTATGCTGATAAGAATGACGGCTTATTTGTGAGTGAAAAGTGACACAGGTATTTATGTTAACATGTTTAATGAAACATTAAAACGCATTGATATCGAACCTTATTATGTTGCTGGAACTACCTGTGCAGTTACACGAAAATAAGCAGCACCCATGTGACATCTTTGGACCGATAAGAAAATAGTATTTACCAAGTTCGTAGTATAAGGAATGTTAACTCCTGTCTGCACACTGATTACAGAGTCACACAACGGCCTCTCGCCGGGCGCTGGGGGCTTTCCTGGTCAGGTACCCTCTCTGTTACGGCTACTGGAAGAAGTTTGCAGACTTGGAGAGGCGTGCTGGGAACCCAGTCAGGGCTCAGGAGGTAGGTGGCAGTGATAGAAGATATCCACCTTATTCAGGCATAATAATGCAATGCAAGTTATCTGTATTTTTATGCTGAACTATTGGTAATACTCCATTCTGGTTGGAATGTGCGGATAGGCTGAAACGTGACCACACCACTCTGTCTACCGTACACATCACCATTAAAGGAGCAGGGTGTTGCTAGTGAAAGGCTTAAGTGGCTGTTATATTAAAAGTACCGATCATCATGTTTCCTCTTCACCTTCAAGAAATGCCCCAAGGTCCATCTGTTCTAGGAATACCTCTGATACTTCTGAATATTCCCTGAATGCTCTTAATGTCGCACATTCTGCCCATTGAATAGTTTTTAGTTATTAGATTCTTGCTTTGTTTGGAAGAATATGAATTGCTATTGCTCCAGCACTGCTTACACGTGTACCTGGGCATTCACTGGAAGCTCAGCCAAGTCGCACTTACGCCCAGTTGACTCCTTGACAGCATGCATGCTGTAATGTGCTATTTGACTTGCCTGGACGTTGCTTTTAACAAAAGCATCTGCTAAATTTAAAAAAATGTAAATGTTCTGCACTTTCTCAAATGCTACCTGAATGGCAGTGCTGGTGTATGACGGACGTCTGCTTGCAGGTGTGTGTGCGTGGACTGAAGGCCATTCCTTTAAGCCTCGACCTATGGATCCACTACATCACCCTCCTGCAGGACACCCTTAACATGAACCTGCCAGAGTCCACGCAGCACATTCGCAGGTGTGTCCCGGCCCTCCTGCCCCGACAGGCTTTCTGACAGCGGCCTTCAGTCTTCTGGCAGTTCAGTGGGATTTATTGCTTGTGAGCTGATGTGCACTGTTAATCACTGGACCCACAGGTATACCTTTGGGTGCAGTGCACTCTCTGTTCTTAGGTCAGACTGGGTGAGGCCGTCAGACCAAGCTCCTCTTGTAGCAGGATTGTCCACTTTGTGTATTGCTGTAACCTTTATCATGTTATATAAAAGAGGTGTATCGTAAAGTCAAACCAGTGGCTTTATCAAAAGCTAATTTTAAGCTCTGATTTAGAATGTTTTATCTGTTTGTAATATTTTATAGTTATTTTTGAAGTTTTTACTTTTCGGGTAATTTATAGGACTATTAAAATAGATTACTCTAGCCATGAATATACACCGTGGCATTAAATGTCATCATACCTCAGTAACTGGGCCGCCTTGTGTTTCCAGTGCCTTCGAGGCTGCAGTATCTGCCGCGGGGCTGGAATTCCACTCCGATCGCCTCTGGGAGATGTATGCAGACTGGGAGCGGGAGCAGGGTGACTTGCGGGCCGTGACGGCCATTTACAACAGGGTGATGAGGATACCCACGCAGCTCTACAGGGGTCACTTCGAGAGGTACCTTTTTCGGCCTGTTCCCCATCCGTCACACGCCGCCACGAGGACCTGGTCTTCCTCAGCATTTCATGAGCTGCTCTGTGAGGCAGTAAACCTACCCCTAAGCCAGTGTTTCCCAATCCGTTCCTCGGGGACCCACAGACAATCCACATTTTTGCTCCCACCCAGCTCCCAGTAGGTAGCAAAAAATGTGGACTGCCTGGCAGGGAGCTCGGAGGGAGCAAAAACGTGGACCGGCTGTGGGTCCCCAAGGACTGGATTTTGAAACACTGCCCTAAGCGGTGTGGGTGAGTACGATCCTGATCATCCCTGCAGAACTGCCCGGCTCACTACACTAATTGTATTGGTCCATGTACAGCAGTATCGTCTTCACCAATGAGGATATGTCAGCTGAATTGAACATTCTGACAGTGTATGAGCAGAGGGCACCCTACTCTTTGTAGGATCGCTCAGAATCTGCTGCCTTTTTAGGGTTCGAGCTCACCTGTTTGCCCACCCACCCCAAGACATCCTTCCCCTGGAGGAATACAAGCACCTCCGTGCCGAGTTTCAGCAGAGCCAGCGGGGCGAGGCCACCACCGTGGAGGGGGAGGAGTCTGAGGAGAAGCCTCCCGGGGAGGAGACTCCGGAGGACAGCAACACGAAGGGCCAGGACACGGTGAGGACGTGAGGCTTTGTGGGAACGCTATGTCAAGGAGTGTGACGCGAGAGCTGCCTCAGTGACGGACTTGACGGTGCCTCTCTCATCCAGGAGGAGGATGTACAGAAAATGCAGGAGCTCCTGTTAGCAGACAGACAGAAGCTGTATCAACAGACGGAGCTGGAGGTGGGCAAGCGGTGGGCCTTCGAGGAGGCGGTGAGTGACTTTCCGGCATTCACAAAGCACCGGGCACTAGCGATGAAACTGTTGCCGGTTTCATGGTAAAGCGCAGTAAAATTTTTGGCACTTATTAGTATTACCGTTTCAAATTTTAATTATCATTAAAACTGTGGTTGATTACCACGCTATGAGGAAGTCACGTTAAGTCCAGTCGTGGGTTTGTTTTGTGTCAGTGGAAAATATAGAGGAAGGTAGTGACAGCGCTCCAGAGATTTTTAATATTAATGCGCATTTCATATGATTTTCATATGTTTACATAAGGTATTGACCATATTTAAATTTTCATGTTTATGCAAACAAAATGCAGAATGCTGCTAATTTTATTTGTGGTTTTCAATATAAAAGTTGGTGAATACATTTGTGTATCAGTACATTCCGAAGATTTTCAGCACGTTTTAACAGTACCGCGGTAATACTGATAACCATGATTTAGCTCATTATAATCATGATATTAAATTTTCATACTGTTCCGTCTATACTGGGTGCAGGGCTGGTAATTACAGGAAGAGATGATATGATCCGAATGTATCATGTTTAGACCCCGGGTCCACTTATCAATTCATCAATAATTAATCGATAACCATTAATGATATATGTCATCATTGTTTTTGGTAAGTAACAGCCATAAAGGTGCAGTGACCCGGTATCCTGAATCCCAGTCCTGATTCAGCTTTATAGAGACAGTCCGCATTGTGAGCATGGGCATGTAAGCACATCATGACTGTAAACTGCCTGAAGTGTAACAGTTTTTTATATGTTTGGGAACCAAATAAAAGCTGTTTGCAGGCCGCATCAGAAAAGTCTGCCTATTAATATAGTTGAGACAGTCATTTATTAAATTAATCACTAGTAATAATTAATTAGTCTCAGGGTTTCAGCAGCTACCTAGAAGGATATTTGACTGATAAATGAGATCTAGACGTGTTAAATAAAATGTTGAGTTGTACCATGGGTGTATGATTTAAGTACTAATGATAATGATGGTGTTGATGATTATCAATAAATATTGATATTTCAAAATTAGTTATTGCCCTAGTCATGTTTGCCCAAAAAGATATCCTTTATGTAGATTTATTTCTAATGAACTCCTAGGAGATTTTTCCGTTATTTAGGATGATGATTAACTAAATTAGGTCTCAGTGACCCATTTGTGTTCAGTCGAGTGTGAACAAATGACTGTTTGATTCAGTGTGAGACCCAGATAAATGCTGACTCTCGCTAAGTGACTGGGGTATAAGTTTACACCTTTCCTTAATTTGTTCCCTCCAGATAAAGAGGCCATACTTCCATGTCAAGCCTTTGGACCGAGCTCAGTTGAAGGCCTGGCATGCCTACCTGGACTGGGAGATGAGCGAGGCGGAGCAGAGGGGTGGCGAGGGGGAAGACGATGGCAGCCGGGCGGGACGCAAGCGTGTGCTGGTCCTGTTCGAGCGCTGTCTCATCGCCTGCGCTCTGTACGAGGAGTTCTGGACCAAGGTGGGGCTCTGAGGAACACAGATGGGGTGTTCCAGTTCCAATACTCAAGAACAGAAGTACAAAGGATGGTAAAAATCCCCAGATGTCATTTTTGCCCCGCCCCAAATATCAAGGACACACTTGCAGCCCATCGTCTTTGTTAGCTGTCATCAGGGATGGAAATATGCCAGCATAGGACCACAAAGTACAAGAGCGTTAGTAGGTAGCCTGGTCGTGTGGGGCTTCATAAATGCAACTGGACAGAACCTGATAATGCAGTACGTTTGCCTAGCAGTATATTTCTAAAGTGAAAACACGACGCGTGTGATATGTTAGTGTCATCAAAGTGTGTGTAGATGTGTGTCTGCATCTGGGAAGACAAGCGTTAATCATCTTTTATTCACCTAAAGGAATGGTTCAAACCTATTTACATTTCAGAAAGACTTTCATAAAGTTTGTTGGACACTCTTAGCGCGTTATGTAACTCCATGTTTATTGCTACCCCGCCTGTTGCCCGCCTGTGTTCGCCATGGCATCATGCTGTTGTGCTGAGACGTGTGCGTTTGGCAGTATGTGCGATTCCTGGAGCAGCAGAGCGTGGAGGAGGCTCAGGCCGTGTATCGCCGTGCCTGCGAGGTCCACCTGTCGCACAAGCCCAGCATGCACCTGCAGTGGGCCACCTTCGAGGAGAGACACGGTAAGTCACCCAGCTTTCTGTGCCATGCTCTGGTGCCTGCAGACCGTCCACATTTTTGCTTCCTCCCAGCTCCTGTGGACTATCTGGCAGAGAGCTGAGAGGGGCCAAAAACGTGGACTGTCTGTGAGTCCCCGAGGACCGGATTGAGAAACGGAGACTTAGGGTGTGAATGCTGGGAAACAGTTGCCCCCAGCCATCCTGCGTTGTCCGTGCCTCTCCTATGCCACCTGTACTTGATGCCCCTCATTTGCAGATTAGAAGCAGCAGTCTTGCCGTTCTCTCGTAATGGCTCCTCCTGTGGCCACCCCCAGGAAACATCACTGAGGCCCGGAGGGTGCTGAAGAGCCTGGAGGAGGCCATGCCTGGCCTGGCGATGGTGCGCCTGCGACGGGCTGGCTTGGAGCGCCGCACGGGGCGGCTGGACCAGGCGGAGGAGCTGCTGCGGGAGGCGGTGCTCCAGAGCAAGGAAAGGCCCACGCTGCATGCCTTCTACTCCATCAAGTTGGCCAGGCTGCTGCTGAAGCTGTCCAAGAACTCGGCCAAGGCCAGGAGCGTGCTGCTGGAGGCCATCGAGCTCAGCCCGGTGAGCGGCGGCTAGGGACGGAGCATGGTGCGCTAACCGAGTGGAGATACCGGCACCATGGGAATGGGCCTGAGCTCCATCAGTAAATATCCACTCTGTGCACAAAGTCCATTTACATTAAGACAGAAGGAAAGTGAAACCCAGTACAGATGCTCCTCGCTTCTTGATGGTTCGACTTCACGATATTTTGACTTCAAGATGTTCCAGGGCTAGTGATACGCTGTATGATAATTTCTACTAATGCCGGCGGGTGGTAGCCCCCACCTAGCCACATTTCCAGTCTCTATAGCTCTGTAAACATCTCATACCGTGTGTAACAATGTATTTTTTTTCCTGTTTAGCCAAATTTTCCCCAAGACCATTATGTCTGCACATTTTTCCTGTTTTCTGACGAAAGTCTTTCTTTCTGTGCCCTTGCTTCATTCTGTTCTACTAATCAGTTGTCCTTTTTCACTGCTCCCTTGGTTTTCCCCCTCCCCAGGACAACAGCAAGCTGCACCTGAACCTCCTGGAGCTGGAGGTGGCGGGGGACCCCCGGGGAAACGGAATCGGGGTGCAGCAGTGTGTGAGCCGGGCCCTGGCGGCCCCCTTGTCTCCCCACACCAAATTGCTCTTCTCCCAGCGCGGCCTACAATTTGCTGAAGACTTCGGAGCCACTGTGCAGAGGTCAGTGAGCGCTGGGCCTTGGAGGTGCTAAGGCTTTTCTTACTGTGCCTCTCTGCCAGTGTCCTGACTGTGTCTCTCTTCTCTGCCAGTGTCCTGACTGTGTATGATGAGCATCAGAAGCTGCTGAAAGAACTCGGCAGCAAAAAGCGAGGAGCTGAGAATGGGTAAGCATGGGCTGGCAGGTTTAAACATAGATGGAGCCCAGCTCCACCTCCTTATAGCCAAATTGAACCTTGATTGGCTCACAGCTCCGCCTCCTTATATCCAAATTGAACCTTGATTGGCTCACAGCTCCGCCTCCTTATATCCAAATTGAACCTTGACTGGCTCACAGCTCCGCTTCCTTATAGCCAAATTGAACCTTGACTGGCTCACAGCTCCGCCTCCTTATAGCCAAATTGAACCTTGATTGGCTCACAGCTCCGCCTCCTTATATCCAAATTGAACCTTGACTGGCTCACAGCTCCGCCTCCTTATAGCCAAATTGCACCTTGACTGGCTCACAGCTCCGCCTCCTTATAGCCAAATTGCATCTTGACTGGCTCACAGCTCCGCCTCCTTATAGCCAAATTGCACCTTGACTGGCTCACAGCTCCGCCTCCTTACAGCCAAATTGCACCTTGACTGGCTCACAGCTCCGCCTCCTTATAGCCAAATTGAACCTTGACTGGCTCACAGCTCCGCCTCCTTATAGCCAAATTGCACCTTGACTGGCTCACAGCTCCGCCTCCTTATAGCCAAAGTGCACCTTGACCTCGCTGTAGTTGAATATGGAGAGTTCGGTACATGATGCTGATATACTGCGAATCTCAGAAACTGCTGTTCCCTCTTTCAAATACAATTTTGCACGTTAAAGAAGATGGTAAAACGGGGTGATTCAAAAATCCTAGACTGTTACATAACAGTCTTAACTAACTTGCTAACTTAACATACACCAGCCCATTATCAAGCCCAATGGACCCACGCAACCTGCAACATATATTTTCTCTCTAAGGACATGAGTACACAGTTTTCACAAGTGCATCTGGCATATTACGGACTGAACACAGACACTTCATCTTTGTATTCCGAATACATATCGCCGTTGCATCTCAACCCTGCCTGCACAAACCTAGATGGTACCACACACCTAGGCTACAGTCAACATTTTGTATAAATCGCAAGAGTACACTCTAAAATTAATGCTAAAAAGCACAGTATAGTAAATTCATTAACTAGTAATAGTTATCGATCTCGAGCGATATGTAGTGCACATAACTGTGTGCCATACTTTTACATGTCATGTTTAATTTACCCATGCAGTATGTGCAATACTCATATATAAAACAACTTTTTATTCAAATCTTTTGTTTTGTTTTGCTTCAAAATGGTAAATCAACATAACAACAAACGTGCTCACCCTCCTCTCCTGATTCTGATTTAGCACCAGTGGGCCAGTAAATGCAAGATGCTCCAGCCCATTGAATTGTCATCATCATTTAGTTATTAGGGGCGCCGTGGTGCGGTCGTTGGCACTGTCTCCCCATGCCTCCTGATGCCAGGGTTCACGTCTCCGCTCGGGTTCCGTGTGTGGAGTTTGCACGTTCTCGCTGTGTCGTCGTGGGGTTTCCTCTGGGTGCTCCGGTTTCCCCCCACAGTCCAAAAAAAAACATGCTGATGTTTATTGGAGTTACCAAGTTGCCCATAGGTATGCATGTATGAGTGAATGGTGTAACAAGTCTGTTTGACTTTTTTGAGGAGGCTACAAGGGAGATTGATCACAAGAAGGCCTATGACACAATCTACTTAGATTTCCAGAAGGCCATTGATGTTGTCCCCCACAAACGGCTCCTGCTAAGCTCAAGGCAGCAGGGATTTTAGGAACTGTAGCAGCTTGGTTTGGCAACTGGTTAACAGACAGGAAGTAGTGGGTAGTTATTAGAGGCACAATGTCTCAATGGGCTTGCGTGCATAGTGAGGTACCCCAGGGTTCAATTTTGGGGTTGCTATTATTCCTAGTTGACATAAATGATATTGATACTAATATATACAGTGAATTGGTTAAATTTGCAGACGGCACTAAGGTGGGCGGGGTAGCTGATTCTGATGTAGCGGCAGAGAGGCTACAGCGGGATCTTTAGTGACTGTGCTGATACCTGGCAGATGAAATTTAATGTAGACAAATGTAAGATAATCCAAGCAGGGAGCAGAAATATAAAGTACAGATATTTTATGGGTTCCACTGAAATAAAGGAAGCTGATAATGAGAAAGACCTTGGTGTGTATGTTGATGCTTCCATGTCCCACTCTCGCCAGGGTGGGGAATTAATAAAAAAGGCCAATAGGATGCTGAGTTACATCTCTAGGTGTGTGGAGTTTAAGTCAAGGGAGGTGATGCTAAGACTATACAATTCCTTGGTAAGATCCCACCTTTAAAATCAGAGAGAGATGAGATTTTAACAACTTTAAGCTATTAGTTGAATTCTCCCATTGCGTGCAGGTTTAGTCGCCTTACATTAAAAATGACATTGCCGCCTTAGAAAGGGTTCAACGTAGGGCTACAAGAATGATTCCTGGTCTTAGAGGAAGGTCTGATGAGGAGAGGTTAGCAGAGCTGAATCTGTTCAGCCTCGAGTAGAGGAGACTCGGGGGGGGGGCATGATCCAGTTATATAAGATTCTAACAGGTCTGGATGCTGTTCAACCAAGTAGTTACTTCAATATTAGTTCAAATACAAGAACCCGTGGAAATTGTAAGGAGAACATTTTTAAACTGGATTTCAGAAAGCACTTCTTTACACAGCATGTAGTTAGAGTATGGAGTAGTCTTCCTGTTAGTGTAGTGCAAGCTAAAACCTTGGGTTCCTTTAAAATCAGAGAGAGATGAGATTTTAACAACTTTAAGCTATTAGTTGAATTTTCCCCATGCGAGCATGAGGGGCCGAATGGCCTCCTCTTGTTTGTAAACTTCTTATGTTCTTATGTTCTTATGTGTGAGTGTGCCCTTTGATAAATTGGGACCCCGTCTAGGGTTGTTCTCTGCCTTGTGCCCATAGCCTCTGGGATAGGCTCCAGACCCCCCGTGACCTTGAATAGGACAAGCGGTTATGGTCACAGAAATATGGATGGATGGATCTCTTTTATCATTATCGTTATTGTTATTTTAACATTGCACTACAATTGACCCCATCTAGGGACAACGATGACCCTGAGAAGATGAGCAAACTAGAAGAGAGCATGCCAGCACCGTCCATGGCCACGCCTCCAATGCCTCCAGTTGCCATGGCAACACCACCTCCACCAATGATGGGTGGCGATATGAGCGGCTCTCACTACGGATATGGAGGCTGGTATCAGGTACTGAAGCTAGACTGCTTTTCTCAGTGTGTCAGTGCTTTTTAAAAGTGAAACATGGTAACATTTTTGGTTAAATGGCCTTTTCAGTGCTTGTCCTCTCACATACACGCTTGTCCCTGTTTCATGTGCCCTTTCAGCAACAGCAGTATGGGGGTTATGGTTACCAGAATCCTTGGAATTACAATCAGTACTATCCTCCCAGCTGAAAAGCACAGAATGTGGAAGACCAGACAGACTTCAGAAGAACCTTGGATGGCAGTAAAATCATGTCGGAACACGAAACTGTTCTATGCTCAAATACCATAACCCACAAGAATTTTTTTTATACACCTAACAGTTTGAACAGTAGGCTTTTTAATGTGTAAAATGTGCATATATGTTGAATGTTGGTAAATATAATCTGTGTTTATGAAATCGGGCTGATTTTAGAAAAAGCAAATATCCAGTCGGGATTTCCCCTAATAGCTGGTTGGTTGTGCAGACTTATTGCAATGCTGCATTGCATGGTTTACAAATTACTCGTCATTTTGTCCTTTTGGCTGAAGCTTTGTCCAAACTCTAACACGTCTTTCACCTGATAGGATCACAAAATTTAGTTCATAATTCCTTATAGCATGTTGATGTCATTATGTAGTTGTTACAATCTCCGTTTTATTAAATTGGCCTTATATGAATTGAAAATTTAAATGATTTGAGGTATTACGTGAATTAGTCTGCCTTTGATTGGCCGTGCATGCGGGGTCCTTAAGAATCGCAGGACCTGAGACCCATCACTGAAAATTCCCGGAGTGTGTCTTGCTAAACTGTTCCCTATAGTTGACTTGCCTCCTTTGTCTTCTCCTTTTTGCATCAATGTATATTATGTAGACCTTCAAACTGAATTGTTTCTTCCTTAGGAAGTGTTATTAGTGTTTTTGTACAACAAACAAAATCTTCCCATCATATTATGTTAAACATCATTCCAGAAGTAGACTAGGATATTTTTTAAGTGTGTGTGTATATAAATGCATTTTAAGCTTCGAAACAACAGTGTCTCCATGATAGTGACATTAACTGTCACTCTGTACCTGAATATATAGTGATAGTAAAATATTTTGTATTTTGACATTGACATTTTTAATGGTGGTATGATGGTGGAAATTGTTCTTTTGTAGTTTTGAAGTTGAGGTAACTGCCTCTGAACAAAAATGGATTTTTACGTGTCAGTCTTAAGAGATCTGGATCAGATACGTGACAGTTTGTGTATCAGAGATTGCACAAAAGGTTGCCACCTGTTAAGTCCATTGCAGTTATCTGTCTGAAAGGACGCGATTCCATTTACTTTGAAAGTTTTGACAAAGTATAAAGTGTGGTGGATTAAAATGTACTAGAAATTGCAGAATAGGTGCACACTTTACAGTTGTCTGTTTTTAATCTTCGAATTACATGTTTAGTTAACACTTTCAAGGTTGCTTGCATATTTTTGTATAAAATAAAAGGTTCTAAACCAGACTATTTTTTTATTGTTTTGTCAGTTTGAGACGACTTCATCAGAATATTATAAAATAGTTACACGAGTTTTACTTCTATATGGAGTTTCACAATGCACAAAATATTTTGGGAGGGTGGGAAACAGTGATGGTTTCAATCAAAAATGTTGTGTGTTTGGTAATCTAGGATGGATTTTACATCGGTTGGTATTGTTTTGGCTAAATAAGTAGGTGCTTCTTAATGCTGAATCGTTTTGGATAACGGATAAAGTTAATATGTGAGAGTGATTAATGAAAACCAGCCTAACAAGACACCCTTACACAGCTCTAAATTAACAGCAGTACTCTCTAGTAGTATACAGCCGAAGTTAGGGAGACTGAAGGAATGATATTGATTATATTTCCTAATTAGTAATTTACCCACAAGTTAACAAGTGTTTCAAGGGTTGTAGTACAAAGTGTACAACGGCACATTTAAATTGGATACCTAATTGCTTAAATCACCCCAAAATTTACGAATGTGCTCTATGATTTCTGTATCATCTTTATACATATAAACACACTCGTATTCATCCTACATGTCAGTAAATCTAGAGATGTAATTGTCGTACTTTGTTACGAATGCAAAATGTATATACGGTTGCATTTACATACACGTTTTTGGATATTTTTTCACGCTTCCTGCGTCACGCAATAAAGCACGGTTGCAGACACTACCGAAGCGTGGACCGGAAGGGGCCTGAGAGTGGTGCCCGCGGATGCGTATTACGTCAGGGAAATTGAACAAACTTTATTGTTCATAAATAATTACGCGTATTAAACATAAGCCTATATACAAGCCGCTTTGTTGGGTGATGTTGAAGGTTTAATTGAAGACACTGTCAACATTATATAGCCCTATGTATAATTTGCATTTAAGAAAACTGCTGAACTGACACTTAACGTCTAACGAAATGTTTCCATTCTACTTCCTGCTTCCTACTGACCAATAGGCGCGTTCCTACGCTGTACTGTGCGCATGCGCCTATCGAACTGCCGATCGTTCACAGGTGAGTTAAAAGTTCAGCACCGGGGATATCAAATGAGCCAGAAAATATAAATTCCCCATTGGTATACATTTCTTATCATTCGTATATTTTAGGTTAATTATTGCAGCCGTCTAATGCTATAGCTGTAGTCACAAACTATTGTTTGCGGGGCATAAATGGTTAAAAGAACAGAAACGAACGAAAATGTATTAGGAATGGAAACAAACAAAAAAAAAAACTCGGGCTAAATCTGAGACATGTTTCGCAAATACATTACAGCTCAATAAAAAA
This sequence comes from Mormyrus iriodes, assembly GCA_011763525.2. NCBI lineage: Eukaryota > Metazoa > Chordata > Actinopteri > Osteoglossiformes > Mormyridae > Mormyrus > Mormyrus iriodes. Next base: position 9,408,897 of record JAAGVU020000002.1, read on the forward strand.
TACCGTAATGTTTTTTGGAGCTGGTAATTTGTAGTGTTTCGAAGCGGAATGATTAAGGTGATCGGTTACTATAACGCTAATATATATAATCGGGACTTTGCCGTTTATTATGGTGTTGCGAGGGTCTGATGGAATTTTTAGAGTGGGCAAGATTTCAATCTTTTCATTTAGATTGCTAGCTCTGCTACTCAGTACATGGGCGGACAAAGCAACTGACAATGGGATCACAAATGACACTAAACGAAACCGATTGATTTCCTATAACAGTTTGTTCCATGCAGGGTCACGATGAGAAATTAAACCATTACAGGAACCACTGATGGGGATGCCAGTCTGTCACGGGATAAGCACATTTAACGTTTTAAAGTAAAAACCTTACTGCTTGGCCAAAATTTAAGAATAAATGTATTAGCAAAACAGTAGCTTTAGTAATTGTTCATTTCGTTATTGTTATTTCGGGAAAAAAATTTATTTTATTGACCTAGATACTCGTTTTAAGTAAAATTTTCATCATCAAAGTTGCTTTTACGTAAAGTTAAGGAATGCGTGATTGTAAATAAACAAGCAAGCCAATCCATTTCGCTATTAACTGAAATTCTTGGCATGACCTTCTAAATTTGAAATACAGTATAGTTCACAGGCCCATCATGAATCACAGCTCTTAATGGCTATTGGAGACTTTTACTTAAGAAATGTGTTGTGAAGACTTTATAATCCTTCTTTCCATGCATAAATGGCCAATATTGTAGAAGTATTTTATGCTGTCATTGTTAATATTAAAATAAACCTGATGTCATTGTGTTAATTTAAATACTGCCCCTTTAAAAAGACGTGTATTTTCAAAAAGTTTGATTAATGTATAATATTTCCAAAGTCAATAAGGAATCGTGTTAAATAATCATGATTATGATTTTTCCTCATAATCAAGCAGCCCTGCTTTAATCCATAGCAACAATCAATTGAGGGAGCAGGGTCAGCCAGTCCCTGGGGCAGTAGGAGTTAAGGGCTCTGCTGAAGGGCCCAATGGTGAAATCACTCTGCCAACCACAGGACTAGAACCGGTGACCTTCTGATTACGGGCATGGTGTCCTAACCTGCTGATGGATGGGTGTAATGGGGCGTAATACCAACATCTAGAATATGTATTGGCTGTTAACTTTTTTGTATTTGCATTGTAATGCAAAGAAACTCTCCTTTGCCGATTTCTTTCAGCTGTAGCATGGGTCGGCATCAGGAGAATCCCGTGCGACTCTACTTTTCATACGATCCCATTTCCAACAAATCCCGCTGCCAGATTGAAGGATGCTTAGCTGAGATCGCGGGTAACCATGGGGGCAATCTGCAGCGACACGTTCAGAGGATGCACCCTTCTGTTTTTGCAACACTGCATGCATCCACACGAGCTGAAGACCCTTCCACCCCATCAGCGTCAGCCTACAAGAGGCCAGTTTCCAACATAGAGAGTCAGAGGACAATGGACTGTCTTGTTGCAAAACAACCACGGTGTGAACCTGTCTACATCACACCAGACTCCCTCAGAGAAGCTTGTGTTGAGCTTGTTACTGTAAATGGCAGACCCTTCTCTTTGATGGATGATTCGGGATTTAGAAAGATAATAGATCCTTTGCTTGAGGTTATAGACAAGAATGTCATCATAAATAGTGAAACTGTTCGTACTATGGTATCAGAAGTCGCTGAAAGGGACCGTGAAAAGCTACGAAATGGACTCAAGGACAAACTTTTAATGCTGAAGGTGGACATTGCCATGTACAAAAACCGATCAGTCCTTGGTATTAATGTCCAGTACACTGAAGGTGAGCGTATTATACTCCTAACACTGGCTGTTAGGGAACTTCATGAAAAACACACCGATCGTTATTTATCTGCAGTTGTGCGTGAAGTCCTGAAGCTATATGCTATTGATTTAAAACAGGTTTATTCAATCACTATTGATGATGGTGGTACATTGCTAGATGTAGAGTGCTTGGTGTCAGAAGATAGTGATAATGAAGCAGAGTATGATGGAGTTGATAGGGATGAGCGAAAACATGCAGGTGAAACTGGCGTAGATGGGAATGGTGGACAGGCTACTGAAAAGAGCAATGATTTCCTCACACTGGACATCTATGAGACATCAGGAAATGTGAATGGGGAACTCCACAGTGTTGGGAGTGGGGGTCCAGTTCTGAAAGGCAGCAGATGTTCTGCTCATACCTTCCAGTTGGCTGTTGAGGATGCTTTAAATGACAGAAACACATCTAACTTAATTGCCAGGGCGAGGCACGTTTGTGAGAAATTATGCACCCCAAATGTGTCGGGATTTCTGAGGAGACTGGGTCAAACTCAGGCAGTGGTTGACCATCCTAACCGATGGCTTTCAACCTTTGATATGCTTGAGCGACTTTGCCTTTTGAAAACCTTCTGTGAAGACATGGCTCCCACTATTCCGGAATTGTACTTAAATGAATCCGAATGGGATGAGATTAATCAGCTAGTTTGGACTCTGCAACCTGCGAAAATGACAACAAAGCTTCTCTTGATCGATCAGATGACTGCCGGTGACTTCTTTGGTGCTTGGCTCAAATGTAAGATAGAAACTGACAAAATAGGTGGATCTTTCTCAGCCTTGTTAGTAGAGTGCTTAAACCGGCGCCAGCACACGCTGTTCGAGAATGAAGCGTTTTTGGCCGCCGTGTTCCTGGATCCAAGGTACAAAGTTCTTTTGACTGAAGCTCAGGTTGAACAGGCCAAAAGACACCTGTGTCAAGCCTGGGGGATGATCCAGACTCTCACACCAAACACACAGCTGGCACCTCCCACACATTTACTGAAGAAACCTGGCACCGGTGATGCGGATGACGAAATCGAGCAGATGCTCATGGCAAGGGAGCGCGAGACTGGCAGCGAGGGTATGAAGTGTAAAACGTCAGTGATGTCATCTCTGAATGCATATGCAAGTCAAGAAAGGCTGAAGAGGGAGGAAAATATCTTCAGATACTGGTTGAATACCTCTGTGATCAACCCTGACTTGTATAGACTGGCCATTAATGTAATTCCTCTACCAGTCACACAAGTTAGTGTACAGCGTACGGTCTCAGGCCTCAGATATATCCTGTCTCTGAGGCCTAGCATGAGTAATGAAGCTCTGGAAGATGTTCTCTTTGTACGACTGAATAGGCAGTTTAAGCAGACTATGGGCTAGAGTGTTTTGTTTTGTTTGCTGTCGTTTACACAGGCAAAAGTACACAGGCAAAAGCACATAATCTTAATGGTGGTGGAACATTTATCTAAAAATCTGTTGACTAGTTTTAGAAAAGTAGTCTTTTTACTTTTTTGATTGTATATATAGCGTCAGATTTGTAAGCAAAAGTATAAACTTGTTTCTTCTCTGCCTGAGTTTGAATGTCAGGTGTGCAGTAGGGCTGGGCGATATGACAATATTATCTGTGAGCGACGGCAAGACAAGTAACCAAGTGTCATAATCTGACAGTGATTAACCACTGATTGTCGTCGCCGTCAAGGAAGTAGATTTAGGCCACGCAAACGGCCAGAGAAAGATGTATGAATTCACTTTTAGTTCAGCCATTTAGCCTACATTTCCAACACAGTTTTAAAAAAAGCAAACAAATTGATATTATTAAGGAAGCAATCTATGTAAACGTCGATTATAACGATAGTTTCAGCTTGACCGTAACATAAGTTTGTGAAGCACTGCTTTCGACATGTTTTTAGATCATAATTAAATCCTAAAAAAAAAAGACTAAGACTGAAAAAGAAGGCGATCAGCAATCAGCCCCTCTGCTGCCAAGTTTTAACCCCGGCGGTTTAGAGGATTTATCCATGTTTTTTTTTCATGCATATTTTTAAATTAAAATATTGTATGTTATATTTTTAGTTATCACCCAGCCATAATGTGTTGTGTTTCCTGAACTAACTCATACAACATGCTGCCGGCTGCCTTGGGATCCTATGGTCCTACACGTAACAGTACCCCTTTACACCTTTTGCAGGTACCTCAATACAACCTACATTCACCTTAAGGTCTTTGTCCTCACCCTGTGTGCTTTCAGCCTTTCTGCATCAAACTTTGGCCTATAGGTTTACACCCGCACCTTTCATTTTTCAAAACCTTGCCGGAAAGGTCAGTATGAAATTTCCCCCTAAGCAAATTGCCTACTCTGATAAGAGTTTGCTGATTTGTATTGAATGTTATCAATAAATATGATATTGCTATATCCCATTAAAATCTGGACATCAGAGTTAGTAAATTTTACTTTAATTTTTTACTAGTGGATTTCATATTCACATCAATATAGCATAAATTTTTTTAAAAAAAAGTAAAGCTTTTTAACATTTGTTCCACTTGTATATAATTCATTTTGCTAGCGATCACTTCACAGTATTATACAAAGGTACACCTGTTACGTACACCTGTTACGTACACCTGTTATGTACACCTGCTAATGCAAGAAGCTCCTCCAAACAGTGGCTGAAGCTGAATACATACACAGAAGGGCAAGAGGGTCATTTACTGTTCAGCTAAACATTAGATGAGGTATGACGTGTGACCTAAGTGAGTCTGAATATGGTGTGATTGTAGGTGCCATTCATGGAGATTCCGGAATCTTTTTGTTGTCAGCTTCCTGCAATCTTTCACACCCTACAGTGTCTAGTGATTACAAAGAATGATGTGATAATGAAAGAGCATTTCTGTAGTCAAAAATATCCTGTTAATAATGAAGCAGGTGAAAGCTGAATAGCTCAGCTTGTTAAGGCTAACAGGAAAGTCACAAATGCTGACATAGCTCAGTATAGCAGTGGTGTGTAGGAAAACCCCTCAGGGGAACTTGTCTACCCTTAAGCAGCTCTGGAAGAAAGAGGTGGATCCAACCAGGTACTAAATAAAATGCTAAATGAATATGCATGTATTAGCTAGGGTGGTGCAGTGGTTAGCACTGTTGCCTCACACCTCTCTGACCAGGGTTCAAGTCTCTGCCATGGCTCTGTGTGTGTGTGGAGTTTGCATGTTCTCCCCATGTCATCAAGGGGTTTCCTCTGGGTACTCCAGTTTCTCTCTCCCCCCCCCCCCCCCACACAGCCTGAAAATACACTGAGGTTAATTGGAATTACCAAATTGCCCATAGGTGTGAGTGTGTGACTCTGCCCTGAGATCAGTTGGTGCCCCATCCTGGGTTGTTCCCTGTGACCCTGAACACAATAAGTGGTTACAGAAAATGGATGAATGTACTAGGTTGATGTACCTAATAAAGTGACAGCAAAGTGCATAAAATTTTATATAATACAGAACAAGATTATAAATTCACTCACTATAAATACAGACGCTTATACAGAACTTTAGATGCTGAGATTTGACCCTTGTGTATTTTACTTCTTCCGTTCTAAATTCTAGAGTCTATAGAATTTAACCTCATTTTGAAAATGGACTGGGGTCACTTCGACCCCAAGAATAACAGGGGTTAAGTCAAGTCAAATGGAGTTTTATTGGGACACTAACTATATTCATGTTAATGGGGATATTAAATAACATTCCTCGCAATGCGTTGCCGTATATGCATAAAGTCAATAGACAGACAGGAGAAGTGCAAATAAATACATAAATCCAAGGAATGACAACATCAACACACTATGTAAAGGTAAGCAATGCTAGAACGTTAGAATAGTCAACGCGCAAACATATTATGAATAATAAATAAATGTCGAAAACGGATTATGTCATAAAATCCCTTTGTCCATCCGCGCTGTGATCCAAGCGCACTCTTTCGGTAATGGAAAAAGAGGAATGAAACTAGTTATAGAATACGTACTGTATTCGTGCCCAAGGTTCGCAAATGCTTCCCGGTCGGAGTGAAACGCGTGCTGGGTGTCGTTCTGTTTGCTCTCCTCGGGCATCCGTAGAGTTACATGCAGACTGGAAGCTCGCGAGTGTGATTGTGAGTAAGCTGATGGTATTTTGCTAACAGAAGAGCAATATTGCTGATCGCAAAATAGAATAGAGCTGAGTGTTGATGTATAACAAAGCTTTGTTAGGTGGGGCGTAGCATAACCACAATAAAACCACAACAGGTATTGAAACGCCTTTACGAACCCAAATATCATGCTACCATTGCAGTTACCTTTGCTAGGATAAAAACAGACAGTACGTTAGCTACATATAGACTACATCATACAACTTTTTAACCACCGCACGCCCAGGTACTAGCTTTTCAAGTTAGTTAACTACCCAGAAATATCGCCCAGCAATTCATTTGGCTGCACGCATCTATATAGAGACCATCAATACTCCAAATTTAGACGTTATACATTCTTGTAAGAGGTACTTTCTTTTGTACTGTTTATTTAAGTGATTCCATTTTCCTTTTAGTAAGATGGCGGAATGCACAACGTTAGACAGCCTGTTGGAAATGGGCTTTGACAGGAACAGAGCGTAAGTTAAAGATTTTAATTAATGTACTCGATGCATTTACTTTCTCTTAATTAGCTTTTCATGTGTTGGTTACTGTGCTATTGGCTGTTGCGTTCTCAGGGAGAAGGCTGTTGGACATACTGGTAATCAGGGTATAGAGAGAGCCATGGACTGGTGAGTTTGCCAAGCCAAGAAGTGTCAGACATGCATGGGTTCATGATGCCCTGTTTATTCATTAGTCTCTATAAAAATGATTCAACAGGTTGATGGAGCATGAGAATGACCCAGACATCGATGAGCCTTATGTCCCACCAGAAGGGAATGTTCTGGGGTCAAGTGACAGCCAACAGACACCAACAGAGCCTACATCAGGTAATGCACAGGGCGTTCATTCCCACAGACCTGTAACTGCTGACGTACCAGAAACCCAGGAAAGCACTGGACTGTGCTCCTGCCTTTGTTTCATAAAACAGTTTGTTTTAATCTTATGCAAGATATTTTTATTGTCACTGTAGAAGTACAATAAGATGACATTTGGATAATCCTGTAGAAGCCTAAAACTATACAAGCTAAAAGAAAAATTTAAGGAAGAAATAAACGTTATATAGCAATGTACAAATACACAGTATATAAGTATAAGAATATTGTACATGAATTATTGCACTTGAGATAAATTATTGCACCTGAGAAAGGCAGTGGTTGAGACTTGTAGCATTACTGCAGGATAATGATCGTGATAAACAGTATTGCACAGTATAATGGATTATATAGAGCACAATTGTGGTACTTTGATGAATGTGATGGCAGGATTGTTGTACAGTCAACATGGGTGATTGAATGATGGCTAGGAGTCGGAACAATTAAAGTGCATATTCTATGTATGTAAGAAGATTTAGAAAAGATCGGCTTCTACACGGAGATCTCCGGGCCGCTGTGTCCGTGCGTGCCGCCATCTTAATATCCAACTAATTGTTTTTATATGCACAACATAGCAGCAGAGGAGGGGTCAGAGGTGACACAAGAGGGAGGAATTAAGAAACCAATGACAGAGGAGGAAAAACGGGAGCAAATCAAACGGTTGGTGTGTGAGTGAGAGTGTGTGACGACAGTAAGCAGGACTATGGGTGAAATACAGCGCCTTGCGAAAGTGTTCAGCCCCTGCTGAAATATCAGGTTTTTTTTATGTAAAAATGAGAGCACGTTAAATCATTCCTAAACGCTTCCCAGCTTTAATGTGACCTATTTCAATTCAATTGAAAAATAAACAAATCTGTTAAGGGGAAAAATAAAATATGAAAAACATGCAATAAGCTGCTTGCATAAGTGTGCAGACCTTTAAACTAATACTCTGTTGAAGCAGCTTTTGATTTGATTACAGCATTCAGTCTTCTTGGGTAGGAGTCTGTCAGCATGACACATCTTGACTGGGCAATATTTCCCCACTCTTCCTTGCAAAAGCTCTCCAAATGTGTCAGATTGCGAGACACAGCCCTCTTCAGGTCACCCCGCAGATTGTGAGCTGGATGTAGGTCTGGGCTCCGGCTGGGCCATTCCAAAACTTTCATTTTCTTCTGGGGAGGCCATTTTTTGTTCAGTTAGACGTGTGCTTTGGGTCATTGTCATACTGAAAGGTGAAATTCAAAATTGTTCATTTTAAATGGTATTTTAAATAGTCTTTTTTTCTAGAAGTTGTCACTATAAAGGTTGTGATTCTGTAGGAGTTCCATAGAATATACGATTCAGTGTTCAAAGAGTTTTATTGCTTTGCACCCAATATCTGCTAATTGCTATTGTTACTTTATTGTGATATAAAATCGATAACTGAAATGCTGGTGTCTGTTATTACTAATTATGTGCTGTGTGTCATTTAACTGCTGCCGTGCAATTTAGCAAAAATAGCTAATTATATGTGTGCACTCATTACACTATTAGTAACCAAACAAAAGCTAAACACTACTGATGCAAGTGCTCCTCCCAGGTTGGAGGAGCTGATGAAAGTGAAGCAAGAGGAGCGGAGAGAGCGGGAGAGGAGGGAGGAGGTGGAGAGGGAGAAGCAGAGACGGAAGCAGGGTCAGGAGCTGTTGCAGGTCAAGCAGAAGCTCCAGGAGGAGGAGATGAAGAAGCTGGCAGACCAACGGCGGAGGGAGAAGATGGAGGATAGGATGGCCAAGTGCGTCTGGGTTAACTTCCAAATGTGTTGATGTTAAGTGCCAACAACAGTTCAGCAAGCAAGAAACGTCATCATCATGCTACAGATTGTAGCGCCGTCTCCATGACAAACAAACATGCAGTTGTGGCGATGATGTCACTAAATACAGTGACATCACCGAATGGACATTATCTCTGTCTTCTTTTATATTACAAGACATTTCCATTTCACCCTTGAGACACCCATGTGGGTTGTTTCGTTTCATTGTTGGGACACAGGTCTAGTAAACGGTCAGTCATCTACCTGTCAGCCTTAGTGCCTTAGTACTGAAACCTCATCACAGACTTCGTTTGTCTTTTTCTTATTTTGTGGTCCAGGCAGCGAGTTCGGGAGAAGATTGCCCGGGACAGAGAAGAGAGAGCGCAGAAGGTACAGAATCCACCAGCTTTCTGTCTTGCTGTTTAAGATTCTTGGAGTCTGTTGTGCCTGTTATGAGAGGATTTAGAAGTTTGGAGGCTGGAGGTGCAGGCTAGACTGGGACAACTCTACTGCCTTCATTAATGTAACAGAACTGTGATAGAACTTACTTTATCTAATAGCCGTAATGTATATTAGATGCTGTCTTTCTGTAAACCATCCACGCAAGTGACAAACTTCAAATAATCCTGGTATTTCTGCTGGTCCTGTATGCTTTCACTCCTTTGCTTGCGTACCATTTCTCACATGCTTCTCATACCAAAGACGATGTTAGTGTTACATGGCCAGTGTTACTATTAAGCACAACAGCTTTAATTCACAATAAAAGGCAAATATGGTTCCCAGTCACTGATCAGTTGGTCATTCTCCAACATGCACTGTCTGTCTTGCCAGTTTGGTGGGGGGTCTTCAGTGGTCTCTCCTACATCACCCCCCTCTGAGGCCACCCCCTCCACCCCCCCGAGTAGCCAGGGACCTCCGCCAGCTAAGAAGGACTACGACGAGTCTCGGATACAGGTACGGGGTGCGGGTGTGTGAGGCTGGGGGGGCTGCATTGTGACGCCGCTCATCTTGCATTTCACTGTTCTCCTGCCCTCCCCCTCCCCCCCCCCCCCCCCCCCCCCGCGCCCCCGTTGGTGGCCCCCCCCCCCCGCCCGCGGTTCTGGCCCCGGG
>JAAGVU020000002.1:9428263-9449933 GCA_011763525.2 Mormyrus iriodes
AAATTTGAGATTGTCATTGTGTGATTGAATGTGTGGAGAAGGTCATGATGTGTGTGCTGTTTGTGTCGAGGAGGGAGGTATGTCTGGATGCTGACTTTGTTTTTCATTAACATTTTAAAATTCCTACAACTGCAATTTAATGATTCATTATTTTCAATTACCGTGAACAAAATGTTTAAAAATTACTGTGGAAAAAATACTACTGAGTATATTTGGATCATATTAGGATTTGAAAGAGTGTTCAATGAATAGAGGCCTAACATGATCTGGTTACCATGGTGACCATAAAGAATGACAGAATCTCTTTCTCTCTCCCTCTTTCTCTCTCTCTTTCTCTCTCTATCGCTTTTGCCGTAAAAATTCAAAGATTTCTGCACTGGTGTTGCTGTAGTTTCAGTGATGCTGCAGAGATAGCGTCCCGAAGCTGTTTCACTGAGAAACAAAAACATTTGAAAAGTGTAAGGTCAACACTTAAATGTTCCAACTGCATGAGCAGATAGTTGAAATATGTACTGCCTGTTTGCTCAAGCATTCACGAGAATTGATCTTTGCCACTTATTCAGTCATTGCATGGATTTTGTTTACAGCGCGCTGGTGAATTAATCCTGTTTGGCAAATATTCAAGCACTGTAGTAGTGCTGACTGAAGAGCTGGCACTGAACAAACATTACACCCCACTCTATATCACACTCTGCACTGTCCTTTCTAACCTCGAAAGGATTTCCTACTCCAGTTCATTGGACGTTCCTGGGTTACAAGAATCATTTATTTTGTATCTAATCTCTTTTTAAGCACCCTTTACGATAAAAGGCGCTGGCCTTCATTTTCCTTTGACACATTTGTCTGCTATGCATGTAGGTTTCAGTTTGAGATGCATGGATAATAAGAGTTTATTAATCTTGCTTTTACCATTATAGGAATTTCGGAGCACGTTGTACATGTTACTTTGTAATTGCTGAAGAGTCTGTCAGCATTCTTTAGACTGGGGAAAAGTATTGAAGTTCAGCTTCTTGATATGTGACATTTTTCACTGTTGCCTTTTGCTAAATAGGCTCTTATTTATGTGCTAAACAGATTATGTCCTTATCGGTGCTGATTAAGTCAATGCCGTGTATGTTAGCTTTGGCAGTCAGCTTCGATGCTATAGGTGTCTAATATGACTGGCATCCTGTCCAGGGTGACTTTTGCCTCCTACGTACATTGTTTACATTATTGCTGTGGAAGAAGGATGGATGGATGGATGGGTGGATTGTAATCCATTTAATATGCTACGTTTTATCATTCAGATTCAGGTCATGTTTAGCTCATTTATATTCACAGTTTATGTTTTGACCCCCCCCATAAAATAACATTTAAAGTAATGTTATAAAGTGATATGATATTGTCATTGGTTGGCTTCATTGACTACATGTTTTAAAATCAGTTTTGAATGATATTTTTTATATTTTGGAATGCTGAATGCTTTTCTATCTGAATTCAATCACATGGAATCAAATGATACATTATATGAGTTATTGAATATTATTTTGCACTTGGAATTGGCCATTGACCAGTGATTTATATACCTCATATTGTACATTGGCCCAATTAACCTGTATCAGCCTGCAGCTACTATATATATGTGAAGATGAAACAGGTTTTGCGCTTTCAGATGAAACCTCTAATTTCCCTCCCATTTGTTGCGTATATAAGCCCAGACATCTCTATATGTCAAAAATGCCTCTTAGGCTACTTTGTTTCATTATACTTATCCAAGCCATTTTGTGGAAATACAGAATTTATATTGTATATTATTTATTTGTTTAATAGCAGAATTAGTCATTTGAAATGTTTTTGTCGACAGTTCATTGTCTCCGTTTTCACAGCCGAGAGAACTTCACCGTGTTCACCCATAAAAACATTCATAAATCCAGCCTGCAGAGAATGGTGGGCCAGGATCCAGAAACAACAGAACACAAGTGACAAGGAGTGACAAGGTACATTTAGTGTACAATAAAATAAAATAAAACCAAATAAAATTAAATTAAATAAAAATGTTATCGGTTTAGTGAGGTGCAAAGGTACATAACATCACTTTGGATGTGAAACCAGAAGGATGCCCTGGAAGCGATTGGGCTACTCAGCGTGAGCGTGCAGCCAGGCCCTTATCGCAGCTTGTCTGCTGTGCTGCTGTTAGTCTGGACTCAAAGTCTAACATCTGTAACATGTCATTACTGTGTTGCTGTTGTTTTTAAGCTCCAGAGCTGCTTTCGATTTGTCCCATCTTTCACATTCATGGTGGTCCCTTGTATGTTTTCACTATAGTCTCTAGAAACGGTTTATTGGTGGGATGTTTTTTTTTTTGTTTTTTTTAATTAAATGCATGATAGAGTGGAGGCCTCAGAACTGGGTTCATGTCCCTGAGCATTAAGACAAACACAGGGCCTGATTGTGGGGTGGGGAGGGGGGGCTGTTAATGATGATGATGATCCCATATCCCTATATTAATCCCAACATTGTATTGTCACAGTCATCTTAAAACCACACACATAACACATTGAGACATTGTAGCCCAGAGTTGCCCATTTGCTGTTTTATTATAATATCAAGGCTTATGAATGACTCCTGTATACATTACAGTGGTTTCTATTGCGTTACAATATCCTATCAGTTCAAAATACAAACTGATAACAACAACAGTAGCATATAGTGACTTGTAGTATCTGATAGAAAAGACTGTTACAAAGAGTATTCTACTTTAGCAAAGTAACATGAGATTCTGCCCCCCCACCCCCCCAACTTTTGTGCTTCTCTGATTGTCCTTGACTGACATGTGTTGTCCAGGGATGCACAACAAAGTACAGTCATACACAAGTGGTCCACAATGTTAATAGAAAACATTTGGTTAGTGCCAAAAACACTAGAAAGATTCAAGAAACGTTACCATGGTTTCTGCTAATTGAAAAAAAAAAAAGAAACAGGCACCATTATGCTAACAATTTGAACATCACCTCTTCTGCCTTTGTGCATTAAGCGGTGAATGCATTGATAAGCATAATTAAATAAAAAATGAAAAATACTTTGAATCATACATTTGTCAGCATTACACTAAAATATTTTATCGTTACACGTATGTCATCTATTCTGGCTTAACTATAAACACACTCTACGTGTTATTGAAATGGAATCGTATCTTGAGTCTTACTAAACTTGACTGTAGAGGCAGCCTCTTTGCACGTGAATTGTTTGACTTGCCTCCTGAAATCTAAATGACACGCTTCTTAATCCCGTTAATGCATTTTCTGTGCCACCATTGGAGTAAGCCTCGGGACTTGGAACACTTCATCTGATATATCTACACAGAGAGCAGCCGCATTTCTGATTTCAAAGTGTACCACGGCCGTCATCATTTTCTGGCAAACAAATGATTTTCATTTCATCATCCTAGCAGGAGGCCGTTTCCTCCCAGCTTTGGAGTAGCGTCAAAGATGAAATTGGAATCGCATTAAGAGCGGACATCTGGGAATGGGAAAGGTCAGGAGAGGCTGTCTCCGTGCAGCCCACTGTCTTAACGGCGTAACTCTGCTGTCTGGATGACCAGCTCCTGCACGACGATGACCTGCCACTCTGTCACAGCCTGGCCTGCTGCCCGTGCAGAAGCAGTGCATCGTCTGCTGCCCGTGCAGAAGCAGTGCATCGTCTGCTGCCCGTGCAGAAGCACTGCTTCGTCTGCTGCCCGTGCAGAAGCACTGCTTCGTCTGCTGCCCGTGCAGAAGCACTGCTTCGTCTGCTGCCCGTGCAGAAGCAGTGTATCGTCCGCTTCACTGTGGATGGAAGGCCAAGGTGCGCACCGCCATGGCACACACTGCGTACAGACCTATGGATACTTCCATAGAATTACACAGCCCCTCATCTGCTTTTGATAGTAAGTTAACGACTGTGTAACTGTTATTTACAACATATGATCTAAATTGCTATAGTGAAAGGATGATTGTTAAAACTGCTAACATTTGTACATAATCTAAAAGTGAAGTAGAAAGCCATAAAACTGTACCTTTATGCTGTGAACTAAGGATCATTTCTTGTAATATCACTACGGTGCACGTTCATTTCTCTACAAATTGCAGTTGTGCGAGATGCTCACTGTGTCAACTAATTATTGAGTAAGGCATGAAAGACTAAACGAAGCTAACAAGCTACAAGTGTATATATTATGCTGTGCAAAGTGAAACAGTCTGGAAGGCTCTGTTAGCCTGTGACAGCTGCACCTGCAAAGAGCATCGCCAAGCCTCACTTCCAGATGGCTGTTATTGTCTTGCTTTGTCTTCGTGTTTCAGAGATTCAGTCAGCATGGCTTTTTAGATAGATCAGTTAAAAGTTCATTTGTGAGGGCCTCTGAAATCTCATCTGGTTCTGGTTTCAGAATTTGGCCCAAAAATAGGTTTCCTTAGAATCCGATATTTTCCACAGTAATGATGCCCATCCCTGTCGCATGTCTTATACATTCAAGTCGGTAGGAGGTGACAGTTCAGTCAGAAAACAGATGCTGCCCCGTCCCCTCCTGCATTAGTCCACATGACTACACACCACCCTACATTCCTGTGAGGAGTACTGTAAGTCAATGGATGCAGAGCTGCACACTGTAAACATCACCAAGAGGTATCAGGAACATCAGTTAGCAAAGAGGTCCTGGCTATAGGTGGGATTTCCCTCCCATTCCAAGAAGCACTTGATGGAGTGAGGAGAACATGAGTACTGGTACAAAGTGGTGATGAGAACCTGAGTGGACAATGACTAGTGGTTATGCCCCCACCCCCAAACTCCACCACTCACCACTCCTCACTCCACAGGAGGCCCCAGGAGCCGCTGGGCCGACCACAGCAGGATTATTAGATTTGTCTTGCCCATTGAAAACGCAGTGCGTGTGAAAGCTGTTAGGGCTTCAGGAACAGGACGGTACCTAATGTAATTTTCATCCACTGATCTGCCACATTCACTTTAGAGAATTAGAAAACAATTTCTAGTGTACAGAAGAGGCTGCTGAACAAAGCAGTGATGCATTAATTAGAATCTTATCATTCTGTGTTACTGGATCCATCCCAAAGCCACTCCAATCTTTTCCCTCATGTTCTCTGGCGTCTTGGGAATTTCAGAGGCCGAATTTCCACCATCGTCGATCTGAGCCACAAGCCCCGGCTGTTGCCGCCATCTGTCGTCAGTGCGTTGGAACGTGGATGTGCTTTCCCAGTTATTGTTTGGTTTGATTTTTCTCGCCACCATTTTTCACCGTCGCCAGTTATCTGGCCTCGCTTTGTGCTGGCCGTTTTTCCTCAGTCGCTTTCCACAATCCTGACTCAAACTCCAGGATCTTCCTCTCCCTCCTCTCCGCATCTCAGCCTCCTCTATGCTTTCCGTTTTCACAGTGGAGACGTCTCTGTGCTTGGAAAAGTTCTTTGTTTGGCCCTCGTAGGAAATGCGCCCCCTGGCTGTTTTGCTCGGCACGCACCCTCCCCGTCCAGCAGCTGAGAGGAGGAGAGTGAGCTACTTGGCGTCCTGGGATGGAGTGATGAGGTGTTGAGAAAAGGAGAGCAATGTGTAAGACGCTCTCTGGATCTCCGCCTTTGTCTTCCCAGGTTAGAAGCTCACCAAGGTGTATACCATGCTAAAAGAGGTTAGAAAATCCCACAGAGGCAGAAGGAAACAAGAAATCATATAGGGAAAGTAGCACAGTTGTTATTTCACTGTCCTGTGTGGTTCATATTATCTTTGAAAACACTATCTTTGAGCACATGGTAATAATCCTGCTCAGTATTATTTTTCTGTGAGAATAAACACCCGTCTTTCGGGAGTATAACTGTGGAGGGAACTTCTTCCATTTACTTTCGAGTTTCCGTATTTCCCAGGCACATGTGACAGCACTGCCTGTGCAAACCTTGCTTATTTGACTTGTATATTTTTATTTGCTAATCTAACAGTAATACCAGCGTGTCTTTGTCGAACTAAGGATGAATCCATGCCATATTCCCCAAAAATGCTCTAATTATGCTTCTGTATTAAATGTTATAAACCATATTTACAGCTTTACAGTCCAGCATTTTCTGCTGGGATTCTAGATGAATGGGATCCACATTGATACATCAGCATATATACTACATCAGTGAAAGTAATGGGACACCTGGCCATTATACCTACAGGAGCTTTTATGACATCCCATTCTAAGGCCACAGGCATCATTATTGAGTTGGTCCCCCTTTGCAGTTATAACAGCTGCCATTCTTCTGGGAAGACTTTCCACAAGATTTTGCAGGGTGTCTGTATCTGTCTGTTATAGTGGCAAAGGCGAGACCAACTCCATATTGATACCTATGGATTTAGAATGGGATGTTAGAAAAGCTCCTGTAGATGTTATGGCCACGTGTCCCAATGCGTTTGTCCATATAATGTAAATTCCTAATAACGAGTGAAGCTAAGTGCTGATAATGTTGATAATGTTGATAATGTTGATAGAACCACAGGCTCCCACTGACCTGTACAGGTAATAGAAGAAGGAGAGCAGGTAGAATCCCAGCTTGCACCAGGACTCCTTCTGGCAGTAGTTCAGAATGTCTGCATTCATGATGCTCACGGGATCGTACATGACCTCAGAGCCATCAGCTGGCCGGTGGAAATACCTACGGCAGGGTAGGGACAGGGGCAGTATAATGCACCTCAGCTGGATGCACCTGCCATCATCATCAACAGCATCATCATCATCATCAACAGCATCACCATCATCACCATCATGATCAACAGCATCATCATCATCATCAACAGCATCATCATCAACAGCATCATCATCACCATCATCACCATCATCACCATCATCATCATCATGATCAACAGCATCATCATCATCAACAGCATCATCACCATCAACAGCATCATCATCACCATCATCACCATCATGATCAACAGCATCATCATCATGATCAACAGCATCATGATCAACAGCATCATCATCACCATCATCATCAACAGCATCACCATCATCAACAGCATCATCATCATCATCACCAGCATCATCATCATGATCAACAGCATCATCATCACCATCATCACCATCATGATCAACAGCATCATCATCATCAACAGCATCATCATCATCAACAGCATCATCATCACCATCATCACCATCATGATCAACAGCATCATCATCATCATCAACAGCATCATGATCAACAGCATCATCATCACCATCATCATCATCATCAACAGCATCATCATCACCATCATCATCACCAGCATCATCACCATCATCATCATCATCATCACCATCATGATCAACAGCATCATCATCATCAACAGCATCATCATCATCAACAGCATCATCATCACCATCATCATCAACAGCATCATCATGATCAACAGCATCATCATCACCATCATCATCATGATCAACAGCATCATCATCATCATCATCACCATCATCATCAACACCAGCATCATCATCATCATCGTTTAATATTTTCTGTTGCACTGGCATCTATCTTTTATAAATGTGAATTGATATTTACTGATTTATCTATAAATGAGATAAATTGTAAATTTTAAATTCTATGACGTAAACGATATTTATCATTTTTTGCTTTCATGGCCAAGGGGGCGTGTGTGTGCCCTGCGATGGATTGACTGAATTTACCAAACCAGGATAAGCAGTTTGAAGATGGATGGATGTCGTGTTAAAAACGTATTACAGTCAGTTGGTAGAACTCATGTCTCGTACTGAGTGCAGTGTGCATTTTGCAGGACTGAGTACCTCCACAGGTGGTAGAAAAGCAGGGGGATGTTAAGGCCCAGGGTGACCCACTCCGCTGCACACATGAACATCAGGCAGAACAGCCCATGAATGCAGTACTCAGGGACCACCAGCTATGGGCAAAACATCACTGTTACACCACCTGCGATGTGAGGACTACCTACAGCACTGGACAAAAGTTTTAGGCAGTCAAAGAAAATAATGTTTAAATGGTCTTCATGTTGGTGTAAAACTATGATATTATATCTGTCAAATTATGTCAACTTCCTACTAAGGAGTTGTTCCTTGCCACTGTCGCCTCTGGCTTCCTCACTGGGGACTTTGGGCAGAGGTAATGTAAAGCGCTTTGAGACAATGTAATGCTGTGAAAAAATAAATACAATTGAATTGAATAGCCATTTCAAAACCTCTCCTTAAATCACCCCAGTGTTTGCAGCAACCATCCAGAAGACCAACTTATTTTTTGACTTGATCACTATCCCACCTTGTTTGGCTAAACAAAACCTCATTGAGTTATTTAACTAATTAAGTTACTTAATTAATTGAGCTGGCGGTGAAATTTAATGAATACAGGGAATGACTGAGGTGCCCCTGAGGAGAGGTTTTCATCCAACAAGATATTAGTAACAGATATCAGAACAGAATAAATTATTGTTTATTTTTTATTGTTTTACTTTTAATTTGCACATGTTCTAAAAATTGTTTTTTTTTTCTGTGCAAATATACACTTCCGACCAAGACACATAGCCTTTCTTTGACTGCATAGGATTTTTGCACAGTACTGTACATACACAAAGAAGCACGTACATATACAGTAACACACTTGAATACATTCATGTATGTCCCATACATACAGGTTAATGTCATACAGCCACTCTCAGACCCACTGGCTTTCTGGCGCATTAAAGAATGCTCAGACACAGAACAGCACACACTAATTTACTTGTAAAAATGCAAAAAATTCATTTAAAGACCAGACCACTGATTGCGCACAGATGCAATATTTCTCTTTCTTTCTCCTTTTCCCCCCGTAGTTTGATTATCTTTCTGCCACTTTGTCTCTTGCCCTCCGCCACTTGGCTGTAAGTGGCCTCAGTCTGTTGCCAAAGCAGCCCCAGTGTATACAACAGAAAAAGCTACAGATGGGCCATTCACTGTGATTATTGTTGGGTTGTAACGCTTTCACTGCATTGCAAAACCCGCCGCCTGATCCAAGCGCTACGGAGCTGCGGAGGAATAGCTTCCTTTCGACAGAGAGCAGTGGAGGCCGAACACAGGTGCAGGAGTGAGAGCAATGTGAATCAATCTGTCACAGCTCTCAAAATAGATTCTGATAGAATGCCAGTCAGGCCTTCACCCATCCCCCAGCTCCTGCAGGTTGCTTGGTGAGCTCCTGATACCTGAAAACTATTTGTTTCTTGTTACACAAAACCCAACCCCCCCCCAGCATATTGTGTTCTCACACAGGTGAGTAATGCAATCGAAGCAAACATGAAAATCACTTACAGTTCGTAGCAGGTTACAGATTCGTTCTACATTCTTTATCCGCTCTCTCTGAAAAAATAAGCAAAGGATAAGTTGAGACTTTTGGAAAGTAAAAAGTGCAATAACTTTCTTCGGCATTGTTGTTAATGTTATCCAGTCATTCAGCATGCAAAATTGTCTTTTTTATGGTAGTTATTATAAAAGCATTCTATTAAATGAACTCTGTGAGACAATACTATATTTAAAGAATGAGCATTTTCAGTATAACTGTCATATATAACTGAGTAGTTAGCTAAAACTGCTCTGGTTGAAAAACAAATTGTAACTAAGAAGATACAAAAAATGTAATATAAAAATGCATTATCATAATCTTTGTAACAGAGTTTCAATAATAATCTTGATTCATATATGCTAATGGTCTCAGCTCTGATCCTGGTAGTTTGCTGTGTGTACCTTGTATCACTTCACGTAGCTTTGAATTAATTTGCCTTGGGCTAAATAATAACAGATGCTAATGATTTTGATGTGAAAGCTATTTATAGCTTTAAATCTCATGCCTACAGGTACACCTGTGCTAATAAAAACTAGCATATGTTCCAATAATCTGATTTACAATGATTTGGTTGGCGTGTGCCCTTCAAGCAGGCAATACAGATAAGTGTTAATGAAGACCGGTGAGAAGGGGCAATAGCCTTACTGCTCTGGTGGGGTTGCTCTGGTCGATGGGATTCTTGAAGTCTTGCCGGAGATCGTCAAAGGCAATAATCTACAGAGAGAGAAGGAACAGATCCGTAGTTCACTGATACAAGGAATTAATCAGACGGTTCTCCCTGTGTGAAGCAGGCAGCACGAAGGCATGCAGGCAGGCGTACCAGCCCCCTGGGGGGCTTAAGCTAATTACATTACTACAAAGTCATATATTTCCAGACTGATAATGCAGAAGGGTTGGTGTATCACGGTTAATATCTTCCTGACAGTGTGCAGCCTTTGTTTTTTTCACTTAGGTAAAATTGTGGATGACTAATGTTTTTCACTTCAAACACTGCATTGTTCTAATAATGACTCTCCTGGATTTATGAAGACAACAGTTTTGCGGTGATTTGATCAGTGAGGGATGCTCTTTGCTGCCATCAAACCCCAGTGCACCACTGGCACTGAAACAGCAAAGAACGTACCGTCAAGATGTCTCTTATTAGGAAGTGCCACCCCACGGACTCTCATTCCTGATGACCAGCTGACACAGCCATACTAATGCTACCACCATCTTTGCCCTGGTGGTTATTCTGGAGAGGAACTCTTACTTGATTAAGACCGACTTTTTTGTATACAATTCTTTATCTCACTTAGTACCTCCATAATTAAACGTTTATCTGTTTTCAATGTGCCATAATGACTGAAATCCAATTTAAAAAAGCTATTAATAACTTGTACATGACAGCACAATGGTGAAACATGGCCACTCCAAGCATAGAAGGACTGGATGGATTTCATGCAATACACCACTCTTCCATTCCATTATTAGCTAATCTCCCCACAGGTTTCTGAAATTCTGTTTCACAGGGCTATGTATTATTACAAATCTCTCTTTTGTCTCACAGACTCCTCTTTCACTCACATCACTTTACTGTGCACTTCTCTCTTTCTCTATCACTTGCATGGTGTAAACAGATGCAGTTGCCATGGTGACCAGATGAGCACTTAAGCAGGCACCATGGTTACTACTGAAGCGAACACTCAACCCTGCTGCACAAGAGCTTCACAGTGGAGGCACCATCATGTCCAGCTCTTGATTAGGCGGAGTTATCACGTTCATACAAACTCACGGTGCTTAATAATGACCGTGTGGATATTCCTGCACTGTTTAGCTACTTACAGAATGTATTCTGTGAGTCATTACCTTACAGACTGTGACTATTTCCATGTTTGATGTGTCTTTTTAAGAAAAATATGCTTCATACATGTTGTTTGTGCTAAAATAGAAAGCACAGAAAATTGACTGATTTTCTGAGACCTTACAGTGCCAATGGAGATGTAAGGAAAAGCTATTACTTTAGCGTAAAAACTATTCCGGTAAAAAGAATATGCAGATGGTCAAGGGAGTGATCTTATGTTTGTGTTGAATATCAATCAATGCCTTGATCCTACTATTCATACAGTTTCATACAAGTCATACGCCTTATTTTCATTATTGTTAGATAAAATACATTGACAAAAACACCCACCTCATCATTGCTCATATGCTGATGATGTGAACTTAAATTTTCAGCCTGTCCGCCTTACCTCACTGGGGCCCTGTCTTAAAATGCCTGGAAACCTCTTTATACTTCACTGACACACATCACTGCGTCAGTCCGTCACCATGGTGCTTATTAAATTCCATTACTCATTTTGTTATTAATTTCTTCTCATCCTGTTACCACTTCTCTGATGGAGCTCTCTCATTTTATGAAATGATTGTAGTCTGCTATTAAAGAACAGGGGTAACACTTTACTTGAAGGGGCACAAATCATATAGCATTATGTTATTACTTATGAATTAATTAAACACAAACTAGGTTTTAGTTACATACTGATCTTATGTGAATTTATCATTAATGAATCGTGACGCATGTTTTATCTCACGCCGTTACTGTATTTGTTACTATATCTGTTAGTTTTGTAAACCTTTGTGAGCTACTGACGGATTAATTAATAAACACATCTTTTATCTCAGTAGCAATTTTATCTCAGGTGTTCATGATTTGTACTTCAACAAGTAGCAACTGAGTTATTATTAAGTATTTGTACATCCTACATCCAATGAATAGAAAGTGGCCATGAGAAGCTTATCATTGTGTCCATGAAGCTGTTACATGCTCCCCCACAACTGACCTCAGGGCCATTTTACTTGCCATCACTTTCTCCCCATTCAATCAGCATAATACACGTGGCTAAGCTGACAACTTACACTTGTACTTGGGCATTTGCTGGAAGCTCAGCCTGGCTGCACTTAATCCTAGTTGACTCCTTGACAGCATGCATGCTGTAATGTGTTATTTGCCTTACGTTTATGCTGCTTTGGACAAAAGCATCTGCTACAAGTCTAAAACATTAAAGTAAATGAAGGTATTCATTTTTTGTGCTTTTCAAAGAAATATTGCAGTGGATGAATTCAAGCTTAATTCTTATTTTGACTCTAAGGCCTTTGCCTGGATTGATACATTTATACAGATCTTTAGGAATCATTTGACATCTGGTCAGTATCTTAGTAAAATACACAGGTGTAGATGTGTGATTGCCAGTCTCCACTGGGAGGTAACTCAAAATTAGGTCTATCGGCACATTCTGAGTCACTAGATCAAAGGGCCAGGGTCTGTGCCTTCCCACCTCTAAATATTAAAATCATAACATCAATCAAAGTCTCCTTGAAATTATAACTTTAATACACCTGCCAACCGAGGCCGCAGCTCTCCGCATAGGTTCAGCGTGCGGGCGTGTACGCACCTGTGCGCGCATACGTATACGTACACGTACGCGTGCAGGTAAGGACACCCGCGTGCGTGCGTGTCGGGGGTTTAAAAGAGAGCAGCACTCACGTGCCAGATGACGATGAAGATGAGAGCAGCGCAGAGCACCAGCGTGAGCATGTAGCAGAAAGCGGCGAAGGTGAACGCCATGGCAACGCGCCGCCGCGCCCACTCCCTCCGCTCACTTTACGCTCTTCCTTGCCTTTCCTTCTCTTTATCACTCCTCGTCTTGCAGAAGAACAGAGAGAAAATAAAGAGTAGTGAGGGCTTCCGCGTGCTTTCGCGTCTGTCAGCGTCTTGCTGGAGGCGCCTCTTCCTTCGCAGACGCGTGTCTGTCCGTCGCCGGCTTTTTCGCTCGCTGTGTCACGCACTTCGGAGCGCTCATGTGAGGGAGGATGCTTCTCTAATCCGATTTTCTCCTTTATCGCTTTTTGTCGCCTTTTCGCTGAACTTTCTCTGTCTGCGTATCACGGTCACTTCCCCTCACTCCGCATTTTCCGTGCTGTGTTTATTATTTCATAAAGTGGCGTTTCTTTCACATCAAACCGCTAAATAAGAGCGAGAGGCAAAACCGATATTTGGCAGTTATGGGTTTAAAGAACAATATATTAAATAAAAATAGCGAGAACGTTGTGCTTAACTGAATGAAAAATTTCACCGTTAAAGTAGCCCGTCGGAACATGATTATCAGTGATTAAAAGTACAAAAAAATGATCGCTAAACAATGGTGCTGCATTATTGTAGCACAAATCCATAAGGAAAATCAATAGTAATCACATGATAAATATTCATTCATAATTACTTTAGACAAGCCATTAGCTTGAAATCACTTTTTCATTATTCTGCCAGTTTAAAGAATTTTCAGTAGTTATACATAGCTGCAGATATTTATAATATACACTGATGATGATGATGATGATGATGATGATAATAATACAACTATATTCATGCTTTACAATGTCAAGCAACTTCTTTGCTAATAGCTACATTCTTTCAAAGCTCTGCATGAGGCGATGCTAATGGTATATGGTTATTGTAATACAAAGTAAATGTTAATATAAATGTACCTGTATTTTTGCCAGGCTAAGCCAGTGAGCAGTTTTACACTCTCTTCAGATAGCATTTAACACCATCCAGAACATTTCTCCTTTTTTCCTCCTCTCTCTCACCCCCTCTCACTTTCCCTCTATCAGTCGCTTCCATCCACTGCCTGATCTGTCACTTTTGTAAACACGGTGTAAGCGATGGATGAAGGCCGAAGGAAGAGACCATGTGCTTTGGAGGAAAATTAATACTTGCTTTTGTTCTGGTTGTGTTTTCCTGACCGATAAATTAAACCCTCTGTCTCGTTTTTTCAAAAACGGCATCTGAAAATTAATACATTTAAGGAGCTCGCTTTCTGTCCTGCTGATTGTCATCCTACTTTGAACTTCTCTCTTTCATGCTGTGGTATCTCCTTCCTCAGAAAACTGCAGTTTCATAAGACAGACCTAGAAATGTCCTCCTCCCTCTCTGTCTCTTTCGGTCTTCGTCTCTCGCTGTGGGCTCAAATGTCCCTCTCGTCCTCCATGTAGTATCCAAGCACATTCAACAGTCTCTGTCTTTCTGACACACTCCTGCTTTCTTTTATCCACTCGTTGTATTCCGATGTTCTCCGGAGGAGGGTGGGGGCGCTGGGGAGTGGGGGGACCTGGGATCTCCAAGGCTGGTCCTCTCCCTTTTTTCTTGGACTTCCTTGCTAGTCTCTCTCTCCACTACCTCTCATCACACTGTCACTCACACAGTCTCCCTCTGCTGCTATTCCACCGTCTTTTGAAGGCAGATGAAAGGGTACTGGAATGACTGCTCCCCCTCTCTCTCTCACTCTCTCTCTCTCTCCCTCCCTCTCCGTCTCCCTCTCTTGGTGTGCTGGTCTGCTCGCTGTGGGTGCCCGCGTATGTGCATCTCCCCGAGCCTCCCTCACAGCAGCCCCTAACCTCCCCTTTTCCTTTTAGAATGTTTTGTTCACCATTTTGTTTTGAATCACTCCTCTTCATCTTGTCATAACTCTTCTCCCTTTCCTTCTAAAACCCCCTTCCTTGCTGTCTCATCATTGCCTTGATTCCCTCTGTCTTTGGTGGCTGTCCGGGCCGCCCCCTCTTCATTAATTCTCTGTTTTCCTTTCTGTTTATGCCTGCGTTCTTTCCTCTGACAAGCTCCAACACTTTCGCCCGGAATGAAGCATAAATACAGGGCATGTCAGAAGTTGAAGTGAGGAATAAAAATGTGTGTTTGGAGGAACTGACAGCCTTCCCTTCATCCCCACTATACTTCCCTGCCTGCGCAGCTCATCAGAGGAGCTGTTTACCAGATGAATCACAGATGGTTCACATTCATTGTTGCACACAGGGTGTCATTTATCCAGCCGCTTGCGTCTAAATCAAGGTGCAATTAATACCAAAATTAATACCTGCTTGTCCATTTTCCTTGGCTACTTATATTATCAGTAATCAGGGGTGCAAGAAGTGCTACAGAACCCCTGCACACATGCAGTTCAGAGCTGCCGTTTCATTCAAACTGCAGATTTGATCTACCACTAAGCTGGACTGCATCAGGAAACCAATATGTCTGGGACACACACACACCATTCAAACTCTGACCAGACAGACCAAGCCTGAAGCAACAATCGCCGGGAAGCAGGGCACTGATGCTGCCCTGAAACAACGACTACAAATCTAATGAAAACAGAAACGAAAAGGCCCTAAATTCACATTTAATTACATGTTACTGTGGTATTATCACAATGACAGGCAACCTTAAACACACCTAGATCTTTCCAGTTTCAATTTATTAGTGAATAGGCCTGAAATGCACATTTGTCTTCATGGTAGCATATAACGGCAATTGCACACATGCACAAACAGATGTGGTCATATAAATCAGCAGAATGAAAATGACAGCCCCCCTGAACGCTGTTAGAAACTGGACCCCACAAGCACCCCAGAACCTCCCACATATTATACCTCCTCATTGATACCATTGGTCATCTTCGTTTCAAATGTCCATTTCTTAAGTCACCGCGTTCCTTCTCGCAGTCAGGCCCACTGTAATGACCTTTAAAATGAAGATCCTGTGAAGGGCACTTTTTAAAAGCATCACACCAGCAGAGACTGCTTTGATGGTGCTCGGGGGAACAGCTGAAGGTTATTAAGAGGAAGGTAGTAAACAACTGTTTTGTGAAACTCGGAACACATGTAATCCCTGTTATTTCTGAGAAAGCAATAAGGGACACGTATGTGGCTGCGTATTCGATCATCATTCATAGCTGCAGAGCACCCCCTGGTGGACGTCAGCCTCCTCGACCTTTGTAGCGGCATTTAATAAATGTATGATCTTACAGCAGCATGAGCCCAGCTACCTGTTTGAAATGTGAGCTCTTGGTATACCACTGAAAGAGTAGATTTCCCATTAGACTTCAAAACTGGGCCAGGATTTTAAGTCCAGAATAAAAGGCAGAGAGGAAGTACCTTCATTTTGGATGGATGATAGTGGAGAGTAGAACCTGGACAGTAATGTGGTATCTTGCAGGACACCAATTGCACTGTGACCTCTAACAGCTGAAAGCAGTCACTGTCAAAGCATGACAACTGCAGACATCAGTAAGCAAGGCAAAGCCAACACTATTAATAATGGAATATCATTTTAATAAAACGTATACAGGGAGATGCATTAGCTTTGGATTGAAATGCCCTAACAGGCAGGTTGCTCTAATATATCACTAGTTCTTATTGATTTATCTAATATGAATTTCAAATTGGTTACACCTCTGTATGGATCATATTGAGATGAAAACATAAAAAGAATGAAATCCCTTTGACTTATACCGTTGTATGAGGTCTGAGATAATGTTCTATAGAAGAACAAGCATTTGAATTAAAATGACATGGATAGTTTTTTTTTTTTTACGGATGACAGCTTCTAAGTGTGATTTTGTCTTTCAGGCCATCATTGTCTGTCTGTCACACCTCTCAGCATTGTGAGAGAGTGTCACAGGGCAGTTTGTCTTGAAACTCGACATAAATCTTCCACAAAGTCTTCTGCCATGGTACATGTTTTTAATAGCTACTTGGCGGTCAGGAACAGGACACAAGAACAAGGCAACTAAGGAGAATTCCACAGAGCATCACAATTCCTTTGCCTATATAAGATCATGAGTCTGCTGGGATCTCCTCAGAGCCAGACAGCAGCGTCAGGGTCGGTGGACCTGGGTGGCTGTGCCGCACCCAGCCCGCAATACTGGACTCTGCTCACCACCACCAACAACCCTCCCCACCCAGTAAGATTAGATAATAACAGCGGAAGTTTATTAAACAGCTTTTGCAAAAGATACCTGAAAAATACCAAAAGCCGTTCATTTCTAAGGATGCGGAAGGCAGCCCTACAAGAAAAAATGAGACATAAAGAACAGAGGTTGGATTTGGGGCCATGGGGTAAAATTAGTTCCACTTTTCAGTTCTGAAAAGGATCAGTACTACTGCAGTTTACAAGAAAAGAGAAATTCAGACAGGAACAAGCACCTTTGGAATTACTAACACAGATTCCTGCCCCATATCTCATTGGAGGCCAATAAACTGAAATTGCCAGTATTCAGAACGAGTGAAATTTGCATACTGTTAATTAACTGGAACTGGAACAAATTAATTTATGCTGAGTTCTTACGAAAGGTCTGTCTTTAGTGCCTGTTTTGTCAGTCTGAAATTGAAATAAGCAGGTCTGGCAAACAAGCTTTTAAACAGAGCCGCCCAAATCCGCACAAGTATTTACAAAGAGAAATTAAATGTAAAGTATCGGACAACCGTGTCAAATGGAGTAAATATTCATGGAAAGGTAGTTTGAAAGAGAACAAGATGGCGTGAAGGTAAATACAGAGGGTGCGGATGAGTGTGTGGGTGGAGATGGTGGCCTGAAATGCTTTAGTTATTGTGACCTATTGTTAAGGTACAGTAGCTTTGTGTGATAACAATTAAACATCCACTTAATGGCTCTGAAAAATGGATGAACTTAACTGTACATATAATTGGCAGAATTTGTCAGTGAATTTAACTGACTGTAACTGAAGGAATAAGTCGCTGATGTTTTATGGAGACAAAACATTGTCTTTTATAAATAACATGAAGCTGCATGCGAACATCCAATTACGTTACACTATACTGTATTTTACACATAATAAGATGGGTTTAAATAACTTATGCCATATATTCTACAAGGGGGGGTGTTGTTCATATCAGCAGTTGTCCTTTAGCCTTGTGGAGTCCGTGTCTATTTGCTCATTCTGCTTCCCTTCCACCCTACTGTAACTCTGAGTTTGCTGTGTCTTGCAATAAAGCAACAGCAACACTTTTATTTCTATGTGCGTGCAAGTGCTTTTCTGACTGTGATTACCTTGATAAGAGTGCCCTAATCTTGCCTCAATAAGACGACCAAAGTCTACACCAACTGACCGCGAACATTATTGGTTGGGGTATGTGTCAGCTTTGGGATTCTGTGACCCTAAATATTAGTCTTTGATGCTGCCATCTAGTGGGCACATCTTCCATGGCAAGACATCGGCGAGCTTCTAATATACACCTATCAGCCATAACATTACAAACTAACAGGCTAAGTGAGTAGCACTGATTATCTCGTTGCAATGGCACCTGCCAAGGTGGCAATATAGATCAGGCAAGAGAACAGTTAGTTCTTGAAGCTGATGTGTTGGAAGCAGGAAAAATGGGCAGGTGTAAGGATCTGAGCGACTTTGAGAAGCGCCAAGTTGGGATGGCTAGATGACTGGGTCAGAGCAGCTTCAAAACAGCAGGTCTTGTGGGTGTTCCTGGTATGCAGTGGTCAGTACCTACCAAAAGTGGTACACAAAAGGCCAATTGGTGAACTGGTGATAGGTCATGGGCACCCAAGGCTCACCGATGCAGGTGGGGAGCGAGGGCTAGTCCATCTGGTCTGATCTCACAGGTGAACTACTGTAGCACAAATAGATAAAAAAGATAATGCTGGGTATGACAGAAAGGTGTCAGAACAGACAGTGTATTGCACCTTGCTGCATATAGGACTGCGTAGCCACAGACCGGTCAGAGTGCCCATGCTGACCCCTGTCCACTGCAGAAAGTGCCTACAATGGGCACATGAGCCTCAGAACTGGACCATGGAGCAATGGAAGAAGGTGGCCTGGCCTGATGAGTCACATTTTCTGTTACATCATGGATGGCTGGGTGCATGTGTATCATTTGCCTGGGGAAGAGATGGCACAAGGATGCACTATGGGAAGAAGACAAGCCACTGGAGGAAGTGTGATGCTCTGGGGAATGATCTGGGAAACCTGGAGTTGTGGATGTTACTTTGACACGTACCACCTACCTTAATTGTTTTGACCAAGTAACCCCTTCATGGCAACAGTATTCCCCACTGGCCTCTTTCAGCAGGATAATGTGCCCTGCAACACTGCAAAAAATATTCAGAAAAGGTTTAAGGAACAGAGCTGTTTTGGCGGCACGAGGGGAACCTACACAGTCAGGTGGTTTTAATGTTACGGCTGATCGGTGTATGACCTTGAGCCAAATTAATAGCAGATTTCCCCCCCCCCCATCATTCTATATGTACCAACTCTGTCTTTCCTCCTTTTTTCATTGACTAGTTCTTCATAATAAAGTATTAAAAAGTAACAATGGCGACTATTTTACAATCCTCTCAACTGTACCTATTTTATATCACTGTCATCATGTCAATTGAGTCTTTATAAATCTTAATATGTTTACAGCCAATGATTACTCCCCTGCTTCACTGGGATATTATTTTTGCTATCTAACCATTGCAGGCACCGGTGGCACAAAATGGCACTACGTCAACACTGTTCCTGGTTGTGTGAGTGTGTTAAAAGGCTACCGTTAACTAAGATTCCTGTGATTGAACAGATCATTCCTGTGCTAAAGCGTAGGTGTTTAATGCTTGTTAGAGCACTGCCATTACCGCCATGGTGGGGGACTGTATGTGCTGGACATTGGCCCAGGGGATGGGCCCCAGGACGGTTAAATATTGACAGGCAGTGTAATGATTAACCAGCCTCCCTCCCAGCTGTCTTTAAAGCGGCCACACTTTCAGGGCAGAGCTCTGCTGATGGGGACAGGCTGCCCGGCACCTGTCTATCCCCCATCCTTGCTGGTCTCTCGCTGTCTGACCTTTCTCTTTTTTCCTTTTTCTGTCTTTACCCTCTCTGCCTCCCATCTGCCCCTTTCCCTCCTGTTTATATGCTTGTATCATCTCGGCGAGGACCCTGCATCGTTCCCCCATGGGTGAGTACGGTCCTGTGTGTTTGTGCGTGTGCCCACATGCTTGTGTGTGGCGCTGCTCTAATTTAGCTCTTTAATAATAAGACAAGTCTCAGGTGCTCCGACGTGTACTGGGGTCTGAGAACAAGGAGGAGGCGTCCTGGAAGTGTTCTGAAACCTGAGGAGAGACAGGCACACCCAGCCACCCAGACACACGTGCATGTTTTTGAATGACGAGTTAAGCCGATTAAATCCTCACTATGTGACTGGGGCTTTATAGAGAAAATGAGCATGACTGCAATGGTGCCCTAAGTAAAAGGGTTAGCAGCAAAATGAAGTCATATAGTTGCTCTGTTTTTTGCCTGTACCTGTGTTCAGGCAACATTTTTAGCTTTTCTTCCTTTCTGCTTCCTGCTTCCTCACACCAGTTCAGTGGCAGCGGGTTCTTCAGCTGTCCACCGTCACCTTGAGATCTCACAGATTGTTCCTCATCCGTGTGATTCCAAGGCCCCAAGAGATGTGCTCTTAACTGTTAACACCAGGGTCATGAAATGATAGGAATGTCAAAAATCCATGTTCCAGTGGATTCTAAATTAATGGCTTTGCTGCTGAAATGTACATTTACCTGTGACTGTCTGGGCGTACTGCCACCTAGTGGCAGACAAAGCTAAACCTCCTCTTGATCCTTTAGCTAAAACTCCTTGAAGCTTAAAAATAGACCAATGGCTGAAGTATGAGGAACAGCTTTTCCCACAATGAATACGCATCTATAAAAGGCTCGTTAGTTCCTCCAGTAACACAGCAGCACAGTTTGCATATATGTCAATATTATTCCAGAGTTTTGAATTATTTGTTCTTTGGTCTTTATAAAAGACACAAGAATTAGCGAGACAGCTGAAGAACAATCTAACCTTGTTAGAATTGACAAAGCAATACTGACATTAACGGGACGGAAATAGGAATGACATTCTGGGAAATGATAACAGGGGACAAAGGACCTTTTAATTGTTTTATTGTTTTATTTTTTTGCAGATAGGGATGGGAGTAAGGTCCACCAAGTATTTGGCCACAGATCCACTCAAGGAGTGTAAGCGAGGACCAGCAGAGATATGGGAGGCGGGGGGGGGGTGAAACACACCCACCTGCCACCAAAACGCTGCGGTTTCCACGGCAGCCATAAAGTCCTGCGCTTTCAGCAGGAGCTGGGCTTGAGTCACTATACTGGAGGAAGTTTCAGACTGGGAGTGTCGATGGGCAAACAAAAAAAAAACAGACGGGGGTCAAAGTCACTCATCACTCTGCCAGTGTATTGTTATAGATGTCCCCCAGTGCTGAAATTTACTTTCTGGGGATCTGCTTGTGTTGTTGATGCTGAGGATGTTGTGATACATTCTCTCTAACTTCAGCTGCAAGCAAAATTCCACCCCATTCCATTTGCCTATTAAATATTTTTATATTCTTAGTTTGCGCTCTCTATGTGAATTCTGCAGGTACAACAACCACGAACGAATGTATTGTTTTACACCCATGTTCAATTCAATTCAATTCAATTTATTTTTATATAGCGCCTTTCACAACAGAGTCGCCCCAAAGCGCTTTACATGATG
>JAAGVU020000002.1:9458806-9479932 GCA_011763525.2 Mormyrus iriodes
TCTTGTGCTGCCCCCCCCTGTTAAGAAGGGATTTGTTTTTTAAGGGAGGTGCCCCTAGGTTCCGGGGTTTCTGGACAGTTTTGCAGTGCTGGGGGGGTCTGGGAACCCCCCCCCCCCCCCCCCCCGCGCACTACATTAATACAGACTTTCTATTGTGTGATTATTTGTTTGTTCTTTGTGCGTTTATAGAATTTAGAAGTTTAATTTCTCACTTCCTTCTACCACGTTGCTGCTGTGGGGAGTCCAGACTTGTTGTCCAAACATTTGCCTGCATTTGTGAGTCTTTGGATTTAAGCTTGGTGAAGAAGATTTGGACGTTCTTCGAGAATTCTTTAGAGTGGGACTATTTCCAATAGGTTGGAGGGTGCAGATAGTTTTTGACATGTAGCTGTAAATGCACCCCATGCACATCAAGGCATTGCTCCGGCAAAATGAGCTGTATAACTGGGTAAAATAAATAGCTCTGCATGGAAGTGTCTACCGAATAGGAAGCTATTGAAGACAATAAAAATGAATCCAAGTGCTTTCTGTGATAAGGCTGTAATCCAGGCTTCTGTCTTCCTTCCTTCTCCAGGTTCATGTGCGCTCAGTTGCCCAACCCTGTGCTGGAGAGCATCAGCATCATCGACACGCCAGGCATCCTGTCCGGAGAGAAGCAGAGAATCAGCCGAGGTCTGCCTCAGCAGCTCCCCGCTCTTCCTTCCGTCCTCCCTGTTCTTCCTCTGTTCATTTTTTGTTGCCTGTCTCCTTCCTGTATAATCTCCTTTTTTAAATTCCCGTTCAATTTAAATTAGTAAAATAGATAATGTCAGCACAGCACCACAAATGAGACAAGGAGCGGGTTCCCTTTAGAGTTTTTCTTTTGTTAAATTGCCAAAATAAAAATAAAAACGACAAGCCAAGGTGCAGTTTAACTGACCCTTAAGGGCTGTACGTGTTGAGCTTTTCTGCCTTTGCAGTAAGACGTCGCACTCTGTGTAGCAGGCAGCTCTGTCTTATGCTTTCGGCTTAAGGAGGTGCCGAGTCCCACGTCAGCTCATCTCAGACATATCTACAGATCTTCTGTTAATCTGCAGGACGGAGCTGGATCTACAGCCAGGAAAAGGAACAGATCCAGTTAGAAAGATGCAATCGCTACATTTTGTTAGTGTGCTGAAGGGGTATTTCTGACTCTTTAAAAATAAAGACCCCATCTGTATTTTTGTCTTTGTATAATGAAAAGTTGTGGTCTAGGAGGCTGGTGTGAGCAAGGCAGAGTCAACCTCTGCAAGTCTTCCAATGCCATTTATGGTGCTTTTGTCAGGAAATTCAGAACCGCCACAAAAAAAATCATGACTATAGGGGTTCTTAACTATGCCACTGTACTCAGTACAGAACATGGGATTTAGTTCATTATAATTATCATTCAATCTTTTTTAAAATTTATATTTTATGTACCTGTTTTTCTAATGTGCAGATAAGTGTCTCTTAGGTTTTGTTATTCAGACACGTCAACAGACACACTACCTTTGCTTTACAGCTGTTTCTGATTATATTTGTGTTTGCAGTACTAATTTCAAATTATTTCAAACCAAATTCAGTTTTCCTTGCTATACCAAAATTTAACTGAACCATCAACCTATAATGTTAAAAAAAAACAAAAAAAAACGTACAAGTACACCCCTAGTGCTCATGTACGCTCACCCCTCGTCAGTCTGTGGCCTCATGGTCGAGTCAGCTGTCCAGGGCCAGATTTAAAATGTAAAGCACCTCCCAGACATCTGACAGCTGGGGAGCAGGAGCTGTGCGTGGGCTGAGGGCATGTGGGCCGGGGGGTGCTGTTCTGAGAGCCTTATCAGGGCCTGATTCCGAAACGGTACAGTAGAATAGTGGCAGCGCTTTTAGCTTGCAGAAGGTACGCCCTTTGCAGGGCAATGTTTACATTCTTAAAGGGAGTGTGAAAGCCGAGAGCCTCTTCTCCCTAGGCTGTGACTCCTCTTCTGTGGAGTGATGGCATCTTTAAAGTGGCCTGTGGCGTGTGGAGAAAGATGAGGAGCACAGGCAGTGTGGAGCTGGGCTTTGTGTGATCAGAGGACAGAGAGATGCAAACAAGATGGTGCATCTGAGTGACAGATAAGCAGACTGGCACAGGATGCACGGAGCGGGCTGTTTTTGCCCTGAGACTCACGGGGAATTCCGGGGAAACCTGATCGAGTTACCAAGCATATCTCATGTTAAGCCTGTAAGAATTGTTTCGGACGGGACCGTGCCTAACCTTTAAATACTACAGCTTGCGATCTGTTGAGCCATAAGGTGAAAGTTCTTGTTTTTCTGTTTTGGGACTCTCGTGAAGTGCTCCTTTACAGTTCTGTTCTTAGTCACACTGTGGGCAAAGTGAGTTTTTTATTTTTTTTTTTTCTCTGGTTTTGCCCATGCTTTCATACTGTGCATTCGTGTCTGTCGTGTGCCCTGAGCTTCTGAAAAGTTACTGTTCCTTATTGTACTGCACATTAATATGCTAAAGCTTTCTATAATATGAAATTAGCTTATGCAGGTATGCCCTCGTGTAAAAGGTCTCCATGGAGTCAACAAGGAGTCACAGGCTGTTTTTCAGCAGCCAACCGCAAACCCAAACATACATTTACAGTAAGCAGAAGTTCTGTGGTTTGGTGGACACCACAGGTTTTCTGCTTTTACGTGACAGTAATGTGGGGGGGTGGGGCTAGTTCTCCCCAGACTGCACTTTTTAAAGTGTGTACTTGTTAACTCCTGCGGGAGGTAGTGTGGATAGTGTTCCGTCTGTGAATCCTGACGTACGCTGGTGTGTCGTGCTGCTGTACCTGTGAAATCTGGTAGTACCTTGAAAAACTGGTAGTGCTGGGCGACATGGTTTAAAAACCACATCTTGATATTTTTAGCCAGACCTCCCATACGTGATGTGACGGTATTTTTTTTATGAAGTCTACTAATTCAATTTGTGAGATCACACACCGTTTTATTAAAACAGTGTAGTCAGAATGAAATGCAAACAAAGGGTTTCCTTCCCCGTTTGTAAATATTCAACTACAATTATTCAATATGGACATTTTCTTTATTCCAAAGTGAAATTTCAGAATAAATATATAAATAATGCCTGTATCCGTGTTGCATGGGTCCAGCCTTTCTAGTTTATGACACTCTTCTCAAAACAGAAGGTGGATGTTTATGAACAAAAAAAAACCTAGATGTAAAACCTATTTGGCAAATGGCTCTGAAAACAGAAGCCTGGCAACCACTGAAACTGCACTTAATTGGAAAGATTCTCAATTTAAGGTGTTAGCATTCAATAAAATATAACAAATATTACAACCTATGCTATGTTTAACCTGTGAGCCTTTTGCCAGTGCTTTCAAAAGGAAATGAACCAAGCAGCAGCGATTGCTCACCCTTCCCCTCCGTCAGCTTCCCCGTGAGACGCCGCTAACTGAATGGTTTGATTCTTAACTGTAAATTTTGGGACTTCTGTGCAACTGTGCACGTTGTTTTCAACCAGGAAGGAATACTGTTAGTACCTATTAAGTCTTTAATAGAGCCCTCATTTTAATGCACAGTAAAAGCATATTGAGAGAAACTGTATTGTCATCCTGTATCTCATTTTGAAAATATATCAATATACCGTGAAAATTCTGTCTACCGCTCAGCCCTAGCCAGCAGTCCAGTGACTAATGCGGCAGCTCAGGGATCGGTCAGTAATTCCAGTGCAGTTTTTTTTCAGGGACTATCTACACGCACTCTGGAGAACCCCTAAGTTGGGACAGAGGCTTGAAGGCTGATTTATACTTCTATGTAGAATCTACGCTGTAGGTTGCTGCGTATCTTACAGCGTAGCGTTACGCGTACCTCCCCAGAAATTTAACTACAGCGTAGGCTGTGGCGTCGGGTCCGCAGCTACCTAGGCATAGATTCTGCGTCGAAGTGTAAATCAGCCTTAACGGCAACTTGGCCTCTTGCTGACTGTTTCCCTTATGGCAAACTGTTGTCAGACTAGATTTCTCTCACATGGTGACCAGGTGCCCCACTGCATGCTGGGTAGCTGACCTGCCCATTGCACTGCTGCATGTGGTGCTGGTGAGTTGCCAGCTGTCTTGTTGGCTGTTTCTGAGGCTAAAGTTTTCACCAGAAGCAGGTCCATATGCACAGATGATTTAACGCCTCCCTGAAATAAATTGAACCCCATCATACATTACAGTATACAGCCTCTCCCCAGGTTACGACGGAGTTACGATCCGGCAAATCTATTGTAAGGTGAAAATGCATTTTAATACAGTGCACCTAACCCAACCAACATCACAGCCTAGCCTATAGCCTACCGTAAACATGCTTAGAGCACTTACATTAGCCTACAGTTGGGCAAAATCATTAACACAATGCCTAATTTACAAAAAAGTGTTGAATATCTCATGTAATTTATTGAATAATGTACTGAAAGTGAAAAACATTTACCCATCGTAAAGTCGAAATATCATAACATAATCCATTGTAACCTGGAGAGCTTCTGTAGTCTTGTTTATATTTTGGAAATTATTCAAAAATTCATTGCGTATGTCTGGATTTCAAAGTGCCTTTTTAGTACCAGATTGATGGTGTAAAAGAAAAATGTGCTTTTCAGTGGAATGTGATGGCCGGTCTAAAGAAGGATGGGTGTTTCCCGCCTGTAGTGATTTCCAAGATTTACGGTGCGACAGGCAGGCAGCTGGAATGAACCGTTAGCATGTCCTGATAGTCTGCCAAGTGATGGAAGCCATTGCACAGCCATGCTGGCTCTGATTCTGCTCAACACACGTGCTGTGGAATTATGCTGATTTTGAAGGGTCAGAACTGTAGGGAAATGATGGCGTTTTAAGGAGGGATGCATGATCATTGTAAAATCTATCTAGCGCTCTCAGGAGCTTATCCTGGTCAGGTATATGCAGTTTGAGACGCGTTTCATTGAATTTTTATCTATCTGTGTGCACAAAAAACTACGCAATGTAGACCGACAGGGCATAGCATGTGCAGAAGGCAGACGTAGGACGTAAGGTGCTTTCTGCTTAACGTCAGATTGCCCGGCTTAACTCTTATCTGCTGCCTTCTCAGTATGTGCCTGAGGAGCTGGCCCCACCTATCGGCTGCTTGGCTGGTTAGACTGTCATGTTTTGTGTTGTTTCCAGCCCCTTCTGTTGAGACACTATTAGATCTGTGGAAACGGGAGACAAACCGAAGACCCTGCCCTAAACAGCAGCTTCCTTGTGCAACATACCCCTATCATAACAGGGCCGTGATATTAGTAACATCTTTAGTGTCGGGTGTTGGTTTCAGTTCTTTATTCGTGATGGAGTCCTCAGATATTGAGACTCCCACTTACTGACTTAATTATTTCTGCTTAAACATCCCCAGCAGCAGTAACACGGCAGTCAGGCCCCTGCTGTAAGAGTGGCTGTGTGTTATCTGCATTTTTCAGTGGTGGTTTAGTGGTAAGTGTGTGAGAATAGGGGCTTCTGATCCATGGATGACCTTCTATGAAGACTTAACGTAGGTGGAGGTTGGGCCCTACTGGGGCGATGCGTGGAGCAGACGTAACGCAGATGGAGGTGGGGCTCCGCTGGGGTTAGGCGCAGAGCAGACTTAATGCAGATGGAGGTTAGGCCCTGCTGGGGTGATGTGCGGTGCTTGTTCGCTGGCTCGAGTGGCCCCCGCTGTACCAGCTTGTGCTGACGCCCCTGGGTCACACGTCCTGCGGGCTGCACTAGAGCCGTTCGTCAGCTTTTGCTAGATTTGTGTCTTTGGCAGCTTTTTGTTTTTCTTGGCACTTCGACCTGTCAGCTATGCAGGGTTATCATCAGGCCACGCAGAGGAGAGGAAGCCTGAGTTATGCTTCCTGTTGTTTTTATTAACTGTTTATTTCCTTCTGACAGTACCTTTTTACCGCGTCGTTCATACCTCTGTCACGTGTCGCGAAATGTCACGAACTGTTCCTTTACATCATCAAATTTGAACGTTTCCGCGGGTTTTCTATAGAGGAGACCTCTTCATAACTGATAGATCTGCGTTTGTAGCATTATTTGTTAACCTGAATGCAGAAAACCCAGTATCGTTCAGGTAAACTAGGTAGTCGGGTTAAAAGTTAATCATTGCCGCAACTGGCCAGTATCCTTGTGAACGTTTGTGTTTCCAGTGACCCTTCTGAATGCCCATGAAGATGTTCTTTAATCTTACTTTTTTCTGTGACGTATGATGCACGTAAAGTTCCCTTATTCTTGTTCCACTTTTTTGCTGATTCGTAATGGTGAACCACAGTTTTTTCCTGTTTTGTTGGCTCCATAAAGTACCTTAAATAGCCAACTATCAATTGATCAAAAATGAGCTGATATTTACCACTGGTTTACTGCCTTTTAAAACGGTGACCCACACAGCTTCACACCCGCATACTAAACAGTTAGAAAAAACGTCTGCTGTTTATTTTAACGACGTTAGAAATGCGTTTTGCAAACACCGCTCTGCTAAAATATCACAAGGAGGATCTACTAATAAACATTTCAACATAAATTCGCTTGCTCACCTTAAGGCAAGACAGTTAAGAGTTTGAAGAGTTTCTGAAAAACAAATCCGTTTCCATAAAGAAGGCTGCACTACTGGCGAATAACGTTAGTCCATCAGTAAGACGTGTTTGATAGGAAAAGAAAATTCAGTGCAGACAGTGTAAAATCAAAATATATTACTCTGTAAATTAGCGTTTATCACACTTGATGATCAGCCCTTCTTTGTTATAAATGTATAAGATATATTTGGTTATAAAACACAGTGCTCTGGAGCTGTTCTTATCCAGAGTTGGCGTTTTCTTACCAAAAAATGAATACTTTTTTATATTTTTGGAACGTAATTTATTTTTAAATTTATTTCAGTGGAGTGTCCCTTTAAATTTATTTAAGCAGAGCCTCCCAAACCATCGGTATCGGTGCCAGTTTTCGAGATAAACGGCTAACTGTATCAGCCAGAAAGCTCCTTAGCAGTGCATCACTAGTGTGGCGTAGTGTGACTGCTGACGTGAGTTCTGTCCTTTCTCCTGTAACTTTACGATTCAGGTGGCATGATGTGGCCCTTGGCACCAATAGTCACAAGGAAAGCAGTTAACTGCCTGAGTGCTTTGACGCTCCCTAAATGACCTCATTTTATTCTTTCTCTCTGTGTAGCTGTCATGACTTTTATTTGTTCTTATGCATCAAGACACCTGTTCCGTCTCTTCTCTCGCTTCTGGACAAACCAGTTTACCGAGCTTCCTGCCTGATTTTAGGAAAGTCCCAGGAATCCCTCAGTTTGACAGAGAACATTTTAAGGGAAAAAAGCTTTTAATTTCTTTCATTAAATTAACTGGTATTGTGTGGTTGGACTGTGAGGCTGCAGTGAGTGACTGGAAGGCTTGGAATCGCTGCTGGTTCCGCACCGGTTCTGCTGAATTACATAAATCGAAGTGTATGTGTGATTTTTAGTAGAAGTGTTGGGTGCTGAAACATTCTGCTCAATTAGAAATTTGCTACAAGCAATGTAACGGGAGTAGTTATTTTCCATTTTGGGTCTTATTGGAGGGACTGTGGTGTTATAGCGAACTGAATGTATCCTTTAGATTTATGGCTAAAAGAGAAAATAAGTGTTGGAGCTGAGCTTTTTGTGTGAAATATGGTGTGGTGTGTTGATATTTGGTTCAGATGACCTTAATTCTCGAAGCATGAATTTGAGCTGTGTGTGGGTCCTCTAATTTTAATATTCACGAAATTTTTAATTCAGAAAATATTAACAAGCATGTCATTTCAAGCACTGGTTTTCCTTTAGCAGGAAAAACCAGTTTTTTTCTTATTTGCTGTAAAGGGCGGCAGTTTCTCTAGGGTGACACAGCCATCGAGAAATTGATTATATGTTAAGACAACTTTTTTGGTCATAGATTCTCCTTTTATTTCAAATCTGCTTGTCTTTGTAACTGTCCCCACTAGTGTGAGGCATTAACATGAGGAACATGGTTTTAATTAGACTAATGTGTCAAACTTACAAGCGTTTCTAGTATAACCTGAACAGCCATGTAATGATGACCTCATTTCTGTACGTACGTCACGATCCTATTATGCTTAGGGAACTGTAGATTTCATAAAGTATGTGTGGGGGAAAGGCACCGTTTTCAGCTGACTTTTTTAAAAAGATCTCAAGGAAGACTTCCACCCATGTGTGCCTAATTCTTAATCCCTAACATACCGTGCTTGCAACATTTTTCCCACCTTCCGGGATCTGTCTGAACACGTGCACCCACAAGTATTTGCAACCAGTCCATGATACGACCTTGATTTTTTTTTTTTCCTCTATCTAGGTATACCATTTCCTGGGAAAGATACAGCTCAGGGAAGGCTTCAGTGACGTGTTTCTGGCATTCTTACTTTAACTCATCATTGCGCTTCTCTTTCCGGCAGGCTATGACTTTGCTGCGGTGCTGGAGTGGTTTGCTGAACGTGTGGACCGCATTATTTTGCTCTTCGACGCACACAAGCTGGACATCTCAGATGAGTTCTCCGAGGTGATCCGGGCCCTGAAGAACCATGAGGACAAGATGCGCGTAGTGCTCAACAAAGCGGACCAGATCGGGACCCAGCAGCTGATGAGGGTCTACGGCGCCCTCATGTGGTCTCTGGGGAAGATCATCAACACACCGGAGGTAGTACGCGTGTACATTGGCTCTTTCTGGGCCCAGCCACTGCTGGTTCCCGACAACCGCAAGCTCTTTGAAGCAGAGGAGCAGGACCTATTCCGAGACATCCAGAGCCTTCCACGGAATGCTGCTCTGCGCAAGCTTAACGACCTCATCAAGCGCGCTCGCCTTGCCAAGGTAGGGCTCTGCTTGCTGTTTTGAGTATTCATCCCGAGGAAGCTGTATCCTGGGCCCAATGGAGGACCCACACAAAGCTTATATTACTAATTATGTACATAAGTGTGATTTTTTTCCTTTCCTATGTTTGAGCATAGTTCTACCAGCAGTTATTGTCAGTAAGTAGGTTATCTGTCAAACCCTTTTGAATATTTAAACAGGCCATAACAGCCATGATGATTTTTCAGGTTCACGCCTACATCATCAGCTCGTTGAAGAAGGAGATGCCCAGTATGTTTGGGAAGGAGAACAAAAAGAAGGAGCTGATTAGTAATCTGGGAGAGATCTATACAAAGATTGAGAAAGAGCATCAGATCTCTCCTGGGGACTTCCCAAAACTCAGCAAGATGCAGGTAAGTTGGTAAAAAATAATTTCCTACTGTGTCTGCATTTGTCTGAGGTTCATGGATAAATACCAAGACCTTTACCCAGAGTCTGTTAAACTTGAATCTGAAGTGAAAATATAATGAGATGATCTTAAAGTTGTAGCCCAGTGTTTAGTTGAATCGAGTGCAGGTTCACATCTTACGAACACTTAACTAACTTTAACTTACTTAACACAGTAAGTGAATATGAAAAAAATATTTTCTAAAGATTTGTGTCCTGCCTTGTCTCCCCCCACAGGAATTGCTGGCAGGCCAGGACTTCACGAAGTTCCAGTCCCTGAAGCCCAAACTTATGGAGTCTGTGGAAAGCATGCTGGCCAATGACATCGCCAGGCTCATGACCTTGGTACGCCAGGAAGAGGCCGCCATGCCTCCTCAGATTGTGAAGGGCGGAGCCTTTGACGGCACCAACGGGCCCTTCGGCCATGGCTACGGAGAGGGCGCCGGTGAGGGCATCGACGAGCTGGAGTGGGTGGTGACACGTGACAAGCCCACTTACGACGAGATCTTCTACACCCTCTCGCCTGTCGACGGAAAAGTGTCGGGAGCCATGGCCAAGAAGGAGATGGTGAAGTCCAAGCTGCCCAACACGGTGCTGGGAAAGATCTGGAAGTTGGCTGATGTGGACAAGGACGGCTTCCTTGATGACGAGGAGTTTGCCCTGGCCAATCACCTGATCAAGGTGAAGCTGGAGGGCCACGAGCTACCAGCCGAGCTGCCCCCTCACCTGGTGCCACCCAGCAAGCGAGGCCAGATGTGACGGACTGAGGAGGCTTTTATTGTGGGCATACCGGCGGCATACTGTGGGCATAGGTCAGGACCAGACACTTAGCAGTTCTCTTCACTTGCGAAACAATGGTTATGGTAAACATGAATAAAAGCCAAATTTTGGTAATACAGGAAATGATTCTAACTTATTCTTCTCTAGAACTATTTACATAATTTCATCATTTGCTTAGAATTTTATTATATAATATCTCTTTAAGGTGGATATTTTTCCCATATTTAATAACATAAAGTCTAAATTCAGAGGTCACAGGAAATCTTTAAGCTCTAACTTAAATAGTGGGATATGCCACCTAAATATTATTGATTTAATCGACTTTGCTTCTGAACAAAGAACCAAATAATGTGCTGAATGAGACTTGCATTGGAAGTTAAGGTGTTGGAATACAGTGTTGTGCAATCTAACTCCAGTTTATCTGTCTTTTCGGTGAGATTGTCTGTAATTGTAGGATATTCAGGACTCTGACTGCACAGTGGCATCCAGTCCTAATGACAAACTTCTTTCCAGAATTACAATTCCAAAGGTGCCCACTGAAGTGATGTTTGCAACATGGAATTACATGATCACTGTGATTAAATCTTAGCAGGGCGGCTGAAGAGCCTAGCTGCCGATTGGGAACAGGCTTATTCTCCATGGGGGGGGGTTGGTTATATCCAGAGATTTCCCTTTGAAACCTATACATTTAAACTGTAATTTTAAGGTAAGGTGACAATTTCCAGAACAGTACAAATGTTGTGATATGAATATGAATATCTGTGGGAAGATCTGATTATATTTTGTTTTTTTTTTTGTAACTTCTTGCACAAGTTGCCTGTGCTTTGCTGCATCTGTGACCTAAGCTTACCGTCCGTAGACATTACTTACTTCCTCACTGAATGTACTGCAGGTATTTTCTACACCACCTGAGGGGAGGATTTAAACTTTGGGACAAATGTTGACAGGTTTTATTTTTGCACGTTACCCCCTGAAATGGCTGTGCAACTGTCGTCATAGTAACAACAGTTCATTTGAAGGTTTTTGGTGAATATGTTCATTTTCCATTGTAGTTT
Source organism: Mormyrus iriodes (assembly GCA_011763525.2). Lineage (NCBI taxonomy): Eukaryota > Metazoa > Chordata > Actinopteri > Osteoglossiformes > Mormyridae > Mormyrus > Mormyrus iriodes. The sequence goes on from JAAGVU020000002.1 coordinate 9,469,931, forward strand.
GATGCCGTGGAAAAACAGGAAATGTTTGCGCAGCAATAAAGGTTGAGAGTGTGAGCGTGCTGTTTTTATTTTTAACGATGTATCTTTCTGCTCTGTACACGTAGGAAACCATCAGAGCTTCCCTGCAGTTGTAGGCCAGTCCGATTTTAGCAACTGCGATGGAACCAGCTGCCGTATAAGTGAAGCGGTTTCTACGTTCAGCACACAATAGCACTACTGCACGGTGTTGGAGTGCGGCTGGGTGCCTGCTAATGCGGCCTAGACATTTTTATTGATTACGCGCTGAGGGCACACCGTTCGCTCTGCGCCTTGCTGTTCGCACGGCCATCTGATAAATGAGCTGGTCTTTTTCTGTTTGTGAATGTCAATAGCTTGCGCCTGTTCTCCATCAGGCGGTGTTATACACGGGTCAGCTGGCAGTCATGGTGTGAACCCTACAAGTGGCATGAGTCTGTTGTGTTCAACCCCTCATAGGCTCGGATGGTGAGGATTCAGTCGCGTGACCCATCTCCTGAAAATCCTCCTCCTGCATTCTGTCTGATGCTGGATGCTCCATGTTGTATTAGGAATCAAAAGTGCCTCAATGCAAATAGCATCACGCTTACCTTCTAAATGATGTGCATATGTATAATGTATATTGTTTTTGGTCATTATTTTTGAATAAAATCCACTTATCCATTACTCAGTTTTGAAGCATTTCCTGTGGGTTGTTTCTTTTGAGGATGTATGGAAAATCCCTTTTTGTGTACCTCAGTAGGGGACTGCGTATAGTTTTGGGACCAGTCTTCTCTCACCATGGACATTTATCATCTTACTTTGCAGACACATGGTATGGGTGAAGATCTAGACCTGATTAAATTTTTAGAGAAATCGCACCAAAAGAGCACTGATCAAGCTGTCTTGGAGCCATAAAACACCCACAGACAAACGCTGCCTTACCACTGCATTTACATACTCACCATAGTGAATGTATTAACGATGATTTTATATGGACACTAATCTCACCTTTTCAAAGCTGAACCTACTATGCACATTTTTCGCTGTGTCTGACGCTCTGGAAGTGTACATGACTGCTCCAGGCTCTTGCGGTTGGGTGTCTAGGAGATCCTATCTCCATGGTTATTCGCTTTATTTTGAGGAGCGTGTTGGGGCCTGCAGACCTGGTTAGAGTGCCAAGCTCATGTTCTTATATTATCGCATTTCGACATTCATTGTTTGTATGCTGTCTGGAATTCCCCAGAACCTGGTGGAGGATAAAAGGCCCAGGCACCTTCAAATCAGTTTTCCTTTGGTTTCTTGCACACCTTGCCTGACCTGAACACACCAGCTGGTCATTTTTAAGCAAACTGGCCCGGCATGCAAAAATACACTCAAAGCAAATGTGACAATTTATTGTCTTCTCTCTCTGTAGGTCTCCAACTACCTGTATTTGCTCTGACACACCCTGGTATTCTGACAGTGGCCGTCACTGGTCACTATATGACTGACTGTATTAGCGTTTTACGTCATAGAATAGAATGTTTAGGGCGCCCCCTCCTGTCTGAAGATGGATCTGCATCTTTTTTTTTGTATTATGTATCACTGAGGGAGTGTCTTTTCTTAAGCTCTAGTTAAGATCTGAGACAGTATCTGGTCTCTAAATGGAACTACTTTAATATTTTGCCCTCGTGTTAGAGAGCTCATTGTTGGCACTCTAGGTAGCTCTTAAATTAAATCGTCTGTACAGGAAAGTTTAATACTGAAGTAAATGTCATTAATTATATTTAATTTTGGTCTAGTCCCTTCTTGATGGATTTTTTTAGCAGAACTGGGCAGTCTGAAGTGAAATCATCATAGTTAAAGCCAATGAATATGGGCCAAACGTATAAACATTTTCTTGACAAACTAGGAGTAGTGATAATTCACTTCAGGAAGTAACAAGCCTGCGATGGGTTGGCGCCCCATCCTGGGTTGTTCCCTGCCTTGCGCCTGCAGCCTCCGGGATAGACTCCGGACCCCCCTGCGACTTACCAAAGAGGAAAGGGTTATAATTGATATGTGTATCCTTGCTTTTGAACCCAAAACCTTTGAGTTATAAGCACAATGTGCTGCTTGTTGCACTACATTCTGCATCTTTAGATGTTTAGTCATGATTGTCAAACTACAAGCAGTCAAACTGACAGCGAAATTAACTATATGCATTGGACACATTATTATTATTATTATCATTATTGAGATCCATTAATTAGCAGGAAGCCTCCAGTCCAGGTCATTGAAGTCCTGTTTTAATCCTTCTATGGACCCCGGTTTGCATTTTTTTATACGCTTGTCCTGTGAATGAGCTGAACTTGTCAGCGTATGGTACAGCGTGTTCTCCGCTGTACGAGGCAGGGGTCTCCTTGGGGCTGGGTAAGCGCAGCTTTGTTTAAATAGGTGCTCAGTAACCTCACAAGTCACATGCAGCAAAGTTTCGTCTCCCTTTCATGTTAATTTAAATGGATTTGATTGACCCTGTGCTGTGGCTAAACGCATCCATAGATATAAATAACTGCGTCCTACATTTTTTATGTGCCCCTGCACACACTTGACAATGGCTCATCACTGCAGGTGTCCATGGTGCTTATTCCTAACCCAGTGCTTGCTTTAGTCCTTAGCTCAGTAAAAGTCCTCTCTCTTGGCCGCGTTCTTACCAACTTGTAAAGCCAGTCCCAGCCGGTCTTCGCTCACCCCCATCAAACGCTGCAGTTAAGCTAAAGAATACAGAGCCTTGGTGCCGGAATCGGTGGATGAGTGTGAAGTGAGAGGGAGCGCGTGTCTCGTTCTATCTATAACCCCCCACCGAGCTTTATTCAGGCCCACACAGCCACACGGCGCTGCCCACCTGCCTGACACACTGACCTGGCGTGCGGTGGAGTAAGGGCGTCATGTGACACAGCAAAGCAAGCGGGCGTGCCGTATGTGACGGGCTGGTGTGAGACCCAGCGTGGACAAAAGGGCATGTGCTCTGAGTGTGTGTGTGTGTCTATGAGAGGCTTATAGGTTGCTAATCCAGCCTGTTATTTCACACTAACATATCTGCTCAGAATGAGGAGCATATAATTAAATCAGGTTTAAGACAGGCAATCGGGCATCCTCTCATATGTGCTCAGGGATTGGCAAAGTGGTCACTTACAGTCTGGTGAGTATGATTACAGAACTGGCCGGTTGCAGATGTTGCTGTATGTTGCCTATTGCTTTTCTGAATGTCATGTATCATGGATTCTGTAGCCTTTTTACCACGGTCCAGTGACAGCCTGGTCCCAGGAAGCCGGGATATTTCCTGCCGATACAGCATAACAAAAAGGGCCTGCATTTGCAATAAAAGATTCAGTCAATGGCCATATGAATGTAGGCTGCAGCCCATATGCACATTCCTGGAAACTTATGTGCCTCGTAATACATATTACTGGTCAAACATCCACAGCCATCACTGTACTGACTAGAATTGACCAAATCCTTGCTGTTTATTTTGTTAATAGGATACACTGTCAGCTTAGGAATGTTTGGAACCCTTCATGAAAATGAGCAAAAAATAGCACTGCATGAGCAAAATTGGTTGTATAATATAAACAATACACAAAATATCAAGCATAATACATCAAAATTTTGAGCAGGCCTGATATTTTATTTTAACAGCAATCTTTCAAAAACGAAACATTGCTTTGTGTAGTGTGTTTCTCGTAACAGGTCGTTTAAATATTATTATGTGTGGCCTGAGTTATGAAATCCTTTTCTTTTTAGTTAGTCTCAGGCTTGAGGAACCGTCTTGGTGCCTTTCACAGGTTCCTGTGTGCCTGGGGAGTAAATCTGAGGGCAAATGCACAAAACCCCTTTGGCGCCTGGCACTATAAGGAAGACTAAAAAGCTCTCGGCTGCATATGTGGAACAGCACCTGATTCCCTCTGTGAAATACAGGGTTAAATCATTGATGTTTTGCTGAGAATCCAGGGGCTCCTGTTACAATAAATAGTGTAATAAGTTTCACTAAGCACCAGGGTATTTTATGGCTGCCTCAGCCTGAAGGACTATAGATGAACTTCTCAACAAGATGATGACCACAAATGTACATCAAAATGATACGCTGTGGGAAACTTAAAGAGGCCAGATCAGCTAACTGTAAGGATGTTTAACAATATGTGTAGTTCACCGTATTTGTGTTCTCACGTACCCGATTTAAGTCATCTTCCATTGCCGAAGACCAGTTCCAAAACCAAGAACAGAGGTACAGAGGATGGTAAAAATCCCTGGGTGTCGTTCTTGCTCAGCCTCAAATATCAAGAAAGCACTGGTTGCATCCTTGCCAGCGAGACCAATCCCATGATTCGTTGCCTCCCGAGTTCATCCTCGGGAGGCGTTAGCAAGAACGCGCTTGTCAAAAACACAAGATCTTTGTGTTCTTGCTATTGAGAAATGCTCTAAGCCTTTGGACTGCAGGAGGAAACAGGGCACTTGGGGAAACCCACACAATGAAGGGAGAGCATGTAAAGTCCACACAGAGGACAGGGCTGTGATTTAACCCCGCAGCCCTGGAGTTAGGAGACAAATAAGGCTTATATAGGATGCATTTATACAGTATACCAGCCATCCATCCATTTTCTGAACCGCTTGTCCTTGAAGCTTATCCTATGCAGAACAGGGCACATGGCTGGGGGGCACCCTGGATAAAATGCCGGTCCATCGTCGGGGCACATACACCCGCGCACATGCACCAGTTAGCCATGCTACATGTCTTTAGACTGAAACCCAGAGTGCCTGCATGACATGGGGAGAACAGACAACTCCACACCCAAAAGGTTGAGGTGGGAACCGCACAGTGGAGGTCTGTCTGGTACCCATTCAGTCACCGTATGCAGGGCACCTTGACTATATATTTCGATTTTCGTCAGTAGGGAGTCAAACTATGGTGACTCTGCTGATTTAATAACAGTTTAATGGCTACTCCTGTGTAGTTTCAGTCATGCTATTTATCCGTGTAATGATATGTGCAATTCTGTAGTTACACTCTTAAAAATGGTCCTTGAAAGAAGATTAAGAACCACGAAGAGAAGTTAATGAAAAGAACAAAACATTTATTTGGATTTTTAACTATGTATAAATATTACTCCTGGCTGGACAGCAATACAATGAGTGTCCGAAACTTCATAATGTACAGAAAAAGACCTTTATATTTACTGAGGAATGGCTGACAGTGAGTCACACGCAGGAGCGAGGAGAGGAGGTGGAATTCCACATGCAGCTTCAGGGGATTTAGGCACGGTGTCCTGCAGACCACATGACCTCTCCACACATTGCCCTCATCTGAGCAGCTTTCAGGAACACAGCCTTGTGTCCTGAACTCAAAGAGACGTGAGATGGAGCCACATCACAGGTTTTCTTCCTGTACTTGAGACTGGTTCATTTCATAAAGTGTCACCAGGGAGGCGCTGATGCTGGCCCGCCTCCAAACATATCCTGGGATGCGTAGGTTATGTAGAGGAAGCCGTCAGGGTCCCTGTACTGGGAGTAAATCTCCCCCATGCTGGCAGACATGCAGGCCATGCTGTGGTCTGACAGCATCAGAAACAGTGTGTGTGTGGGTCCTAGGTCAATTTTACTCCTGTGGGAAGAGGAGATTAGCTTAGGACGAGTTCCAGGGACGCATGCTAATTACTGTACATCACCACAGTCACCACTCAGCATCGAGAAAAGGAAACAAAGAAATTATTTCTAAAGAAATACTTTTGTTCATAATGTAGCAGTTGTTATACAGCAAAACGCACAAAAGGGTGAAAATACTGAAATAGATCAACTTTATTAAACGTTATTAATTCAGCCCAATGCTCCCGTTACTCAAGTTCAGGGAAAACGCTGTTAAAGAGACGCACGCATTCACGTTACAGGAGCGCAGTTCACCTACCTGAGCAGACTGAGGAACTGACCCATAGTGAGTTCGAAAGGAACAAGGAATTTGGTTTTATCCAGCAACGGAAGATGTCTCTCACGAATATATCGTTCCACGATAACCTTAACGGAACACAATTACATAATGAAAAATAAATATGCAGTCAATTACAACTCCGTTTACTTGTTGCGTGCATATTTTTTTATGTCGCCATGCTTTACGATTATACACAATGCGTGGTAAATAAGCAGGATAAATCACTAAGTAGAAGATTGGCAATAAGTGACAAAAAGAAGGAAAAGGAATGAAATAGGACCTACGGGTAATTTGTTAGGGAATTTGGAACGAATCTTGCAGACTTCATCCTTCCTCGTAGCTAGAAGACACCAAATTCTCAATTAAGGTAAATGCAAATTAAATTAATGCAATGCACAGTAAATTATCCAAAGAAACGCTGTTATTTCTGCCAGACACCCCATCAGAGCGGCTAAGCACAAGCCAGTAAATATTAGCAGATGCTGCAGACTCGGCTGTAGGTCCCGTTAGTTATGTATAAGTAAAGACTCACCGAGGCATTTTCTCTGTTTGAAGGGCTTCAGTTCTTGTGACTTCTCGAAAGGAGGCATGTTTACTTGCAGTGACGTGTCAACAAAATCAATGAAGTTTTATGACTAGCGTTTGGAGGGGCCGAAACAGTGACTGGGGGCTCCTTCGGGTGGAAGTCTGAACAAGTGCCGCCGGACTGCTGTACGGCTGCAATATATAGGCCAGTCTTTCTGGGGTGGTGGGGGTGTAAAAATAAGGAGGTCCGAGTCAGCATGCCTGTAATATCAAGGACCTCTAAAATCAAGACCCTCGCTAGGTGAAAAAGTATGTAAGTAGACATAAATTTCTAGTCAAATTATGTTATTTTTACAAATATGATATCACCCGTATTATTGAACGCCAACTCTTTAAGGATCCTTATGATTTTTTTCGAGTACTGTGCCAAAGTAATACATTTAAAATCATTATAAACGTCTAACGAAATGACGCCGGATAAAAGGGGGTATTTCAGATTCCATTTTTTAATTCTGTCTCTCATGTGGTTTACGGTATGTTGTCGTGGTGATGTTGATTAGGAAAAGACTACAACGGAAATTAAGTCATAAAACAAGCGTGAATAATATCCTAGTTAATAACTGTTAATGTGTATTTCTGAATAGTGCTCTTCTAATATAAATTGTTCTTCAACTGATTGCACTTTACATGGTCAATTTAAAATATTTTAAACTGCTTTGGATGATTAACAACTGGAACAAACATATTAACGCAGCCTATCTTAGTATTTTCACGCATTTAAATGTTTAATTTCAGAAGAGAGTAACACTGAATTCTCCGTGTACGTTACAGCAGGGGCGTTGGAGGGGCATGGATGCCCTGGTAAACTCAGGGGGCCCAGCACTTTATAGGGGTCCCAAATTCCACCAGGGAGTGGGGGGAGGTGACATTTTGTCAGTCGGGGGCAGAATTTTTACTTACGTCCTTGCTTTACACATTAAAAATACTGAATAAATATTAAGACAACAATCCTCCCTTGACCTTGTATGCTGACGTTTGTGAAGCGGATTAGAAAAAATATAAATGGACGGTCAACAATAATAATACTACTTTAATTACAGCAGAAAATACATGCACTTCTTCACAGGATCTCGGAGTTAAAGCGCCGATCTAGGAGTTTTCTCCTGGAGCGCCCCCTGGTGGGTTACAACGGTTCACGCAACATTTAAAATACTGCGTCGTTTCAGCGCTCTAGTGCATTAAATCGCATGCTGCCCGTCTTGTGATTGCTGTGGCAAAAACAGGCTGCCACGTCCCTGACAGGGATAAGCGGGTTGAGATTTGATGGACGCATCAGAAAGGACCCTCCAGTGATTTTAGTTCTCAGAGTAACGTGACATTGTCTTCATAATCATGTAAATTCATATAGCTCAGTAACTAATAGCAACCCAGTTTTGATCGAGAAATTAAAACTTTTAGGCCTACTTCAGAAGCTTCACAAGTTTGAATGTTAATAAATGAATAGCTTGCTGTGACGTTTAGATTCTAATTTTACCTCCTAACCTTTTAAAATTTAGTTTAAGATACGAATTTTCATTGATCCTTATCGGAAAATCGGTATGAGCGTTTTAACCAACCACAAACTACAAAATAACATAATAACATACCGTTTCAGAAATAACTGCAGGTAGCAATGCAGACAAGTACAATTAATCTTTTTCCGCTCATTGCATTATGGCATATTTTCATAGATACTGAGAAGACGCATCTGTTTATGTAGTTTCATGTGTCTCTCCGCTGTGCAATTCTTTGTAATAAGGCTTCTTTTGTGTCCTGGGAGTGTTCTCAGATAATGAGTGTGTAATGCTGATAGGCACTGGCTAACGTCACTGCTCCTTGGTGATCAAAGCCAGTTTTTATTGGGTTTAGGGGGGAGGGGGCTAGGTGAAAAATGACACGGGGTAGACAGGTGTCCTGTGTGATCAGGGAATAGTATCAAAAGTCGTCAGTCATTGAGCGGCAACATTAAGGTGTTCCCCACACATATAAGTTCTATAAAGGTAATTTATGCTCGTATGAGTTGCAAGCAAACTTTGTATTTCTTTGTACGTTTGCTTTGGGTTTAAGTCTAAAATTGTCTTGTGAAATATAAATAGTGGGAAATACTTTTTTTCGAAACCTTTCACAGCCAATCACACCGGCCAGCGGCATGCCTGCCCCTCCCCTGCACACTTTTTTCCCCCGAAATGTGTAACGTCGCGACTCGCTTTGTTATCTGGATCCTCGCAGTCGAAGCGCAGAGCTGCGGGAAGGGGAAAGGCTAGCCGTGCTCTTTCGGGAAATAAGGGGAAAAAAATCTGGTCATGTATCAATGGGACTGCTGACTGATACTGAAGGTACGGGATCAGCACAAGGGAGATCGCACAAATGACTCTACGTTGTTTCAGAAAATTACAAGTGATCTGATTTGTTGCTTTCCTTTGGAGCTCCAGTGTACAGAAAGTTAGCTAGCTGGCTATTCCGATGTAGTGTAATTATAGGGCTAGCTCGCGCGTCTAGCTACCACCCAGCAGAAGGGCTTAAGGTACGGACTGTAACCGCCGTGGCGGAGGTGCAATATGCTCATGGGGTGATGCTTTCCTGGAGCCAATCCATCGCGCTTACGTTCCCGTAAACCGGGCTTTAGTGGTGCACCGTCAACCCGGACATTGGTTCATAATGGCCGGTCGCCGTGGCTGCGTGACCTCGCTGTGGTCAGGCAGCGAACGGGTCCGGATCGGAGAGCGACTGAAGGCGAGCTTGGCCGGCATCGTTGAGTTGGACCTCCTCCGGTGCCGGCACTGGGAGATGGTCGAGACGGTGCTGGGTCGGAGAGCGGCTGCCGACATGTCCGGCTCTGAGCGGCGGGGACCCGGCGAGGCTGTCGCCACCGATGGCGTGTCAAGTTCCCGCAGGCAACAGGTCAGTGGGAGGATGCATCGGGAAAATGATGGCGTGCGGTGTCCGCTAATTGAACATGTGGACGTGTTCAGAGAGGTTCGTAAAGGATTATTCGGTATACTGAATAAAGATTGAAGACTGCCAACTGCATAAATTTTATATGAATTAAACAGACGCACAGCTGTGCAGCACTGCAATGGCAACGTGAATACCAAGTAGGTTTCAGCCCGATGTGCATAACTAAACCCGATGTAATATGACTGACATTGTCAAACCGCGCGATACCTGCTTGCTGGTAAAAGACAGATCCCTCGGCGATTAGTTCAGATCCATTAAATATTTGCCAACGCATAATGCAGAACATCCGTGCCCGAACATCCGTTTTCTGTATAATTCTGGCGCTCGATTCAATCAAACAAGTCAAACGGGGTGCGGGGAAAAACGCGATTCGTAGAGCTTCATGCCTAGTGGAGGGTACCCAGGGTAGTACACGCCGCGGTACAGGGCTGCGCACAATCGCCTGAAAAATAACCGGAATTCTGATGTTTTTAATTTTCTAGTTTTATTGTATTGCATACCGCGAGATTTCAAGATGAAGTTGTCTTATATAGTACACAATATAT
>JAAGVU020000002.1:9480032-9493552 GCA_011763525.2 Mormyrus iriodes
TATATATTTTGTGTAATTTAATTTCGGAAAATAAGGAGTCTTTTGTGCCACGATGATGAATATATAGTGTATTGTGTAAGCTGTATCAGATGAGTTGCATCTTAATTTACGTGGCTTCTGAAGAATCGGAATGTTTGTTCAGGCTTCTCGCAGAAGTGCTGCGGTATGTTTTTACACGTGACTCCAGCTGACACGTCTTGAACTGTTTTGATGGCAGTGAAGGTACGGGACACTTGGTGTATAGTAATTTATTGTTAGTGTAGTATGTAATGTAATATAATGTAATTGTGTTCTGAATGATTTTGAATCCTGTTCATTCAAGCAGACGGAATTTCATAATCCCAAAGATCTCTAGTTTAGTTCTGTTTTATACCAGGTTATACAACACAGATTTTATAAAATACAGCTAAGTCCCACGTTGACCCTATAGGCCAATGCAGTGGATTTTGACCGTTCAACGATCTTGTAAAACTTTAAATGGTGACAATCAAATCTGCCCTATAGAAAGTACCATGACGTAGCCTTACAGAAATTAGGCACATAAACTGCGTTACGTGACTGACACCCTGGGTAAACCTGCTATTCATGATAAAACTGTACATTGGTAAGATTTTCAAAGCAGTTGCGGAATGCAAACACTATATATTCAATGGCAGATTCCGACGTCCCACGGCGCATAGCATGGGTGGCTGTGTCATGGGATGTTTTCAGTGGGGGTGGTATGTATACTGTTATCGTAAATCTGTCAGTGCTGCAAGGACACACTTCCCCATCGGTAAAATCACCACAGTAGTTTCTGTAGTTCCTTTAACATAAACACTGTTGATAGGCATTCATACCCAGAGGAGCAGGATCGCACGTGGCGCTGCAAAATCCCGAATTGGTATGACGCTGACCACAGCTGGCGGTATTCCCATAAAACTCAAACAAAAGCCAAATGCTGCTTCTGGATTATCCATAGCCTTCCAACGCAGCTTTATTCATTTTGGTGCCTTTGTATAATATGCATTTGCTGCGAAGGGTTTCAGAAATAGAACTGCATCCCACGTACAGCCTACCGCCAATCTGACTGTCCTTGAAAAGCTGTAAGGCTTGCTATGGATTCTCCGTTTTAATAGGGAGGTCAGGTAGAAAGTGATCAGGTAACATAACAAGGCAGCATAAACAGCATTATCTAAAAAGGCTTTGTCGGTGTATGTTTACTGTTTTTTTTTAGCGCCTTTATCACAGAACCTCTGATCTCGGCGCTTCACCGCTGTTATATAACGAAACTAGCCGACTTTACGCCAACGCGATCCGGATTTGCATGAGATCCCGTTACACAACGACTGGAGGAAACGGGGAACAACGTCACTTACCAAATGGAGAGTACCCAGGGATCCGAGCGGGAGGCACGGCGGGAGGTTAACCCTTACCATTACACACTGCAGAATGAATGAACCTGCAGTACTCCTGAGTTACAGCTGCACATAACCTTCCATTTCCATGTTAAATTATATCACTGGCTTTATTTTTATTAATTTCTTTCTCGGGCCAATGGGAAGTTAGCCCAATGTGCATGTGTGAATGAGGTATAACTGCAGTAAGGTGATGTACAGCAGCCATTTTGCCACAGATCACTGAGCTTAAATCCCCATGAATTGGGAGGTTACACAGGTAGTAACTTATGATAGAAAAAGAATGGTAAAAGATGAACCAACAGCAGATTATGTACTTGTAGAACTGAATTGATACATGGACATAAATTATGAATTCTAAGGCATAATTACGACCACAGCTTTATACATGTTGGCAATGGCAGTTTGTAAAGTGAGAGATTCATATAGAGTACGAATGTAGGCCTATGATGAAATATATAAACTCATGCATTATAATTTAAATAAACTATTCATTGTTAACCAGGGATCGCCAACTTGTAAATACATGAACAAACGTGTCCGTGGTTAAATATTTTAATTTAAAAAAGGCTACTTTTTAAAATACATTCTCCTTTGTAAAAAAAAAAGCTATGAATTCGCTATTAATTACTTAAAGCTATTAATGTCCGCTAGGATTCGCCATGGTTTAACTCGAATTTGTGTTACATGTAAGTTCAGAGCATTAGACTTATTCACAAACAAAACAAGTTGGTTATTGCAAGTTATAAATGGAAAATTAACCAAAATAACCCAAACACCGACAGTTATCCATTTTTTAAATTTATTTACTTAATGGCTTATTTTAGAAATCACTGCATTTACAAGGTGGGCATCACGCACTCACTCACTCACTCATTCATTCATTCATTCATTCATTCATTCATTCACTCACTCACTCACCCATTCATTCATTCATTCACTCACTCACTCACTCACTCACCCATTCATTCACTCACTCACTCACTCACTCACTTCCTTTCTCCTTGTACACCCCCGTGTGCTCACACGCCATATTCCTAAACACCGTGCCAGATTAAACGGTTTTACCAAAACAGTGTTTCTCTTTGCTGAAACGCAGCCCAGCTTAAGAAATGTTTTTGTCCACCGGTGCTTTCAACTGTGTTTTAAAACTTGTCGTCCACAAAATAACTTTAGATCGTGAGTCGCCCGTATTCATGCCGTGACTAAGTTTGCAATATTTTTTGACATGGGGGTAAGGGAAGCATTCCTGTGCAAATCCCCTTTTCAAGGTACGGACGGGAGAAGCCGCTCAGTCCGGGAGCACATGCTGACGTTGCCGCAATATTCCCGTGATGGTGATATATAGTCTGGGCAGGATCACCTACCACGTGTTCCCTGTGTTGCACGTTACCGAGCAGATTGATTAATGCTATTGTGCAATACTGCTGGGCACGCATTTACTATTTGTTTTGTATATTAGTAGATTTAAGTAGATATATTATAATCGGAGCCGAAAATGGGTGTAGGGAACTACATGTAACTGGTGGCTGGTTCCAGTTGATACTGGAATACCACACGTATTTAGGCTTATGCCTGCTGAATTTGAGTCTTTACAAACTTAGGCATTAGCAACATGCTAAACTGTGATCATAAGTGTTCTGAAAAGGACTATATTAAAATGGGCAAAGAACGAAATCGTAAATTAAGCTGGGAGTAATAAGTATTGCGACTCCCCTTAAATGCCGCGATAACGACACAGTTAGTGCCTTGTTATACATTTTAAATGCATCTACCACACGACATGGGACTGGTCCATTTGACTGAGAGAAATTGTTTTGCCCATCGGCACCATTTTCTGTCGTCGCCTGTTTTGGACAATCTTTCGCTGCCAAATGGTACCGGGTTCCCAGAGCGATGTTATTGCATTATTTAGAACCTTGTGTGCCCCTGGCTGTAAGTGTGATCTATTTCTAATTGGAGTTTTTCTGTGAAGTTACTAAATAAGCATCTGTCAGCAGTTTTGATTTGACCGGTCTTGTCTGCGATCTGCCTGAAGTGTTCGAGTTTGGTGCCTTTGTTTGACGTTCTTTTCTCACAGCTACGTTCATCACGTCAGAAATTCAGAGGCTAATGAAGTCTGAGCTGTTTTTTAACTCTTCTTTGTCATTATTTTAAACAGAATTAAAGCTCATGTGAAACAAAAAATAAACTGAGAAATGCAAATGGCTGTGGACAACGTTATTGTCAGAATAAGGTTGCAGTCCTGGTACAGTTTTGTACCCCAAGGTACAAACAACATTAATGTACCCCCAATGGCACAAATATGTTCCTCAGAGTCCATTTCTGTGCCTTTAAAGGTACATTTACCTACAGCTATGGTACAACTGGCAGACCTTTGAGGGTACAGCCCCAGTGACAAGTAATTATACCCTCAAAGGTGCAAATTGCTACTTTTTTCTGACAATGTGCAAACTATCACTCTAGCTTAAAAAAAGTTTGGATGGAGATTTAAGCTCCTTAATACTGCTTAAGGTTTATAATCTGCATGGCTGCACAGGGACACCTAGAGTCATGAGTTTAGTTTCTCTTTATTTTTAATGACATCCTCAGGTACTGAAATTGTATAACCTATTTCCGACTAAAAATGAATATATTTAACATAAAGATTCAGTGATATTTGAAAAGAGTCGTAGGTTCTTTGATGACTTACAGCCTGTTTATTTGCGCCAGGTGAGACCTGCAATTTAAAAACGTGATCAGTCAGGTTTCCCTGGTCATATGAGCATTTGAAGTGGATGCAAGCATAATAATTGGAGCTGCAACATAGTGAGTCAAACAGAGCTGACTGTGAAGTGTAAAGCTCACGGAGACAGTCGGCTGAAGTACATTTGCTGTTTACTGGCTGCTCCAAATGAGTAATTTTGCCTTTCCCTGCAAAATAAGTGCAGGGAAGTCATGAAGTAGCTCTTGACAGTTGGTGCATTCAGTTCTTTCTCTGGTCTGAAACTTTTTACATATTTAGCTGAAATCGATTGGCTCTCAATTGCACATTTCATGATCCAACTGTTCGTCGACGTGCTTTTTGAGTTGGCCTCCGTGACTTCATGCTAATGGTTTTATTTATGGTGAAAATAGAGTACACGGGGCGGGAGAAAGATTGAACAGCTGCAGCCGTTTTAGGGGAGAGTGGCACAGTAATCGTTCGTTATCGTTTCGGCGTTTTGGGGTGTAGTGTTGCAATCACCCATTCAGAGACTGGTTCCAGCTTGAAAAAGGTACTTAAAACATCCTGCTGCTTGTTCATGTTGGATCCAACAACACGTACATCAACATCTCTTCTGAAAGCTGCTTCTCTAACACTTACTATATCTATCTTTTGAGATATATGAATTATTATTCCTCGTACTTGTTTGTCTGGGGAATATCTGCGAGGTTCATCTAGTCGTATTCGTTATCAGCACAGAAAGAAATTCAGATCAACACGAGGACGCTCAGACCTCGACGGTAAACCACAAATGCACAGTTGAAACACATTAAATATAATTAAATGAAGCATAATGAATGTTTTACTGCAGGAATGTGGCCTGTATTACGTAACTGGGTGGAGTAGATGTGGTGACGGATGTGTGTGTGCGCGGGTACTGCTCAGATTATTTGTGTGTCTGCGCCTGAGAGTGTGCGTTCTGTGAAGTGTACTTTTGGTACATCTCTCCACAGAGAATTTGGCGCGTGGGCGACAAGTGAAAGAGACTGACTGCTGATCAGTGGGGGTGGAGGTCGGTGGATCAGGGGTCTTTGACTTGCTTTTCTTCCTGCTGTTTCTCCAGCCAGAACCCCCCTCCACCCCCAAGCAGCACTCTTTCCTCCCCCCATCCTCCACTGTCTGCATCTTCCATCTGGTATCAAAGGGGGTGGGGGATGGAGCTCTAACAGGTGGAGCAAAGATAGTCAAAATCCCCCTTCTGCTCCTGTCTCCTCCTCCCCTTCTTTGCTCTTAACTACACCACTTTTTTTTCCCCCTTTAGCTCTGCCTGCTTAAAATTCCCTCCCCCCTTTGCCTGAATGGCACAAGTCACCTGTGTTGTCCCTCACTTCATTTGCCCTCATTACTGTGGACAGATGCGGGCCACACAGAACGAGGCTGGATTTGTGCTGATTGAAGCTTTTGAGGACAGCCCGGTGACGATGTGGACGGACATCGGAGGACCGAGCTAAATTAGCCCCTGAAAAACCTTGTTACTCATACACTCATGATATATTTTGCTTATGCACCCGTATATCGATGAGTCACCCACCCATTTTGGAGGCTGTTACATCATGGATACCAAGGCAACTAAGAACTGCAGAAATCGGTGCTATGACGACTCTAGACTGCAACAGCTGAAGTGTTTTCTTGTTTGTCACTCTCCAGGCCACTTCCCCCTTGAAGCCAGTGCTCCCTTACCTCGATGGCATCGGGACCAGTGCGGACTGGTCGGCTCTGTCCTGGGACTTGCCATCTGAGCCACTCTCCACCCCAACCCCCGACTCCACATGCGCTAACCCGCTGGACTGTGACTCCAGGCCCAGTTCAGGTAGCAGGTAGTCCGTTGGGGCCGGGTTCTGTGCCCGGTTTGGCCCGAGAGCCCATAGCGTACCGTCAGATACAGGGACGCTTTAAGCCGCAGTAAAACATGCTCTCCGACACACTCTACAGTCATTGGGTGACTCACTGTGAAACAAAAGTACAAACTCTTCTTTCTCTCTCTCCTCCCTTTGCGTTCTTAACCTTTTGTCTGCCCCTCTCCCTGCCCCCGATGCTACTGTGCCATTCCTGCCCTCCCTCCCTCCCTCCCTCCGTAGGTTTCTACTCAGTCAGCGGGAGCTCCTTGTCTGACTCCTGCTGCTCTGTGTGCAGTGACGGCGCCCAGGGGGCAGCAGGCACGTGTGTGGGCAGTAGGGGGGGCTGCTGCCCCTGGGACTGTCGACCTCATTCTGCAGACCATAGTGCCTCCCAGTGGCAGGATGCCAAAAGGCCCCCCAGTCAGAACACACAGGTTGTGCCGGAGAAGGGAGAAAGGAGGCCATTCTCTACAGGCAAGAGCATTCTTCTTTTTCCCGTTCAGATAATTAGTTGACAGTTTTCTCTAAGGATATTTCAATGGAGTGAAGAGGCAATTGGCACAAAACTGTAGACCAAGGAAGTCTAATGCATATTGACCTCTGTTGGACAGTGAAATAATTCCACAGCTGGGCTCCTTGCTCTCCTCTCCTCTCTGACACAGGTGACCTGGACATCAGTGCCCTCCTGTTCCTCTCCGATTTCTGCTCCGCTCTGGGAGAGGACTCCTCCCAGTCCGTCCCCGGTACTTCTTTACTCCCCCGACTCCAGCTGGACCCAAAATTCTGCTCTGACTTGGTTTCCAGGAAGACCAAAGAGGTGTACCCCTACCCTAGTCCCCTACATGCTGTGGCCCTCCAGAGCCCCCTTTTCACCTCCTGCCAGGACCCTCCAGCTCCCGCACCGACCCCAGACCCCTGTCCTGACTTAACCTCTGACGATGACCACCTACCGGAAGCTCCTGTCCAATTGCGAAACCCAGCGCCTCCCAACATGGCCCGACTTGACCAGTACATATCCAAGCTGGTTCTCCGGTACCACTCCAGGTCTGTGGTGGAGCCTGTCTCCAGGCTGGGCTCTCGGAAGTGGCACACGGGACCTGGCCGTGGGTCCAGCCAATCACTGGCCTCCTTCGACGGCCATGGCGCCGCCGGTGTCATGCAGCGGCGGTCCCTGTTTGGCAGCTCCGGTGGAAGCAGCTGCAGGAACTCCATCAATCTGGGCAATTTACCGTCACTGAACGGGGACAGCGTGAACCTGAGCCTCCACCTCAACCTCAATCCGAATTTGAATGTGAACACCACCCTCGACATAGATTCCAACGACAGGAAGGGATCGAACAGTTCATGTGATTATCTGGGCAAAGACACCCCCACCCCGACGCCCTCGCCGTCTTCCTCATCCTCATCCGCCTGGAGGGGCAGGAAAAGGATCTCGACGTGCCCCCAGACAGTGAACCACCGCAGCTCGCTGGAGATCACGGGGCGTGGCTTCGGCACGCAGGGCTTCTCGCGTTCGCTGGACTGGAGTGGCGTTTCCCAGGAGGCGGCAGCGGCGAGTCCAGCCCGCATCTGTGAGAGCTCGCCCAAGATCTGCGCCGACTCCGAGCGGGTCTGCGAGATCGCCCGTGTGTCAGGCCTTCCCCGCTCCGTGGTGGCAGGGCTCCTGGAGGAGGGGGTGGAGCTGGACGCTGACTGTTTCATTAGTGACGAGCGGGAGGAGCCCTGCCCGGCACCCGCTGCCGTCTCCCCGTCCCCTGTTTCGATCCCGGCACCCTGTCTGCACCCCAGTCCACTGCAGGATGTGCCAAAGCCCCAGCCTGAGCAGCCCAGTGCTTGGTGGGGCCCCCAGCTTCAATATCACTCTGCCTCTGTACCAGAGATGCAGCCAGCCCCACTGTGCCCCCTGGAAAGTCGTCCCACCCAGGAAGCCAGAGCCGTCGGTCTGGTCCCCGCGGCCCACTCCCCGTCTCACTTCGATTGCCATCCATCAGCCCTTGCTCCCCAAAGGTCTCCCTCCCCTCGCAGCTCCCCCGGCGAGGCACCACCCCCCGAGCGGCGGGCCCCCCCGCAGCCGCGCACCCTCTTTGCCCCGCCCCCACTCTCCGTGTTCCAGCGCAGCTCCCCGACGCAGTCGTCACTGCCCCGTCTGCGTGCCGCCGGCCCCCCACCTGAGGGAGACCCTCGTCCCCGAGGCGGCTCCCTGAGGCAGGAGGTCGGCTGGTGCTCGGGTGGCGGGGCTTGGAGGGGAGGTGACGGCGAGCGACTTTATCGGGGTAAGCACGCTTCCCGAGAGCTGGTGAGGGCCTCGACAGTGACAGGCTTCGTGCGCAGGGAGAGCTTCGGCCGGTGGGACGAGGTGGGGGAGGATGCAGCCACGAAAAGGGGGGCCAGCTTCCGGAAAAAGCTGGAAGGACTGTTCGGGGGAAGGGACAAGGAGAGGTGGGGGGGCAGCGAGAGGGAGCACGGGAGGCGGAAGGCGCAGATGGAGGAGCCCCCTGGCAGTAAGAAAGCGGGGCAGGCAGGGGAGGCCCAGGGGCAGGTGGGCTCTGGCCCCCCCTTCGCCGGGCCGCTCTTGCGTTGCGGCTCCCAGGGCCTCCTGGAAGCGCGGCCTCAGCGGCGCGATGCCCGGGAGCGCCGGCAGCAATGGGTGTCATCCCTGGAGATCGCCCGCGCGGGGTTGGGCCGCAGCGCTGTGGGCCTGAGCCTGGATCCGAGCAGGCCGCTGGGCACGGGTGGCGGCGGTGAGGATGAGCGCCTCTCCTCCACGGCCAGCCTCTTCCACCTCTCCCGCTCCCAGAGTCCTGAGGGCAGCTGCCCGTCGCTGTCACCCCTCTCCTCCCCATCCCTGTCGCCCCCGCCCCCGCCTCCCCCGCGGCTCACTCGTTCCCGTTCCTTCCGGGACCTCGGCCGCAAGGTGTTTGGCTCCGTCAAGCCGTTCACTTTTAAGACTCAGAGTCTGAGGAAGTAAAGGGGCTCTGAACACAGCACAACGACACGGCCGCATTCCCGCGCCATGGACCGGATCTTTCCAGCATATCAGACATCGTTTGCAGCCTTGTGATGATGTGGAAGCTGTGGCCCGCTCAGCATCTGTGCTGTGCCACTTTCCATTGTCTCTCGGCTGGACTATTGCATGGGGATGGGTGTGTGTGCGTATGTGTGTGTGCGTGCTCTTTGCAGTGGGGTGTGTCTCTTTGCTTTTCTATAGCCATGTACTTTGCCCTCTACATACAAAACCTGTATTCAGTGACAAATCTATTGTGGGGTGAAGTAAACAAAAGCTATTACCACTAAAGAAAGTTAGATGTACTGCCTGTTCAAAATTATTTTAAAACAGCAACAGCCTGGACATACTTTTTATCTGTGATTCTGAACCTTATAGCATATTTTCAATTTCAGTAAATGTTTTGATTGCCAAATGTGTTACGGATCATTGTATTAATGTATCTGTAAACATTTAGTCCAGTTATGATGTAGCTTAGTTATGGCTTTTTTCTGTTAAGTGTTATATGAGAAATATGATTAAAATGACAGATTTGCTTCAGTTTCACATCTCGCTGTTCTTGTTCAACCTGGCAATGATGCAGTAACTGGAAATGAATTCAATTAGAAAGCGTCTATGAGTGAGTGTGTCCGGAACCAACCATTTGCCACGTTCTTTTTTATCTTCAAAATATTTATTCAGCCATAAGAAACAAATTGAAAGACATTCTGCTTGTCCTGGAAACACACAGCTTAGGTGCAAAAACAGACAGTGGTTATGGGGCATCTTCCACAGACCACGTTTAACAAAAGTAAGCCACTTAGAATTTATTTTGCCACGTTTCAGTCCTTCATGACAGCTTTTCTGCGTGCATCCTAAATTCACCGTCCACTTCATGAGTATTTTTTTTTACATGTCTGGATAATCTAACGCCTCACTTCCTGTTCCTGTTTTTGGCAGCAGTTCAGCCCCACCTGCCAGTGACTTTCAGTGCATGTGCTCTGAGACAGACCTCGCCCCCCTCGGATCATGACATCATACTTACTTCATTGTGACACCACTCCCTCCCTCCCCAGTGCCCTCTTTCTGCTTGCCAAACATGCCCTTGTACAGAGCTTTCTCCCTCTGGTACTCGCTGCTCAGCCTCTCTTCGGCTCGCTGCAGCTGCCGCTTCACATTTGCATCTGGAAGCGGAGAGAGAGCCGTGGCGTGACGCCGTCTCTGCAGAGGTGTGGTGTGACGACGCACTCGTGGGGCACTGACTCACCGCTAGGCTGCCCTCTGCTGGCCTCAGTGAGGTACTGCCGGGCAGTGTGCGCATCACCCAGCTCCAGAGTGGCTACCCCTGCTCTGTACAATGCTTTGACGTCGCCCGGCCGCCACTGCAGCACCCGCAGACTGTACTCTCGCACCCGGGTGTAATCCACGCACTCCCTCTGAAGAAGGCAGGCTGAGTAACCAGACAAGATGAGGGTTAATATTACATTTAATGCTCTTAACTTTGTAGACACGAACTTCTTTACACATCTTAACTCATGCAAGGTCCAGACTTGATTATCCTTTATTTTATAATCGACAGTCAATGTAGATTTTCAAAAAAAGGACAAAAATAGCTTTTATATCCCTGAAAGTGACCAAGTGGCTCAGGCCTTCATGTCTGTGATCGGAAGGTCGCTGGTTTGAATCATGTCCTCGGCCAAATAGCCACATTCCCGTTGGGCCCCTGATTAAGGCCCCTAACCCCCTAGGCTGACCCTGTACTCGGACCCCAAACTTCACTCAAAACTGTGTGTGTGTATGTGTGTGTGTGTGTGTCACAAAGGGGAGCATGATGGGAAATGCGAAAAGATGCATTCCAATATAAACGTATTCATACAAATAGGACACAAATCTTAATTTTACATTAGTATAGGGATGAACTGCATATTATCTAAAGAGTGCTGCAGTGTGAAAGGCTGCCTCTGCGACCGCCTGACCTCCTGCGAGCTACCTGCTAGATTGTTGTAACAATCCACCTGTGTGCTTCTCAGCAGCGCCTCCTGCTGGTGGGTGAGGGCTGGCGCCTGTGGGCTGAAGCCCTTCAGCGTGGCTGTCACGGTGGAGTCCAGGCCTCGCAGCAGCAGCAGGGCACGGTGGTAGCGGCCAATGGCGGTGCGGATGCGCTTCTCCCGGTAGCACGCGTTCCCCTCCGACTTCAGTCGCACTGCCTCCTGCAGCTGTCGCTCCACCTTCGTCCCTATGCCCCCCGCAGCCCCCGCGGCCCCGAGCTCCTCCAAGTCCTCGGGAGTGCAGCTCGCCGTGGGCTCCATCGCTTATGGAGATCACTTGGCTCCACTGGCTTCTCACCCAGGCTGCCATATCGGACATATCACAGCGAATCGCATTACACATGTATGAAACTGGGAAAAATACCACTATAACAGGAACAACTCCGCTAGCTAGGAGTAATACATATTATACGGCACGTAATGGAGGGATATCTTTAAACAAATAAAAGCAGTTACACTGAAACAGTCACACTGCATTAATAATAATAACAATAATAAACTGGCTTCCAGTGATGTACCCCGGCCTTGTGCCCTGTGCTGCCTGGGATAGACTCTAGGACCCCCATCACCCTGAACAGGATAAGGGGCTAGAAGATGGTTGGATAATTAACTGAGTACAATCTTTCTGTACATTACAGGTTTCTGTGGGATACAGAATGCGATTAGCAACTGCTAGTAAATCTACCACTACAACCACTGGAAAGGCTGGGGCTCAGCCAGACCCCACCAGTCTTCTCCCCGAAACACATTTTGGGCCAGTCGACAGTTTGCCAAGGAAAGTGCATAAGAACACTGTTACCACATCTCAGGGAAATTAAAAATCAGCCATACATCAAAACAGGGTTTCCAGGCTCAGTATCCATGACAGGCTGCGGAGGGACCTTCAGACAGATGCTGTTCCTTTGAAGTGAGAGGAGTCAGCTGAGGTGGGACAGCCACCTGGGGGCCTCCTAAGGAAGCCGCTCTGGGCATGTGGACTGGGTGGGAACCCTCAGATGGACACAGAACATGCCAGGATAATTATAGTCCCCCAGCTGGCTTTGGAACATGGGGATCCATCAGAGCAAGCTTGGGACTGTGGCCTTCAAATAAGAGTTCTGGTCTGACCTTCTGCATGCTGCCAGCCTCATCTGGAGAAGCGGTGTGAAGATAAGAGGAAATAATCTACATGACAGTTCCGCATCGTCCTGATAGCACACCATATCTGCCCTATAATGGTTTAGTGGTCCAGGCAGATAGACAATGGGTGCCAATATGCGCACTTGACTGTACTTGCATACTCATTTTATGTCATCTTCCATTGCCGAAGACCAGTTCCAATACCAAGAACAGAGGTACAGAGGACGGTGAAAATCCCTGGATGTCGTTCTTTCCCCCTCCCAAATATCAAGGATACGTCGGTTGCATCCTCACCAAACAAGAACAATTCATTGTGTCCCACGTTCATTCTTGGGAGGCAAGTTAGCAAGACCGCTCTTGCCAAGGCCACAAGTAAGATCTTAGCATTCTTGATATTGAGATTCACCCAATGTTCTAATTAGGACTCTGTCTTACTGTTAGATGATAAAATAGAGTTTAATAAACATGATTTGTGCAGAAACATTGTGGCATGTAATGAGATATATATCGATCACATGTGAGGCAACAATGCTAACCACTGCACCACCATGCCACCCACCCGCAGCAATAAGTAGAGGTGGTTCCCTTTGGGTTTTGGAAATGGTTTGTGCTGAAATTGAGTGAATAATACTGCCCCACAAAGGCAAAACTCAGTAACTGCATATTTTTTCGAAACTGAGTTATGACTGAAATCGGGTCTCTCCAGCTGTTTTATCTTGGGACAAAACATCTCAGCTTAATTATGTTCGGTTTTGAAGAACACAGAGTACAAAAGTCACAGTTTCCTTTGTTGGGCAGAATGCATTGTAGACATTTTACCCAATTGTGTTGCACCCTTTACAAGCCTCAACAACAGGGAGCCAGTCCAGCTTGACAATGTCTGGGAACAAGGTCTAAAACAAAATGCACCTGACCTGCCATCACAATATCCAGACCCCTCAATGCAGTCCAAGACTTACACTGTAAACTGTAAAAAGCAGTTCACAAAAAACACCAAGGAAGGCAGGTGGAAATGGGAAAGCTTCTTAGAATGCGATACAACAGCGCAGAAATTAACTTAGCGAATGCACAATAAACTGATTTCAGGCGTGACAATATCGTCGTTACAGATATGGTTTTAAATGCTGCTACACTAATTATATAGTGGCGATCAAAGTTAGAGAAGAGATGTTTTTGTAATATACAAATCACAGCTTATCTGAATTTAACGTTATTCAAACATGAATAGATGTATTTTAATCATATTTCATCAGTGAAAGTTATATCACAAAATAAATGGTTCAAACAAGGAATTTGAAGAAGGCATGCGATCAAAATTATCCATCCATCCATCCATTTTCCAGAACCGCTTATTCCATTTCGGGTCGCGGGGGGTCCGGAGCCTATCCC
>JAAGVU020000002.1:9493652-9531527 GCA_011763525.2 Mormyrus iriodes
ACACACATGGAACTCGGGCACAGACGCGAACCCTGATCCCAGAGGTGTGAGGCAACAGTGCTAACCACTGCACCACCGTGCCGCCCCCACGATCAAAATTAGAGAACGGTTAAATTTTTTTTTGCGGAAGAAGCCTGAAAATGAATTCTGTCACCTTTTTTTGATGATTACGTCTCTCATAAATAAATAGGAATCATAGAGGCCCTTGCAGTCAGTGACTGGCACATCAGAGCCCGCAGGACATAACCGCTTTCTCATACTGCTCTGATCTGATTTTGTTCCACCTGTCTCCCAGTTTCTTCCACACTTTGGTAACTGTAGCAGTTTGTTTGCCATAAGTTTGTCGCCAGTTACCTTCTAGAGATTTCTGACGGGGATAAAATCAGCTTTGAAGAATTGCTTCGCCCATTTTGCAGTGTGGTAAGGGGCTTTGTCATGTATAAAAACGACTGGCTGACTGGGTGATGTTCGCAGGAAAGGAGCCGCATGTTGCTGAAGGAGGTTCTGACACTCATTAGCATTCACCTTACCATGTAGCCGTATGAGAGGCTGGACTCCTGTGGAAGAGAACATACTCCACAGCATGATACTTATCCCTCCCCACTTTTCTGACCCTTTCACATACTTTTGGTGGAGTCTTGCCTCAATTCAACGCCATAAATAATGTTTCCCATCTGAACCAACTGGATTAAACTTATCATCACTGAAATTATCTTTGGATGAATTCTCGTCTGTCCACAGAACATGCTTCTCAGCAAAGGGCTATTCCAGCCTTTTCATTCTTCTTGCTGATGAGCGGCTTGGTCACCACAGAGTGGGCTTTCAGTCCATATTGTCCCAGACGACGAGACCCTGTCAAAACAAGTTCTTGCCCTGCCCAGAACTACTTTGGTGAGCAATTCCAGCTGTTAAACCCATCCCCCACGAGAGTGTCCCTATCATCCTGTACAGTAGCGCGCTCGTCATTTGTGGGCAAGCAGCCTTTTTTGGACCTTAAATGATTTAGTTTTATTATACAGCTTCAACGTTTGAGAAATGAAGCTCTTGCAACGACTAACTTCTTTTCCGGTGGCTAAGAGGGTCATCCCATCAGCCTTCATCTGAACAACCTGACGTCACAGGGTTTCCTGACCTTGGAGAGGTCCACCATCTCGCAAAATGCCGACCTATGTTGCCAAATTGATTGGGGTTGCCAGATATTTCAGATTAGATCTAAAAACTGTCAAGTAAAACAAATCGTTCTCTAATTTTGATCGCATGCTTTTTTGTGACCTGGCATAGCTTTCACTGATGGAATATTAAATACGTCTCTTCCATTCGTGTTGGAATAACTTTGAATTCGGAAAAACTGTGGCTTTGTATACTACAAAAACGTCTCTAGTGCTCCAATTTTGATCGGCACAGTATATCGTATATCATTATAATACAGAAATAATGTTACTATTAACAGAACCAATTAAATAAATTAATGTATGAAATTAATGATAGAATTCGACGAATCTGTAGTTGTTGTCTCTTGCAAAGCACTGTAATTGTGATTTGACTAACGAGTCAACAACAAAAAACTAGCACATATTTTACAAAAATAAAATAAAGTTTATCTTAACTTGTCAGTGCAGAGAGGTATACAAAATAATCTCTCAAATTTTAGACTGGTATTACTAAAGAATGGACGTCGCGTTTTAAATACGGGTGTGTGTCCGGGGTGTTACTAAAATTAATTTATGTACCTAACCCTAACATTACCAGCTGGACGCCTGGATGTCCGAATTCGTCCAAATATCTAGATTCTCTGCTGCAAGTTGTCAAGCCTACCGTAGGTGCTTCCCATTAAATAATCAGATATTAACACATTCTCATTCAGCATTTAGGTCACTCTTTTCTGTTTCGATTAAGGCACCAGCTAGCCGAGGACGCGGAGGGCCGCCCGCCTCGGAGCCCGCAGGCTGCGCCCGTTTACACTCCTTAAGCCGCCTGGCGTGTTAAACGCTGCTGATCCACAATCAGCTTTCGCTTCAGAACCAATCTGTAAGCTCGAGTTAATATTAACCCTATAGCACATCATAGTGTGCAGAGTTTCTGCACTTGCTAACTGCTCGCGAAAAACATACATATCTTATAGGAGAAACGGACAATGGGTTCATAATAAGCTTACCACGTGCGTATACTTACATTAGGACTATACAGTGTTTATTCACTTGGGGTGACGCGTCCACTCTCACCATGGAAAAGAATGAAAATGTCTTCTTCATGTTTCCAGATAGACTGGTTTCAAAGTAGTTGTAACCCCAAAGGTAGAATTTGCTGCCACCTACTGTACTGGAGCATACAAAATAAACATGCCTAGTTCTAGATGAGGGGTTCTTCACCTGTTTTGTGCCATAAACCCCTTCGGCTGTCAGATGAAGCCTATTGATCCCTTCTAGAAAGGTTTTTAAGGGGACCAATTATACTGAAATATAGAAGAACAAAACTGGGTTATGGTTAACATAAGTGCATCTTAACAAACACATTAAATAACAAGGCAATATATTTAAAATATATACAAAATAGTGATTTATGGTAGTATTTTCACTACAAATTGTATAGTATTTAATGAGACAATTACAAAATGAAAAAATTGTACTGAGGGCACTAAATTTTTCCCTGACCTTTTTAAAGAATGCAACTAAGTTGTATCCCTGGATGTGTAAATAGTGTTTAGAAATAACGATATACTATATATAAATAATTTCTTGATGAAAACCAGCAATTGGGGGTGAGTGATCAGGGTACGGTGTTTGAGCTGAGCACAGATTGGAGGCTAATAAATGTGTCAGCACATTTGACTATGCCAAACACACGAATCCATTCTTTAAATACCATTGCAGACTGGCCGACTGGGTCCAGCTGATGCCCTGTTAGCCCAAGGCCAGATGGTGAGGAGGTAACTGTACAGGACAGGAGGTGCACTATGCTGATTAGCTTCAATAGTTAGAGTATACAAAGGAATGAATAACCAGGTACAATATGGAACTAGCCTGTGGCAGCACGATAGAATGACATGAGGTAACCCATATCATAAGGGAGATCTAAGAAAGAGAAAACATGCATGATATATGTCGGAGTACTCTGCATGACCATATTGACTGCGTGGCTCATAATGGAATGATATATTAGCAAACAGCTGCATTGTTAAAGCGTTTTTTAATAGTTTGACACAAGCAAATGAAATTGGTCAGAGAACCAAAGACTAGCAAATATCTGACCGTGTAAACTGTGATTTAATATCTGGCTGTTTTTTTATTCAAATGAAATTCCACAGCATAATGGCAATGAATTAAGTGAAGTTGCCAAATAACGTTTTTCGCCTATTAGAATGTTGTTGGTTAATAGTGTAGGTTAATAATATTGGAGTTAAATTACTTTCTGCCTTGGTCTCGTATGAGCATCAGGATAAAGTATTTAATTTAATATAGTTTGAAATCTCTATTTGAGTATATGTTGTAATGAATTTATTTAGCATAATATTTTCTCGATTGTATTTCCATTGTATTTTAAATTAAATTTTCTTTATATTTTACAAACGCATCTGTTGATTTTGGTTTAACGTGGTTTTACTTCGGAACTAAAAATGGGTGCTGCTCTGTATTGGATGGGGGAGAAGATGCACGGGGGATAACAGGGATTGCCGGGGGGAAGCGGGCGGCTCCATCGGCTATTGTGTAGCGTCTGCCCCGCACCGGGCCACGCCCTGTCTGCAGAGCCGCCGCACCACCCGCTCCGCTTTTTAAAAAACTATAAGCAGAAAGATTGAACGGTGTATTTTGCATTTCAGTGAGCGTTCTGCTGGAAATGTTTTACGGAAATTGGGGGAATAAGATGTTTCTGATTACAGTAATGGGCTGGCCTGTCTACGTGCTGCGTCTCCTCTTCGTGCGTCACTGCTAAATCTGTGTCAGTCACTGTACAGTTAGAGCACAGCGGGATCTATATCCCAACCCATTTTAAAGAAGGACTGTAAATAAAGATTTTAATTCGCTCATTTCTGTTTATATACTAAACCAAGCCAGCTCGATTCTGGATAATTTCTTGATTTTTTTTGCTACTCGCTTCAGAAGGCCCAGCTGCTATGGAGCTCGATCGGCGACTCTTGCTTGCTCACTCCGCCGCCTACACCCTCTCTGTGCTGGCCGGGTTGATGGTGGTCATCCCTTTGGCACTTAATGGATCTGACTTTAAAGGACGCTGTGCCCTGTTCAGTCAGGGGTTCTGGAGGACGGAGAATGTAACTGGGAGCGCAGAGAAGTCTGAGTGGGTCTCCCGGCTGGTGGTGCAGGAGTGGGGACCGCCCGCCGCATGCCAGTTCCCTACGTTTGTCGGGGTGTTTACGGTGCTGTACGGCGCGGCGCAGGGCTGGCGGAGCATATTTTACCTCCATCGCCGACATGATGAGTAAGTATAAATAGTGCATTTGATTGACAAAAAAAAAATATATTAATGCTGTTTTCTTTCCCCTCTAGCACCCTATTTTCAGCTTTCCTCACAGTACTGCTGAGCCTATGCGTACTGTTCCTGTCCGGAGGGGCCAGCGTCACCTTCACCCTAGGGCTGCTGTCTTGGTGTAACACCGTGACTGACCGAGGCGCCCGGCTCTACAGGTAGCGCTGATCCACTGATCCTTCCAAAGCGCGAGATACAAAATCATTTATTCCAGGGCTGCCAGCTCCCACGCATCTGGCGCGACTCTCACGCATTCAGACTCTCATGCAAGAAATCTTACTGCAAATCTATATTATTCCATTATAAAACTAAAATTACCTGCATCAAAAGCGTTGAGGAAGTTTGCAAACCCTATAGACCATTTACAAGGTAATAAAACTGTTACATACACGTAAATACCTGTGCATGCGTGTGCAGACTTGTCTCCAATTGAAAATTGCACGCCAGCCAGCTAACCAAAGTTGGTGACACATTAATATGTGGGATTTTCTATTGTTATTGTTCTTTTTTACATGAAGCAACTTTCGCTTTTATTGCTATTATACGGTATATACAAAGATTATCCGTCCAACTTAGTGTTTATCTGCCGCTTACCAGCTGTACAGAAGCGCAGTCCGTTCCCATGTACCTGGATGTCGACACGTCGTCTTTCTACACCGAGCTCACCACTGCACAGGTATGTCCATCGTTAAGACCAGGCAGCCCCTTTTGTCTGTGCTCTCTGATGCTGTATCTTTTTAACACGCATTCGCTCCAGCAGGCTAGTGTTCAGTTTTTTTGTATTTGCTCTTCGTCTAAAATACTCGCTTTAGGCGAGTGGGCGAGCTTAATTTCCAGCCTCGCTTATACTGTAAGGGCTGCGACCCTGTTCTGGGTAAGCGGTGATGAAAGATGGATGGATGTATTCTGGGAGATTATAAGAAATGATGCAGAACACAGTTAAACTTTAATTCGAAATTTGATAACGTTAAGTCACATTGTGCTGCAACCGGTTCTTCGTACTGGAATGTATGGGCAAAAAGCTTTCCTTGGTGGTCAGAACTGTAGTGTCGTCTCCACAATACATCGGTCAGTTATTTAATCAGGCACATACTATGATCATTTTATTTCTAGTAAAATGCATAGTTTACAACACATCAAGCACAATATATGAAACATATATATATATTATTAAGTTAAAATACTTTATTGATCCAAGATGGAAATTCTTTTGCATGCAGTAGCAAGGTACATAGAGTTAATAGACACAGACTCGTAGTGCTTTACATAGTGCAAAGTGGTCTGCTGTATTTGGGTTGGTGTTCTGCATGCATTTAACTTGTTCCGTGTCTCTCTTGGCCCTCTTTTTGTCACAGGTTTCCCTCTGGTGTGTCACGGCCCTGTGGCTGACCCATGCTGTCTTATCCTTCCTGCGCCTCTACCACTCCCACAGCCAGAGGATAAGGGGGCCTTGCCTATCCAGAGAAAAGGAGCTGCTGTTGGGCAATGCGACTGTAGAGAACAGCGTCCCACACCCAGAAGCACAGGGGACAGCCGGAGTTCTTATCTAGGGGGCAACTTCGCAAAAGCTCAAGAGGTGTATTGTGGGTCATTTTATGCGTCTTTAGTTGACATTTATGTGTTGTTTTGCCTTGAAATGATGAAGAGCTGAGCTTATATATGTCTTGTTTGTTAATGTTTATTGTAAATAATATTTATTATTCATTTGCAAAAAATTACACACCTGTAGCCTGAATCGTTGACACTTTTCCAGTCACAGAAAAAAAAACAGGTGTAATATTATAAATGTTGTTTTCTTAAGCTTTAACACTTTGCTAGGATGTGCGCCAAAAGAAATCATACACTCTCTCACCTGTGAAGGCTTTTATGGTGCTATCTGTGTTGATGCAATTGAAGACGTTAACAAGCAGCCTTCTCAAAGCAGTGCTTTAAATGCTGGTGAAAAATGTATGTAATAGAGAATGAAAAGACAAGTACAGGGATATTCTGTGCTACTTACTCGGAATACACTGATTGTCTTTTATGTATGATCCCATGATGAGGCTCTGCAGAATTGTGTTCTGACTGCAGTGATACACAGATAGCTGAACTGCAAGCTGGAGGTAAAGAGAGTCTAAAATCACTATTGTTAGGTAGATTTGATTAACATTTGATCCATTTTTCTGTAATAAACTTGACCCACAAGCCACAAACTTGTTATTTATTTATCTGTGAATTATTTGGTTATTCTGTAGGGTGATGGTATCACGTGTGTGCATGTTCTACTTTTATTGCATGGTACATTTTCAGCAGGCTATTTTTTATGCAGCACTCTTATAGACATGCATTAAAGAAAACAGTTTTGTGCCAAGTTTATTATATTGGCAGTCCTCAGTTCAAATTACAGCATTCCGCCCAGTCAAAGCAAGCGGTTGTGGGCGGGACCTTTATTTAAAGGCCAATAGTTTTTAGTTATTTGAATAATTGGGCGGAGTTAAAAAGAGCGGCACCAATCGTAAAGCAGAAAAGAAACACCTGCGTAAACTCAAAAGTACTGTACAGTGTCGTGTGACGCTGTGTTATTTACGGACTATAATCGATTTCTTAGCCGTAGCTAACAGTTGAATTGCTGGGAAAACTGGAATTATAGGGATAGAGTAGACAAGTGCTACTGAAAATGAATTTAGCTGAAATAAAAAAGTTGAAAGTGGCCGATTTACGGGCCAAACTCCAGGAACGAGGCCTGGATTCGAAAGGGCTCAAGGCCGACCTTGTAGAGCGCCTGATGTCCGCGATTGAAGCCGAGTCGCAGGGCAGCGCGATAGGCGAGACCGAGGATGAGAAGAGGCCTGTCGGAGACGAAGACGAAGGGATGGAAACGCAGGGTGATACTGTAATGGATCTGCCCGCGTTAGCGGTCGAAACTACTGCAGAAGCGACTCGGCTACCGCCGACTGGAGTAGCGGAAGTTAGTCCAACAGTAAAAGCAAATGTGGCATTCACTCAAGTAGGCGGACTGGCCATGCCCGGATCCGGGATTTCCGAGGAGTTGACCTCTACCGGAGCTCCCGGAGCTGCAGTTTTAAATGCTGAGTTTCCCGCAACCTCTGTGCTGGGACAGGAGAAGGTCTCACAGCATGCATCAATCGAAAGCAGTCTTTCTAAGCTGGCTCACGCCGGGGTAGAAGCGGAGACAGAGTCGCTGCTCAAAGCATCACCAGAGGAGGACTTGTTCCCGGTCCCAGCCAAAGATCATGAGAAAAAACCCGAGCAGGAACCGGAGTCTGAGGGCGCTTTGGTGGAAAGATCCCCACCGGAGGATATTCGGCGGGAACAGCAGCGAAGTAGTAATCAGCCTGAGCTAAAAGCGGCAACGGCTCACCACCAGGCCGCCAGCCCGCGGACCCAAGTGACCACTTCTCCCGGCAGTGATCCCCCGGGCCCCGAAGTCGAAGACGGCGATGAACCTGCGGGTGCTGAATGCGCCGAATCCCGGAGTGGCGTGGAGGAGGGAAAGGGACAGAACGGCGGCGCTGGACGGAGGGGCGAAGACGCAGAGGCCGAAAAGGGCAGCGAGGAAGAGACCGGCTCCGAGCCCGAGAAAGGCGAGCGGCAGAGCCGGGGCGCAGGTCAGCACGCTTGGCTGCTTAGGTTCTCGGGGAAGGGGCCAGATTGCGCGCATTTTTATAAATTAGACATCTTTTCTGGATATCTAGTTATGCTCACTTTATATCTAAACCACTGAATTGTGAGGAAATAATTGAGTACTTTTTGAGGAGGTCTGTAGATATTTGGAATATTAGTCTTCACTGAACTCTAGCTGAAAATGTTCCGAATTTTAATATGGAAATTCGATTAAAAAGATGACCGGCCACCAATCGATTTTTTTTACGCTTATTTGACAATTTTAATCAAGGACTGTGAAGCAAACGTCACTATGCAGGTCGCGTCCACCCAGCGTCTGACTTCAGCTGCCGATTAAATTTACGCGAAAATGTGAGTGTTCCGTGAGCAGCTCGCCGGCACTGATATCGCCGTTACCGTGTGTCACGCTGGTTTATTCCCCCCCTGTTAGAACGAAGTTTTAGCGGACTGTCCCATAACCGTGGGCATGGCTGCGCCTCCTGTCCAGCCGCGTCCCCCGAACCGAACCCCGGTGTTTTTATACCAAAGCCTTCAGCATCAGCTCGAACGGTTTATTCTAATCATATATAAAAATGATGCTAAATTTAATTCTGAGATCAGTAAAATAACATCTGCTTTTTTCCTTTTGGTAACAAACTTTTACATTTTCATATGCTTGTTCATTGTGGAGAGCATTTAAAGGGAATGATCAGGAAACGGGGAAATTTTTAGTTTGAGAACAACTGTGTCAAAATTTTAACATGCTCTTTACAGTAGTAAAGAAGTGCATATTCAAACGCATGAATGCAGGAGTTGCCGTAGTGTATAATTTTACCATTCGGTTGTTTGTTTTGGCGTCTTTGAACTGTTTAATCTGTAATAACTAGCCCGTATATTTATTACCCTGACGGTACATTACCGTCCCTAATCATGAATGAGATTTTATGAAGCAGTTCCATTTCAGCTCTTCACCTTGATGAATTAATGTCATCCATCATCTCAGTCAGGTGGATTGCACCGTATCTCCTCACATTGGCTGATGCGGCCACTTTTTCAGTGGAGTAACATAGTCATCTTGCTCTGAGTCCATCCCATCTGTACCTGAGATCTGTTTCTGCTTGTGAAATCATTTTCTCTGCCAGTAGCTGTTTGAAATCCTGGAATTGAAGGTTGCGCTTCACAGGTCTTCCTAATAGCTGGCTGTCTTCCTTGTACCGAATCCATGAATTGGTGATGACGAGATCAAAAAATGCATGCTTGTATGTGCTGTCCACTTTCTTGTTCTGTTTTCCATCCTGTACAGATTGTCATCCTACACTCTTTATACTTTTCTGCAGCCACAACTAGCCTAGACCCCTGGATGTTGCTCCTCTTTCTGGGTCCATCTTTTGCACACATCTTGTGGTTCATTCCCTGCGCTGTGCAGGCCATGCAGCATTGACTTATTGTCAAGCCATTTTGCCTCTTACCATCATTTCAGATGTGCATCGTTCTCACTTTTGAAGCTCCTTATCACTGAGGACCTAGCGCTTACTTGGAACACTTTTCTCTGTCACTGTTCTGGTTACATCTAGGCCTTTCTCCATTAGAGTATCCTGGAGTGGTTCTTATATAAAATAGCTGTTAAAGAACAGGAGGCTAAACTGTCCTGTGCAACCATAGAACAGCTTATATTGGCAGCCTTGGTCACTTTCGTTAAGGGTGCTTTTGCCTTGATTTAGGCCTGTCACAATTATTACATAATTGCCTGATCGCAATTATTTTTTGCATAATCGCTAGAACTGTCTCCATCTGTATAAAAACAGCTGGGTAACAGTTTGCTTAATTTGGCTTAGTTTGTGGTAAATGTAGACCATATGGTTTGCCGTCAAATGGCAGGATGAACGGATCAGGCGGTGCAGACGTGTGACGTAAAATCGGGTGTATGATACGGATCAGGTAGTGACAACACTGTATCTCGAGGCTTTTAAGTTCTTATTTGTTATTTATGCCATAAATACCCTGTATATTTTTTGTTTACAAAGCTTAAAGGGCCAATGCGAGTTTTATTGATATGTTCCCAAATTCAATATTCAGTTCTTCATAAGGTGTATATATATTATTAAAGTAATGTAAGTAAGTAAGTAAGTATGATTAGGCAAACTCTATGCTGATAGCGTTATAAAATAAACAGAAAGAGACAAATTATTAATCACAATTATTTGTATGGCAATTAATCGTCAACTAAAATTTCATGTCACAGCCCTAGCCTTGATCAACTTTGTTTCAGAGCTCCTTTCCTCAGATAACGCCTTGTCCTTCTTTCCTTAAAGACTGCACTTGAATCTTCAAAATGTGAGAAGTTTGCTGGAATCTCCCTATATCCTCATTAAATGTCTATGTTTTACGTCTTTATTGGAAGTGTGGATCATTGAAGACAGATGTCCTCATCAGGGGACATTATTGACATGGTTCCGAAAAATGTCACACCATTTTGTAAAGTTCGCGGTTGGTAAGATGTTCCCTTACAAAATAGTACTGTATTTTCAGACAAACTCTCGAATTCATAAGTTAATAACTTTTTCTTTGTGTAACACATGCTGGTGAGAATAACACCTTTTGGATGAACAGGAAGAGGATGTTGTCCAAGCCCCACACCCAGACCTTTGGTATCACTTAATTTAAGATTTGTCCTCTACAATAAATGGGTGAATTCAACAATAGCCTTTGGGTCCTGGGAGATGCTGCTAAAATGTCCCATGGAAGGGATGAAACTGAATTGGTATTAAACATATACTTAGACAAAGGTTGCTTGATAACTATTTTCTGCAGGATTCAGTGTAATTTGTAGAAGGAAAACACTGGGCAAAGAGAATTTCTATAGTCAGAGAGAGAAATGTGTTATGTCCTGCACTGCAAAAACACTGCATATACAGTACACTTTACTGTATTTGTTTGCATTTGTGAGCAATGTTTATTATTCATTTTGTCCAATAGTTTAACAACCAGGCTTGGGCAGCATCAAATTTTTTGTACTGTCCAGACGTTATACAACCCAATATGGAATGACTGCATTGTTAAAAG
The DNA here is from genome assembly GCA_011763525.2 of Mormyrus iriodes. Classification (NCBI taxonomy): domain Eukaryota; kingdom Metazoa; phylum Chordata; class Actinopteri; order Osteoglossiformes; family Mormyridae; genus Mormyrus; species Mormyrus iriodes. The sequence goes on from JAAGVU020000002.1 coordinate 9,504,801, forward strand.
CAGAGCTATTCTGACATTCTGAAATCTTGGCAATAAAAATTTGCTGAGCTGAGGGGTGCCAACTAAAATAACCATGGCATGCCATATTACCGTAACCTCCCCCCCCCCCCAAGCCTAGTGACAACTTCAAATTGGTTTGTAAAAGCTTTCCCATTTTACTGCACTTCTTGTATTTGTATTTGTTGCAATTGATCTGCCCTCTGCTGGTCTGGTGAAATCATTGCTGTACACTTTATGTACTGTCCACGACCATCTGTTTCCCAAACAAATGTAGCGTCATGGTTAATCCCTTTGAGTCAAATCAGGAGTCAGAATCCTCTTGTGTATAATTTCAAAGTCAGTCTTTTATTGTATCCACGTAGGTTACATCCAAGACTGGACATCCCATGTGTTCCCCATGGTGAATTACAGTGATTTTTATACACTCCATATCTCTTATCAGGATATTCGTCACAGGGGATTTCCCAAGCATCATCTTTCTGGACCAATTGCTGTCATTGTGCCTCCTCTTCTGGGGCTTTGGTATTCCTTGCCCCTATGTGTCTTAACCATTATTCCTATGTTTTGGGGTCTGATTACTTACCCACCTCTAAATGATAAGGCTGACAGTCATTTCTGATGCTTGTCCAACCCTCTTGAAAATATAACCGAGGGGTTATTGTTTCTTTGTATAATTATGGCAAGAAGCCCAGGACAATACAGTGGGGAGGCAAAGCTTCCCAGGTTTCACTGATAAAAAGTAACAAATGTTGGTGGTTTCAGCTGGTCTTGAGATGCTTAGCCACAGAACTGACTGTTTTGGGCCTTCAAAATAGCGATAAGCTGCGAAACTAACTAAAGTGCATATTCATACAACAGAGGCTAACATATGATACCTAACGGACACAAACTTCTAAACAATGTGCTTATTCATACTTATTTTGGTTACATTGTACAGCAGTAATTTAGTCTGCATTCTCTAGAGGTTATAGGTTACACTCTACAGTTTGTCAGCTTCTGGTTGCATCTTCTTAATAGTGTCCTAATGATTGCATTCTCCGTGTTATGCAGTACCAAATGTTCCATAGTAGTGTGCACACAAGCGGATGTAACAGCACATGGAAATATGAACTAGACTCTACACCAATTTCCTACAGACTCCCAAGCAGCAGAGACGGCGGGGGATCACACGGAGCCTCGGGGGCAGAAGCGGCCCCATGGCGAGAGGGGGAGGGGCTACTATGAGTTCAAGGAAGAGATCAACTACAACAGGTACCGGAGAGCTTACCTGAATACCAACTGTCATACTTAGTTAGTTAGCGGTGTTTAGAAAACGATTCCATGCTTAAATGTATAAAAATTTTCATTTCATATTTCTATAAGGAGCAATATTGCAAATGAGTGAAAAAGATTAAGCATAGCATAGTAGAAATGAGTAGAAATGTATAAGCAGACATCCATAGAACGGGTGGCTCTCCCTCCACACCCCCCTTCCTGCCTCCTCATAACTTCCACTTCTTTTCATTCATGGTCACTACCCTCCGTTTTCATTTTCATGAATATCTTTGACCCTTCGTTCAACTGGATGCTGTTTGTCCCTCTCTTAATCTGTCGCATAACTTTAATTGTGCAAGTTCCTTGGAATCAGCAGTGAGATGTTTTGCTCGTTTGCGCAAATATCCCCACAGGTGTCCAGTAGGTGGCGCTGTGGTGGGATGTGTGAAAGCAGGCCGGGGAGGGGCCTGGTTGCTCACTCTCTCACATCATTTCCTCCCACAGGGCCAAGTCCCCAGAGCCCGAACCTGAGCTGGAGGAGGAGGTGGATGAGGGAGTAGTGCGACTGGACACCTGTAAGCCTTTCTGTGTGCTGCCATCATGTGGCTGCACACTGACATGCACACGTGACCTGTCCAGATGTACATTTGCTCCTAAACTACAAGGGTATCAGCAGTTCAAACCTGCCTTAAGTGGAATTCCTGACGCCCACATCTGTTACTAACAGGCATTAATGTCCTGGGTTAATTGCATCACCAGCTTTCATTCTTGTTTGATCAGACAACTGCGACCTGCATTTTGAAGTGGACCCAGACGGCAGCACTGGGCAGCCCCTGCTTTCTGAGAAGTTCCCCCTGCTGTGGTCGGGCTGTCGCCTGACCCACGGCGTTGACCAGGGGAAGGTGGGCTTTGAGGCCAAGGTGGGACACCTTCCTCTTTACACCTGCCTTTGCCTATTTAGTGCTTGTTGCTGAATGTACCTGTGCAGCTTATTTTATATTTGGCTTTTTTTTATTTAGTGAATGTTTCTGAACAACCGCGAACTCACTATACCTTATAGTTACCTTTCATATTGATTCTGCCTATTAATTTATTATGCTGACACAACGCGCATCCTTTGTGTGTCCCCTATTGTTCCCTGTTGTTTAGCTTGTATGTTTGATCAGGCATGGTTTTTGCTTTTTTTAAAGTATGTGAAAAAGCTCCCTGTGACGGGCCTTAACCTGGAGGAGTCGGACACCCACGTCCTGAGGGTCGGCTGGTCTGTGGACAACTCCAGCTTCCAGCTGGGTGAGTCTGGCAGAGCATTTGGGGAGGTGGTGCTATCTGGGCTAGAATAAGTACAGGCATTTTTCAGGTCTTTGTGTTTGTTAAAAAAGATTCAATATTAAATGCAGGGGATAACTATACTGTAATTATACTATAAGATGATGTAGAGGCAAAACTGGTGAATGATGGGGGGAAAAAGTGACCCAGACACCCCTCAGTCTGTATGACCCTGTGTTTAATGTCCGTTTACACAGGTCAGGTGGAGTTTTCTTACTGTTACGATGGGCGGGGTAGGAAGGTGACAGAGGGTAAAGAGGAGGAGTTCGGCGAGCCTTTTTCAGAAAGCGATGTCATTGGCTGCTATGCTGTGAGTTGAATCTTGCTGGTTAATATGGCTTCTCCTTCTGTTCTCCTCTCATCTCGCTTTATCGCCTCCCTGCTGGTTTTCATTGCTCCATCTACCTTCTTATCCCTGTTGCTCATTCCCCCCCCCACAGCCCCCCGAATTTTTGGCCAGTCACTATGCATGAAAGTCTGTGTGACTTGGGGGGGGGGGCTCTCTAATGTTGCATTATATCGGGAGGGGTGTTAATGACTGGTGTATATCTTTTTATGACCTGTCACTGAGTGCTTCTCACCCCCCCCTCCCCCCACAGGCGTTTTTGGACAGCGAAGTAGAGCTGTCTTTCCACAAGAACGGCCACCCCCTGGGTGTGGCGTTCCGCCTGTGCCGCACCTCCTTGGATGGCCGTGCCCTCTTCCCCCATGTGCTCTGCCGGAATTGCTCTGTCACACTCGAACTAAACCCCAGCGGAGCACCGTGGTACCCTAGCCCTGCAGGCTTCACCCCCATGTCAGCCCTGCCCTCCGAGCTCAGGGTCCGGGCCCCACTGCCCCCAGTGTCAAAGCGCGAGTGTGAGGTGGGGGCTCCTCTGGCTGCTGCTGTTTTCATGTTTTCTCAATTCGCCTGTTGTCTCTTTAAGTGGACATTGTGGGCCTGAGATGCTGGACTTGCCTTTCCCTGATGCTATAGTTTCCATGGTAGGTTTTGATGATGGTCGGTATGCCTGGTGCTGGAAAGACCCACTGGGCCCAGACACACATGGTTCAGCACCCAGAGAAGCGCTACAACCTGCTGGGCACACGCACTGTCCTCGGCAACATGCGGGTAAGCCCCGCCCCCTGCCCGCAGGCCCCGCCTTCTGCCGGACAGGTGGGTTAGGCTTAACGTCATGCCTCTGTTCTGTTGCTCAGAGTGTCTCGGGCCCCGTGCAGAAGGACCAGGTTCTGCAGCAGGCCACGCAGTGCCTGAGCGAGCTGATCAGGATAGCAGCCCGGCGCCGCCGAAACTACATCCTAGACCAGGTGAGACGGCACAGCCCCAGTGTGTTTGCGTTTCTGCTCATTCAGCCCCCGCTGTCCTGCTGGTTCATCCTCCCTGTTCCCCCCCCCAGGCCAATGTGTACTCCTCGGCCCAGCGGCGCAAGATGCAGCGGTTCAGTGGCTTCCAGCGGCGAGCGGTAGTGGTTTGTCCCAAGGATGAGGAGTGGAGGAGACGCCTGGAGCTACACCAACAGCAAGAGGGAGAGGAGGTGCCAGAAATGTCCCTCCTAAAAGTGAAGGGTGAGGCTGGATTGGGTGGGGCTTTGATGGAGGGGTGGAGCTATGGTTTGTGTGGCAGAGCCACGCTTTGCAGGATATCGAGGTGCCCGCCTGGGTTTCTGACTTGCTGTCTCCTCCCTCTCGCTGCTGCTGCCCCTCCCTTGTTTTCCAGTAAGCTTCTCACTGCCAGAGCAGGGTGAATACCTGGAGGAGGTGCTGTTCCCTGAGCTGTCCCGCAGCGAGGCTGAGAAGCTGCTGGCCGGATATAAGGAGGAGGCACGACGGCTGCTCCCCACCCCACCCAAGCGCAAGAAGCCCCGCACCTGGCGAAACAAGCCCCTCGCCCCTGGACCCCCGGGCCATAACCATAGAGACTGGGGCTATGGTGAGGAAAGGGGGTTTTCTGTGTGGGGGCACAGTAACAAGGGAAAGCAAGAGAACCGTTACCATAATGATTCCAGATATAGCTGGGTACCTGCAGGTTTTTCTTTGCGTCCCGTTTGGTTTAATCCCGCGTCGATCCGTGGGTTAAGCAGCTTTTCCATTTCCTCGCAAAACATCCGTTTGAACCAGAACTCTGGCTTTAGGTGAAGTTTCAAACGAAAAAGCCGACCTGCTGTGGAATAAATAAGCAAAATCTACAGCTATTGGGATACATTTTAGAAACGGGCCAAATACTGATATTTAGATGGACAGCTGTCATTGTGAATGTGTTGGACTTCACGCTTGTGACGTGTCTCTATGCCTTCTTGCACAGGGTGGAACAGAGGTGGCTACAGTCCCCGACCCTATGGACACCAACCATTTTGGGGGCCTCAGCAGCGCCGAGAGGTGAGATTGGGGCCCAACCGGCCACTGGGTTTACAGTTAAACACTGGGGGAGTGTAAATTAAGCAAGAGTCAAGAGAAACAATTAGTCTTCAATGTCCCTTAGTTGTAGCAGAGTAACCAATTTGGGTAACTGCTAGTTTGCTGTAGAGAGAATTTCCCATTAAGAAGAAATGCACAGTTTCAAAGTAGCTTATACTTAAACGAGAATACTTTTTAAATGGTGTTTTAATCACTCTGTAGTTCTCCTACATAATCAAAACTGTCTTTGAGATCCCTTATACCAGAAGATGAGTATGTTTAATGCACACTTGGCTGGTTCAGCACCTGCTCAGGGTTCGAGACTGTGTTGCCAGGAACTCCTGATTTATGATTGAGTCTACACCTTAAAACTAATCCGGAAGCTTCTAGATGGTCTGCGTGGTTGGTATAGATCCTCATTGCATCAGAATAGGGATCTTCTCTGCTCTTTGTCAGGATTTCCGCCCGTTCTATGGTCAGCATCGTACGGAGTTCGACCGCTTCTATGGCCGTGATTACAACCCCCAGAGGTACAGGGATTACTACCGGCAGTATTCTGGGGAGGTAAGTGGCCGCGCAAATGGGAATAACCCATGTGAATGGATGGATGGATGCCCGTTTAATGCATTTTCTTTCTCTCTCCAGTGGAATTCATATTACCAAGACCAGGGTTACTACGGCAACAGAAACTATGGCCATGGTGGCCGTCGAGGTCATTGGTGAACGAAATTTAAATTGTATCTTAAGGGCAGCTAAAACTCTCTGTCCCTTTTCTTTTTTTTAAATAACCAGTTTGAAAATGTATGTAAATCTGTTTTAACATTAAGGGAACGTAGTTGATTTTAGTGAACAATTTCTGTTTCTGCTTTTATTCCAAAGACTTTTTTTTTTTTTTTTTTATCCTCACTATAGATTTCAGAGTGGTTTAAATGGTATAATTTGTGAAGAGAATGTGGGCCTACCATGCTAAGATTTTAAAACGAGATGTTACACGTTTTCGAGCTTGAGTTGGAATTGGTTTCCCTGTATTTTCTATTTTTGACAAACCAGCAGTAATTGGTTAATTTTATTTCCTCATTTATTTTAATGTTTATGTCAATTCATACTTTTTTAATTTTAAGCCTGAGCTGTCTTAATTTGTAAAACCTAAAACCTTCCCCAGGATTCTCTGGACTTTTTATATAGGATAAAATGTACATATTATGTGCACATCTCTCTCGTTTGTACAGAGCTCTTCTCTGGGAGGTCAGGGTCAATGTTCTTCTGTAGGGTTACTCCCCGACCCTGTATATCGGCAACGTGTCACAAAGGAGTGCTCCCTCCCCGTGGAGGAGGACAGGGTGGGCGTGGTCGAGCATAACACTCACTGAGCGGCCAGAGGGGTACGGATCACTGTAATCATGGAAACCCGCTGGCGCTCAGAGTGTGATTGATGCTGGGAATGCCACTCTTCTAATTTTTCTAAGTTCTGCACTATCATGTCTGCATCGCCGTAGAAGAGTGGAGAGGTGCCAGTGAACGGGTTTTTGTAAAGAAGGATTCAGGGACTGGTCGGTGCTGGTCTGCTGAGTGATGAAGACCATCTGTGATGGTTTGTTCATTTGTATCTGACTCTACAGTACCCTCTTCATTAATCCAGGGAGTTCCTCCCTCTTAAATATGCAGTTTATAAGCAGTTTACCCCCTTCCACGTGGCACAGACCATTTCCTCAAGATTCAAGCTCTACTTGACTGGCAGGATTGTGTGGCTGTAGTCAACAAATACGTCATTGTTACTACTGATTATCAGAAGCAATATGTAGGCTACTCTGTTTCATATATCCAGTCTGGCTGGTATTTCTTCCTCCTGCTTATTTGGTTCGAAATGGCATTTTTAAAATTGATTTGAATAAACTGGATGTTTTTCCACCTATGGAAAAGTCGTGTAAATCCAATATAATGGGCATGTTCTGCACGTTGGGTTATAATGTAATTTGCAAATTTCAAAAGTAGCGTTGCCTCAAACCACCTTCTGTAGTTAATGCTGTTGAGTTGGTAAGCCCAGGATGATTAGCTACAAATCAAAAATCTTTAGACTTCATGAAGGACATTAAGTGGAGCGCTGAGAGCACAGAATTGTGGGTAATCAGTATTGCAGAGGACATCTCATCCAGTGTAAATGCGTCAGCTCTGGTGTTTGGGCAGCAATACCATGTGCACTCTTATGCATTTATGTAGTGTGAACCTTTTTTTCCCAGTGGGGCGCACACAAAGTAAATGGTTTATCTCGGAGCCCCACAGCTCTCCTCCTGTCCCCCACCCCCCCCCCGTCAGATCATTGGCGATTCGAGGCTTCTCTACCAGGCGGTGCAAGGTGTATCCATCAGCATAAATGAGCTCATTTTGTTAAAAAAAATCATTGTAAATGCATTTGCCATTTTATTAGTAGACATTGGTATGACTAGCACAAGCCATGTTTTCAAATATAATTTTGCAGTAAAATTTTTATTTAACATAATATGTCCACGTTCAAATAGCATTTTCACCTGATTTTACCCCTGTATCCCAGTAAAATCGCCTATGAGTTGCATGCTTATCCCGAGTCGTCCACCTTAAGAGGCATCTCCCGTTGTTGGCAATCCCACACCTAACATTAGATGATGTACGTATCCAGGGGGGTTGGGGGGGATCACCTTTAAAATAAATGATTTGCATACTACTGAACAACCCAGCACAACCACTGCATGCTGGATTTTTGGGTTCACGTTTGCAGTTGTGTAGACATGCAGAAATGCTATTTGGTGTCTTATTCAAAAATGACTATTTAAATTTTGATTGTAATCTTTTTGAATGAATTGTATTCTATATTGATATTGCTGTAAATTACAAATGTTCATTTGACCTTTTTAAAGGGTTTTTTTTATATATGAGTTTGAAAAAGTGATTGAGCTTATAACTGCCCTTTGCACATCCTCCTATCAACTAATATTCAGTCCTAAATTAGTTTATTTTGAACAGAAACATGAACATAATTGTCAATTGGAAACAGTGCTGTTGACCTAAAATTGATTTTTCTAAAGCATGAAGGCTGTTTTAAAACGCCAATAAAACGATACTATTTACTGATTTTTAAAATTGTCCTTGCATTTGCTCCCTTGATGTTTCCGGTTTGCCTTTTCTGTCTTCCTTCTCCGTTGACCTCCCTCATCTCATTGTGTTCTGTACCCTGATGTCACTGGTTTGGTCTGTTTAGCCAGGGATAGGACACCCCCATATCCCCATGTCTTTCCAACGAACTTACTCTATGCACACTCACTTCAGGGTTTTTACTGTGTGCCTTGATTCACGTCAACACTGAATTGACAAAGCATGTGATGCATAACCAGCAGAACAATGCTTGTGTGCTTTGTCATTTTACATTGTACTTATTTAGCAGATGCTTTTGTCCAAAGCAGTATTCAAGTGAGGCAAGTAGCACTTTACAAACAATGAATGTCCAGGTACAAGTGTAAACCACAGGTGGGTAGTTCAGGTCCAGAAAATAAAAATCCAGACCAAGATTTTGTTCTAACGAGCCAGGTGAGTATAAAGTCACATTCATAAAGTCCTCAACTGGTTGACTGGAAGAAAATCTTGCTCTGGATTTATACTTTCTGGACCTGAACTTTCCACCTGTGGGTTTCCCTTACAGTTAGTCGTTTCATTTGGAAGACACTTGGGTGTTTTGAATTCCACCTGTGATTTGACACTTTTTGTGAATGTGAGTCTCTATACGCATCTGGTTGAAACAAAATCTTGGTCTGGATTTTTAGTCTCTGGACCTGCACTTTCCACCTCTGTTCGCTGTTGTGTTGCTCCACAACAATCAAAGCAGGAACTTAAGACTTTTCAATAACCAGAAGTGCAGCATAAGAGCATTCGGGGAATGTAAAGAAATGCTGTAGAAATTTCTGCCGGAGACTTGATCCTGAGAATATTATTTTCTATTTGGGCTGGGAAACTACAGAAAATCAGTGCTGCATGCAGGCTCCCCTTTACTGCTCGAGCAGAGCATGAGGAGCACATGAGCGATTTTCTTAGGGCAACCATAGGGCCTTCAGGAGGAGATGGATTACTGCAGAATTGAGAGATACCATTGTGTAAAACACTGCAGTCTTGTTACACTTGGCCCCAGCTTTGAAACTAATTGATACTCCCTGTTTTACTATGTCAAGGCTGGGAATGATAGGGGAACGAAGACTTTTTCATCTTAGTGCTCAAACAGGCTTACGTATCGCAGCTGCGTACCTTTATCGCCCCCTGGTGTATGTGCGTGAGCAAAGGCAACTCTAACATGAGCATTTTACGACCCACACCCTCGGCTTACAGTATTGGAATTATATCACACGATCTCTGCATTCAGCTGTGTTAACATTCCTTGAGTGAGTTTTTTTTTTTTTCGTCCGCAGAAGCATCAAGCTAATAGAGGAATTTATGGAACAGATGTGTCTTGATGCATTTCTTTAAGGTGGTGACTGGACATGGTCCTCATGCAGGTGCCAGCGATGCTCGACCTTTCACTTCCATTTCTGAAGCTGTGCAGACTGTGCTAGGTCGGTGTTATGTATGGATCTCGATTACCATTCGAGACTAGGAGTGGAAAAAAAATAACTTGGATGTGTTAGGATGAAAGTTACATAATGTAAGAATGTGTGAAATGATAGTCCTGTCCATTACTATTCCTGCAGGTGTCAGTACATTATTCACAACCAACATTACAAGCAGGGGGTACCATTATCCCAGATCTTCCTTAGGAAGCATCGTCGAAGGTCTGATAGCACAGCATGCGTATCCACCAAACCTCTCTCCTTGAAAACTGTCGCCCTCCAGATTTACTGCGCTACCCTTCAACCGGTGCCTTATTTGCCCATGGAAACCCAGGAGCAATGACCTGGTTGTTTAAGTGCTCTAATTTAACCGGCACACTATGGGCTGAAAGGAGTGGGACGCCGAACTAAAGGCTTTTATTTTGAAAATAAAAAGAGAGCCCATTCAGCTGGATTTTCTCAGCAATTCACATGAGAAAGCAGCTGGAGTGTACCAGACCTCATAGCTACAGGGGTCATTGGTCATGTTTAGCCCCTAGCAGCACCAGCTTATACAGGTGAGGCCCGTGACCCCCTGCTACTGCGCTTAGGTGCTCGTACTGGTTCTGCACAAATATTTTGTACATTTGATCAAATGCCAGCATCACCAAAATATACAATAAAAATGAAAATATGGGAACTGATCCACCTGTCCGAATACGGTCAGAAAAAGGGTGCCGCCCTGGTACAGATTTGTCCCCCAAGGAACAAACAACATTAATGTACCCCCATTGGCACAAAAATATTCCACTGTCCGTTTCTGTACCTTAAAAGGTACATTTACCTACAGCTATGGTACAATTGGCAGACCTTTGAGGGTACAGCCCCAGTGACAAGTAATTGTACCCTCAAAGGTGCAAACTGGTATTTTTTTTTCTGACAGTCTAATTACCCCTATGATCATGCATGAGTGACGGGGGGGGGGTCCCCTGGTTATACAGGATGCGAGGGATATACAGTGAATTTATATTATAGGCACCGCTGTGTCATGATGGGGGGTGGGCAGGGGTGGGCTAATTTGGAGTGGCTTCACTTAATGGTTTAGTTGTTCAGCTATTTAAAAATAAAGTTGTCCTCCGAAGAGGGGGGGTGGTGGTTGTGCATTAAAAATATATATTCTAGGCATCAAATTTCACACGACCAAAATGTGAGAAATAACCAACTAGGATCCTTCTTTGTTTTATGTGGTGGTTAATTAGCTAATTCAGAAGTAAATAGGGGAGACTTTATACTGCTGTTTCTTCAGTACTGTGTACCTTTGATATAACAAGTGTTCATGCTGACGTGCTGACAGGGAGAAATGCAATCTGGCTGCTACATTTATTTTAAACCTTAAATTTCCAGTAAAAATAATACAGAGCATGGAGAATGCATATTGTTAGATATAAAATATTGACTAATGTTTTTTCCACGAATCAACGCCAGATGGCGATCTGTAGTTCCTGTCAGGTACAGTCTCAGCCTACCGGATAATGTCTGCTGCCCATGACTGAAACGCATTAATTTACATCTTAGACACAGATTCCGAGTGTGGTATGTCTGCATTTGGTGATATTAAGACAGCCGTGGTTCCTTATCAGAATCAAATATGTAAATGAAGCCGTGTTTGTTTGTGAACGACACAAGTTAGAAGCAGAACAACAACAACAACAACAATTTATTCTTATATAGCGCCTTTCACGACAGAGTCACCCCAAAGCGCTTTACATGACATTAGAGAAAAGGCAAAGGACAAAAGGCAATAGTACACATTAAATGTGCAAATCTACCCATTATCAATTCCAACACCTCAAATGAATCTCCCTGAATTTCCAAGATCGATTTGGACAGATTCCTGCTTTACTCGTCATTCTTTGTTCCACTTTTGTTATGCGGTGAATGGTACTCAGATTACTAATACTACTGTAGGAGCCCTGTGAATCATCTTGTTTCAAATGCTTTTCCGAAAGACATCAAACTGCCTTTGCATGGATCAGAAACATAATGCTGCAAATTATTTGTTTAATTTTTAAAGGTCTGGTTCTGTTTGTTTTTGCTTAGGGGGAAATTTGTAGTCCTGTGCAAGAAAACCAACACGATGTATTCTTTACAGTTTGGCAGGCAAACCAGGTGATACAGCCTTTTACAGCTGCTGCAATTCCCGTCTGTCTCCATAACAACACATACATAGTTGTGCTGATATGCAAATGTGAACACTGGCAAAATCCATCCTAAAACCCACCCACACCCTCTGTAGAACCACTTTTAAGTACCTATTAAATGTGATGGCTTTGCTCTCTCTGACATGTGTATCTGTCTCCAAAGAGAGAGAGAGACAGAGAGAGAAATAGATATTCCATAGAACAAAAAATCCTATATATGTCAACATCCAAGGGGTTCTAACTGCAATGAACATTTAACCATTTATTTGTTGTTATTGATCCATCTATCCATCCATTCATCCATCCATTTTTTGAAACCGCTTGTTCTATGCAGGCTCTCAGGGGGTCTAAGTGCTGGTGAATGCTCCCAAAACGCCAGCTGTGCCCTCACTCTCCCGTCGCAAATTCTTATTGAAACTGCAGTGGTGATATTCCATGAGTCGTTTCCCCACCAGATCTTTGTCACACTGTCCTTCCAGCTCCCTTTTCATGTCTCTCATTTGTGGTTGGTCACATTCAAACATCTGAACAGAACAATGGACCTGTGCAAACAGGAAGCACGATTCCAAAACATTAATGGGAATGTTATATTCGGGACCATCCATCCATCCATCTTCTGTACCCGCTTGTCCTATGCAGGGTCACGGGGGGTCTGGAGCCTATCCCAGAGGCTATGGGAACAAGGCGGGGAACAACCCAGGATGGGGCGCCAACCCATCACAGCATTCTGAACCAGTCTTTTAGTAACATCTCCACAGGTTCTGACTGACCAGTAGCCAGTCTTTGTGTCAATACAAACCACCATATAACTATTCTTTCATTCTGTGATGAGCCCAAACCATTAGTATATGTTGACATTAATTAACACATCACCATTTCTAAGATGCCAGTAACGCAATGTCATATTTAATGATTCATATAAGTTAACATATTTGAATATGTAAAGTTTATTTTTACATTTTGCTGATGAATATGGCTTCTAATGGAGTCTTGGATATGCAGGTAGGTCAAATCCATACGCTTGCTAATTTGTACTGAATATATCACCTTTGAACTTCACGCGGTGATATTATATATGCTGTACAGTATAACTGTGAGATGAATATAAAACATTTATGCTTTTTTTATACTTAAAGTAATGAAGTTGCAGCCATGAACTGAATGAAAACAAGACAGCAAGTAGCTGGCAAATACTCTTTTATTTTCAAACACCATCAAATATTTCTCCATGGCAGTGATATACGTAGATGAATATAATCTAAATCAAAATGAAAGCAACAAGAAACAGTTTAAATTTAAAACTACTATCCTACTGCAGTAATGCAATAAATTACAATACTATTGTACCTTCAAAAAAATGCATAAGGCAGCCATTGTATTCACACAGAAATACTGATATATTTGATGCAAAACCACATTCCTTTTATATAAATACATTTCATAAATATCTGATATACAGCGTTATACACAACTTCTGAGAGACAAGCTGCAGTGACTATGAATGAATAAGGAGAAGGGGGAAATGTCCGGTTCTGAGGGTCACATCAGAGAGTGGAGGGAAGACGATGTTTCAGTATATCAAAACGAGAAGAGAGCAGCCCTAAGCCATGTTCTGTTTCAGCACTTTCTTTGTGTTATTTATATCAGAACAATAACAACAATAATAATAATAACAAAAAAAGTTGCAGGTTGTTGTGGGGGAAAAGCATGCAAATTGTCAACAGGTCTGCCTGGGTGGGGCCTATTTACAGGAAATTTACAGCCTGGTTTTGACGTCATGATCTGAAAGCCCGATCGCCTGCTGGACGTTGCTCACGGTCTGCAGAGCTTTGTCGCGTCACAGAAATGAACTGAGAAATTGAAGCTATTGACAGAAAATAAAATAAAATGAGCTGCTGCCCAGAAAGCTGCCCTTGTCTTTTTTTTGTACCCAAAAGGCAGCTGATGCTAATTTCTAGAAAATGGCTTGAATTAATTTATTAACTCAACCTGCTGAATTCGAGATGTGCAGCCATACTGAATAACAGCTACATGTTGTAGAATATTATGAATGTGCTTCCATATCCACAATGAGCAGGTGTCTACATAAATCTTTTTCGAGTTGAATGGGAGAGGAATTTGAGGCTAATAGGAGGGATAGCATACAGAGAGACCACTAGGGGGCGATCAGTACCCTCCTTCTGAACACCTGGGTGCTGTGTGGCAGAAATATTTAATAAGCAATTACATAACTGTATAAGCGACAAAATTATAAGCATTTCACAAAAATATGAGGTACTGGAGAATACATATTATAGGCAGCACTGTGTATGTGGAGCCGCACGTGTCCAGGTGTCTTTCAAGACCCTGATTTCCTCTGACACTTCAAGAACTTTGCACTTCAAATGAATTGATACTATAAAGTGGCCATAATGCGTGAGTGAATGTGCAGACAGACCACTCTCCTTCAACCAGAAAGCTCACTTTCAAAGTCATTTTCATATAATAGTTCATGAATGATGGCGAGAGTGAATTTGTGGTAAACTTTGTATTTACCTATCAAGGTCAGATTAGCGGTTTAAATAAAAACAAGTACATTACTTACAGTTCAAATAAATCTCATTAACAGAAACAAAATAATGGAATCGGAATATTACATTTTAGCAATAATATTGTACTGGTAAACGATACACAGAAGGAGCAAAACACGTAAAAATGTATATATTTATATAAATGTATATATAATTCACTCTATATAATATGTGTTTATTGAGCTGAACAGCATGTAAGCATAGCTCAGTTTTAGCCTGATGCCCCATATTACACTAATTCTTATATTAGCCTAATGGGCAGTAAATCTCATTCCATAATCAGTAGTCACTCAATTTTATGCATAGAAAATAACCTATACATAAAAAACAATCCCAAATAAGGTTAAAACGGGGATATTAATATGGTTATTGTACTCCCAGCTTATTTCATTTCTTTCTCTCTACATGCTGTATTTTTAACATCACATACAATTGAAAATAGAAGGCGCACAGTGTCCCCTCCCCCACGTTTACACACACACACACACACACAATGCCTTGCCATTTGGTTGATTATCAGGCAGGAACAGAATCATAATAGCATGAATGGAATGGATATTACCTACCTCATATATTACATACAATACTTCACTGGAAGAACGAAAAGCAAAGTGCTCTGTGGACTCCTACGCGAGGACAACAACTTCGGGATTCTTTCCTCACCCAGAGGTAAAACCTCTACTGATAATTACTTTGCGGCTCTGAAAATCCACTGACTGAATCACAAAATCTCCTCACCCAATAAAAGAGGTTCAAAGGCAGTGGGAATAGATTATGTTAGATCCGGACCCAAAGCGTGTTTCTACAATTTCTTTCTTATGGAAGTTAGACCACCAAAATATATAATTCTCACACTTACAAACTGGAGCAGCTATGATTAAATGTGATTTATCAGCACACAGAGAACAATTCTCATCCCAGGAAAAGTACAAAATCATCAAAGTGTAGATTGTATCAAAGAGACCAGTTATTTTTTTGTTTTTAAACATTCACTGAGTGACAAAATTTTGTGCTTTACAAAGAGCAATAAACAAAATTAGTTTTCCGAAATGCTCAAAAAGGTGTATTAATAAATATAGACCTGACCTGCACATGTGCCACTGGTACTTGTAACTTTGATAACAGGGGCTGGTTGCAACAGGTCACAGTCGAGGTTAATGTGTGATGTTTTGACTTCCTAATATTATCTTGAGCAAAAACGAAGGAACAAAGGGAATATATACCAAAAGTAGCAGAAGTAGGTTTGCCCTTCTGAAGAAATGGACAGCGTGACGGAACCTGGAAGCGTGACGATGCGAGTGTCTGTGCGTGAATGTCAGGTCAGCGCCGTCCGAGCTGACTTAGTGGCAGAGTAGAATAAAACTGAAGAAAACAATGAGATGAAGACGACCCCGATTCATGGCTATGGGATCCCCCCCCCAGCCCCCCACCCAGCGTCCACCCAGTCAGCTGATCGCTGCCATCATGAAGCAAACTCCTGCTTCTGTCCTGAAGTCCAACCTGCGATGCAAGAATAGAGTATACAATCACACAGAGGTGGAGAAAAAGATAGTGGCAAACATATGGCCACGTTTAACGTCTATGCCACAAGGAGCCTGAGGCTTTTTATGTTGATGAAATATAATGTGTGACCAACTTCAAGTAATTCCTTGGGAATGATCTTAAAATCCACTGAAAATTCTATTTACTTTTAAGCCTTGATTTATATGTTAAAAATTGTATGAAAATTGTATGACATTTTACTAAATATATTCGATAAACTGTTGTGTAATAAATACCAATACAGTAACACTTTCTATGAATGCCATATCTATAAAAATGTATGAACACATTCATAACACATTATAATGCATCCATAAAGCATTATAAACATGGCGTTAAATATTTATAAAAAGGCATAACACATTATAGCCATGTTTGTTATGCATTACGAATGCTTTATGAAGCTCTGATCTATAATGCACTATAGATACCTTTATAATGTAGTGTCCTTAATGCTTATACCGACCATTGTAATGCATTATGAAGGTATCTATAGTGCATTATAGATGACGGCTTCATTGGACCTTATGAATTATTACAATCAACACAATAATGCCATAATGCGTCACAATCCCAAGATCACAGCTGCCCGATGGGGAACTGACCTCGGTTACTCATTTGGCGATAGCGGCGGGCGACCCTGAGCGGTGGAAGTGGACGATCTGCCACTTGCCATCACGGCGGTGCCAGATGCGAGACTCCTCGGACTGCGCCGTACGGGGCATCCCGCTGGTGTCGATGTACTGGGTGATGCGGACATAGGCGATGCAGGCTGCCTCATCGCCGACCAAGTGGATGTGCGGGTTCAGGATGGTGGTGTGAACCGGTTTGTTGTTCTTTGACCACACTGCCCAAGGCAAAAGAACATAGCATGTGTAGGTAATATTACGTGTATACATACAATGTAAAATCAATGTACGACGATATTAACTATACTGTGCATTTAAGGCCTGTTCTATCACTGTTACATGAGTTGTAAACACTGGCACAAGTTTATTCAGAAGGAAAATGATCTTCACTTGAGGATTGCCACATCAGGCACCGTTTTCATTAGACTGTTTGGTTTTTATTATTATTTTTTTGTTCTAACATGGACCAGTATCAGCTACACCATCCGTTTTTGTGCTAGTTTTTGTCCCAGTGAGCTTGTTGTCATTTCTGGCTGTTTTTCCCGTACTTTCTGCTGTCCAAAATCTGGTTTGTGTTAGGATGTTTTTTCACTTAATTCATACAATACTCTTTTCACAGGGCATTTGTCTCTGAAAAGGTTCTGCATGCTAAACAAACCCAGCAGTTCAGTAATGCACTGGGCCTTAAAGATCGCGGTCAATTATCTTCTCTGATCTGCTCTGGGATGAGACCCTTTGGGAAGAAGAAAGATAAGTGTATTCCCGATTTTATGTACTCTCTCAAACCACTGTTTCAACTACTGTGTAAAATTACTCTGTCTGCACAACAAAATCTATAGCCAGGACTATATTTTTTGTCTGGATTAGGTGAGATTATAACTGGAAATTCTTGGTGTCAGTGTAAAAGGTTTGTATTAATGTTGCTGCTGTCAATTCCATTTAAATCTCACATTTGAACAAAACAAAGCACAAAGCCACAGCCAGAGGTGGAAAGTTCAGGTCCATAAAGTACAAATCCAGACCAAGGTTTTGTTTCAACCAACCAGTGGGGTATGAAGAGTTACAGTCACAGAGAACTCAGCTGGCTGGCTGAAACAAAACCTTGATCTGGGATACTACTTTCTGGACCTGAACTTTCCACCTCTGGACACAGCCAATGCGGTCACTCTGGCTTACGATTCTCAAAGTAGAAACGATGGAAATCCAGGCCCTCCACCAGATTACCCAGAGCTTCGGGTTCGAAAGCCGTGACACTGGGGTCACACATCTTCCTGCAGAGCCAGGGGTCAGAATAGTACAGGAACCGTAAGTGTCTGAGCACCAATGAGACATGAAAAGATGATGACAGCGGCAGAGAAGGACATGGTAACAGCACCAGCATTCATAGCGACCCCCCTCCCAACCCAGCCACCCAAAGCTCTCACTGTTTCTTCATAAAACTCTCAACACACAGATCCATTTTCTCAAATATTTAAAGGCACGGGAAGATGACCTGGAGCAGAAGCATATTTAACACTGCGATCTCTCCTACCCAATCGCCAAACTATTTGTGTCTTAAGCGCCTGATAGGCCCCACAAACACTTTTCATTGTGTCCCCATATTGTTGCACGATATAGCCTTTCAATCAAAATCTGAGCAAAAAAAAGAATCAAGGACTAATAAATGTCATTAAGCAGACAGGAAAACGTGAAAGGGAATGTTAGGGAGATTGTGCCGTGACCAGGGAGGCCAGAGTGGCACTTAAAGCTCACACCTAAAATCTATTCAGATATCTTTTACTCCTAACTGAAGTGCTGATTTATTAATGTGCTCAGGGTTTTCAAGTCAATAACATTATAAAAAGTGACATTCTGAGCAGATATTTTAATATCGAGGTGGTGCTTTACAGAGAGCTAAGAGCATGTGACCTTTTCTCTTTTATGCAAGGAAACGGCAGCCCGACCACAGCGACTCATAAATCCTGACTTACGTGTAACTCTCGAAGTCTCCGTTGCTTATGGCTTCAATGAGCTGCTCCGTCACCTTAATGATCTCCTGTTTCCTCACTGCGCAAGACAGACAACATAAACATAGATGACATGGAGTGACATGAAAATGACTGTGAATGTGTTTGTGTCGACAGTTTCAGAACAGTAGGGATAGAAATTAACGCCATATTCGATTTTTTGGCAGAAACTGAGTTGGTCCATCAAGTTGGTCAAGGAATTTGTGTGTTTATATTTTTTAGGGTTTATTGTTTGAAAACTGAGACATAAATAAATCCCACAGCTTAACTAGGCAAAGAATTGCTTGTAACATAAGCCTCAATCTGTATTCATACAGTCTGTGCTTGGCCTGATGTTAATTATTCTTTATATGAGGTTCTCCAAAACTGGACAGGAATTGGTCAGAAAAGGCAGAAACGCTGTCAGATTAAAGAGTGATTCTGTGTAGTTGTGTCTGCCTTGCATGTAGGTGCTTTTTGCATTGTTTTGACAAATGAATGTTTTTGAAATATGATGTTGTATAATCTTGAAGTGATGCAGACGACCACACGTAAAGCACTTCATGTCACTTCTCACTGTGCTGAGGAGAGCGTCTGTAAACACTTAGTCATGCACCTTCATGTGTATGTGTGTGTCTGTCTGAAAAATTCCTCTGTTGGGTTCAGCTTTGCATTACGCTGTTTATACAGGGTGCGTGTGACCTCTGTATTTTGTAATTCAATGGTAATATTGAGTTCTGTGACCACGAGCTGCTCTCCAGTCCTCCGAAGTTTTTTGTCAGCACAGCTAGCCGTGCCTTTAATCTGAATCTCAGCAAGAGCCAGCTGGGTGTCATCAACTAGGGAAAGCAAGGGGCCAGGAAACTCCACCCCGCACTCGCATTCAGGCCCTCACCGGCCAACAGTGTGCGTTTGTGTGTATTTATGCATGTGTGACTGAATGCCTGTAGGTGTATGATGTCCCTGGTGGCACGGGGCAGCTTCAAACAGTGCGCCCCCTATACTAACCCGGGGGGAGGGGGATCCTGGCATGCCTGCCGCCTCATGAATTACAGTCTGTTTGGACTTCCTGCTTCTTCACTACATCCCCCATATGAACCTCAAATGTAGACATAAAGCAAGCTAAGCCCTTAATAGCATGCTCCGAATTTTCTACCTGAAGGTGCTGCTGCTAGGTCTATCGTATCATTTATATTCTACAGAATCATCATCACCCTTCTTGTATAATAATAAGGATCAGATATTTATGATCCCCGTGGGGAAATTCTCTTTTCGCCTATCACATCTTGCTCTCCATGACACACATGTGGGTGAGAGTAAGCTTGGCAGCGAAGGCCAGCGGCACCCATAGAGCTGGGGGTTAAGGGCCTCGCTCAAGGGCCCACAAACATGGCTATTCTGCTGAATCCAGGCTCAAACCAGCAACCTCCCGATCACAGGCACAGAGGTTTAGTCTACTGAGGTACATGCTACTCGCACAGGCTTTTCTCTACAGGGTAGTATATCTGTCCCTGAATCAGACCCATGCACAAAGCAGAGATTGACATGAATTCTGCTGTTTCTTAAGCGGCATCCTGACCTCTAGTGTCTTCATCCTCGATGGTGGTGTTACTGCTTTCCGAAGACTCCTGCAGAGAAACACACAGGCAATGAGGGCTTGCTGGAAATATATATACACATGGAACCAATAAAACCTGGTCAACCTTTTGTCCTCCATGCTGGCACTTTGGGAAAAAAATAGCCCTGGTGAGAATAAGGGATTGGGTGTGGGATATGAGGACGGCCTTCTCCGGAGTGACCGCCTGGCCGCCCAGTTGCGTTCGAGTTTATTGGAAAGATGATTCTGACAACATCAAGAGTGAAATACAGGCATGGCGACGACAGAGGACAGCAGAAAGAAAGTCCAGCTCCGTTCTGAACCTCAGGCTTGTTTCCCTGTGTCAGCAGTCCTTCTCCCACTTGCCTAGCCTCCCACGGCCTGGCCGACAGTGGGAGACTAAGTGGGGGCGCTATGGCACACTCACCATCAGCTGCACAATGGAACTGGACTTCCTTTCCTGGAAGAGAAACGAAAAGAAACGCACAGGATGAGATGAGGACCTGAACACGACACGGTGGGGGGTCGCCAGCTGCCCTGCTGTGTGTGTGAGTGTGAGCTTGGTCACTGTGAGTGTGCGTGTATCTGTGTGTGTCTGTGATATCACACCCATGAGATCCCGTCATCGCTGTCTCATGGGGTCGTCCAAGCTCCCTACGGAAAGGAATGCACTTCATAAGAAGGGTGCTGATGTCTCTTGGGCCCACCTGTAGCCCCCGGTTATTCCTGCTGATAGCTCCCCCCCGGGTGCCTCTTTGACCGCAGTCACACATACATTGTGTGTAATGGTCATAAGCAGGCCGCTGACACAAACAGGAATATACAGGCATATATGAGCATCAACACTCACGTCATCTCTCTGCCTCATAACTGCAATGCACGAGGTTGGTGTCCTGTGGGGAATTTTACGTTCATAAACGGGTCAGTACACATCACTCCGGCTAGACAGACACAGGCAGTTTTGGGAGGCCGCACTTTCTCAGTCAGGGAAATTGGCACTTGTCCGTTCGATTTTGAATGTTCGAACTCCTGAGAACACTGATCTGCATGTGCTACTTGGTTCATTGAAGAACCAAGAATGGAGTTTTCTCTAAGGCGATGGAGAAATGGTTTTTCTGAGGTTCTCCAAGGTTCACCTCAACATTCTGTGGGGCAGAACAGGGAAATTTGCCCTGTTCCGCTTTGGGTCTGTGTAAAATCCACACCCTGGACGCTATTTCTCCAACATCCTCGGAGCCTTTCAAAACCACAAGAAGTTTTCATACAATATAAACACACCATAGTCAGAAACTGTGACGGGTCACTCACTGTGAACTGAGACCACAGAACAACAACTTAACCCTTGTGTATTTTACGTTCTAAATTCTAGAATCTATAGAATATATCCTCATTTTGAAAATGGACTGGGGTAACCTCGACCCCAAAAATAACACAGGGGTTAAGAGAGAGACAGACACTGTCTCTGAGGAATCAGACCATCTTGAAGTGCAGTGCTTCAAAAATCAGAACGGTGAAAGGAAGCACTTTGCAGTATTGTGTGTTTTCTTTTTATTTCAGTTCTACTTAAATACCATGATACTTAGCAAAGTTACTAAGTGCAAATTCTTTTAGTGCCAAAAAAGTTCACTTGAGATAAGTTTTATCAGCAAGCAAGGGCAGTGTCTACCTCTGCACTCTCCGAAGGGCCGTCGGTCAGAGCTACTTCACAGCAAGTGACTCACAGTCACAAACGTAGGCTTTGCCTGTCCCCTACCTTTACGCCATCCGTCTTCTTATTGGCTACAGTCTTAGCTCCTGAGCAGGAAATAAAGAACAACAGAAAGGCGGCGATTAGAAAAGGCACGAAGGCCCAAAACAAGAGAGCCAGGGACATTTCAGCATGGCCGTCCAAACCCGCAGGGCATCCAAAAACCGATCGGCTGGCAGAGATTGCGCCCAGCGCGGTGCCCCCGTGAGCACTCTGTGACCAGATCGATGTTTTTCTGTAACCATAAAAGCGGCACACAGGCAGGGTCTTCTCCCATCAGATAACGCAAATGGTTGCAAGACAAAATAAACGTCTATTAAAAGTTCAGAAACTTTCAAAGCCTGAGGGTCGTTCCTGAGGAGTTCAACCAGAAGGCCTGAGCTGGTTCTACTGGAAAGGAAATGATTCTGTAACTCCTGATAATAGCTGCATTGACCAGTTTTAACTATTGTAGTTCAGGTCAGTTTTTTTTTTCTCTGACATTCTCTCCCTGACTCTAAGCTTATTTGATATCCTCCCTCAAAGAGACCAGCCTGGATGTTTTCTATGTCATTTCAATTGACACTTGTCTAATTATAGCCCCTGCCTTGGGTGGGTCATGTGGATACTCCATCATACAGCAATTGGAGGGGGGGGTTATCCAATGCCCAGCCCCCTAAGCTGACTTTACAACCCCTTCCTGTCCCTGTGTTAAACACCATGTCACGGGACAGAAGTGAATAGAGCATCCCCATTTTTCCCTGCCCCAGGGTCAATCTGAGGTGCGAACAAAGCCAGCGGCCCCAGCCAACCAGCAGTCAGTTTTTTGGACACAAACAGGAAGAGCAGGCTTTGTATTTTGATAGCAACTTTGCAACAATGGACTGTTTGGCGTAAGAATGAAATGGCCGCTAGCGTCTGCCTGCATTGAAATGTTTGACGCAAAGTCGCTGAGGTCGAAACCAGCAGACTGCACTTACATTCCCTGGCACGTCGACGGAAGTCTATTCCTGATCGTCGGGAATTCCAGGCTGGCTCTGTCGTGCCATAGTTCATGTTAACATCTGACACGTCTAATCCAGCATTAGAGCTTCAGGTCAGTTAGCTAGGCCCGTTTTATCCGGGTGCGGGCGAAATGCTTCCCACTAACAAATTATGAGTCATTTCATGTCCTAGTTTTCAGGCTGAGGGCAAGTCATAATGTAAAAGGCTGCCATGTGCTGCAGTTTTGCACAGAAAATTAAAAGCATTATCCAGCAAAACTGGACACAAGGTTACAGGTGCAGATCAGAGGATGAGGAATAATGCTATAGCCTTGGGTAATACAACAGCTCTAAATATTCAACTTAACAGGTGAATAAAAGGCAAATATGTAAGTTGTGGTCTACAAGTGACTCTGGATGGCTGCCATGTACTAAGAAATTTGATAACAACAAATCAAATGAGCAGAATACAAATAAGCTGATTGCAAAACATAAAAATGCATGAAAGCACTCCGACAGACTTCTGCATTTCTAACAGGTATCCATCCCGGTATTCGGCACCCGAAGCTGGTATGTTCATGCTGCAGAATCACCATTCTACTGCGCAGTGTAGCTGTACCTATCCAGTGCAGGCCCTCTGACTGGAAGACCTCACTCACCCACAAGAAGGGTCTAGAAACACAGAAGTAAAGGACTGCGGAAACAGCAGGATTTCGCTTTAAACCTGCACAGGGTGCCGGGTACATTTGCTTAGTGTCCCCACCTGCAATGATGAGGCGGCCCCTATAATAAAGAGAAGCACCACTGGTCTCGAGAAGTATGACATGAACAAAAGCCCGGTATCACTTCTACGTTCCACGAACCCGCATTCTGCTTAAGATACTGTCCACTTACCCCATTATGTGGAAAAACTTACCATTCATCTTCCCCGTCCCGTCTATAAAATCTACTCTTACGTCGGTTACCTCAGTAATGGGAGGCTAAGAGGTTTTGCTGTAAGTGGCTCACAACAAATGAAGGTGCCGCATAGTTAAGCCAGGCTGGCTGGCTGTCACATTGACCTGTTCCAGAGCCTGAGAGTACACAGTGCATGATTGTTCAGGTCAGCCACGTGTGAGACTTTCACCCAGGCTGACTTGGAGCTCTAAATTCACAGCTGGGTTGAAGTTCAAACGGTATGGCCCTGTAGAAGGTATCACCCCAATATTTACCTGTGAAGTTTCGTGTTGCCAACATAGTGGTAAGAATAGCACCCTGGAAGAGAAGGGAAAATGGGTTAATCATATTGCGAGGAGTCTGCCATTGTCAGAAACGAATTTCAAACTATCCTCCAATGTAGCAAGTTCTACGAGAAACTGAAGACGGAGGATCATAGGAACAAAATGGCTTCTGGGATCTAATATTTATTTTGACTAAAATCCAAACATGTTATGGCCTATGTGATTATGTCTGCTTTTATACATTGTGATGGATAATGGGTAAACTCATACAAACTTCCTCTACCAGTACATCTAGACCTTTAACTCCTTAGACAGTGGCAAAAGCTTCCTATAATGGGCCCCAAGATTTTTGTTCCTTTTTTTGGGGGGGGAGGGTCCTCCTCTTTTCTGGACACATGTCCATATATGCAAACAAAGTCTCTGACCCTTAGTGGTATCATGTATCTTGGTGGAATACCCTTGCGGCAAACGATATACGTCACTCTGTACCTTCAGCTTCCTGCGTGCATTGAACTTCTTCAGGCACTCCACTGTCTCCTGTCTGTGCATGCAGGAGGCCACCGTGGAGCGGTGCTGATGGAGAAGAGACAAAGGGGGTGGGGTCAGGGCTTGGCAGGAGGTTGGGAGGGAGAACTTTACGGCAGGAGGTGCTTGGGCGGGAGGGGGTGAGCCTTACTGAGATCCATGGGTGCTTGAGGGCCTCGGAAGCAGTGATTCGCTTTGCTGGATTGATGGTCAGCATCTTGTTGATGAGGTCCTTGGCTTCAGGGGTGACGGTGTCCCATTCAGGAGAGGGGAACTGTGACGGGAGAAGGAAGAGCAGGAGTGAGCAGCAGGGGGGACAAACGCTTCATACCCACCGCGAAAAAATGAAGCACAACTGCTTACATCATAAGCTCCGGCCTTGATCTGCTGGTAGAGTCGGTGCTGGTCCTCGTCCCAGAAGGGGGGGTAGCCCACCAACAGGATGTATAATATGACACCTAGTGGGGGAGATGGGGGGAGTTTGTCATTTTAACACGTATGCTTTATTGATGAGTGAGAATGTTATATGGATCCTCACATAATGCAATGCACCTAGCTTCCATCCATTTTCTAGAACCGCTCATTCCATTTCGGGTTGCGGGGTGTCCGGAGCCTATCCCGGAGGCTGCGGGCGCAAGGCAGGGAACAACCCAGGATGGGGCGCCAACCCATCACTGGGCACACTCACACCTATGGGCAATTTGGTAACTCCAATTAACCTCAGCATGTTGTTGGACTGTGGGGGGAAACCGGAGTACCCGGAGGAAACCCCACGACGACACGGGGAGAACTAATAGCACTAATATTTATGTATTATATGATTTTATGTGGTCCAAATCATTCTCAGTAGGCCTGCTGTTCATATATTTAATATCTGCATTTAATTGTTCACAGCCAACTTACAAATAACCTGGAAGAGTGGCTCTAGACTGACAGGGCCTGGGTAAGCAAGGGGAAGATCTCATGAACATGCATGAAAAATCTGATTTGAGGTTGTCGCTGTCAGTAACAGGCTTCTTGAAACACATCTAATGTGATGAGCAGCCAAGTTACTAATTGCTGACATATTCTACTTTTACAACCATACAGCTGGATTAACTTTCTAAGACATTACAAAAGGAATTAAGTGCAGTTTTCATAACTGAAAATCGCAAGTACTGATTATGTTCACATGTGCAGCTTTTAAAGTCCGTGAGCTCATTTCTGTAGACGCAGTGATCAAAGACCCCAAATAAAAGCCTTCACTGATGATTCTCAAATTGTTGGGCTCAGTAAAAGTCCAATAAACTCTCTCTACTACAGTAGAGAGAGGAAACTGTTCATTTTATAAAACTGTGTTTAGGACCCAAGTCTCAGGAAAACAAATCTATTCTTCTAAGTATTTTCACATGAAAATTTTCTGAATTTTCATAATTAGTTTAATGAACGTAATGTAATAAAATGACTGATCCCAAAAGTAGCAGTTCATGTACAGATAGCTTTAGTGAATTAAACACTGAAAGTAAATTAAACATTCAAGGTTTTTTCGCGGTGTAAGGAATCAGCGTGAAGTTAGTCTAGATGATTTCACAGCAAATACAAAATGACACATTCCTGCCTATAAACAGACTTTCCCTCACTGACAAAGACAAAAGCAGCACTCAATGTTCCAGAAAGAGCCTTGATCTCCTGAGCGATTTTGGAACAGAGGCATGCCAGACAGAAAATAAAAAAGGAAAAGGGCCCTCATGTGGCCTTTTTAGATTAAATTAAACATATCAGAAGCCTTGACTTAATGAATCATGTGATTTATACCAAATAGTGAAAAACAAGCCAAACAAAATGCCAGCTACCTTCAGTTTGCATGCAGTAACCTTTCTGTGCATGGTAGCAAAATTATATTTTTTATATTAATGTATTACTGCGAATCTGTATCAGCAATCAAGCCTGCACACCAGTGACAATCAGTCAGACTTTCTAGACATATGTTTGTATACACTTCACAGTAGCTGGAGGCTTTCCTTAGCACTCCTTAGTGTGTGTAGGCACATGCACACGCATGCACACACGTTCATACCTCTCCTCTTCTTTGGGTTATTTGTTTTTCCACTTTATATACACTGCTCAAAAAAATTAAAGGAACACTTTTTAATCAGAGTATAGCATCAAGTCAGATAAACTTCTGGGATATTGATCTGGTCAGTTAAGTAGCAGAGGGGGTTGTTAATCAGTTTCAGTTGCTTTGGCGTTAA
>JAAGVU020000002.1:9558498-9603893 GCA_011763525.2 Mormyrus iriodes
TCCCTCAAAGGGCTGGTACTTCACCAGAGGTAAAGTGGTGAAGCAGGCTGATGTACTGACCACTACCTTCCCTCAAAAGACTGGTACTTCGCCAGAGGTAAAGTGAAGCAGGCTTCAAACATGTCAATTGTGATGGGTTAAAGGAGGCTTTGAAACCCCAGGCGGGTGGAATTATCATGCACCATCAGTCACTGACAGCCATAACTGGCTTATAATGAGTTATGCCACAGGTGCTTTTATTCCCTCTAGACTGGACCAGGCCGAGTACCTGGTGGCTCCAACCACTGCAGTCTTTGAAGCTTTGACTCGTTAAAAACTACCTCTCATTCTGTTTCAAATCCTTCAGACCAAGAGCAAATATTACTGTACTAACCAACCACCAGTAACAGGATAAGCACAAAGGGAAGAACTTTCTTCAGCCCCATAACTCACTGGTTGACTAGTCCCCTAGCTGGTACATCAAAACGTACATCCCCTACATAGTTTAATGAAATATATTAGTATTGAACATGGAATGGTTAGCATTGTTGCCTCACACCTCTGGGACCAGGTTTCGAGTCTCCACCCTGGCTCCGTGTGTGTGGAGTTTGCATGTTCTCCTCGTATCATCATGGGCTTTGAGGCTACGGTCCAAAAACATCCTAAGGCGAATTGGAGCTGCCAAACTGGTCATAGGTGCGAACGGCGTGTGAGTGTGCCCTGTGATGGGTTGGCGCCCCGTCCTGGGTCACTCTCTGTCTCACGCCCATAGCTGCCAGGATAGGCTGCAGACGCCCGTGATCCTAAACAGGACAAGCAGGTCCAGAAAGAGGGATG
The DNA here is from genome assembly GCA_011763525.2 of Mormyrus iriodes. NCBI lineage: Eukaryota > Metazoa > Chordata > Actinopteri > Osteoglossiformes > Mormyridae > Mormyrus > Mormyrus iriodes. The sequence continues at coordinate 9,559,315 of JAAGVU020000002.1, forward strand.
GATGGAATATTGAACATTTCTTCCTATACAGGCCATTATATTTTTCATCTTGCTAGAGCTGCATCGTTATAATAGGGAAGCAAAATATGAAGCAATTCTGAGTGTCTAATGTATGAAAAGTGACAGAGATGGAATGACAGTTGGTGTGTTTTGTTGCTATTTTTACTACTATATATCAGTTTAAAATTTGATGCTAGATGGTCTTGCTCTGAAAGGCCACATAAACACCTTGTCTTCATATTTGTAGTACATTTGCCTTCTGAAGTGACAATCAAGTCGGCATTTTTGGACTCTGATGTGTTCTTTTCAGCCTACATTTTGACACGCATCACTGTTAGATAATCATGCTAATGAGAAGTCATAGATTCCGCTAATTAACATATTCATCTAAAACAACACAGAGGTATAAAATAATGGCTACTGGTAGCTGGTGAGCCTGCCACTCTGCACTGCCATCTGAACATACATCCTTTTCTTACCAAATGCAGCAGGGAATAAGTTTTTTTTCCCGAAAAATCCCTCTTTCACCTTCTGTCCATGATCTTAATTGGCAAGATGCACAAAACCAGTGGCGGTCTTGTCCTCACCATAACCAGGAGGTGGCGTCATGACTTGCAGCACAGCAGGTGAACTATGCATGGGGGTAGGCTGTGATTTCCTCCCCCAGTCATCAAAGCTGTTATTTATCCTGAGAGGTCTATTTACGTGTCTATTAAATCCCACAGGCTCCCCAATCAGATTCATGCGCAAACACAAACAAACATGTTCATTTTCACTTCCAAAAGGCTACAGCAGGTAATGTTCTCCACCTGTCTTGTAAAGTCTTAGCTACATTTTTTCCTCCATCAGAATCAATGCTATGATTTAGTTGCTTATCCAAAGGATTTGTTGAATCTATTTATATATTCTACCGGAGCTCAGTAAAGAGACAATGCTCAACTCACAATCACGCCTAGGACTTCATCTTACACATCGTAGCTGTTATCCACCACCATTCGGACACTGAAGTACACAGACATTTCCGTTGAATACTGCAGTATATGCAGTACAAACATGCAGTCCGCCTGGATTGCAAATTATGTAATATCAGAACACATTACATCCTATTTTTACTTGATGATATACTGTATAAACTGTTGCACACCTGTTCTGAGTCACTGTTATGCTAAATAACAGCTATAGTCTTCAGAAAATCCAAAAAGTCAAAAGCCCCAGAGACTCTCAGGGAAAAGAGTCTAGGTTTTGAGTTATGACTCCCCGCTGGCAGAGAGCGGTGCAGTCTAAAATCAAACTCACCTTGAGAATCCTCACACTATAGCAGTGCACCGTTTGTTGGCCTACATGAGATGAAGCTGGATGCCTGTGTCAGATTTACTGTTTCAAGCCACTACCAGCAGAAAAATATGAAGATGGTCTGAATCAAAGGATTGTTCAAGCCTCCCCCATTCTTTAAACAACAGATCTAATGTTCAACTACCCAGTGGTTACCAGTTTAGCAACAGACAAACAAGTGAGTAAAAAAAGATAGTTCTGACCTGCCTCTGAAGCTCACTGACTTTATGAGCATTTTTGCAGCTAAACAAACCCTGTCAATGTCAGCCTTAAATGGAAGTGCAGTGAAAGGTTCATGCTGTCTCCATTTTTGCTGCACTGCATGCCTGTCCATAGCCTGAGGGGACAGCTGAGGATTCCTATATTATTCATTTCAACTTTTTCACAGTTAAATCTGACAAGGCAAAAAATTTTGGGGGAGAGCAGATGCTCAGACGGTGTCTGTTGCATAGTCCATGGGGTGGTACAGACACGTAAGTTGTCAGGTGGCTATGTGTGACGTACTTCAGAGCAGGCATTCATTCAGGATGAGCCACACGGCTTTGGCTCCTGGGTGAAAACGGTCCCTGTCAGTGTCTACTTATTGTATGTCGAACTCTAAACCCAAATTCAATGAACAAAAAAATAAGCAATGTATGACATTACATAAGTAATTATTAAGAAGAAAATGCATGTAAGAAGCAATAGCCATGATGGAGCTCATACATGCTGATGGAGCACAGATTAGTATGTCGAGAGCACAGCACAAGGGAGAGAATAGGTCTCCCACCAAAAGGGCGGATTAAAAGTATTAAGTGTCCCTAGGCAGCTCCACCTAAGGCTATAGTCACACTTGGCCCGGTTGCCTGGTTCCATGCCTGAGCACGATTGTCCAGTCCTCTGCCGGTTTGTGCTCACACTCTGCTTAACGTTCCAGGCCCGAGAACGCTTTCGTCATCACTGTGCAAGTTTTTGTGTTGAAGAAGTTGTTCTGGGCCCTCTTATAGATTAATTTACTGTGCAAAGCAACAATTTTCATTTAATGGTGCTGCATGTTTCAGAAGGTACCCCACCTAGGGGCTCACAAAATCCAGAAATGCATGTAACATTGTAACACAGGGAAAACATTACGTAGGCCTTTCTGTGATTGCCATATTACAAGGCCAATCCACACTCATATTAAATACATTAGATATTAAACATGTGTTTTGGACCGGGGCGGGGTGGGGGGCTCTCTGCTTGGGACATGTGCCCAAATGCCCCTACGGGCATAATCCAGGCCAGTCCACCAAGTAGCCCTTCCTTGCTCAAATCCCCGCCTTATCCCTGTCCTCCTCACATCCAGCCGCATCCCTGTCACCCACCATTCTTGCTCTATGCTTCTACAATTTGCTGTAGAAGTTGAAGCACAACAAATGTGATAGAATCTGTTGTTATTTGCCAGCAGACGTGGGTCAGCCAGTAGGTCACACCGTCCAACAACTCTTGAGTGTCCAACCTCATCAACAGAACCCCTTCATGCAACTTTGTTTCACATTCATTGTCTTTAGGTCAATAATAAGACATATTATACACCCTAGGCAAAGTGTTTCCAAAGCTTCCATCACAGGCTATTGAATAATTTACGTCCTTAGTGCTGCCTTACAGAGCCATTAATAGAAGAACACCATCAAGATGCTCCTCGAGACCTGATAAATCCTTTATTTGCCAATTGCACAAGTACATTGGAATGCTTTTCTTCACTGACCCCACCTTGCTCTCCATAGTTTGGGTGGGGCGGAGGGAGAAATCACAGCACAAGGTCAGCTACTATGCAGCACCCCTGGAGCTAGGAGTTAAGTGCCTTGCACAAGTGACTGTTCTGCTGAGGCTTAAACCAGCAACCTTCAGATCACAGGCACAGATACTTAACCCACTGAGCCACTCACTGCCCTACATTCCATTGCGTCCTTTTCAGTCAGCCAACCAACACCTCACAGTGATCCCTCCGTCACTCTCACATGTGGTTCCCCTACAGAGGAATTGGCTGCTAGATTCCTTCTCAACTTTCACGAAACATCTCAAGACCCATGTGTTCCAGCACCTCTGTTCTACATTGCAGCACTCTGTGTTCCCTTCCTGCTCAATTATCTCCGCTAAACACTCCTTAGTTTGCACTTCGTTTTCACTTGGCTGCATAGCCCCATTAGGTTCTGACAGTGTTTAAAATGCATTGTGCAGCTCAGCTCTGCTCCTGCTTACACCTGTTCCAGGCCGTTCCCCGGCAGCTCAGCTCTGCTCCTGCTTACACCTGTTCCAGGCCGTTCCCCGGCAGCTCAGCCTAGCAGTATTTATACCTCGACATAACATGCTTGTAATGTTCTATAAACTCACTTCTACTTTGCTTTGGACAAAGTACCTGCCAAATAAATAAATGTGAATGTAAGACGTTTCCTATATATTTTTGCTTCTAATGAAAGTGTTAATGTCATTAGATACTTATCTTACTAGTTTTACAGAATGAGCTTTATCAGAAAATACCGTTTATTCATTACTGGGCTGATAAATGGTGCAATAAAGTTATGCATATAAACCAATGGCATATAAAGTAGTATTAAACATACTGGATGTCTCAGGGTAAATTATGGTGGATACTGCATTAAACAAAGGATACTTCTTCTCTTGCTGGCTGTGGATAATGTCTTGGGGCAGGTGGCTCCCAGGTCCCACCTAGGGCTTTCCCCCAGTCAAACATTCCATTATACCATGTCAGACGTCTCCCACTGATGGATTCCATCCCACGTCGGCTGTCTGAGTTCATGAGCCCAAGTTGGCATGTTGGTAAACACCGGCTATCAATGGCTGGACACCATCCAAACCGGAGAGTAGCTCCCCCAGCCAGACCTCGGCCACCCTAGCCTCAGCCTCGTGTCTGTACCCACATGCTGTTCTAGGTGACATTCTCAAGTGTACTAGAGTTACCCTAAATCAAAATATATATATACACAGCGTAATAACCTATTACAGACAGAGATGGAAAGTTCAGGTCCAGAAAGTACAAATCCAGACCAAGGTTTTGCTTCAGCCAACCAGCTTAGTACTCTGTCACTGTGACCCTTAATACTCAACTGGTTGGTTGAAACAAAACCTTGGTCTGGATTTGTACTTTCTAAACATGAACTTTCCACCTCTATCTCTATTTTAAATTTGTTGCAATTAGTGTGTCTTGAGTGCTAATCTATTTGTGAAATAATGAAATCCTAAATTTGTGTTCAAAACAGTACACAGTATGTGTCACACATGCCTACAGGAATTAGACGATTTTAATGAAAATTTTGTACTGATTTACTTGGCATTCATAATTAATCTTAAAATTGCAATTACTAAATTTGGGACCATTTTATAAAGGGTTTATGAATGTTTATAATCAAGTTATTAATTAGGTTGTAACACTACTGAAATTATTAACAGACAGTTATAAAAAGGGAGCCTCGTTGTAAGGTGGTAACCTAAAATTAAATACAGAAACATCTTTACACAAAGGTGTTGAAGTATTTTTATATTGTTGTTATTCACATTAACATTATAATTCATATTCATAAAAGCAGCACTAGTAAATAGTGTTCTCTTAAAAACAGAGTTGAAAGCTAATAATTTGACACTTTTAGTGTGTAATATTCATTTTACACTGCGTCTTTATCTACCAAGTGGACCTATCTAGTAATTATACACCATCGTCATAACGGTGATACAGTATTAATCTCCTGTTTTTAATATTTACGTCCGTCTTACTGTCTGCATTTCATCAGTTATCCTCAAAATATCCAATAAGGGCAGCACAGCTGAGGATGCTTGGGCAGCGGCAGATTGGTTAATGGCTCTAATCTATTTAGCCTCATCCTGTTTTCAGAGTAGAGGCTTCACAGGCACTGAGTGCTGTGACCGGGGAGAATGAGAGCCATTTGCTTTGGTATCATTCATTTATTGTTTTACACTCTACTCTAAATGATCTTCTTTTACTCCCATTTACACCGAATTCCCTGCTTTGGATGTTACTTTCAAAAGAAATAAAGGGACAATTAAGCATTTTTTATACTCGTTTCTATTATATAGTTTTATATGTATTTTTCCACACAGTGAGTTTTCATTTATAGGTCACATGAAACACTTCAGATACACCTCACACCCGGAAGACACCTTTTGTCCAAGCAGAAATAATTTTTTTTTTAAAAAGGCAGATAAAATTGAAAAACCAATGTCAAAACCAGGTATCTTCCTGACGCATTTCTTCAAAAATTACAGAATGGCCACTTCCCCCTTTCCTTAAAAATGACGGCGCACGCTGGCTTTTAGGAGCATGGTGGCACCTCAGACACCCCAGTGGCAAGCATTAACAAAGAGCGAACTGTCATTTCAGTCTCCCTCCTCCCACACATACTCTGTGAACGGCGTGTATATAATTCCTCCGATGACTCCACCAGCTCTGTGGCCTCAGTCCTTTAGTCCCCCATGCCACTCAGGGGTGGAGGTGCTGTGCTCTGTCAGCTAAAATGTATCAATCCCCCCCTGCCCAGAACATTATCACGGAAACTCTGTTCCTGTGCACCCTTACTCAATCCTCATGGAAAATCGAACCAGAGAACTCACGTCTCATAATCTGCATTTTTGTTTAGGTGGATATACAGCACACATAACCATAATGGCAATAGTAATATGGTGCATCTGGTGTCTGGTCATCAGACTCCCTCTCCACCTTCAAAAAATGCTTCAAGACCCACCTATTCCATGAATTCCCAGGCTGGTGCCTCTTTACGTTTGCTGAACGTTCTTATGTTGCACTTCTGGTTTTTAAATATATTCTTTTTTAGTTATAAGTTGGTGTGTAGCTCCTGCTCCAACACTGTTTACACTTATACCTGGGCGTTCATTGGAAGCTCTACCTAGCTGCATTTACGCCTAGTCGATTCCTTGACAGCATGCATGCTGTAATGTGCTATTTCCATTGCCTGTGCATTGCTTTGGACAAAAGCGTCTGTTAAGTAATTTGTTTTTTTTTTTACTGTTGTTAATTACGTGGTTAGCAAGGAGCCAACATATATTCTCAGAATTGCATTTACTTGAACATGTGCAATAGCAGTGAACGAAATGGCTTCTTCAGATGCTTGTCAGATGTCCAGTTTCCAAACTCCTACATCCACACCAAAGCTTGTTTTTTTTTTCTTCTATCTGAAGTTTCTAAATTTTACCCTGGATTTCAGCTCACTATCTCTGATACCTTCAGGCCTCTCTATCTGTACATTCACAACCTCCCACACATGGTCCAACACTTCCTTCATTTGACCCTCACACTGACACTGATGTCTTCGAGGTCTGCCACACTAGCAGAGCCACCTCTCCCCTCTCATCTTCTTCAACTTTTTCCACACTCACCCCTGTATTTATTCACGCTATCAACACACAGCTCCAGACTGGTAATTCCCCACTACATTTAAGCAAACAAACTTAAGTAAATCTATTCACCACTATTCAGCATCCAGCTCTATCTATCCTTCCCTCCAGGAGACACCACAGTCTTGGCTCAGATTTCCATGTGCCTCGTTGAAATCGTAGCTTGGACAACGGATCACCACATCCAACTGGACCTTTCAAGGACTAAGCTTCTTGTCTTGGCTCTGGCAAATCTAAATTTCCATACAAAATCACTATCCCGCTTGGATAACCAACGTTGCCTCCATCCATGTTCTCTGGGAACTCAGGGATATTGAGATATCACTAGCTATCAGTTGATGACTACATATCAGCCATCTTACGATTTTGTAGATGTATTTTGTATAGCATCAGGAAGACGAGACTTTTTCTTATCAGAATGAGCAGCCCCATTCCTTATCTAGGTATTTGTCATTTAATGACTAAATGAATGTGACTCTGTAATGACAGCGTTGCCAGAATGAGTTGAGAAGCCACTGCAGATGATTCAAAATAGAGCAGTGCATCTGGTAGTCGATTCACTGAAATGATCCACCTCTTGTCTCCCACCACTGGTTCCCTACAGGTTCTCACATCAAGTTAATGTCCTTGGTGCTGGCTTTCAGAACTTATAATGGAATAGCACATACCTATATAATGTGGCTCATCTGGACCTACGTTCCATCTCAGCATCTGTGGTCACCTGGTGGTTTCTCTACCACATGAAATCACGTCTAGCACCATCTGTTTTTCATGCATGGTTCCTCAGTGGTGGAATTTAGCTCCTACAAGAGTCTCTTGGTATTATTTATTCAAAGAGATTTTCTGATGGCCTGATGTAATGATGTTATTGTATGGCTCTTGTTCCTGTACAGTCTAGCACTTGTTACTAGTCACTCAATGGAAGCTCAGCCTAGCACTTGTACCTAAGCTGGCTCCTTGACAGTTTGTCGTGTATTATCTGCCCCACTCGTATGTCACTCTGGACAAAAGCGGCTGTTAAATAAATGAATGTAAATAAATGTAAAAGTAGCACTGCAAATGGGAAAGGTCAGATCCTCCTACGTATTCCCAGACATGGTTTGATCTACAGGTTACATGACTGAGCAAAACCCTGGCAAATTCATTGCTGCTGGCCGTTGGCCACTTTAACGCAATTTATCTGGTCAGTAAATGTAAATATGCTAAGAAAAAAAACACAATTTATTCAATATATTAGAATATGTAAAAAATTGTGATACATTAAAACAGTAACAAGAACTTGTTTGTTCTCCAAAAAGTTACTGCTGTCTTGTTGGATGTCTACAACACAGATTTGGGTCCCTAACCTCGCCTATAGGGCAACCTAGCCATTTTCTGCGATTTGTTACATTCAACAAATACATGGGCATATTGGTTGGTAACTGCAAAGGCTGGAGTGACTTGGTGTTTTGAAACTGATAAGCGACACACTCTAAGGATCATAAAACACAAAAGTACTGTAGAATATTATAAACAATTGTTAACATTTCAAGCATCCCATTCATCCAACCACTTATATACTGGTCAGGGGGGCCTGGAGCTTATCCCAGGCAGCACAGAACACATGGTGGGGGTACACCCTTAATGGGACGAAGTCCTTTGTTAACAGTTATTGTCATTAATTTATCTCCAGCCACAAAATACGCACTGCTTATTCATCAACATAGTCGTTCAAACATCATTAATTAGATCACATCTCTTCCATAACACTCACACTGCTAATGGGCTTCTGTGATAGCATTTCTTGGATGAGGAACGAGCGGTGAAAAAAGCAGGTAGATTGTGGATGACCAGAGGAACGTCACATGGTGTCAGCTGCCTGTGCAAAACAATAAATGTCCCTGGTGTAATGAGGACTGGCAGAGAGGGAAGGAGGAAAGACTGGCAACAAATATAATTCCTGACTCCTCATCAACACCCAGGCAAAAGGTCAGGTAACCAGGCAGAGGCAAACAGATCCAAACCCTGATCCAAATCCACAGCCCAAACACAGCCATTAGTCAATACAGGGAGTTGGGCATGGCCGCATGGGCGAAACAGATGGGTGTTATTCAACGGATGTCTTACGTCTCATTCAGGCCATCAATGTTTATCATCTGGATGATTTATAAAAGGACCAGAAACAGATTTGATCTTCTAAAATAAAGCGCTCCAAATGTGTTTTGATTTTGTAAGATGAAGAGCTAGCTGTCCTGCAGCCTCGCCGTGATCGCAGCACCACGCTAGACTTCCCAAAAGATGCTGGTTGCTTTGTTTGGGGGTTGCCCATGGGGTATCTAACTCCAAATTAGACTTGACATTTCTCAGTCAAAGGCTATTCTTTTATCTCAATCAGTTCTGCTACAGTCAATCAATTTTTTTTTTCCTGTCACAATTTAACTCCAGCCACTGGGCCAAAGTTGGCGAGTCTCCGTTTGGGCTTTTCACTGAAAAATGTAACAGCAGTTGTGTATTATATAATGCCATTTTTTTCATCCTCTTTCCTGTCCCTGTGCTTGCATTTCTGAATCATCCGTGCCTCCTGGTCTCCCTTAGTCCCCCCCCCACCACGCTGCACTACATAATACACCACAAACGCAACACCAGGCCGTCATTATCCCCCCTTCCGTGGCCCCCATCATCACTCCCCTGTGTCCATCCTACAGTAATTTAAAGGTTCCATACGCCAGACATTCATTATCCCCCCGGAGTGATTGAGCCTTTTTTGTCCTTCCCTTGTGAGACTGCATGCCCCCCTGCACAAGGGGTCCCCTCATCACTCGAGATAAGGGTTATCTCCAGCATGAGTCACCATCTTTCACAGCTCGCGGAACACAGCAAAGTGCCGGAATGAAATGTGTTCAAGGGAAAAAAAAAAAAAACAAAGATGAAAAATTACATATAGTATAAAAGTTGTTTTTGTCTCATATTGTTCATTTACTTGTAAGTTGTAACTTTTCAGTGTGTAAGATATCAGCATGCAAAGTCTATTCTTGATGTTTCTGTGCAACATTGTGTTGAAAATAAATGAAACAGGCCGTACTTTTCCCCAACTAAATCAATACCATTTGGGAAACATACTTCTCTGTAAAAACACACACACACATACACACACGCACACACAATCCCGCAAACTGTGTGCCTAGCAACCAAATACAAGAACTGTGCGCCACTGATAACGCTGAAGTCCTTTATAGACGAGGCCACCCCCCCACACCCCCCCACAAATCAGTTAAAACATCTAATTCTATTACTGTTTCATAAATCCGAAGTGTTTCCTTCTTTTATTCCAAGCATCGCTTCTTCATAAGGCTTTCTGGAGAAAGCAAACTAGTCAGAAAAGTCTATTATACCCCCCAAGCAAAGGAGAACCGGACAACCTGAGGAGTAACCAACCATGTCGAGTGGATGTGTGTGTGACAGAGATACCAAACCATCAGCCGTGTCTTTTAAACATTCAGAAGAGCCGTCAGCCCCTGGAAGCTGCATTTACGCTTTTGACCAGTTTGACAAATAGTTACGTCCGTTTCATTATTGTGTCCAGCGTCAGAACTTCATTATTTTGTAAAACCAAGTGACCTTGACATGCTGTTTATTTTCTATATTCGTTTTGACTTCAGGGCTGTTTATGAATCGTTTAGACCGTTTAGGATTCGACTGAAGTTTCAGGCACAGGCTTAATGTTCCTGTGTCGCCTGTATGCCTTGGTGTCAGTACAGCGCAGGCACAGACAAAGAATGGATGGAAAACAGAGAATACTCATAACAAAGAGCCAGGAACCATGGAAAGAGACCTTGGGCTGAAACAGTGCTGTTCACCAACTTTGCTGAGAACAAACACAGCATCCTATCTCTGAGGACCACTGTCTTGTTAAGTGATGACTTCAATGCAAGTCACATCTCTGCTGCCATCCAGTCATGGCTGGGTGGCCAACGGCATGCACCTAGCAAACGGATTACACATATCAACATGCGCTTCTGGAGACAAAGAGGAAACATGTTTATAACATGCTAGATCGACTGCTCTGCAGATGATATATCTCTCCTGCAAGCCAGTCCCACAACTGTTGCTTAAATGAGCTTCACATGGATGCCCCGTAATTATCTGCACCAATGTGTCCCTTGCCATCCTGCTCAGCTGCCCCACTGAGAGTCCCTCAGGCAGCACGGGCAGCAGAAACAGACCTTCCATCTGCTCTTCATGATAGGCCGCTGAGAAACCTTTCCTGCTCATTGCAACCAGAGAGCAAACAGGACTCTGAGGGAGGGCGCAGTGTACAAACACTTCTGAGGGCACAAAGACAGGGGCTTTGTAATTAGCCATGCAATTTACAAAATGGCCAATTGCAGGGTGGTGAACCACGAGACACAATTTCCTTGTTTTCAAATGTCTAATTTGTTTATTTCAGACGTTTATTACCAAATATGCCACGCTTATAAAATTCAGTTATTATTATAATGACTGAGGACTGAACAGGCACTTTGGATTTTAATTTGCAGCCCGCATCCCAAATACTCAGTCACAGCAAAATGATCATGCCAGGATGGACAGTCAGGAGCACATGGCATCTGTACAGACAAGATTGTACAGTGAGAACAAGTATTTACCCCTGGTGGAGAGCTTCTTGGTGTTGATGATCTTGGCTGCATACTCCTGTCCCGACAGCACTTTCACACACCTTCGGACTATTGAAAAGGCTCCCCTGAGAAGATCAAACAGAGCAACATGTTGCACACTGGGAATGTGAACCTGTGAGTAAATGGAAAACAGTGGAAGAAGAGCTCTCCAAAACTGTCTCCATGCCATGACTTGGGGTAGCATCAAATGAATCTCTGTTTATATCAGACTTTTCTTTCAGTATTGACCATCATTTGACCATACCTGATAGATATCACTCTCAGTAGTATTTAACAAATAAGAAAGATAGGTGACCATTTGAGTTCAACAGAAGAAGCATTATCACAGGGGAGAATTACATTGTTCTGAGATAAATGGGGAGATTCTCCAAGATTCTGCAGGCACTTATTTTTGACGTCCAGGACACCCTTCTCTGAGACATTCAATCGTCTTTTTTTTCGGAGGATGTTGCTTTAATCTTGAATCATAGTTTTAGAAAACAGGCATCTCACTACAATTGGCTCTTTCCTTTTCGACAGCAATGTTTCTACTGACATGATGAATTTGAATGTGGGGTAAAGTTATGTCTGAGGAAAGCCTGGCAACACACAGGACACGACTGCTGGAGGTTGCATGGGAGATGATTGTTAAGGGAAATGCAGGTTCAGGGCTCTGGAACAATCCTTTTATCCCCTTTGACTAAAACATGTGACTCTGGGTACTTTGACATAGAAATGTCCATCAAGATGTAAGATGTATAAAATATACATTCGTTATACACAAAGAGATCATGGGGAATTAATATGCAGGCTACCAATTCTGATAGAGGAAATGAAAATCTTGCCTTTGCTGAAAGAATGTTTTTTAATCTTTTGTGTATAACTTGGATCTCACTGACATTGGTAGATGTTTAATGTCACAGTTGTAGATTCTGAGTTTAAAATTATCGGCACACTCTTTGAAATAATCTGTTCCTTCGTTTTTATGTCTGTGTTTATGAATAGTAGCATCGAAGTTTCTGGATGCGCCCAGCCATTCACCGAGGTTCTACACTGTGATTTCATTTCAAACGCAGAAGCCCTTGTCTGTACATACATCGACTTATGTTCCAGTGTATGTGGAACAGACAGGAACATGCATTCATAGTTCTGCTCGGAAGGATGAATTGGTATCGGGGTGAGCTGAGAGGAAGCCAAACCTACTGTAAGAGTGCGTCAGGTGATAAAGAGAAAGATCTTGTTCGTTTTCTCTGTCAGACGCTTGTTATTCCCAGAATCATTAGTGTAGCTTAGCTTTAACTAAGAGGAGAACAGTTGCCAAGTGAAACTAAATTACACATGTAATCACAGTCTAACTGTTACCGGAGTTCACTTTTAGTGGGGCATCTACAGAATGCTGGTAAGAATGTCTGATAATGTGTATAATTCGCTGCCTTCGTTCTGTGGCGTGGTACTCTCACCTACTGTCATGCTCCAGCTCTTTGCCGAATGTATTTAATTTGCTAGGGGCACACTTGGAGGGGTTGGTACAGGGTACAGTACCTCTGGCAGCTCTCCAGCAGGGCCTGGTACCTACCTGGCAGCGCTGTAAGTAACACAGCTCCTTGGCCTTGCCTCTCTACTCACTAATGAGAACGGAAACGACTGACCATATGTTTCTACTGGGGACCCCGGGTGGCTTGATCAGATACGCCCTTGATGTGAATGGACAGCAGTAGCTTAATATTCCCCTAAACCAGTCCCCCCCAATCCCCTCCAGCCTCAGGCGCTGCAGAGGGAATAGTGACATTAAATGGAGCATAGCCCTCACCGCTATTTCATTCCTCAGTGGCTTCTTCCAAAACAAGGCTGATATATTTTCTGTTTTTTTTTTACAGTGATAGCTGACATTCTGAGCATTAAAACCCTTTGGAGTCCCTCAACACGCTGGAAAGTACAGGTGCCTGTATGCTGGAGGCCTTATCTCTCAGTTTATCACTCTTGGTCTGCCTCGCAATGATTCAGTCTCCTAATTGGCCTGTTTTGTGAATTTTCCTCAGTCTACAGTAACGAAAGCGAATCATGGCTTTAGAGAATTCAATAAGCTCACTGGACAATGTGGAAATAACCTTGCCAGTTAAAGAAAACACAATTCTAAGAAAGAAAACTGGGTTTAAATACTAGCGCATCTACTTGGTAATTCTTTCTCCTGGAAAGCGGTTTGACTGATGTAAGGAATACTGTAGGCAGTTAAAGTGCAGACTATAATGAATCTGCCAATGGAAAGGGGATTTTATGGCTAATGCTGTCTTGTCGCTAAACACAGACCAGAACCAATAGAATGACAAGAACCAACGCAATGGTGGATAGGAACTGATAGAATGATGGACAAGATCCAATAGAATGATGGTCAAGAACCAATGAAATGATGGACAAGAACCAATGGAGTGATGGACAAGAATTAATGGGATGATGAACAGGAACCAATGGAGTGATGAACAGGAACCAATAGAATGATGGACAAGAACCAATGAAATGATGTAAAGGAACAGAGAGAATGATGGAGAAGAACCAATGTAATGATGTAAAGGAACAGAGAGAATGATGGAGAAGAACCAATGTAATGATGGACAAGAACCAATGGAGTGATGAACAGGAACCAATGGAGTGATGGACGAGATCCAATCGAACGAGTTAGGGAAAGTGCCAAGCAGAGCAGACAAGGGTCTGACCCACAGGCCACAGGAAGTCATCCTTAGGAATCAGTCTCATAGCCATAATTCTTTTCGGTAATAGATGTCACATCGCTCAAATAATACACGTCACACTGCACTGCACTGCTAGAAACCAAGTAACATGAAGAAAAGTGCCAGTTTGCTTCTGCGTGCAGAGACTATAGACACTGAAGCAGAACAGGAGTAGTGAGTGCAGCTGCGTCGATTGCTTTTATGAGATCGACATGTGACAGCTTGGAGGACGCTTGGTTATAAAATATTTCAGTTTAAGTGTATTGGATTGCCACCCCCAAATCGAATTACATAAGCATTTTTCCGAGGCTGGCGTGGGCCACAGGGGAGAGAGTGGGTGTAGCCTGGAGGAGCTGGAGCCAGCCGGGCCTGACGCTGCTTAAGTCCCCCCTGTGCTCTGCTCTGTTCCAATGGGAGGGGGGCAAACAGACTGGAATTAGGTGGAATTATTGCCTATTACTCACATATTACAGTGCTGAAGCCTGTGTGCAGTGCCAGAAACAAGCACTTTCATTTACTCATTTCACCCCTTTCACACACACACACACACACACACACACACACACACACACAGACACACACATACATACATATGTTTGTATTCATATCTTTGTGGGGGGGACCCTAATCCCAAAAATAACAACCTTAACCCCTACCCAGCCCTAACCTTAACCATAAGTAACCAAACAAAACACAAGACTTTGGCACTTTTAGTTTTTTGATTGCAGTCAAAGATTTTAATAAAATTGAGTTTTTCCTTGTGGGGTCCAAAAATGGTCCCCACAGTGTCAAAATGATAGGTTTTTATTACATTGTGGGGACATTTGGTCAATGTACAATGTAATATATACGTAACACACACACACACACAGACATAAAACATATCCTGTTAACAGCATCTGAAGAACGCATATATTCTGTGTGAACACACACTCAGACTCACATATGTGCACATTCACTCAACACAATCTTCAGAACACACACACACACACACACACACACTCACACTCTACTGGACCAAACTCGAGAACACACGTACACTGTATGCCCACAAACACGCCTCCTCTCACAATCTGCAAACACACACAGACACACATCCCAAAATTCCATACCTCTACTCTTACTCTGTAGTTTCAATTTGTGGGACAGAGCATTGAATTTGCCCAAATTGTATTAGGAACTGCAACAGTCTGTACAATAACCAATAAAGTCTCTCTGTTCTTGCAGATGTAGCCTTTAGAATAACATGTCAATCATTTGGCAGTGATGAGGATCCTTTTGCATGTTGCGTTTGCAAAGTTAACACGACTGTTTGATTCACATAAACCATAACTTATTTAATTGCGGCACACCTTGTGCATTTAAAACATTCTCATCTGGTCTCCCTTACAAATATAAGAATGCATCTCAAAATGAAGTTTATTTCGGCTCTTTCCTGGCAGTTTTCAGCAATCTGTCTCCGTTATTCTCATTCTGCTTTTGCTCTCAGTGTACAATCATCTTTGTCACAAACTTCTCAGTTACAAAAACTCCTGTCCTCTTTACGAAACCAGCATTCCGGGTTCAGCCTTGAAATGTACAATCTTCATTTCCAGAGAGAATCTCGCTAACTTCACCCCCACCTACCCTGCCTCCTTCTCCTACTTTAGTTAGGCAAGGCTTGTCAGTCAGCCTCTCAGAACAAAGGAATAATCTCTACCAAGTCACTATGGCTTCCAGGTTGGAAAAGGTACCCACTTCCTCTTCAAATTCAATGACAAAACGATACAAGTGCATAAAAGAGACGTACTTGCCCAATTCTTCAAACATCTGGTATTCGTCAGTAAAACGAGTGCAGGTGATGGTGGCCATACTGGGGATTGGTGAAGAGGCTTTGCAGGTCGCTGCTTCTGCTCTCGCTCTGCTTTGCCAGAGATGGAGATAGGTCTGAGCTGATAGAACACTCTGAGCAGAGCTTCTAAATCACTTTTCCGATCTCCTGAGCGAAAATAGAGGTGGGGGGATGCTGTGTGATTGACAAGTCTGCTTGGTGTTGGGCCCACCCCTCTGCCTGTATCTCCTCCAATCCCGGCTGCCTTTCTCCAGAATACACAGCCCGTTGTCATGGAAACTGCATCCCCAGTCACACACTTGTTCCACACAGTACGCCGCACTGGCTCACATTCACATCCATAAGTGAACATAAGAGCATACATACATACACACACACACACACACACACACAAAGTCACACGCAGCCAATCTGAAGTAATCATTATTTGTTTGATGTGTTCTTTTTTCTGGCTTATGCACAAGCCCACGTTTAATCTTTTATCAAAGGTACCTTGGTGCAATTACATACTAAATATCCGTCCATCTTTCAAATGCTTATCTAGTACAGGGTCACAGGGGTGGCCTGGAGTCTATCCCAAGCAGCATATGGCACTAGGCAGGGGTACACATGCCATCCATTACAGGGAACGCACACTTACACACTCTGGGCAGTTTAAAGACATGACATGGGGAGAACATGCAGTCTCTACACTGAGGTTCCCCAATTCCGGTCCTGGAGGGCCAGTCTGTAACACAGTTTTCAGATTTCCCTGCTCAGATACACCTACTAAACCTGGCAATTAGCTGGTGAACTGAATAAGCTGTGTTTGAGCAGGGAAATCAGCAAACTGTGGTGCAGACTGGCCCTCCAAGACTGGAAATAGGAAACGCAGCTCTATACCGAGGATTCAAATCTCACATCCCAAGATGAAAATGCTGCCCACTGAGGTACCCTCACACCATGTTCACCCATTTCAATACCAGTCTGGCAGGTATCTACTCTCTGCATTTAATCATCTTGGTTTTGGTCTAAAATTTCTTATTTATAAATGATCCCCCCCAAGAGCAGCGATTTAATCAATGACAGATATGAATAATCAGTAGGCCTCCATGCAGGGATGACCCAGTCTCGAGGGGACTTGTGATCATTCATAAGCTTCTCAATTCTAACCCCCAAAAGAGACTCCAGCACCGACCGAAGAAGCTGATTAAGCAGGGACTGCTTGATTTCCGTGGGCCTTACCCTCTTGTGGGCGCCGCGCCTGTGCGAATCGCTCACAGTAAACCAAAGTGACTCAGGAAAGCAGAACATAAGCCTGTGCTCTCATCAGACCTGGTAAAAGTCAACCAGACAAATGATCGCTGACGAGTCTCAGAGCCGCAGGAAATAGCATGCATTGGCCAAGTCTGGATTCTTGTTAAGACTTCATAAGCCCCCCCCCCCTTCAGAACACTGAAGCACACACCTGTGCACGGTCCCCTCGCCATCCTTGGAAAGCCAACCACCCACTGTCTCCTTTTATTTACACTCTTTCATAGGTCTGATTTCCTACACTTATTTTTTCGCCTGGTATGATAATGACATGTTACAAGGACATCGTTTTCCTTCGACCACAGTGGTTTTGAGGACTCAGATAACAGCGCCGGAAGCCACAGACCTCATCCCCCCACAATCCCCGATTCATCCAGCGCTTTCAGTCATCTGGTTGGGTAGTTCTGGTCCAGAAAGTAAAAGTCCAGACCAAGATTTTGTTTCAAGCAACCAGCTGAGTACTCCGTGACTGTGACTGTTTATGCTCAACTGGCTGACTGAAACAAAATCTTGTTCTGGATATTTACTCTCTGGACCTGAAATACCCACCTCATCCTGGGACTTATACCACCTGTCCAACCATTCAGGTAGCTGTGATTCATTCTGTACACTGACGATGTCACTGAGATCATGGCCAGGCTTCGACCAACACCCAACAGGGAACAGTTCCAAACAGTTCAGCTTCATCCTGAACTGGCATTTAGGCTCCATGAAACACGAGAGAAGTTATTTGACACAATGAAACACAAGGAAAATTATTTGAGCCTTTTTAAAAAGTGTCAGTGGTACAAAGGTTAGCAGCACTCATTCATTTTCCCACTTTACATCTGCTTTACATTCTCCATTACATACTCTATGTATGACAGTGAGCTGATGCTCTTTAAGAGTTCAGCATGTCCTCCAGCTAAATGTTCTTGAGGCGAATCAAACTTTGTGGTAGGATTGCACACACAGCCATGCTTGCAACTCCAAGACAAAAGGACTTCCAAGTGGAGAGAAATTACAGCTTCAAGGCAGATTAAGCATTTGTCCGTGAATTATAAATTTATGGGCATACATGTAGCATTTTTCTCAACTTCAGGAAACAAAACTGGAAGCTCATCACTGCGGCCCGGTGTCAGCCGTTGGAATTGCAGTTCAGTAAGACTCATGGCTAGAGCACCTTCTCAGATACTTCCAAGTAAAGACCTATCAAAGTATAAGAACTTTCGGTAAAAGCAGACAAAGTGATTGGAATATTTGTAAATAAATTGTAGGACAGGCAGGTTCTCATGCTTTGGTGGAAAATGGGAGGGAGCCTTTGTCTCAGTTTCCCATGGGCTGATTTTATTTTTGTAGCATTTAAAAAAAATTTGTTTTTACATATAGCGTGAGAATGTGTAAATAAACGTATGACATTCGTGTACTCACACATAGGGGACATAGCATATCCGTGAGTGTACTTTGTGTGTGTGCATCATGGAATGCTCTTGACTTACACACATGCCCATGTCTGCTTCATGTGAAAGGATTTATTCATGAACATTCAGGCTACTGGGCTGTACAGTAACATGTGCAAAACTGAGGTGCTTTTCCTAAATGCCCAAAGCTTCCAGACAAAGCACTCTCAGCCTCTGCAGGTCTCTTTTTGCAGACAGGGCACGTTTGTAAAAGCATCATGTTGGTCTCCCTGTATAGATAAAGACTTTACAATGTTCAGAAAGATCGGCCATCAAGCATCGGCTGTAATAACGCCTACAACTGCAGGGAGGAGAAGAGGAAGACAGAGGGGAAGCTGTGGATTAGACCTGGCCCCGGAGACACCCAGGAGAAATGGCGAACTGGGGCATAAACTCATTCAGAATTTCAATGCTAATCAAAAAAACTGTAGCAGCTCCTCTATAAAGACAAAGAATAGGGATAATCAGACGTTAAGCATTTTAAATCTGGAACATCAGTTTCACTGTAGGATACCAAAGGATTCTACTGAGCTCCAGGCAATTCATTGTTTATCCTCTGTTGCCACCCCATTGGACACAGTCATTTACACATATACACAAACATTTTCACACAAAAAAACCCAGTTTGGCTTATTTCTCCTAATGCTTCTTCCCTCTCCCATTCCTGAGCTCAAGCAGGGAACTGCAGTGTCAACAGTGATTAGAGATTCCAGAAGGCTGGTCCTCCCCGAGAACAAATGCAGCACGCACACACACACACACACATACACACAATGCTGCCCCTGCCAATGTTTACTGAAGGGAGATGTAGCCAGTGTTCATTCGCCCCATGTCACCAGCACTGAGCTTCCAGTGTATGCCAGGAGAGTGATAAGACACATACCAGGAACCCCGCTGGCCAAACGAATCATTCTCCAAGGCTCATTCATAAAGGAAAATGAATATCAAACAAATATAAACTTCTGTTCAGGAAGACCTGCATTTACGCCCCGTCCCTGACATGCTGCAGAGATGTCATTTGCTTGTTCCCAACAGAAACCGTCAGGATCGACGAGGGGGAAACATGGCCAACATTTACTGCTGGTGCCTGGTGCTGTGGACAGGGATTATGACCCAAGCTCAAAGCAACGTGGAAAACAAGATGGCAGGATGGTGGCGAGATCTACCTGGTGGCAAGATCTGCTCTGCTCAGATCTTTCCAGGGACACTCAGATCTAAACGTCGCTTCAGATCCTGGTTTTTCTATCTGTGGAATCAGGACACTGCCCTCTCTTGGTCAGTACCCACGTAACGCCCACTGTTACAATCACACAATCGGCAGGGAACATGAGCTTTCCTCATGCTGCCAGTTGGAGGGAAAAGAGTCAACAAAGAGCATGTGTGCTTTGGTCAAGTTTGCCATAATAAATGGTCTGTCAACTAGCTGGCGGGCGATCTGGATTATTGGACCCTATGTGGTCTTTGCTGCAAAATTATGTGCTTTTAGATCTACTTTTTCCTCAGTGGGCTCTTATAAATCACCCCAGTTCTGTTGCTTACATAACCAGTAATTCAGTGTAAGGCAATCAAGGCGAAGAGACCTGCGAGAGGGGTCTGAATCAAATTAACCGTTTTTTGCTTAAGCTGGAAAGAGATGTACTTCGTGGTGAACACATTTTGCATCCTGGTCCAAATGCTGCAGGGAATACATACCTGACCCAAGCACAGTAAACAAGTTAAACACAAGTCTTTGTTTTGAGCACCATTGTCTGAGAGCCATTGTGTGGCCAGCAGGATAGCTTGTGGTCCCTGCATTATTTAAGGGCAGAAAGGGACCCAGACGGAACACAGCATTTCCAGATTTTTTTATTGCAAGAGTCGGATCCATCTGTTAATACAAGACACACAATCATTTCGGGTGTTTTCTGAAACACAAAAGGCTGTGAATTATGATCAATACTCTCCGGCTGCTTTGTCAGTCCACCGGGTCGTCACTGAAAAGATACCATAAGTAGAATTTGACCTCAAGTTCAACAAAACATGAATCAGTAAAAAAAAAAGATAGTTTTTTTTTTTTAATAGTTGTGACCAATGACAGTTTACTACCTAAATAAACAAGTACCTAACTAATTCAGTGTGTACAACCAAACACCATCCTGTTCCCCTTTTCACATAAAACATCCACGTTGTAATGCTTCAGATTAAAGTAACATTTTTAAAAATCACAAAACCTGCAGGAGTTTATTGATCCACACTGACGAAAAATACATCTGAATTGGTTTAAGGGAAAGTGTTGGGGACGCTCCAATTTTCCAACTCATAAAAAACAAATCTTGAACATAAAACAAGGGACAGCCCTGTAGTTTAAGGTCCCCTGGAGGAACCTTACGGTACTGCGGGGTGACCAGTGAATTGCCTGATAAAGTTTTAGCACATTGTGTTTTGAACTTTCTGCTTTGCTTAGAGGAGACCAGCCCTAAAGTTCCTCGCTATACTGCTCCTTAATTCATTTATCTGAAATACTTAAATAGGAATGGAGATTTAATTTAATGTGCTATAATATCAATGTTTTAGGCTTAGAGGCATAAATGTGAAATCACAAATCAAATCCAAAAACCTGAAAACCATAGTGAACTGTGCACAGAAAATGAATTCACCTCCGATATGTTAGTGTCATTTGATACAGAGTGACTGTGAGCGCTTCCCAGCTTGTCACCTGTTTCTTTTCACTTCTGGTATAGCTAGTGAGTGATTCAGAGTCATGCAAGGAGAATAGGGTTTCCTACAGTGTTGGGTGCAAGCATACCTTCTTAGACAGAAAATGGAAATTTGTTTGGAAGAAGCAGTCAGAGTGATTTGGTGCCCTAACTCACTTTGCTGCAATTGTATTTAATGTTTCCTGCTTTCATGCAGCTGGTATTTTTTGCCCATTTCCCTGCCCCTCCTGTGCCAGCCGCACTGCCAGTTTTCACCCGTTAGTTTCTCTTGGCCCACACATGCTGTGTTGTCAGGGTTTGGATGATGGAATTGGCACGATGTCATCACCTCTCCATGAGCCTGGCCACTTTCCCATATCTCAACCAGCCAATCAAGGTTCACTCCAACCGTTCATCCAAGTCCATCGGACAGAGAGTAAGCTGAAGTCCACATTTCATAAAATCATACGACTCTTTGCCATCTTAATTGTTATTCTGACTGGCCAGAGACGTCATGGAATTCCACCAATTGCATCTTCTGCTGGCAAGGGTCAGCCTGGCTTTGTTTGAGGTGGCGCCCCTAAAAGATATCGTCTCCAATTGCATAAAGCTCGCTTTCAAATTGTATCTTTTAATTAGTAGCAGGTCAGTAAATATTAATTTTTCATGAGTTTACTGGACTTTCATATTTTATTCCAAAAAAAACATTAGTGCTCAGCTACTAAGCATATTATGTAATAAGCATGCATATACGCTGGTATTACCATCAGTTAAGTCAGGGTTAGGCGAGATTAATGTGCTTGTTTCTATATCACTCACAGATCACTTGTGGTCATGAATACAATCATATTATCTTATTAGTATTGCGAGGTCATGACGACCTTGTACTTGGACGTACATCACTGTGACCTCTCCAAAGGTATACAAAGAAATTACATCAAAGCAGTTGTCTAGCGAAATGCAAAGCTGATGCCCTTTAGAAATTTCTGTATGGCATAAACTCTTTCATTTGGTTAATACCCAGGTCTCTCATCCAGGGTATCTCCTGCCTTGTGGCCTGGTTCTGGGTAAGTACAGGATGGATGGATGGATTGGTGGAAGTAACATGTCCTGTGCTTTGCCTCTGAGTTTCAACTCTGTACCTCAAGGGATGGAGAACGCATTGTAATTAACACCTAACTTGCAGTCAAATGCCAGAAGAATTGATTTAACTGTCAAATCATGACTTTATTAAAGCATTTAAGATGTGAAATTTAATGAATATCAGCTCATCATGGGGGGCTGGACTATAGTCTGTAAAGAACATGGTATTGTGCTCCCATACCTTCAAGAAGCCTATCTAGATGCTCTCAAAGAGGTTCTCATCCCTTCATGTTGTTTCTCATGCTCTTTTCCGGGGCTTGACTTGACGGACCCAAGGACTGGGGATCCAGGGAGGAGTCGAGAGAGAGATTCCCTTGCTGGAGTCAGTTACTTGATCCCAGGAGAAGGGAAGTGTTAGGAAAATCATACTGCCAGGTTTCCACTGGCAGAGCAGGCCACCTAACTGAAGCCAGCTGCAGCACCGGTGCCCACATAGGAATGTGCCAGCCTCGGGTGCCACCTCACAGCCATTTCTGTATGGATTCACAGCAAACTGCCGCCACAGCACTCTTTGGTTAATATGTCCAGCACTGGTTCACTGGTCTTGCTTAGGATGACAGATTTTATTTTTTATTTTTTTAGATGATGGAAAGCAGGCGGTTTCACAGGAGCGGTTCCATTTATCGTTCCCATATTTACGGCTCTGTGATGAGTTTTCCTTTCCATCCCTTGTCATATATATATCATCATTCATTTTGTTATTAAAAAAAATTCGGGCAATCTGACGAAATTATTAATAAGGCTCATTTCAGCAGCGGCTGCAGCCTCGAGGTATTTTTCGTTCAGGGTTTGATGAAATTCAGCAAAGGAACAATGTTTCCCCTCACTGACCTTCGGGAAGAAACGAACAGAACAGCCACTGCTGAAAATGAACCTTTGCAATGAGGCCATTTGCAGGGAATGACGACGTCGGGAGGATAATTTAGAGATTTCCAAAATGCAAGTCGTCACGTTTTCATATTAGGAGATTAAACAACTGGAAGATTTTCTGATGGAGAAAATAAGAGTGAAAATTAATTTGAACACAAATGTCTCTGAAATCAGAACTAGCCGCAGGCAGATCAGACGAGCTCAGTGTGTCATTCCAGCAGGTCTCACAACATTCAAGCGATGCCACATGCCGCCGAGCCAGTGATGGATCCCTATATAACGAGGGTCATGCAGAGTGGACTGGACTGGAACAATCAAGGTTCTCTCATTCAGGTTGGGGTGTGTGTGTGTGTCACCTTTAATTGGTGCAAAAATACCTGGTTTGAGCTTGCCTGTGCTTGCTGGCTTAGTTATTCTATCATAGGTAAGATTTATAAAAAATATATATTTAAAAATATGCCATATACCTATATGTTCAAGTTCACGTTATATTTAACCCCTGTGTATTTTACTTCTTCTGTTCTAAATTCTAGATTCTATAGAATTTATCCTCATTTTGGAAATGGACTGGGGTCACTTCGACCCCCAAAATAACACAGGGGTTAAAAGATGTATAACTGCATGATTTATTAGTCCAGTGCATGATGCAAATTTTGAAACAGACAAAATGAGGCACTAGACTAAGTTGTGCAACTGGCCATATAAAAATGCGATGGTGGACGTTGTACTATTTTGTTGCATTTTGAAATAACTGCGTTTTCTGCTAATTTTCTCTGTGACATTTCCTGAAACATCCGGATTGAACCAAAGACAGAAGATCATATAATAAATGATAATGTTATGCTCACATTTAAGTCCATCCACAGTAGCAGAAGAATCCATGAAGAGCTCCAGGCACTGTGGATTAACCCCCAGCGAACTGCTGACCGTGATGCTGGGAGCCTCACAAAAGGACCGACACGAGCTTCAGCATGTTAAAATCTCAGATACGCCAAGCCCAGATTCCCAGGGATTTCATCTGTTTGAACATCACCATGACTGACAGATCATATTGGGCTGAGTCTTTGCACCCCTTAAATCTACTTCCTTTGTACTTAAATATATGCCATTTCCTAGGTTTTCCAGAATTTAATGATGAATCAAACAGACACCATAAAATTGAGCACACAGAGAAAACAAGCCCTATAAATCACTTCAGTGTAAACACTAGCATAAATAAGACTCCTACAAAGTTCTACACGACAAACAGCCGGCTCAGAAAATGCCTGTTGTCGGGATCTGTCTTTGGATGAACTTGGTTAAAGCAGCTAAGACATGGTACTGAAACACACTCAATGGGAGAGAATCTTGTTAAAAAATGTCCATCTATAATCTGTTGGATATGATCCTGGTGTTCAGTTTCTTGAAAAAGGACCTTAGTTTGCAAATCTTACACTTCTTGGCTTTCATCCTCTTGCGATAGATCTCACTCCAGTTATCCTCCTCCTCCTCGTCGCCCGCCCATGGCACCCACGCTCCTCCATGGAGCTCGGGGTTGCCCCTAGGATCCTCTGCCGGGTAGCGCACGGGGATGGCGGTCCGGTTGTAGTAAGCAAGGCGTGCCAGGAGCTGCTTGACCACGTCGGGCCGTTGACTTGAGAGATCATAGCGTTCGTAAGGGTCTCGGGTGATGTTGAAGAGCCACACTGACTTCTGGATGTCTGTGTGCCGCTCCAGGTTCCACCAGCTGCCTGGGAAGGTGGCTAGCATCTGTGGTGGGATCCAATCGCCATAGCCAGGGTCTCCGGTCAGCAGCTTCCAATCCCCAACACGGATGGAGGCCTGCACAGCAGTGTTCCAGATGCGGTGTCCTTCCTGCCAAGAGCCATGCTTGGCGTGATTGTAGAGGGGATCAATGTTATGCAGAATCTCATGACGAGGAGATTGCTTCCCCATGCTGATGGCTGGCCATACATTGTAACCATCTAGTCTCTCATTCTTCGAGATATTGCCTCCTGCCAGAGTCACTAATGTGGGATACCAGTCAGTGATGTGGACCAAGGCCTTGCTCACGCGACGCCGGCGGTGCAGCAGCGGACTGTGGACAAACCCCAGCCCGCGGATGCCACCCTCCCAGTAGGTGCCCTTGCGGCCACGCAACGGCCAATTACTCCCTCCGAAGAACGGCTGTCCACCGTTGTCTGTGGAGAAGACGAGGACACTGTTCTGGTAGTAGCCGTACTTGCGCAGTGCATAGGTCACATTTCGCACAGCCTCATCTACTACAGACACCATGGCGGCGTATTTCCTGCGGGCCACATTACCCATTCCCCGATACTGGTAAATGTATTCCTTAGGGGACTGCAGGGGGGTGTGCACAGCCTGAAAGGACAGGAAGATGAAGATGGGCTGCCGGGGGTCATGGCTGGCCAGGATCTTGCGCACCCTCTGAGTGTAGAGGTGGGTGGAGTACTTACCCCCCTGGCCCCAGGCTACGGCCTCCCCCTCGTGCAAATCAAAGCCGCACATCCCAGGTCCGTCGCAGGACTCATACGTATAGTAGTCCACGCTGCCCGTCAGCGAGCCGAAGTAGGTGTGGAAACCTCGGCGTGTCGGCAGGCACTCTTTCTTGTAGAAGCCCAGGTGCCACTTACCCACCATGTGAGTGGCATAGCCTGCCTCCTGCAGCTTCTGGGGCAGAGTCACCTGGTCCAGGGGCAAGCAGTTGGGCTGGCGAGGGCGGATGATGGAGTGCTGCAAGCCAGTGTGGATCTGGTACCTAGGCCACATTATACGCTCATTAGTATTACTGTCCATTCATTCATAAAAATGAATTTCACACAATCAGTTCAGAAATTCAGTGCCAGTCAAAAGTTTGGACACACCTACCCATAGAAAGATTTATTCTCTACATTTTAGAATAATTATTAACACCTCAGAACTATAAAATAATATATTTATTGAATCATGCACTGACCAGAAAAGAAAGAAAAAAAATGAAAGAAAATTAAAAAAAAAAATTCAGCTCTATGGGTTGGGACTCAGAAGGTTGCTGGTTCAAATGCCTGGATTGGCAGAGTGATCCCGCCATTGGGCCCTTGAGCAAAGCCCTTAACCCCAGTTACTCCAGGGCCTGGCTGACCGTACTGTCTCCTCTACGCCAGTTTCATGAGGCGGCCTCCTGGGATGCTTCTCCAGCTCTCCTGAAGGAGGTCCTACATAAATGCTGAGCTCTCATTGGCTGCTTTTCCTTCACTCTCTGGTCAGACTCCTCCCAAACCATCTCTACTGTGTTTAGGTCAGGTGATACGGCGCTATCGCTCTTCTTTGTAAACGGCTTGGCGTGTCCAAACTTTTGACTGGTACTGTAGATTAGAGACAGCGATGACTGAACCTTACCCTGAACTATTTATATTACATGATATTAATCACTATAATACATAAAGGCCATTTACACAAAACAAATAATTGAAAAATGCCTGAGCATATATCCAGCCCAACCCAATCTTTTGTAAACCAGACTGGTCCAGAAATGGTCTGGAAAGATACACTCCATATCAAGATGGACTTAAGTGCTTAAGGGATTTTCACAGCCTTTAGTTACCAGAGTAACAGAGATGGATCTCAGATTTCCACTGGCACAAAATCAACTTCCCTTGAATAAGTTTACAGTAAGACTGCTAACGATTGCACATTAACAGGCTTACGCAGCCCTTTGCCCAGAACAGCCCACAGCTGGTTTCTTTTGAGCTGTTACTCTCACGGCTCAATGTTTTGTTTGACAAGACACACATCTCAAATCCACAGCCAAACCTGCAAACCAGACCTAAACCAAACGCCCAAGCACACCCTCAGCTCCCAACAGATGCTAATTGACTGATTAAATCGGATACCATCACGCAAAGTAACCGAATACACACGTTTCACAACCAAAGGCAAATAACTAAATATACATCAATGGCATATTCAAGGTAACACTGTCACTATAAGTGTTTTATCTAACTTCTTTATCTAACTTCTTCCCAGTATGTAAACGCACATTTCCCTTCCAATGAGAGAGCATTTACTTCATTCACTGACAGAAACAGCTGGTATCAAAATTAATTTGTACAGAACAGCTTCGTCTCTTTGAACTCGGCCTGTTTTAAAGCGTTCCTCTTCAGTGACTCACTCCTGTGAGTGTGAGGCACAAACCAGGTACCCACAGCCCCCCGCTGTACTGAAATTCCCTTTCAATTGTTCAGCAATTCATAACAGAAGAGTCCGCCTCTTCACTACATGTAACAAAAATGCCTGCCGCACACACACAGCCTTCCAGTCAATAATGATGTCACAATGAAGGAGGGTATCCCACAGGACCAGCTCCGACTATAGGTTCTGCCGATTAAAATCCCTTAAAGTCATTTTTATACATTTATGGCTGGAAAGACACACTGAATGTCCCTGAAATTGTGGTGAACTTGATCTTCTGGGCAGTTAACAAAAGCATGGGACACAGGACCTGGAGAATGGAAACAGACATTTTATCATCAGCCCTTAAACAAAACATACAGTGAGAAAAGAAAAGTCTCTCTCTCATACATTCAGAGAGAACTTACTTAGACAATTACCAACTAATTATAGGTGACCAGTGGAGCATGTTCCTTTAATCTCACCCAACCCCCAAAAACACACACACCTGCCCTGTATCTCGCAAAAATCCTCTCTCTCAAACACGCTTATTTTGCCAAACACACCCAAATGCTACTCTAACCACTAAAAGGCACTAGTGCACCTGCTTTCAGAACCCAACCATCCTGCAGAGCACAGAAAGTCTCATTTGGCAGCAGACAAACCAACGAACCAGGGTTCAAATTTTGTACCATGTACTGTATCCATTTCACATTCTGAGGGGGGAAAAAAATCTTGTTCTGGTCAAAAGGCTATTGTGTCCAATGAGTGCATCTTGTTTTACTGGACTTACAGTAGTGGGGGCTTCAGGCTTATGGAAAGCTGCATAAACGTGCGCTTTGTGTGCACCGGTGAAAATGAGGCTACTTACAGGCATATTAAACAAAAAGATACTTCGGTGAGTTTTTTGGCTTTAAAAGGTCCCCTTTCTGACCTACCCTAGTACTCCCACAGCAAGCTATTGGGCATTCAGGAAAATGAGTGAGGAATCACAGTGTGACACTGACAGGGAGCACGGCTTACGCAGTATGCTGACCCAATATGCTGCATTACTGGGCTTAATTTGGATATATGGGAAAATGTGTGCAGTCTGCAGATGCAATGGCATCCCATTCAGGAGGATCTACCCAGCCCTGACCTTAAAGCTCACAGTGCTCACGTGACGTAATAAAGAATTCTGCTATTAATTAAAACAGTAAACATTCCAGTAACCAGTAACAATACTAGCCCATTGATTGTAAACAAGTTTTTATTCCACTGTCAAGTATTCTGCAACAAAGTTACTGCTATAAGAGGTTCCATGACATCTATCTTTTGCTCTGTACAGAAGTTACACAACCAACAGGAAATTATCTTTAGTCAGTCACTCTGGGGATGCAGTCACTTCATTTTATATTCTTCCATACAGTCATCCATCTCCTAAACACTTATTCCATACAGGGTTACCTAAGCCACAAGGCAAGGGCACACCCTGGGTGGGATGCCGGTCCACCACAGGTCACGCAATCACGCACACTGTGGGTAATCTACAGAATCCAGTTTGTCTTACAGTGGGATGAGACCGGAAGACCCAGAGAAATCCCACACGACACAGGGAGAACATACAAACGCTACATGCACATATTGGGGGGGGCAAGGGGGAACAGTAGGACTCACCGCGCCACCCCATAATCCACGCTCTGGCTAATAGTAACCGAAGAGGGCACACCATGATACTTAGGTCATCATCCTGAACAGCCTTTTATGGTAATGTGATGACATCATGCTCCACTGTCTGACTGCGAGGAGCAGCTACTGAGAAAACAGCCCCAGCGCATCTGCCGAGCGGCCGAGGGGAACCACCTCGTTCAGCCATCTGGCTATCAATCAACCCAGCAAACACATGGCACCTGGACACTTTCAAAACAGACAACGAAACGTTTAAATGTAACACCTTTTGTTACAAGCCAATATTCAATTTGGCTGAATTCCAAGTTTTATTCTACAACAGCAAGATTACTTCCTGCAATCGCTTGGCTATCCAGCGCTGTGCTTTCCAAAGAAAATGAATGTTTCAGTGCTCTATTTACTCAAGACATGACTGCACTCATATCTGAAAATAATTTTTTTAAATGAGCTTGTGAAATCATAGATGCAAGCTGCGGTTCCACTGACCATGAAGAACAGCATCAGCACCTCCAGAGATATAAATATTGCACCTGCCTGAACCACTTACTAATAATTTTCGCATAATAAATATAGTTAATGGTTAGGAGTAAGCAAGCTCTTTTACCACAACAGAAGCGTGACTCTTCAGTCAATGGACCATAACAGCCACTAACCCCCGTGTCATCAAAAGTAGAACCTAACGATTTATTTATAATGAAAACTAACATCTAAGTTGTTACATTAGTAATGATGTTATAGTTTACTTGTCCTCTTGAAAGAAGTCGTGAGTTCAGTAAAGACACTGCAAAAATTGTTTATCCAAAGATATCTGTCCACAAACTCAGCAACTTAACAGAAGAGTATTTTAAATCATCAAAATTACTCCAAAAGGGATAATTCTCCTCATTACTTCCACGATGGCTGTGAGAGCTATGTTATTTTAAACATATGAAACCCAGTTTTATAGGGTTGATGCACTTATCCTGCATCTCTGCTTTTCATAGTTACTGAATTCTGATAAATTTAATAAGTTAGTCATGACACTTGCCACAAATCACTTGAATGGTTTGTCCTAATGACTCATAAATTAGCCTAGGAGAAGGCTTTACATCAACAGGATGAAAGGACTGCTGGGAAAGTAAAGTGCTTTGTTGAACTGACGAAATTTTATAGGATACCAGCAGCTAGCGTTAATCAGCGCCGGTCAACAATATTACATGAGTGACCACGGCATGTAGAGTTTTACTAGAGAAGCTGTAAACTTTAAATGTTCATTGGATACCACAGTGGATTAATGAAGAGCCATAAACGTCCTGAAGTTAAAGTACAAATCCATTAGCTTGTGGAGGACATACTTACAACATCTATTTAATTTCAAACAAAGCGAAGGCCAGACTGGAACTAATCCCTAAGTATAATATTTTATATACATACACAGATACTTATATTATATATATATATATATATATATATATAATCTCCACCTCCACCCACTTGTCCTATTCAGGATCGCAGGGGTCCGGAGCCTATCCCAGAGGCTACAGGCACAAGGCAGGGAACAAGGCAGGATGGGGCGCCAACCCATCGCAGGGCACAGTCACACACTCACACCATACACTCGCATAAGCATACCTATGGGCAATTTGGCAACTCCAATTAACTTCAGCATGTTTTTGGACTGTGGGGGGAAACTGGAGTACCCAGAGGAAACCCCACGACGAACGACACTGGGAGAACATGCAAACTCCACACACGCAGAGCCATGGCAGAGACTCGAATGCGGGTCTCAGAGGTGTGAGGCAACAGTGCTAACCACTGCACCTCATATATACACACTGTATATATAGACATATACATACGTACCTGTTACAAACAATCCTATATGACTAAGATGGATGAATTTCTTATTTACATCTTAATTGTCAAAATTTCAACATTCTGAAAAACCCAATCTAAAATAAGGTTCCTGATCTCAGGCACCTTCGTATTACTACCAAAAAGGATGCAGTCGGTGTGTAACCTTCGAGAAAAGGAAGTATATCTAAAAACATATTTAAAAATACAAAATAAATTTAAAAGAAAATAGGTTCTAGCACCTCCAATGACTAAAAATAATGGTGTTAGTCAAAACTATACTGTATTAATAGAATACATCGGTGTTTGCACTTAGGCGAGGCCAATTGTTATGCATATTATTGGAAAATTCATTGGGATGCATTAATTTTGCTTTATTCAGTTGCTCCGGGAAGATTATTTCATTGTGGTAAAGTTTGCCTCAGGCACAAAAGTTGGTTACAAAGAATATTTGTTGTAATAAAGATAATGAATGGTTACCATTTCCCTTTAGAAAAGCCATTACTAATGCATTCATCTTAATTAGATATATTTTACCTGGTTAGGGTTCAGGCGACGCCGGACTTACCTTCCCGTGATCAGCTGACTGCGGGACGGCGTGCATATGGGCTGGATGTAGTAATTCTCCAGCTTCACCCCTTCCGCTGCCAGCTTATCCAGAGTCGGCGTTCGGATGTCGGAGTCGTGGTAGCCGATGTCGTGGAAGCCCTGGTCGTCCGTGAGTATGAAGATTATGTGGGGCGGCTGTTTAGATTTCAGCACAGAGCCCTTGTGAGTGAAATCCGAAATAGGCTCATTCTCCACCTGGTTGGGCTTCACCCAGTCCCAGGAGAAGTAGCCAAAACTTAGTAAACTGACTAATGAAAACCCGGTGAGAGCATAAACTGCCATGGGTTTGCTTTCGGTTCCTATATAATGTATCTAAAAATGCACTATGGAAAACTCATGCAGGGTGCTATAACTCTGCGATACGGGTCCCTTTCCCAATCAATTACTGGGAAAAAACAGACATCGCTTTTTCTCTATTCTTTTATTTAACAAACGAGAAACCCGTCGCTGTCGGCATGCTTCGTCCTTAATCAAAATCATCCCTAAGAGTGACAATGTATAAAAGTATGCTGACAAAGAATAACGGCGCTTATAAGGATCTGGTGGGAAAAGCGTGTCTCATTAGCGGTCCAACAGAGCTTCCCTGCAGTTGGAGGATCCCCTTCAAACTTTATCCCCCCCCCGGTCCACCACCCATTGGCTGGCTTAGTACCGCCCATTGAAATACGGCTCGACCAATAGAAGTGCAGCGTTATGGACCGCCCCGCCCCCCGCCCCGTCATGTTATGATAGCCGCGCACCTCTTTCACCGTGCAAAAAAAGGCAGCGCGACTTCAGAGTTGCGCGACGCTGGAGCAGCTGTTACACATGCGAGTGGTTACACAACGCGATCCCCATCCACCCACGGCCAAGTGTTGCGTGATGTCCCTGGCGTTTGCTTTCGCTTATCATTATCCCTAGCTTTTGAAATATACAAGACGAAGAGCTCCGTAAAACGTTCTTGAACAGCAGGATTAAATAGCTGTTAAAAAGGTCTCACAGATGTTTCGAAAGCCTTAGTGCGCAGCCTTGCAGAGGTTTCACAATTTTGAATTGTTTCTTTGAAAATCAGCGTTAAAACTGTGTATTCTTTAGAGGCTGGATGTGTTTTTTTTGTTTGTTTAAATTAGGTATACATGATAATAGATTATAGCTTCCAGTGAATTTGTTCAGAATTTAGAAGAGAAAAATATTTTTGTGCTATGCATCTATAATCATTAATTAATATACGGATGGGCAAATGTAATTTAAACGATAGATGGAGATATAGCTTTGGGGACAGAATGCATTTTACAAGGCAGAATATTTTTGAAACAAATTTAGCAGTATTGGTCTAAAAAAATTGTAAGTGCAAAATGAATCAAGCAAACAACAGTATAGTTTAGGATGTATAAACAACAAAAATAGAACATGATGTTTCATAGTTTGCTTGTTTATCTGTAACACCTGGGCTGGTCGCGGTAACTCGGTAAAGTTAGTATGGGATAGCGGGACACTAACTGGGGAGTGATGTGAGCGCGGGGGCCACGCTTTGCAAAAAGTGCTGCTCTTCGCTGATATTAGGTTTAACTGTTTGAGTTTTTTATTTGTCTTTTCACATGTCGTCTGTATTAGTCATTGCTAACTGTGCGTTTATAAACTCATTTCTCTTGAAGATTACAACTCATTACTCTTTCAGAAGTAGCATGTGGCACCTCTACCCAGGAACACGAAAGAGCTTCCTGTGTTTTTTTTCACATTATGCTATAAAAAGTGCCAAAGGGCTTATTTGTTGCTGTACAAGAAAGTATTCAGATACATATGTGGTGCTTTATTAAAGTGTCCACAGAAGGACAAAGGCTGTGAAATGGCACTCAGGAATATAAAGAGTCTCCTTCAGAAAGTCCCCTGATTATATGAGCAGAACTGCCCATTCCTTTCCTTTCCTGTTATCAGTTCTGGAAAATAAAAATACCCATTTTAAGCAAACAGCTGGGATGGGCCAAATCTCGGCTGTGGAGCAGTGAAGATGTAATTTTTATTGTCTGTGTGACAAGCCATACTGTGTTTATATTTCAAAGTTTGACGTTAGCGACTGGAAGTGGGGCTAATGGGATGCACCACAGAGCACCTTAAATCTTTTGAGATGTTCAGTGGGCTGTAAGTTCTTTCTCTCTGTCTCTCCCACCCACCCCACCACTCTCTCTGTGGTTGTAAATCTGTGCAGATCCTTCCATCCACCACAGCTCCTGACAGTCGTTCGACATGCTGCACTACTGCCCTAGTCTTTTTTTGTCTGAGGAGGACTTGCCAAATTAATCAACAAAATCAATAAAGGGCCCCCCCAGCTGGACCCCCCCCCCCCCCCGTAACATGTGGATGATGTTATGTAGACCGGAATATGGCATTGGTTATAAACAGAAACAAACTCTGGTCTATATGAAATGTAACTGTCTCTTCCTCAGGAAACCTGATTCAGGAATAAGCTTTCGGTTTTGAGGAATGTTTTCCTGTTTCTTTTTATATCTCTTTTTTTTTACCTTTGCATGCTATTTTATGCTCTTGCTCTGTGTTGCTGAACTAACAGCCGGTTGAATGTGAATAGGGCAGGGAGTTCATCGCACTGCGTGGTGCTCATCGGACATGAAAGATCTAAAACTGACTATATCCTCCAGCACTGGACCCCAAAGGTGTGGCTTACTGAGGTTACAAAAAAGCTTACGTCGAGCACATGGTCATGGTAAGGACTTAATTTTCTCTTTCGAGGGGAAATGATTTAAGTTTGTCTAGACTGCTTCGAGCTGATAGTTTAGCACAGGTGTGCATTTCTAAACAGTTTTCTGAGAAGGCAGCTGTGTCCACCTCTGTCGGAATGATGTGTCTTTGCTCTCCTATCTTGGCTGATCTTGCTATTTTTTAAAAATGTATTCCCTGATGCACCCCTTTTACGCAAGTCCGAAATTTGCACGGACCGCAAGGCATCTCAAGTAGGCCTCCCACCATCCACAATTGGGCCTCTGTTCAGGGTGCAGAGCGTTAGGGAACAGAGCGGTTAGCTCATTCGAAAAATAAAGTGCCATATTCCAAAGCAGTCTGGGGAGGGTTTGCATGTTGGCCCAGGCGGGAGAAACGGCAGTGAGAATGAAGTCTTTAGTAAAGCATCACTTCCGGAGCATCATGCACAATCATATTGCTGACCAGTTTAAATCAAAACAGCCCCACAGCAGCCATTATGACTAAACGAGAAAGGTGAGTCATAATTAGTGCTGTAAATTATTTAAATGGTGCCAGATTTGAGTTTTGTTCTCCCCTCCCCACCTGGTACCAGGTTTTAATATTTTTTTCCCCTTCTGGGAAAGTGAAGAAGACAAAAGGTAATAATTAGATAAGAACTTGAGTTGTGTGCCGCATCCGTGGCAGATGTTTTGCTTGGCTGCAGGAGGGATGGCTTATTACCATGGCATGGGAACACTGCTGCCTTTCTCATCAGCACCGGGCGGGAGCTCGCTGCCCTCAGCGATTCTGCTTCCCTTCAGTGTCACGCTAGCAATACTTTCAGTGCCTGGTATCCACAGTCCCGCTCCGTCCCCTCCTCCCATGCCATCGCACTGTGGCTGTCTGCCGCCACGGCCCTCTGAACTCCTTCAGCTCTTGCTGATGTTAGGCAAAGTCTGATGACTCCCTGAGGGCTCATCCTACATGAAGGGCTGAGCCGGGGGCTGCTAATGTCTCATGCTGCAGCTGGATGCCAGTCTCGGCCATCTGTGTTTATTACTGGGGAAACACACAAACTCATTGTCCAGAGAGAGGAGGAGAGACAGACGGGAAGGCAGTGCTGCTCAAAGCCGGTGTGGGGCCTTCAGCGAGCTTCACTGCCCACGCCCAGGCAAATCTCAGGGCCAGCTGCCTCACACTCAGCTGAAAACCGCCACAGTCCATGTTGGAGGTCACAGCCCGCCAACACAAACAGGACCACATCATCTGCAAAAAGCAAAGACGCAATCCTGCAGTCGCCAAATTGGACCCCCTCCGCTCCTTGGCTATGCCTAGAAATGATGCCCCTAAATGTTACGAACAGAATCAGTTACAAAAGACGGCCGTGCTGGAGTCCAACACCCACCAGGAACAAGTCTGACTTACTACTGGTGATGCGAACCAAACTGTCGCTCCTTTTATACAGGGACCTGATGGCCCGCAACAGCAGACCCTGTACCCCGTATTCCTGAAACACCCTCACAGGACACGATCGTATGCCTTATGATAAAACGCATATACACTGGTTCGAAAAACTCCCATGAACCCTCCAGTATCTTTGTGAGGTTGATGACCCGGATTCAACCAATGGGCAGACCTTCCTTACCAGTTCCCCAGCATAGACCTTCCCATGGAGGCTGAGGAGTGTGAAGTTGGAACACATCCTCTGGTCCCGTTTCTTAACGATTGGGACCACCCCGGCCAGTCTGCCAATCCAAAGGGACTGTCCGCAATCTCCACACAGTGTTGAAGAGACGTGTCAACCAAGACAGCCCAACAACATCAACAGCTTTCAAGAACTCAGGGTGAATCTCATCCACCCCCAGAGCCCTGCTACCAAAGTTTTTCAACGACTCCAACAACCTCAGTCCTAGAGATGGGCAAGTCCTCCTCCAAGTCTTCCAGCTCTACTTCCTCCAAGAAAGGCATATCAGTAGGATTCAGGAGGTCTTCAAAATATTCCTGCCACTGTCTAACTATATCTCCATTTGAGGTCAGCAGTTCTCCATCCCTGCTGTAAACACCATGGGTGAAACATTGCTTCCCCCTCCCGAGTCGCTTGGCAGTTTGCCAGAATTTTTTCAAGGCCAAGTTCTTCTCCATGGCCTCACCAAACTCCTCCCACACCCAAGTTTCTGCTTCAGTAACTGCCAAAGCCGCATTCCGCCCGGATTGCCTGTAAGAAAGAAATGATTACTAAAAAGCAAAGAAATTCGCAGCATGTCTGGAGTTTGCCTGATACCATGAGGGTGTCTCAGGTGAGCTGTGGCAGGAGCTATTGTGTTCAGATAAGCGACCAAAGCACCTGAAGAAAGGCCTTCCTTACAGTGAAGTATGCAGGTGGCTGTATCGTGCCCCGGGGGAGCATCTTGTAAGAGCGGAAGGGGGGGGGGCGCGGGAAGAATAAAGCGATGTGCATGAAAGTATTGCTAGCAAACTTGTTTATCTTGTGTTAAAGAGTGAAGCCAGGAGGGAAGTTCACCTTTCAGTCTGGCATCACTCCCACACACAGAGCCAAAGTAACGTAGATGAGTCTAAGACCCAGCCTCAATCCCACTGAGAATTCTTGGCACTATTTTTTTTTAAAAAGGCTCACAAGCACCATTAAGTTGAATGAGCTCGAGTCCATCTGCCAGTAGGGCTTAATCACGACAAAAGAGCAGGCGATGCTGGTGCGCACCTACCCCGAGAGACGCAAAGGTGGTACTCCAGCGACACAAGGCTCTTCCAAAGTTTAATGCGTCAGGGCTGAATGTGGCTTATATGAAGCATGTTCCTGTTTTTGATTTCTGATTTTTCTATTTTTTTTTTATTTTGTCTGCTTACATGCATTAGTTGCATGTTTGAGAACATTTGGAAAGGGGAAAAAAAAATCATAACTGCTTAAAATTTTTTATAAAAGCTTCCCAAAGTCTCTGCGCTGCTCTGGAAAGGCTGAGTGTGACTGTTGCCAGCAGCTGGTACCTCTGACAGAGAAGAAATTAAAGTGAGGATTGAAACCCCCCCCCCCACTGAAGCTAGTTCAGTCCTCCCTCTGGGCCCTTTCGCCAGTTACGTGTCATTGTTCTCTGCTCCTATGATTAAGCTGCCTCGTTTGTGGTTGCATAGGCCAAAGTGTTTAACACCATGGCTGTGAGTTATTTACAGAGCGCCTG
Source organism: Mormyrus iriodes (assembly GCA_011763525.2). Classification (NCBI taxonomy): domain Eukaryota; kingdom Metazoa; phylum Chordata; class Actinopteri; order Osteoglossiformes; family Mormyridae; genus Mormyrus; species Mormyrus iriodes. The sequence continues at coordinate 9,596,790 of JAAGVU020000002.1, forward strand.
GGGCCCGACACTGCAGGTGCCCAGCTCAGGCAGATGCCAGGCCATTAACTCTTAATGTGGTCAGTCTGAGTGTCGGCTGTGCTGAGGTGCTTGTTTACTCATAGCAGGTGTATTTTGTCAGACACGGTGCCTCAGGGGAGTTCAAAAAGTATCCCCTGCGACCTGGAGCTTCTCATTTCAGCTGAGGCGGGTTCTGCTCTACAAAAAACAAGCAGTTGTGTGTTTTTTGTTTTTTTTTTACACCAAAAATGAAAAATGGAATCCAGGATGAGAAATAGGTCTGGAGTGCTGAGAAAGGTGTTTATTTGCAGAGAATCTCAAGAAACTGTCAGTCATGTTGAAGAAAGGCGACGAAAGAAGTCAGTCTGAATGACTTGAGGGAGAGCGAAAGAAGACATTATACATTATATATATATAATATAACTTATATACTATATATATATATATGTTATATAGCAGAGAGCCAGAGCAGGGAAGCCAATTATTTGTTGCTGCATTTGGACTGGGATCTTTCTGAAGGGGGAAAAGGAAATGGGGGGGAAATAATTAGGACCCTAATATAAAGTGAATGAATCTTAATCACCTGGGTGGGAGCTGTTGTGAGGCCTCGAATGGCTGGTTTCGAGCCGCCGGGTTGTGTACTGTTCTCCCGCTCCACACGCTAAGCCATTAATCACGGGAGGGAGTGTTATGCTACATCCCTGAGTACGTGTGTGCCTCAGGCAATGGCACAGGAGAGTCTGATATTGGGTGGGACACAACAATATTTTTTATTTATTGGGAGATGAATGAAGCAAAATTAAATATTGAGGATTGTACATCCCAGCCCCCCCAGTTTTTATCCCCCTGCACTTGCATCTTAAAATACTCAGTGTAACAATGTAACAATATACACAGGGCCGCATCAAACTATATTAGGCGTACTTGGTAAATTCAGGAGTCCCTACAGCTCAGGCAATGCACCATGACAGTAAAACATGTAGAAGATACAAACCTTTATCACACACTTCTCTTAGCCTGAACATCAGGTCATATGTTGCACAAAACAGTCCCAGATAGCTTTTATCTTCTCAGCCCTCCCATCCATCCTGGCCAACATTTTTTCGTAGGATCTCACTTCTCTCATTAACGTTTTTCATACTTTCGAGGATGGCAGCGTTGGAGACGTCCAGTTCTGCAGTATCTCTCTAGCTGCCGAGATGATGCCGATAGTCAGCACTTTAAATTCAATGCTTATATTTGACAATTCAGTCCCGTCTCCTAATACAGACAAACAAGGGGACATTGGCAATGTCAGCTCTAACCATTTACGGATGGCGTCTAATGCTTCTCAGAATGGATAGACCTTTGGGCATTCCCGCATAAAATGTAAAAAGGTGCCCACCACATTCTGACACAAGTAAAGATCTTTTATAGGGTGAAGAAATACTACGGTCTAATGTTTCGTAAAGGTCTGGAAACTGTGGGATGTTTATTGTAAAATGATAAACTCTCCTCCGTTGTCATCTGTCCTTCCTTCTTTCTTTAGTTAAATTCTTTTGTCTTAGTATTCTCTCAAACATCATGTAAAACGCTTTGGGGTGACTTCTGAAAGGCGCTATATAAAAATAAATTGAATTGAATAAACCATAAACATCGAAATGCCCTGTGTTGTATACAGTAGGCCTTGTAAGCTGCTTTTTCAGGTGGCTTGAGAGCCTGCAGCCTCTTACATGAACTGATTTGTCACTGTCCTTCCGTACTGCCTTTGTTCCGCCATCCCCTGCTGCCGCAAATCTGTTGCCGTTAGCAGCACGCGGAGCTGAGAGGCCGCTCTCCTGCCTCTCCAGTGTCAGCTCCTCCTCTCCTAACGGCGACCCCCCCAGACACACACACACACACACACACACAGTGCTCACCCACGCAGACACTCGCGTCTCTCTCCCCGTGAGACGTGTCTGAGTGTAAGGTTGCTGCCTGCCGCTCCGCGTTTGACACCACAGATGTGTGTTAATGCAAGCAGGGCTTATTTTAACACCTGCGGCGGCCATTAATGTCAATTTCCTACACATGTTTACACAGGACCCTGTTGACTATTAAGCCAAGTACCTTGTTTCTAGCGCAAAAATATTCAAATAAACTCAAAATCATGATTGTCCTTCTAAAGGCAGATAGTTATGCCCCTCCCCCTTTCCCTTTGCTATTCTCGTTTGGCGTGACAGGTGTGTTTCTCTTCATTTGTGTGGCTTCCTCCTGGATTTGGGCTTCTAAGTGGGCTGTTACTCTGCTTTGTTGTTACACTCCACCGTCACTGTGTTCTTTTATTGTACAAGTTGTGGACAACGGTGTCAAGCAATAATTAAAGCTGAAAATGAACGATGAGGATATGAGTCCATTCAGAAACAAATTCAAATGCAATTTATATTTCATCTTCTTCTTCAAAGAAAATACACCAATTACTGATGCACATGAGTCATTTTCTGTTGCTCATCATTGGCTTTTATACCTATGCCTTTCCAAACTGTTTATCGTCTTTTCAAGTGAAGCGCATGCAGACTGCAGATGGGCACTCAGATCTGTCAAAGCATTTCCCCATTTTGGTGAGAAGCCCCAGTGCAAATAATTTGCTAGTCTTCCCATGTGCTGTAAAAAAAATCAGTGAGGTGTACCTCACGAGCAAGCTGGGTGGAATCTGACTCGATTAGACCAAGTGTGAGGGCTGTCGCTGGTTTTGGAAGGAGCCCTGTTTTTCTTTCTTGTTTTCGTCCTCGTGAATGGAGCTCTTTGACAGGCTTGCTCCTGCTGACCCCTAGTCGTCCAATGCCCTCTTTGCAGCTCGCCCAGGGGAGCGGCTCCTCGCCTCTCACTGCCTTCCAGGCGGCATACCACCAGCTGGCTCCCGCGCCAGCCCCACGCTTCTCAGCACCATGCCATCGCCTGCCCTGTGACCGCATGCCTGCTTCCAAGGCTCCAGTCCAAACACACCTGCTCCTGTCAAAACCCTCCACTTTCCTGTTCCTGAAAATAAATAAATTACTAAACACGACTCCAACCATATTTCAGGCCACCAGGCTGTAGGTGCACAGTAGCATGCTCTAACAGTCTTTTCCGGAGGTTGCATCTCCTGTACAGTTTGGTGCTGTGTGCATCTACTGTACAGTTTTCAGCAAGCAACACAGGGGAGTGATAAAAGCCAGAATGAGTAAGCAGGATTAGGTGAAAAATCAAGTTCTGTGAAAGGAAGGGGCATCTAGCAAGGATAATCCAGTTCTACCCACTGAACAATCATTAGCATGCCTCAGTGTGACTCAGAATTGAAATGAGAATAGATGGATGATTCTGCTTAAGTGAATTTGAACTGAAATATGCTGCAGTCTACAGAATATGTGAATGCAAAGGACCTGTTAGAATGAGCCTGAACGAACATCCTGATGCCTTGTTCAACTGCGGACACCATTATGATGTCTTTATGCTGTCATTATGACATCATAATGTTTGTTACCACAATAATTTGCTCACACTGTAAGATGTTCACCCGTGGAGTACATTTTTGTGCAGTGGGGAAGATACCTAAGCCAGAGAAATCATTAAACAAATAATTAAGATGAGAATGCTTTTACAAGTATCTGTTGATCACATGTAAACATGCTGACTTAAAACTGGGAGTCAACATTATATAAAAGAATTTGGCCCTGAGGGAGCTTTTTACGGTCTGATCTTTTGTTCTTGTATGACAGCAAATAAAATTTGGATTTTTATAATACAACTGACATATGAGTTAAAGTGCGGACGCTATTATAAATAGTATTAACATTGCACTAATGAGTCGAATTTATAAAGCTGAGACAAGATTCAATTCCGTGAACAAATTCCTTTGCATGTGAGAAAACTCAGTTCTGTTTCCTGTCATTCAAGTTATTCTCCAATTTCCGGAGCTGGGAATTAATCGGTGGCAGCTCTGCAATGCGATTTATCCCCGACACCAGCGCACATCATAAATGGAACTTGTTAGCCGTTTTGAATGGAGAAGGTAAAGGTTGGAGTTATATTTGGAATTTGAATAAACCTTAGCAGTAGTGCAAGTCATTTGGTAGCTATGGCGAATCGGCCTCATTGCGAGTTGGAGGCTCTAATGAGCTGTTGGTTCTTGTTTCCCACCTCATTAGTCCTGAGGGCAGCGAGAGGGTGTGGACTCCCACAGCTGGCCGAATGTGCTTATGACCACTGCCTCATTGTAGCCCATGTATTTAATGTATGTTAATCCACTCAGCACGTCAAATGTGATGTCAGACATATTGCTTGTGTATATGCTAATTACAGCATGTCATGCCCCTTGGACACATATCCAGATGGCACTTTCAGGTGGTCTTACAGGAGCTGTTACAAGTGCGGGGCCAGCAGAAAGTCACTTATCATTATTGCATGATGTGTGAAGGTGCTGGAGAGGTTGTACTGACCAGATAGTAGCTCATCCCTCAGTGGTGTCTTGCTGCCTCACACACCCACCACAGTGTCCAAGTCTCCTAGTCTCATGATCTTTAATCCATCCATCCATTTTCTGTAACTGCTGATCCTATTCAGGGTCACGGGGGGTTCCAGAGCCTATCTCGGAGACTACTGGTGTAAGGCAGGGAACAACCCCATCACAGGGCACTCTCACACACCATTGACTCACACATGCACACCTACAGGCAATTTGATAAATCCAATTAATTTCAGCCTGTTTTTGGACTGTGGGGGGAAATCGGAGTACCCGGAGAAAACCCCACGACAACCCAGGGAGAACATGCAAACTTGCAAACTGTAGCCATGGCAGAGACCCGAACGCCGGTCCCAGAGATGTGAGGCGAAAGCGCTAACCACTGCACCACCCCATGAGTTTTCCTTTGCATTAATTTTTCATTTATTTATATGTAGCAAACGCTTTTGACCAGAGGCAAATCGCACATTGCAAACATGCAGCTGTCAAGGAATCAACTGGGCATCTGTGCGGCTTGGCTGAGCTTCCAGTGAACGCCCAGGTACACGTGTAAGCAGTGCTGGGGCACGAGCTACACATATTCTTACAAACAAAGCAAGAACCTGATAAGATTAATATTCAATGAGTTAAAAAAGCAACATTGAGAAGATTCAGGAACATCACATGTTTCACACTTTGCCTTGCACATATGTTACTATCATTGGTGCGTAATTTGTGATTTTTTTTTTGTGGTTTATGCCCCATAAAAGTACTGGACACCTTGACTGCTGGTATACATGAAATGTAAACAATTGCTTCCCTGTTATTAAAAAATATCTTTCATTCATGATTCTATTTTCCTTCTATTTCTTTGGATTATCAGCACTGTATACAGTCTGCTTTTTAAACAAAGGTCCAGTGAATCATAGTTCATGACACAAACACAGTTATATTCAATGATAGCCTGACTGACTGAATAACAGATTCCAGATGTTAATATATCCAGTGAACAGGGGCCAGTCACCAGTCCCATCCGCGATAAGTTTAGGCCTCGGGACAGATGCAGCCCATTCCTTGCACAACACATATTCCAAAGCCTCAGGAATCTGATCAGCATGTTTTGTGCTGAATATTTGTTTTACATGAAATTCAGTGCATTTCAATGTCACGGTGTTGTTGTGGTAAATGGGATTTACTATTTAGTAAATGGATGAATTTTAATATTTACTTTGGAGTGGGTTTGGTAATTTGCAGTTAAATTTAATGAAAAAAATGCATTTCACCCTGTTTTCAGGATTTTCTTTATTGTGAATCATTTCCTGTTTCAGCTTGGGTGAGTTTGACTCTTATGGAATAAGGTGAGCCAAAAAAGGTACCGTATTCTTTTGAGAATAATGGCTGACAAATATTTCAGTTCCATTCCACAGACGTATTAAGATCAACTGGTGTGGACACAACCAATATATGGACCCCACATCACCCGAGGAAACTTGCAAATGCGTGTGCTCAGACACTTCAAATATTAGTCATTTGAAAGACTATAAGCTGCTTTTTTGTGCAGATGTCACAGCTGGCATGGATTTATTGCAAATTCTCACAGACTCTGACCTTTGGACCCTCCCCAGATTCAAGCACATCTGATTAGGACTAAGAACAAGCACGTATGTATTGGTAAACAAATAGTTAGTTATGATGAGGATGGTGGTGGTCATAAGGTAAGCATTAACGTAAGATAGAGATTAAAACTAGGCTCTCACATTTCTATTAGTTTTTACAAATATCTTTAGTACTGTTTGAGAGGATTATGCCTGACTTAAGAAAACATGGATGAAATACATTGAAAAAAAATATATACTGTAATTGCTCAGAATACCTCAATTGCGCCACCTTGCGTGAGTAAACTGCACCTTATACATAGGCAGACCGCTGGTTCACAACTTTATACTACCTTTGAAACAAAAGCTGGTTTTGTTTTTATTAAATTAAAAAAGTAATTGTGAACTCTTTGATTATTTTGGGTGTCTGCCCAAGTAGTGTGGATTTTCTTTTGGCAGTAACTTACAGCAATGAGATTTAATATTTTCACATTTTTATATAGAGTATTCCCTGCATTTTAACAGTTTAAGTAGTACAATTTTATAAAATATTTTCTGCATTGTGTGTGTGTGGGGGGGGGGGCGAAGGGGGCGATCATATGAAGTCAGGCAGGGGATACCATTGATGGCCTGTCCATTAACATTACGTTGGTTTAAAATTCATTTCTGTATTGCATAAATAATCTTTCATATTTAAAAATTCAAATGTGAATCTCAAATAATAGGTAAATATAATATTGCTGTATCCTTTAGCAGCTTTACTTTTAAAAGTCTTCAGACTTACTGTAACGTATTAAATGGTGCTCCTCCAACTAACGTGTGCTATACCTGTTTCCGCGCTCTGCCACTAGGTGGCGCATAAATAATTTAATTGTGTTATATTTTCAATCACTTTATTCTTTAACTTTCACACATATAAGGGAGATACCGAGAACAAAGCCAGATGATAGGCTTAAGTCATTTTGCAGGAGAGACGTTTGAAGTGGGGGCGGCACGGTGGTGCAGTGGTTAGCACTGTTGCCTCACACCTCTGGGATCGGGGTTCACGTCTGTGCCCGGGTTCCATGTGTG
>JAAGVU020000002.1:9616200-9632804 GCA_011763525.2 Mormyrus iriodes
AAACCCCTGTTGTGGGGAAGAAAGATGTTATCTCAGACAGTGGAAGCTCAGAGGACTCAGATAGTGAAGACGAGGCACCAGTGAAGATTGCTTTGGCCAAGGGAACTCCATCTAAACCAAGCCAACCCAAACTCATCAACACAGTCGCTACACCTAAGGCTGTATCTACAGGAAAGAAAGCAGAGAGCTCAGACAGTGAGAGCTCCGATGACTCAGGCAGTGATGAGGAGGCTACTGATAGGACTGTCCTGGCTAAAGGACCCCTAGCTAAGCCCAGCCAGCCTCCACCCAGCAAACAAGGGAAGGGGAACGTTATAAACCCACCTAAGCCTTGCCTAGCCACCCCCACCCTGACTAAGTCTGCTGCAGCTAAGACCTTGGATACGACAAAGAAGCCAGCATCTGCAAAAGGCACAAGCAATACGATCCTACCAAAAGGAGCTCCAAGCAAGACTCACCAGCTTACATCCAACCGGACCTCAGCAGCACTCAAGTTACCTGCTCAAGCAATGACACAAGACAGCTCTTCTAGCGAGAGTTCTGATGAAACGGACAGTGGACTGAAGAATCCAACTAAGGTGTGTGTGTGTCCCCTCTTATTTGTTTTTTTTTTTTTGCTGTTTTTAATCATATTTATTTCTAGAAAGTGAATTTAATTGATCTTGCGCTCTCGGCAAAATAACTGATCTTAGTATTTTTGATTGAATAGATTATGCTATATGTAAAAGCTGGGCATGGTCCCTGCAGTGAAAGCAAGGCTTGTAGCACCTCTCTCACAGTGCCAGCAGAGGGCAGTAGCCACACAAATGCCCTAGACAGTGAGGTTAAAGCACTAACAGCAGCTGGTCCTTCTGCTTAGTTCATCATTTAAATGGTATTTTTAGTTTGAGTCACCTTTTTGTTCAGTGTTCATCGCTGCCTTTTGATTAACCTTCTCCTCTCTCTCTCTTAATTTGATGCTGTCTGACAGAAAGTTGTGACTGCTGAGCCGAAGGCTGCAGCCAAAGCCTCGGCTAAAGTGGCGGAACCCGCAAAGGGGCAAGGCGTGAGCAACGGCTGTGCATCGGTGCAGAAAGCCCCTTCTGCTTCTAAAGTGTCAGCTGCAGGTATGATCTGATCGTGTGGCTGCTGATTGTGCATACCGGCACTAGCTTGTGATCAGCGCTTGCGCGCTTGGCTTTCCGCTACACTGCCTTCTTTTCTGGCTTCATGGACCTTCGCCTCAAGTCACCTCATCAAAATCTCCGTTACTGGCACTGAAAACGACATCTGATCTCCAGCTCCTACTCTTCCAAAACCAGTTATCATCAGGTCAGCTCACTAGGTCAGCTCAGATATATTCAGAAGGGCTTAGCATCAGCATGTCTTGAGTCTGGCTATAAGACTGAGGGCAACGATGGGCTAGGTCTGAAAAAGAGGCAGTTGTACTTATAGAATTAAACGTGAAAGTTTTGACCCAGATCACATAAATTGACTAGTAATAAAATGCAGTGACTAGGAACCAAAATGACGGATCAGCTGCTGTTTACAGCGTGTTGACGAAGTGGCCAGATCAACAACAACCAAAGGCACTCTGCTCAGATGCATAGAAGTTTTTACTGCTACCATCTGACCTCAGGCCTGTGTTGAATGGATATGTAATGAGAATAAGGCAAAGCGAAGGGGACAGTCACATTTATAGCAAACTATGAAATTGACACTGTTACAAATGGTGCCACATTTTTACTTACAGGTAAAGTTCCACCTGTATGTGCCGCATGTAACGCTCCTGTAAGCATGTTAAGCACGTGTAATCCTTCTTTTTACTGACTTTGGCGTATATATCACTTTCCTGACTTTAACAGAGGTTTTTAGTAAAGTCAAGACAGGGACTTTTTGTAGATTTTAATGTTTTTTTATCAAATTAATCTTAAGCATTTTATGTACACTAGTGGTGAAAATTGTGGAAACGCTGTTTCGCTTTTGACATTACACTTTACTGCATTACTACACAAATATCGGCAGTGATGTTTATAGACAATGAAAGAATGTTACAAACATACACTGGATGATTAAATAACTGGAGTAACTGGAATAGTTTTTCAATTTCTAAAAACTGGAAGTGTTTCCACAATTTTGCCCACTAGGGTAGATTGTTTTAACTGTTTATAACAATTTATAATTATTTATGAAGTTTTAACCTTTTCAGTTCTTCAGTCCATTTTACTGTCCGTTTGCTCCCCACATAAAAGTCAACATAACTAACTAACAGCATCCTAAGACTGACGTCCCGCTTGGATCATTTTGTTCCCATGCACCTTTTTTTAGTTTATCTCTCATTGGACAGTGCTGACATCATCTCTCCTACAGCGTTCCTCTGCACCTTCACCGGCAAATGTCGGCCAGCTTCCCATATTGCTGAAAGCTGAACGGACTCTTTTTCCTGTTTCAGCGGTGCATGTGGGCTCAGCCGGTGCCCGGGGCGAGAGCTCGGAGGACAGCAGCTCCAGCGAGGGGGAGGAGGCCTCCCAGGTGAGACACCCAGGCATGGACTCACAACCTACACATACACGCAGCCCAGTTCACACCAGGTGGGGAAAGTGGTCCTGTGTGGGGTGATCAAATTCTGCTTTGCAACAAAAGAGGACGCAGGGACAGGATGCAAAGAGGCGTGAATGCAACACAAATATGCGCACAGGAAGTATTCTGACTGGCGAAAGCAAATGTCAACACGAAAGAAAGGGAAATCTCTGACATGCCTCTAAAAAGAGGACAAGTCTGGGAAAAAGAGGATGTATTAATGCCTAGTCCTGCAAGCCCTGTAGGAGCAGATTAATGTGGGTTTTTCACACTCTTGGTTTCCAGTCTCTTCTAGCTCCAAAACCTTCCCCTAATAAGTCCTCAGCTGTGAGTAAGAAGACGCCAGCAGAGAAAGGGAAGAGGGACAAGGGCTCAGTATCGTCTGGGAGCAAGACCACTGCAAATGTGACCCCTACCTCCGCATGGACGGTCACGAAAATGACCCCCCTGGTTCCTCCCACTAACGAACTGGACTCTGATGTTACGGACATTGAGCGCGACCCCAGAGTGCCAGCATCCAACGGTAGCTCCCTTCGCCACCGCGGAAAACAAAACAAACATTGCACACTCGTCACGGGAGTGTCCTGCAGACAAAGAGGGTCTGCTTTGCTGTACATTCATAGATGTTCAGGGTCCGCATCATTTCAGATGCTTTGCATCTCTCTCTTCAGTCGTTGCCGCCACATCCAAAGGAAAGAAGGGGGTCAGGAGTAGCGATCTTGCTGCAGACATGGAGGTAGGAAAGTCATGTGTGTATAAATCGATAACCGTGCGTGTGAATGAGTTAGTTTGACCTTTTTTGGTGTTTTAATCCTTAATTGGGATTGCTTGTTGACATGCAGCTGACTAAAGCGCCTTCCACCAAGAAATCACCGCTAGCGATTGGTTCCAGCAGTGAAGCCCCAACACCACTGGCGAAGCAGAAGAGGGGCAAACTCAGGAGTGAAAATGAATCTCCCAAGCCCAAAAAGAAGAAATCAGGCTCTCCGGAGCCCAGCAAAGCCGTGGTGCGCCTGCCCATCCCGCCAGCAGGGGGCGAGTCTGAGTCCGACTCGGACAGCAGTCTGGATGTAGAGAAGTGGAAAAGACTGGCACTGCATCTAACGGGTACAGTTAGCCCTCCAGCCATTGACCTGTCCTTCATCTGTGGTCCCGTAGCTGGTCCCTTGTGTATCCTGAATGCTCTTAGCTTTGCACGTGTCTGTGGTTTGAATGACTTATTAGGCTTTGGCTGTGCTTGTAATGCGTACCTCTTGCTCCAGTGCTAAATTGCACAAGCTGCACTTGTACCTAAATTGACTCCTTCACAGCTGTATGCTTGTGATTTATTTTCTGCCTCACTTTGGGCTAAAGCATCTGCTAAATAAATCAATGTCAACGTGGAAGGAAATATTTGCAGTGACGTTAATGCAGTGCCATTATAACTGTGTTGGCAGATTCTGACATTGCGAAGATGGATGCCATCGCATCGGTGGACCTCAGCTCTCCCACGATCTCCATGCCGGAGAAAAAGACGAAGGTCACGGCGAAAGAAAAGAACGGAAAGGCCAAGGCTGCCGGTAAGCATAGCCACGGCACAGCCAGCGGGACTAAGAAAGCGGCCCCTCCCACGTCGGCCCACAAGTCACCATCTGTCAAGGACGCCCAATCGGAAGAAGCGAAGGCCAAGCCTACGAAGAGGCCGCTCTTCACCGTCGCTAGTGTCCAATATGGCCACAAGACCCCCGACAAGAAGCAGAAGTTAGACGGAGACGCCACAAAACAGACGAGCTCGGAAAAGATAAGAAAGGTTGTAAAGGAAAGAAAAAAAGAGGAGGAGAAGGAGGAGGTAGCTAAAGGGAAAGAGATGCCAGCCGAAGTGAATCTGCCCCCCGCTGTAGCGGAACGCGATCTGCTTCCCAGAAAAAAGGCTTCAAGTACGCGCTGCGTCTTTGGTGCGACTGTCTGTGCAGCACCGTTCAGATGAAGTATTTTACTACATTTATTATGATTTTTTTTTTTTGTACAGAAAAAAATAAGTTAAAGGTTGGAAAGGAGAAAAATATCAGCAGTGCACCCTTGAAAAGCCTCCAACGTGATTCTCAGGATGCAGTGATTCGATCGCCGCTTTCAGACTCCGGCCAAAAAAAGGTACCGTCTCTGACACGAATTCTGAAAGTCCCTGTGATATTGTGCATCTAACCTGTCGCTGTGTCATGCGGCCGTTTCATTTCATTACCTGTCAGTGTTGACTAGGTCACAAAACATGTCTCCAGTCAGAAAGTAATTCAATTTTTTCCTCTTCTTTTTCATGTTTCTTCTTTCAGAAAAAGAAGTCATCGAAGAGTAATTAACCCAGGGCTGTTTTGGTGAGTGAAATTGTCCATCCATCATTCATTTTGAGTAATTGCTTGTATGGTGAGTCTCAGAAATGCTGTGGAGGTGCGAAGATGTGGTCATGCTGACATTCAGTCACACCATCACTGATGACGCGCAGGTTATAGTCAGTAATTGAGCTCTGACACGTACCTTTGTGATGTAGCGTTTATAACCCAAGCTGGCAAACGCTTCACACAGCTCATCTGAAACACACAGACATGAGGGTGTGTGCGTGTGTGAGCCAATAAAGGTCCATTCAGAGCGATCATATCATTCAAATGAAATTGTGTGTAAGGGATTTCTGTGTAGTGATTTGTGCTATATCAGCTAGATAGGGGCTGTCCAGGACAGACACTGAACCATGTATGCTGGAGGAGACAGCATAATGATGATGATGATGATGATGATGGTGGTGGTGATGATGATGATGATGATGGTGGTGGTGGTGGTGATGATGATAATAGTGATGATGATGATGGTGGTGGTGGTGGTCATGGTGGTGATGATGGTGGTGGTGATGGTGGTGGTGGTGGTGATGATGATGGTGATGATGGTAGTGGTGATGATGGTGGTGATGATGATGATGGTGGTGGTGATGATGGTGGTGGTGGTGATGGTGATGATGATGATGGTGATGATGATGGTGGTGGTGATGATGATGGTGATGATGGTGGTGGTGATGATGATGATGGTGATGATGATGGTGGTGGTGATGATGATGGTGATGGTCGTGGTGGTGATGATGGTGACCTCGATCTTTTTTTTTCCCCAAGGTGGTTCTCATCACCCCACACAATGATACATAACAGGCAGCATGAACAGAAGATGGTCTCTTTCACATGGCCAGATTTTTTTATACAGATTTTTTTTTTTACTTTGTACATCTGACAGACTCTGTGTTGGCTTTTAATCATGAGAAATGAGAATACTGATCATTACACGTCTGTACTTTTTGTCCGGAGAAATGGGAGGTAGAAAAAATGTGAACTTGAAATGACCCGTAAGTGTGTTCAGCTTCTTTAGACTCTGTTTTAGCTAAAAACGGCACATTTCATTCTGAATTACTGCAGTGTTAAAGTTTTTTTCATTCCACCCTGTACCTGCCTGCATATCTTTGTTGAAGCAAGAGTTCCTCTGCATCACGTACGAAAAGTGTTAAAAGACCAGTGAGGTTAAATGGATCCTATTAATAAATAACTCTGAAAGATAAATCCTTTAGCATTTTTCAGATTTCAGCCTCACAAACTGATTTTAACGTAAACCTATGTAAAACCTAAGTATATAATTCCTTTTCTCTTCTTGTCTGGAATATCGATTTTAATAAATATTTTTTCACATTTAAAACTGGCATCTGTTTAGTACTATCGATTTCCTTTGTTTCATTCCTTGTTTTCCTTGAATCTCTGAATACTTGTCCGCTAATGAGCTGATACTGACACGATGCAGTGGCGTTGTTGTTGCCAGCAGTGGCGCCGTCTACAGTTTTACGTTTGTTCGCATACGTCATCACGCTGCGACAAACGCAGGATGCCGTGATGCGGCGCTCGATCTGTCTCAGAATTCTGAGGTATCCGCTGCTTCATGGGGAAACGTCCAGTAAATCCGTAAGTAGTGACAGTGTGTTTATATGATATATCTTATTTTTCTAAGGTTACTGATAAATGTTTACAACAGAAGAATAAAACTAACTGAAGTTATATTATCGCTAATATTTATCGCTCCACCTCGTTGTGACTTACTGAATGAGTGTTGTAACTGATTTAAATAATAGTGAGCACGATGGCATCTTGATCAGTTACGACTGACAAGATGTGGAGGCTGAACGCGGCAGTCCGCCACAAGGCGCGTCGTCGGACTGTCGCCGGGGAAGAGCTCAGGTTGCGGAGGCGGGAGCAAGAAAGAGGTGAATGCAGAGTAACGGTGGGGCTGGATTCTCCGGCACTAGAAAAAACTTTTTTTTTTCTTTAAAAAAAGTTTTCCTGGTTAGTCATCTGATTTCCCCGGAGATTTATAATATGCATCCAATTTTAAGAAGAGTCAATGTGATAAAATATTTTTCTAACGTTTGTAATGAGAAGACGACAACCGTGTGCTGGATAAGTGGGAGATGGATGGATGGATGTAATGAAAGGGACCCGCTTTAGTATCCGACTTTGTTGCCTTCAGTCTGTCGTGCTGCGTCCTCTTCTTTCAGAGTTCAGGCAGGCACGCAAGGACCAGCAGTTAGTGAGTAAAAGACTCCTTCAAGAAGATGAGGAGGAAGAGGAAGGAGCCATGGATACGGCGGACAGTAAGCTGTGGAAAGACCAGGTACGATTACCTCTCGACAAGTCACGCGGTCGTTCTACATTCAGCACAATGCTGGCATGGATTTTATATCAAAGCTGATAGCTATGGAGAGGATGTGTGGTCTGATGGGCTGCTTAAACTGCATCCTGAATGATGGTAATCTCTGGGGATCCGAGACCATGGTCTGTTGTACTTTCTTTGTTAGGAATTGGTGGAATTATTCCAAGGGATCCAGCACGGTGGAGAGAAACGGGCTGGTCAGCTCCGAATGCTGAGGAAAGCCCTGCGAAGCCCCGAGGCTCAGCTCATCTTCATCAAGTATAGCAAACAGCAGCACTTGCCAATAACCCATATCAAAGATTCACCCCCAGCTGAGTCACATGACCAAGTCATTTCCCATTAAGTCTTTCTGGTCTCATTTTATACTTGCCTATGGCAAGCTGGTTAGAATGGCTGCTGCATGAAAATGACTTGAATTGAACTTTATTGATCTTAAAACTAAATGATCTAAGTTATGAAAGCAGGTCATGCCTGCATGTGGAGTCTGATGGATTTTATTTTATCAGCTTTTGTAACAAAATGAAGTGAAACAACAGAAAAGCGGATAGTAAAGCCTAGCGCCCATGTTTCAGGCTGGGGAATAGCGTGCAGGTGTTGGTGGGGCTCCTCAGCGGCTCCGGTGCGCAGTTACAGCTGGAGGCGGCTCACTGTGTGCATCAGCTGTCCAGCTCGCCCTGTGTCTCCGTGGGGGCTGCCTGCCTACCTGCCACGCCTTACCTGATCACCTACCTGTCAGGACAGAACGCCAAGTTCACGGTGAGTGCTTTTAGCCCTTCCTACTGAAGGTCCCACAGTCAATATAAATGGGTTGGTTTCAACCCCACCTCCTTGGCCATTAAAGCATACACCGTCTCGTTCTGGTTGGTAGTGCTGCTGGTTAGCCGTTTCATCCGCATTCCTCACCACGTCTGTATCACTGATGGCCTGCTCTCGATCGCTCCTGTCTCTGTGGCTAATCCCTGCGCCGTGTGCTTTGTGTAGGAGCTGTGCTTGTACACGTTGGGTAACCTGTGTGTGGGAAACATGGCAGTGAGGGACAAAGTCCTGGCTCAGGGGATTATCTCGGCACTAGCCGTCTGTATTCAGGTGAGCTCACTTGCATTCCAGCCCTTTTGTCTGGTCGTTTCCTTTTCCTGGGGCTGGCTCCGTGTTTACAGGTCATGTTTTGTCTGGTGCTCCCAGATGTGCATTCATAGTCCTCAGTGTTCAGAGTGCATATTGCAGCCTGCGCTGACCTCTCCATCTCCCTATTTTTCTCACTCTGTCTCCACGTCCTGGCACCCAGCGACCGAACCTAGCGGTTGTGGAAGCCGTGGGATTCACTCTGGCTCAGCTGCTTCATGCTAAAGATGCTTCAGAGAAGATCATTCCGTGAGTCTGGATGTCTGCTTTAAGTCTCTTTGACTTAACAGCCCTCGAACCGGCATTTAGATATTTTTTTACTGTCATTGTGCTCCATGTAGTGTTTGACAAAGTGGCACTTCATGAACCATTTGCTGTGTTTTTTGGCCCCACTAGATGGTGCTATTGGTTTGCTTTGAGGCATGCTTTGTGCCCTGTTTTTGAACAGAGAGCACCATCTAGTGGGATCAAAAAATACAAGCAAATGTTTGACGAAGCATCACTTCAAGGAGGTATTAGAGTAAATATTAAATATTTCTGTAAAATTCATACTCATCTAGGGGTACTCTGGGGTCTGAGTTCCAGTTCTGGAGGATCAGTGTGGATTTATGATTGTGCCTTTACCCATAGGCTGGTTCTGAGTTCTGGCCTAACTCTTCACCTCCTGGCTGCCTTGCAGCCTCATCCCGAGTATGGAATGGGAGCAGCCATTGAATGTGCCTGGTGTCTGCATTACCTGGCCTGCAGGTGAGTGGGTCTCGAGTCTCCGGGTTAATTAGAAGAGGCCAGTTGACACCCTATAATACCGCTCTCTTTCACATACAGTGATGAGGGCTTTGAAGCGCTTATAAGCCACGGAGCTGTATCACAGTGCAGTTCCCTGCTGATAACACTAGGTGGTGCTGTGGCCACAGGTACCACTGAAGAAGGCATAGAGCTGGTAAGAGCTGTGTAAACGTGAAATACATTGCATCAGCCTCAAAACCATTTCCTAATAAAACTAACAATAAAATCTGTATAGATTAACTGCTGCAATAATAGATAAAGCAAGAAATAAATGCATTCTTGTATAAAGGTATCGCCCTACCCGCCAACTCCCCCCCAGCTAATATGGCCGCTGCTGCGCTGTGTCGGCAACCTGCTGGCAGGCGGCGTGCTGGAACGCCGCGAGCCGCAGTTGACGGACAGCCGACTGCTGGCTGTGCTCTGTGTCCTGGCACAGGCCTTTCTGCAGCCGCACCCTGGCCTGGCTACAGAGAGCCTCTGGGTCCTAAACAACTTAACAGGTAGAGTGTAAAGGCCAGTTCATACTTCACTTTCCCGTACGTGCTTACAGGCTGCAGACTACTACGGCTGCCTGGCAGCTTGTGCTCATGCCACGTTCACATGCGGATGCTAAGGTCGCGGTTGGTGTATGCATGCCGTGGTGATATTCCACCAGGCCAGCAGAGGGCAGATGTATAACAAACACAGATACACGCAGTATAGTGAAACGGGTAAACTTTCAATAGTTTTAAAGATATTAGTCTAGGCATGGGTGGTACTATGATAATATGGCATACCGGGGTATGCTGAAATCCTTATGACAAAGGATTATAGTACATACTGTCGATTTAATTGCCAAAATTTCAAAATTCAAGAATAGTGCTGCCCTATACCATTTAGCCCAGTATAATGTCTGGACAGTATGAAAAATTAGATATTCAAGTACATCTGACCATCCTCATATAGCTACTACAACAAACTTTCATCCTCTACTCTTTTGTCGTTGACCGCTGAGCCGTGAAAGTCTGTGTTGCCACCTACTGAACATACCTAATCAATTATCTGGCAGTTGTGGCCAGTTTCCGCTAGATAAATAAAAAATATGGGCTGCATGCGCTCCATCCGCAGCTAACCCCTGATGAAATTTATGGCATGTCCCCTCGACCGCACCCAAAAGCGTACGTGGAAAAGTGACGTATAAATTGGTCTTAAGACAGCCAGTGAGTTTCCTCACTACTTGTGTCCATCAAGCACATTCTTTAAGTATAAAATATTTCTGTAGTAAAACTACGTATTTGAATGATTTGTATGGCATGGCAGTTGTTTTTCGGGGGGGGGGGGTGTTGAGCAGTGTAATTAGCCTGACTGATTCTGGTTTCATTCCCTTTGTGTGCCGAATGAATCCCATCCTCTCGTCAGCGGATTCCAGCGTTTTCAGCTCTGCTGTGCTCTACCTCTCTCTGGTCCCAAGTTTGGTCCAGCTCCTGCCATTTTCCAGGGGGATCAATACCATGGTTAGCGGCTGCTGAGGAGGTGCCTCAGCTGTTTTTCTATTTTTTTCTTAATTTTATTAGTAATTTCATACAAAATTACTTACAGTTCTGGCCATTTCAGCTTTGCTAGTGCATGCTGGGTAATGGGAACAGCATCCAGTGTGTCCTGAGACTTGAACAAGCTGAAGGATATATTTCTAACCTTCAGGCTATCTGCTTTATTTCAGTGTTTAGAATTTGGTGCCTGTTTTGTGAGTGTAATCTTATTACACAGAGCCCCTGTGTTGACATTTATGGTTACACCTTGCAAATGTCACCTTTGTGTAGGTGCTGCAGGTCCTGGCTAATGTTGCCTATCAGGGGACAGAGTACTGCGTCCAACTTACCCACAGTGGGCTGCTGCCTGCTTTATGTGCCACTCTCAAGATGGCCGACTCTGCTGTGGTTATGCTCAGCCTGGAAGTGCTCTGCATGCTTCTGGCCAGCAGCTCTCAGGTTTGCTCCTGTAATCTCCCAGCTATCTTGCAGTTAAAGACTGTGGCGATAAAAGGTTTATCCCTCCTGATCGCTGTCTCCTTCATTCTCTTCTATCCTCACTTAGTGATGGACAAAATGATGCTTCATGAGCCATTTCCTGTAGTTTTTTTTTTTTTACCCCACTAGATCTGCTATCTGTTCAAAAAAGGGCACAAAGCATGCCCCAGAGGAAATCAAGAGCACCACCTTGTGGCGACCAAAAACACAGCAAATGGTTCATTTAAGCATCATTTTGTCCATCACTAATCCTCACAATATAAGAGAGGCTTCTGTTTTCTTTACTTCTGCAGGCCGCAGAAGAATTTGTGAAACTCGGAGGCCCTGCGGCCCTGGAAGCCATGCGATATAACGGCCAAGACGAACTGCGCCTCCGAGCCACATACATTCTGGAGCATCACCTACCTGCCTGAAGCTAGGTGAGGAGCATCTGCATCTGCTTTGGGGAACCGGCACAAAACATGCTGTTTTGTCCACTCAGCTTTCAAAACATTACTTTGTGTATTAACTGCATACCTGACTAAAGTGTACTTACTAAGACCAGCAGTTAATCTTCGTTTCTTTTTTCTTTCAGTCAAAAAGATAAAAACCCCAAATTTGTGACAGATCGGCATCAGGATGGTCTCTGGTTTAATGGGAGAATGTAGGATCAGCATTGTGCTTCCAGAGTTCTGATTGTCAGAAAAGTTTTAAATATTGGTTTTGATAGATTGTTTCTTTATTTTGCAGTGTGACCTGTACTCAATAAAGTATATATGCGTTCCTAATAAATGCATTTGTTATAGGGTCGGTCCTCTGTGTCCGTGAGTTTCCACATCCATGGATTTAACCAACTGCAGAAAAAAAATTCCATTCCAAAAAGCAAAACTCGAATTTGCCTTGCGTCGAGCACTATACTGAATCCACATAAATCTACTATAAAGCAGTCATCATCATCATACGAGGGTTATTGAGAGAGAAGAACCAGGGTTTTGATGAATATAACACAGTGTGTGTGTGTGTGTGTGTGTGTGTGTGTGTGAGCGAGAGCGAGAGCGAGAGCGAGAGTGAGAATGAATTCAAATTTTCCCTATAATATTTTCTGTATGTACTACGAAGGGTGCATCTGTGCTGAACATGTACAGACTTATTTTCTGGTCAATATTCCATAAACAAAACAGTATAACTATTTGCGTTGCATTTACATTGTATTTATTATAAGTAAGCTAGTGATTATTTAAAGTATACGGGAGATGCGTTGGTTATATTCAAACACTAAGCCATTTTCGATAAGGGACTAGAGCATCCACAGATTTTAGTATCTGCAGTATCCTGGAACCAAACCCCCATGGATACTGAGGGATGACCGTACATACTTTAGTCCCTCCCATCTATGACATGTAGGAACTTTATTACAAAAAGTGATCCCCTGTTTATCTTAACCAGATCCAATATTAAGAATATAAATTAGTACATAAAGGTAAGTACTCTGGAAACTGAGCTAATCAAGCTTGGGCTCAATCAAGGCTTACTAACTGGAACCATTTGCTTTTTGATAAGAACAAACCAGATGAATTTATTGCATTTCAATATTTTATTTTTATATATATTTTATCATTTACTTCGGGGGGGCCTTAGTGAAGGACTTTAAGTGCCTCAGGATCTTGTTCACAGCCGATGGTAAGAAGGTGAGATTGACCGATGGATCGGTCAGTGACTGCGGTCTTTCATTTTTCTGGTAGTGATTGTTCGGTTAGGAGTCTGTTGGACCGGACAGTATTGAGAACTGTGCAGCTGTTCATAAGTTAGCTGACTGCTTATTCGGTTTGATGGACCATAGTCTGGCTTTGACACGGGAGGAGTCAAGCCTGATTGTTTCACTCTGGTGGGCCCTTGCTGACTATGACCAGGAACGCACAGCGTACACCTCACTCCATGAAGTCAGCATCAGCAAAGGACGTTTTATGGCCAGAAAGAAAACTGTAGTAGGCTGCAATCAACAAAAAGGAACAGTGATACCAGCGGTTCTGTTGGTTATCGCCCATTGCTCGGATACTTATGCCTTTAGCTGATCGCAAATATGCACCAAAGAGCGATGCCATCCTGTGAAGAATGTGTAACAAGGAAAGAAAACCAGTTTTGGAAACTGGTACTGTGAGGAGAACCAGTGCCATTGGCTGAGTGGAGGGAGAGCCTGGCAGCTCGTGCCTATGGGGGGAAAAAGAAAAACATTGAAAACAATGCACTCGCACGTGCGCGCACGCAATTATAATGTGCACTTTTTCAGTGTCTGTAGTTTTAATTTATTTGTTTGAAACGTTATATTTATTACTATGCAATTCTGGATCCTTCTAGTTCTTGGCGTATTTTATTCTTTTATCTTAATACATAACACAATCAATGCAATACACTGATACATTTTCCATATTAAACAAAAAACATCGGCACATACATACACTCACAATTTCACTGTTTAGTTTTTTTACAGTTAACAGTTTTTTATTTACTCGTTAAAATGCATATATAATTCTGTTTATTTCTGCAGTCTGTATTTATTTTGATATTTATATTTTCTTAATTATACTTACGTTTTTCTATTTATTACTTGCTGCTCTGTGAAGAAATAAACTCATATTTATAAAGGAATTGGAAGTAACTGTAATTCTTTTAAGAACTTTAATTAAATCACATGTATAATATATTTATATATAATATAAATATAATTTGTTAATGAGGTTAATTTTCGCCCGTGAAAATCAGCAGTCGAATCGAGATTCGAACTGAAGTTTTTATGTAGCACGCACTGCCATATTAAAAACCATACCGAATCACACATATGAAAAGTTTTTATAATATATTTTTATTTATACATAGGGTATATATAGGTATAATCTCCGATAGAATTGGTTAATTTTAGCGGCATCCTTACCTTTTTCGATCGTGACAGTAAGATGTCGAATCAAGGTTCGAACTCACGTTTTTAGGGAGCTCGAACTACCATTTTTGTACATTCTGGGAAGCGGAACTTCGGTTTACCGGCGGCCTCGTTGGCGCAGTAGGCAGCGCGTCAGTCTCATAATCTGAAGGTCGTGAGTTCGAGCCTCACACGGGGCAGGCTCATTTTTGGGGGGGGGTTAATACGTGTAAACGGTCAGTATGTGGTCCTGCGGTTGTCGTAATTCATAAATATGGTTCCCTTTTAATGTTATGGCATGGCCTCCAAGACGTTAATAAAAAATGAATACAAATGAGTAGCACTATTATCCACTACAGCCTTCTATGAATCAGGTAATTCCCGGTAGCCACAGCCAATCACGTTTCCTCCTGCTACCAAAATTCGAGGTATGTCGGCCAATCGATGATAAGAATTTCCGTCTTTCCGACCAAGAAATCCACAACCAATGATTCCGCCGTTGTCCAAAATTGCCCCTCTTTCACCTGGCAATCCGTGCTAAAAATCTCCATCGTCTTGTCAAACGCTCTTAACAGCTTAGTATAAAAGGCGGTCGCCATTTTTAAAATATTGGCGATTTACCCTTTTAGACTGATGAGCATCAGAAGAACGGTCTTTGCCTCTGTCCATTTTGAGTCTGTAATCGAACCCGCAACTGCTGCTGCGCCAGACACTCAACTAATCTAAAGAAGGGCAGTTTTTTGCTTCTTTAATTAGTACACCAGTTTTTAGCCGTGCTAACGTAATTTCAAATTTGCCTTATGTGACCCCAGAATTTTGCACAGTATTGTATATCGTGACTATATTAGGTTTAAAAAAAACGGCAGATGAGTTTTTTTAATCTAGACTTTACTGTAATATAAAACTATTTACGGGGGAACACGAGTAAGATTGCTTTATTGCGATGTTATAATCATGAGCTCTGTGACTCTGAAGTATCTCATCCCCATAAAACATTTTACTGTACATTTCCTTTAATAATTATCTTTCTTTACCCGTAGCCCCATTTAAGAAGATGTTGGTGCCTGGTGAGCAGAATTCAGCTCCTATGCCGTCGCCTGACCTGGATGTAAGATTTTACTCTAATCAGCCTAAATTGATTTCCTACAAATTTGCATGCTAATTTATTTCTTGGAAAGTAACTTTGAATAAGTGTCTTGCTTTGACACGGGAGAATTCAAGCCAGACTGTTTCCCTCTGGGGGGCCCTTGCTGACTATGACCAGGAACGCACAGTGTACGCTCCAGGTCATGAGGTCAGCATCAGCAAAGGACGCTTTAGGGCTACAAAGAAAATTTGAGGCGCCAGGGATGGAATCAACAAAAAGGTACAGTGATATGAGCGGTGCTGATCATCTCCCATTGCTCTAATACTTTAGTTAATTTTATATTATTTCCACTCTTTGTCAGGGGCTTTGTTGGAGCACACAGTCCTGTACAGCGGCCAGATTGTCACAGGATTGTGGAGGCACTGTTTGGGAAGCTGTGTCTGGAGCTTCCAAACCTAAAGTGTGCTGATGGTGTCAGACTGTCCAAGTAGACAGTCATCATCCGTATGTATAAGCACATCAGGGAGTGCATTTTCAGCAATGCACATGTAATGCAGGAGACCAGCATCCAACTGCCAGAAGTCAACAGCAC
Source organism: Mormyrus iriodes (assembly GCA_011763525.2). Classification (NCBI taxonomy): domain Eukaryota; kingdom Metazoa; phylum Chordata; class Actinopteri; order Osteoglossiformes; family Mormyridae; genus Mormyrus; species Mormyrus iriodes. The sequence goes on from JAAGVU020000002.1 coordinate 9,631,953, forward strand.
CACAATTACACAGTGCTGAGTCAATCAATCAGGCTTTATTGATAAAGCTTTTTGCATCACAAATAGCTACAAATAATATTGAAACATTGGTGTAAACTGCCTTAACTCCTTTTACATGTAGGTACTGCAGACGTACACGGGCACAGGAGCGTGATATTCTGCATCAGGGCATACATCCTCCAGAGGCAGCAGTGTCCGGTCTTGTGGAGCAGCGCTCAGCCCTTCAGAAGGACAGTCTCACCCCCGCCTCCGCAGACAACCCTCATGTCTTTGTTCTCCCTCTGAACACTGCTGGAACTGCAAAGACAAAAAGACACCCGCTCAACACGTCACCTGTCATTCCACAACAAAATCTATATGCAGCTGCCCAAGGACTAACTGGCCCAGGTCCAGCGCCACTTGCCTGCACCCCTCCCAGTCAATCAGCCCAGTACCCCAGTCCTGCTGTTGCCCGTCGTTCCTCCTGTGAGTGGGAGCGCTGCGACAGCTGGACCATCTCAGGCATCATCAGCACCATACACTGCTCAACGGTATCGCAAGAGGAAGCTGCAGAGGGAGCAGGCTGGCATACAGACTCGCAAATATGTGCGAAAGAGCGATGCCATCCTGTGAAGAATGTGTAACAAGGAAAGAAAACCACCAACACATCAGCGGTATTTCGGTAACTGGCATCGTGAGGAGACAGCCACAGTGCCACTGGCTGTGTGGAGGGAGAGCCTGGCAGCTCGTGGTTATGGGGGAAAAAAGAAAAACATTAAAAACAATGCACTCACACGGGCACATGCACACAATTATAATGTGCACTTTTTCAGGCTGTTTTAACTTAGTTGTTTGAAACGTTATATTTACTGC
>JAAGVU020000002.1:9632904-9651339 GCA_011763525.2 Mormyrus iriodes
TGGTTGATTAGATAATTGCATTAATGAGAAATTGAACAGGTGTTCCTAATAATCCTTTAGGTGAGTGTATATTTTAAATAAAAGTGTAGTAATTGATACTTTATTGATTCCTGTGGGGAAATTCTCTTTACACCTCCCACAGCTTGCTCTCTATAGATAAGAGCAAGCTGGTCGCTAAGGGCAGCCACCTGTTGTAGCACCCAGGGAGCTGAGGGTTAATGGCCTTGATGAAGAGATATAGGTCTAGATATTATTGGATATATATTACAGTTATATGCATGTAGTAGGCTACACATTGTAAACTGTTGCACATTACATATGTAATATATATATATTAGCCTGGTTGTGTGGTCCTATAGCGTTTGCCAGATGGCAGGAGAAAATATACATGTTGGCTGTGGTGTTGGCCTTTGGTGATGCTTACCGTTTCTGGAGACAGTGGAACACCCTCAGATGTCATTAGTTGAGAGCCAGTGATGTGCCCATTTGTCTTACCCACTCTGGGCCTTTCTCATCAGCTGACATGCCACACTGTTATGCAGCAGTTAGGATACTTTCCATGGTGCACCCATAGATAGGCTTCTTTAAGTATATGTGCTATAATGCATGTAAAGAATGTTTTAGGACTGTTCATTTTCATATTTCATTTTAATAATTTTTAATATAAACCTACCATTAAGGACTTTAACACTGGTCTAGTAGACTACTCTTGCTTTAAGTTTCAAGCACTGCTCTCAGTAACCTGTCTGATCAGGCTAAAAGCGTGATAGGTCCTCAAGAGTGATAGGATGCCCATGTAGTGGGACTTTAAAGTTGGCGTTAATCCTTCCTCCAGAATATGTGCTGATATACACAAGCTACGCCCATCTCATAATACTTTAGGGGGATTTTATTTGAGCTTCATGAAATTAAAAAAAAATACCCTTCAGGCCTTGTAATGATGGAAGTATGATGAAACGCTATGCCATATAAGCCATATTTTAACAGCTGGTCTGATTAAGAAGACAAATGAGGCAGGTAAGGGTCATAACGTTAATGCTTAATTTACATAAGCTGATGCTGATTGATGTGCTTTCTCGCCTTTCAACTAGAGTGTTGTATGGATAAAGGGAACTTACTTTTGCTGGCTGCCAGTATTTGGCACTTAAGAGGCCATATGTCATTGCAGTATTAGTCAGTGTTTTCCTGTATGTAAATGATATTGCCAGCCCAAGTGGGCCTGTTTGTCTATGTGTACTTGTGTGTCCGAGAAGTGTTTTCAGTTATGGTTAGATGGAGCATTTATTGAACTTGTCGTGTATGAGTGAACAGTGTGAGGCATCACCGCGGTGGGTGTCTCTACCTGTGTCTTCCAGTGAGCACCCAGATTCTGCAGTGCAGACTAACAATGTGCTTCGGTTACCGAAATAAGATGACAGTTCTTCACAAAGAAGAAGAGGGGGGGACAGTTTTTCCTGAACTACACCCTGAACCCAAAGATTGAGGATGGGAAGATTGGTGGTAAGTGAGGATTGGGGATGGATTTGGGAGGTGGTGGGTGATGAGTTATTAGTGGCTCGACCAGTAATATAAGTGAAGGTGTTGAGAGGCATGAGGTGTGGGTCTGAAATCACAGCGAATGATCTGTGCCTTTAAAAGGATGTACAGCTGAAGGTAATCCTCCTAGGTGTGTCTGAAGCCGCCACTGCCGTGACTACTGTGTCTGCTTGCACCTGTCACTACAACATCAGTTATGTGTATGTGTGTGTGTGTACAAAATGCTTAGCCAACAAAATCCTCACGTCTTATTTGCCAGTGGACTTAGGTAGCTCATTTATGCTGTTATAGTTACTTTTCAGTTTAAAGTGCCTGGCGATACGGATTTATTAATGTGAATTCATAGAAATTGTACTCTATGTTATATTTGTGAAATGCTGTATGACTGTTCCTTCTGTAAAAACACTGCTTTACAATGTGGCGATAACAGTCTGCTTCAATGTCATGGTAACGTGAATAGCTGGCAATTGTGGCAAGTAACAGAAACAACTAATTCACGTGATTCAAATAGATTTCAGAATGTGATGAAAAGTGTGACACATTATGGAATTTTTTTTAAATGCAAAACACACTCCAGCTAGAGCAAGCTTACTATCAAGCTTGTAAATCTGTGACTGCTATTTAGGGATGGGGGTGTGCGAAAGGGTTATGGTCCTGTGGGGTGTGTCAAGGGACAGTGCCTTCAGGGTCCAGACCCACTGCCATATACATCACTCAGTATAAGTGGGATTTGCATGTGCTGCTGTTCAATGTCTCTCTTACTTCTAAAGTTTTTGCTGTGCAGATACAGCAACAAAGTTATTCAACCTTTCAGTCATTAGCCAGCACTGTACAGATACAGAATGAACTGAACAAACAAACGGTAATATTACAGCATTGCATATTTAATTATATATAGTTATAAGAGCACAGTAGCTGCTGAATATATAATTATAGTTGTTTTTAATGTTTTTATAGTTATGTCTATTAGTAGTATAGGCTCATCATAATCCTATACTGGATAAGTGCTATGGATGGATAGATGGGTGTAATGGTACTACTCGTATGACATACAATACCTCACTAGTGTTGAGGCTGGTTCCCAGGGTGAAGGCATTTTGGTCAGCTTTGTAGCAGACCTGGATGTTGCAGGTTCTATCGTGTTAGAGGGCTGGGTGGATGAATGCTTTCAGCCAGCCCATACAAGGAAGGTACCACAGACAGTTCAGTGCACAGAAGCTGTAGTTGCTCGCACTTTTATATCTGTTACATATATACCTGTTGGGTGTGTTAAGTTCATTCCATTGCTGTTCATAATTTTGTACATGTAAACATGGGTGCCGCTAGAGATTTTGGGCCCGATGAAAGTATATAAAATTGGGCCCCCAACCCAGACCAAATCCAGTTATGTTCCAAATTTTTAAGGGCCCCTGTCATTCAGGGCCCCTTGGAATCGTCCTGTTAACCATACTCCTCCAACTATTAAGGCACACCTGCATATAAATATATTTATAATAGAGCGTTCATTTTTAAAATGCATAGCTGGCAGAATTGCACACAGTTGTATATATTCTGTGCTGCAGTGGGTCACCTCAGGAACAGAGGTAGCAGCACGCCCTGTGACCATTCACAGACAGGCCTCCGCATGGATACTTTCTTAAGCGGGGCGGGTAAGGATCATAAGCTTTCCTTACTAATACATTCTGTACTTTCAGAAACACACATTAATATTTAAGGATTTATTAGCTTGTTCATGCATTTTTTTTCTTAATTGAATACCTAGTGTGAAATCATTTTTAAAACTATGGTGTATTAGAAGTCTATTAAAAAAATAGAATCTATAGATACGCAGCGCCATCTTATGGAAGGTTATGGAAGTCCCGCAAACAGCCTTTGTAACGCCCATGTTGAAAGGCGACTTTTCCACGCTTGGTTCCTCGCGCTGGCTTAGCTCAGCGGTTACTTCGTCTGACTTACTAAAGAACACTGTCCCTTCCTGCGGGGGCCAGTCGTGAATAGCTGTAACAGAAAATCAGCCAATCGGATGGAAACTTTTTGCTGCCCCACACAATTATTTATTATTCCACAAAAGATAGGGTTCGAATCCTCATTGAGGTATTATCGAATGTGAGTGGAAAGCACTGATAATTAATTGCAACTGTAAATTTAAAATTAGATTTTGTAGTTTATACCAAATTTATTGGATGAATACAGCCACTTTGAACGTGGCAAAATACTACAAGATTGCCAATCACTTACTAGAAGTGTACTAAATTTTCTGGTATTCCCTTGTTTGACAAATGTGTTTAATTATCATTGATATCCTCCACTAGGATTGTTGATGTACTGCTTCAATTAGCTGAACCAACATATTTGGATATGCTTATGACAGAACCTGTTGTTTTCAATGGCATAATTAAGTTGAGAAAAACCAATCATGTGTAGAAAAGAATCTGCTGAATCAATTTTTTTAACCAGGAAAAAAGCAGCATGTAATTCAATTAAATGCTAATTTTATTTATGAAATAGTTTCATAGACAAGTAGCAAGATCTAAATCACCAATGGCAAATGGTTATGAACTAGGAAAAACTACTCTAAAGAAATAAACTTTACCAGCAAAGCATGTACTTACATATCATAACATAACAACACTATTAACAATTATTCAAAACATGAGGATCCAGGATGTTTTTATTGAAATGGCTTTTGACACTGACCTCTGACAGACAGACCCAAATAAAGTGTCAGCCTAATGAAACAGGCAGGTTCTGTGGAAGAAAGTAGTGTGTCATGGCCTCTCTATACAAACATTTAGAATTTTACACGCTTTAGTATTTACACAAAGGTAATAGTGTGGACTGTAATTAAAGATAAGTATTTCAGAAATAATGAACATTTAAGGCCAGCATTCAAATATAACTTGACTGCTGACAATGACTAAATGAAAATAACAAGCAATCACTTATTAACAGGGACAAACTTCCCTTTAAAAACAAGAAAACTTGATCAAGAGGGGGCACCTGCCAGATGCTGGCCTGGCTGAGAGTTGGAATGTTGTGCAGGGGACAGGGTGAGCTATAGAGAGGGGGGAGAGCCAGAAGATGGCATGCAATATGAATACACAGGATGCCAGTTAATAGTGCAAGTAAAACATGACAGGTTTTCAGCCATGCATCAAGGTCAGTTTAACATAGTCTTAATCACACCAGTATGACCAAAAGCAGTCACATTTATAACAAACAAAATATAGCACACAGGAAGGTTTTGAAAATTAAAGTACCTCTATACAAGTATATTGCATTGTTTTATGTATCTCAGTGTTTTACCCGAACATAAAACCATGGTCTATACACATAAAGCGAGCCCTTACATTTAAGGCCAGCATTCAAATATAACATTAAAATGATTAAGTTAAAATAACAAACATACACAGATGTACATATATCCATGTGCTCCAAATGACTATAAAGAAGAGAGCACCATATACATGTGTAAAGTCAAGTCAATTTTATTTGTATAGTGCATTTTCACAACATTACATTGTCTCAAAGCGCTTTACATATTCTCCGCCCAAAGTCCCCAGTGAGCAAGCCAGAGGCGACAGTGGCAAGGAAAAACTCCCTAGAAGGAAAAAACCTTGGGAGTAACCAGACTCCAAGGGGGAGCCCATCCTCCACGGGCAGGCAGAGATGGTCAAATTATATTGTCACGGAGCAGAGGGCAGGCAGGTGATGGCAGGAAGGTGTTGGTGCTTCTTCAAATGGTAGGATGAACGGTGGTACAGCAGCAGGGCAGATAGGAGAGATGACAATGACAGAAGGTGGAGCAGGCTGGGAGGACACCACAGGTAGCACAGATGTCGCAGGCAGCAGGGCAGGCAGAATATAATCCAAAAAATAATAATAAAATTATGGAGAATAATCCAAACTATAAGCATACAATTTATTCTGAACATATTCACCCATCTTTGTCTCTCTGCTTCATAGAAAGGAGACACCTGAAACTCCTGCCAGTTCATCTCCTTGACCATGCCTTTATCTTGGTATAGAGAGTACACTTTAGATGGCCAGTAGATGTATTTCCCTGCTCCTCCAGGGAAGCTGGTATGGATATGCAGGCTGTTTGGTCCCTGTGGCAGAATCTGCAGAGGCGGCCTGCTTTTGGGGAGTCTGGCCTTTTCCTCTTTTTCTCCATGTCATTCCACCCGTTTCTTAGTAGCCTCCAGCTCCCTCTGGAAGAATTCTGTCTTTGCAAATTCTTCAATGGCCATTTTGGGTTTAGAGAGTCCCTCAGCAAAAAATGTTTAGTTTGTAAACAAAAATCAGGTAACACTTTACTTAAGGCCATGGCTTTAGTACATTATAAACACATTCATAACAAATAATAATGCATTCAAAATTAATTATAAATAGGGCTATGGATATTTATCAAAAGCTATAACACATTACAGCCATGTGTATTATGCACTATGAATGATATATGAAGCTCTCATCTATAATGCACTATCAGTACCTTTATAATACATTACAATGGTAGGTATAAGCATTAAGGGTGCTTTGTACTGCATTCTGAAGGTATCTATAGTGTATTATAGATGAGAGCTTCATAAAGAGGTCATAATGCATGATAAACATGGCTATAATGTGTTATGCCTTTTCATAAATATTTATAGCCATGTTTATAATGCATTATGAATGTATTTATGAATTAATAAAAACATGGCCTTAAGTGTTACCAAAAATCGTTTATGGCTCTGTCTAGGATGGTATCAATAGCTTAGTACTCAAATTCTTTTGGTCAGTGTAAAATGTAATTGGTCACACAGACAATACTCTAGCAAAAGAGCGATGCTGAGTTTCACTGATCAACACAAGTTCATCAGAAACGGACTGACAAGATTTTTTTAACGTTATGACATGAAAACTATACACACGAATATTAAAAAACGATCATGTCCATTCATTATTCCGCGCATCATTTTACCACAAGCCATAGACACAGGCTATGCCACAAACCTAGCGTCAGCCTCTTACCAAGCGGCGATGCTAGCCAATTGGTGACGAAATTACTGTCAGCACCGTGGTGACAGAAGTCGGTCAGTTTTCTGTCATCAATCAAACAAGTGAAATAGTTGTGAGCGATAATGTTACCATAAGAGAGTTATGTAAACACCTGGCGATATAACGGTAAATTTATCCTGTAATTTTACATTTATTCCAAACAAGGTGTCATATTTGATAAATGAACACTAAGTTTAAATAATCCGCAGGGAGCCGACGGTGACTTGTCCCGTCTTCAAAGGAATTTGCCTAAAATAGAAGTTTTCAGAGACTGCGCGTCTGTCGTAACAGCGCCACAAGATCGTAGTGGCGAAAAATATATTACATCCGTAGTGGATTAGCACTACCATAGAGAATGAATAGGAAACTGTTTAGGGCCGTTTAGCTAAACTATTATCGACGGCCGCGCGGGATCGGACCGCGGGCGCAGTCCGGCGTTTTTACTGCTTTTTTAAACTGAAGGCTAAATTATACTTAAAGCCGACCAAATTAATCGCGATGAAAATATACAGCGACGGGAAGTCGGACCAGTTTACGTGTCTGCCTTGGTGGTGGAAGTTAAAGCTTTACTTTACGTAACCATATGGAAGGTTTGCACCGGTACTGCGCTTGTGTGCAGCACTCGCACATATGCGGCGTCCTCGTGTTCATGCATTTGACGTGTACTTTAAGCCACAGTACGAAATATTGTAATTAATCTTTTAATACTTTATATACAATCCTGGAAACGGGTGAAAAGCATTTCACTACACAGTAGTGCCGTGTTTGATTGTGTATGCGACTAATAAAACTTGAAAAGTATTTAGGGATAAAACCTTGTTCAGCAGTATTGTCTTGAAGAAGGCGTTTTCCAGCGTTTGTCGGTACGCCGGTTTAGCTCAGCTGCTACTTCATTCGAACGGCTGTTTTCATGCAATTTTTTCTTAATTGAACACCCAGTGTACAATCATTTTTAAAACTATGGTGTATTAGAAGTTTATAAAAAATAGGATCTATAGATACGCAGCGCCATCTTACGGAAGATTTTAGTGCGTCAGAGATATTCTTATAAAGTTAATCTGCACCATTCAGTTAATATGCCGTCAGTGCACTTGAGAGCAAGCTTAGGGAGCGTGGTGATGCTTTTCTGATATGCTCTAAAATCCAGCAGCTGAGAAGGTCATTCATTTCATTCCTTCGAAATTGTAAAGGAGAAACAATATAGGCAATATATTAGTAGTAACCAAAGTCACAGCCTATGCAAAGCCCATGTTGAAAGGCGACTTTTCCACGCTTAGTTCCTGCGCCGGCTTTATCCACTACAGCCTGCTATGAATCAGGTAATTCTTGGCAGCTAGAGCCAATCACGTTTCCTTCTGCTACCAAGATTGAAGACAATTCCTGGTAGCCACAGCCAATCACGTTTCCTCCTGCTACCAAAATTCGAGGTATGTCGGCCAATCGATGGATAAGAATTTCCGTCTTTCCGACCAAGAAATCCACAACCAATGATTCCGCCGTTGTCCAAAATTGCCCCTTTTTCACCTGGCAATCGGTGCTGAGAATCTCCATCGTCTTGTCAAACGCTCTTAACAGCTTAGTATAAAAGTCGGTCGCCATTTTTTAAATATTGGCGATTTGCCCTTTTAGACTGATGAGCATCAGAAGAACGGTCTTTGTTTCTGTCCATTTTGAGTCTGTAATCGAACCTGCAACTGCTGATGCGCCAGACACTCAACTAATCTAAAGAAGGGCAGTTTTTTGCTTCTTTAATCAGTACACCAGTTTTCAGCTGCGCTAACATAATTTCAAAATTTCGAATTTGCCTTATGTGACCCCAAACTTCTGAACAGTAGTGTATATCGTGGCTCTATTAGGTTTAAAAAACGGCAGATGAGTTTTTTTTATCTAGACTTTACTGTAATATAAAACTATTTACTTCTCTGTTATTCCTTAATTTTTTTTTATTCTGTCCATCTGTCTGCGTGTATAGTAATTAAATTTGTAAAAAATTAATGGAACCTGAAAGGCAGTGTCTTTAATGTTCTAAAGAAATTCTAAAGAAATTGGACGTTACATGCCTACTTCATACATGATTACAGCCCACCCAGTTTGGAAATGCTTTCTGTAGTTTGAACCAACAGTGCTTTCCCTAAATTTTCTCGCAATGAAAAACAACCTCATAATGCCAACGAGCATTTTGGTGATAAATGACAAAAACAGTCAATACTGAAGATGGTCTTTGTTCTGCTGTTTTTAACCATATAATCAGCAGCAGTAAATAATCTTCAGTCCTACAATATAATGAACATTTCGAGTAGCTGCTCAGTTCTTGTACCCTATACTCAAGAGTAACAGTAAGCAATTTGTCTCACTATATAATCGATATTAACAGCAGATCCTTCATCCTTCTGCTGTGTAATTAATACTAATAGTAGATACTCAGTCCATCAACCCTATAATCAACAGTAATATTATCCCCCGATTCCTTCTACTGTACCGTCAACTGTGACAGCCACTACCCCTTATTTCTGAAGTCTTTTGTGCCCTTGTATAAGGTTATGCCCTGTACATTTATTTCAACAGCTGACAACTAGCATGCCATTGCTATAAATGTGTTAAAAATGCAGTTAGCTTTTAAATATGCAGAGTTTTCTTCACTCCTGTATGCTTGGCCCTTCACATGTGAAGAATTACTCTTGTTTTTCTGAAGCAATGTGAGTAGATTTATTTATTTTTTTCCAAAAACCTGAAGCTTAAAGGCACAGCTGTTTTTCAGTCCCATCTGGTAGAGTTGAAAGCTTTCCCAGACATCAGCCTGAGCAGAACACATTCACATCCAGAGGACGTAGTCAGTCTCTCTCTGTGCAACCACAGGTGAGAGTAATGACTCAGTCTGCTCCTGACAGCCTCATCTTTGATAGGCAAACACAGGGCCTTTTCAGAACCTGGCAGTGTTGGATTGAGGAGCCAGTACTGAATGACAGTGTTGGATTGTGTTATTAGACAGTGTGTTTATGTGAAAGACATCAAACAACATTTTTTGTCTCTATGGATATTATACAAAGCAATACTACAGTTCAAAAAGGTGTCTCTGTAACCCCTGTGTTATTTTTGGGGTTGAAGTGACCCCCAGTCCATTTTCAAAATGAGGTTAAATTCTATAGATTCTAGAATTTAGAACGGAAGAAGTAAAATACACAAGGATTTTAATTAAACATTATTGAAACAAAATATAATATATAGTTTCTGGGGTCTAGTTTGGCATGAAATTCAGCGATGCATGCTTCTTGAAGCTGATAGCTTGTACCTCAGCTTCTAAAGCATCACTTTGAGTAATTTGGCGTAATTGAGTAATTGGAGTAATTGGTGTGCCGGTCTGTACACAAAGCAATGTGTGAGTGAGTTAAAAAAATATAGCAGCCTGGTCCCACCTTCACTATTCCACATTGAAAATTCATCTTTTCTCTCTCTGGTTTTTGATTAGTATGTGCCTCTACCATTTGTTTTTTTCTGCTTTTAATGTGTTTTCGCTCTTATGCCTATTTGCCTTAGATTTACTTGAGTTTGTGCACAACTTCTGTTGTTTTAAATGTGCTCTGTAAATAATTTTAGATTTAATTTGAAGCCTGGACAATGTGTTAAAAGATGTTCCATTATGTGGTTTCTTTGAAAGCAGAGCCTACACCCAGGTTTACAATGCGTCTTGCAGATTCTTAAAGTTAGATTAATGTTGCAGTAGTATAACTATGCAGGCATGTTCAAGGGCGCCTACTTAGGTTCCCTATTTAAGTTTTACCTGACTCTGCACTTGTTGCTTAGTCTTTGTGTGGTCAGCCAAGGTTTTGGAGTGGCAGGATAATATATAGCTGTACTGGTGTTCAAATGGTTTTTGATTTTGTTTCTGTGGGGGGCAGTTTTTCTTTGTGTGACTTGGGAGAAATCCATTAAATGGATGGTTGGCTTTTAACTCCGAATTCTTTGAATTCTTCTGAGAGTGGGGTACGATTCTGTGACGGAGAGTGGGGTACGATTCCTCAACTATACAGGGAAAAGGGAGTTTCCAGGAAGCACTGTGACATACAGCACACAATCATATACACTGGCTGGACATATGAACTCATACAATTACAATACATTCATTTTTAACGATCTCTTAGGCTCAGTTGGAATTAGATTCATGCCACTAGTGTTGTTGTTTTTGTGGTACTCAGAAGTGTTTGCTAGTCTAGTTTCGGTGGTTTCTGTCTCCCATAAGGTGTGATCCATCCTTATGAGTCTTGGAATCCATGGTTCAACAAGGCAATGGCTTGCTTCCTAGCTAGAAGGTCGTTCATATCAAGTGATGTGGAAGGGATCCACATCTACGCCATGCAGATTCTCCACTGGTGTCCCTCAGGGCTCAGTTCTTGGTCCTCTTCTGTTCTCCCTTTGTACTAGATCTCTTGGTGAGGTCATATCCTCACATGGGTTCTCATATCACTGTTATGCAGACAACACTCAACTTATCCTCTCCTTTGCTCCCTCTAACACTCAAGTCTCCAATCAGATCTCTGCATGTCTGAAAAGCCAAAAATGGATCAGCACCCTCCTACCTAAAAGAACTTATCACACCTTGTACTGCACCATGCTCTCTCCGATCTTCCAGCAGCACTCGACTGGTCCCACCATCTCTCAAGGCGCAAGGAAGACTTGCATCTAGACTCTTCTATGTTTTTGCACTGATGTGGTGGAATGAAATTCCCCTAGATGTCCGAACAGCTGAGTCATTGGGTGTCTTCAAACAACGAAACATCTCTTTCGGAAGTACTCAGATTAGCACTTCCAGGATTATACTCTTATTTTTTTTAAAAGAAATTGCACTACTTGCCATCAGAGTTTTTTAGAATGATAGTATTCATAAATGTAAATGTTTTGAAGTATATACTTATACTGTCTTTACCATATTGAGCTCACATTACCCAAAAAGTCTGTCTCGGCTCTGCATAATCGTGGATGAAGCTTATAACAATAAATGACATATATAGTTAGACATAATTAAATAATTGTATAATAGTGATACAATGCAGTCAGTCAGGGAAAATAAAATATCTTTGACCTTTAGCATAAATTATTAACTGAACCATGAGACTCAGTTGGAATTAGATTCATGCCACTAGTATTGTTGTTTTTGTGGCAGTCAGAAGTGACTGCTAGTCTAGTTTTGGTTTATTATTACATTTATAACAATGAATGACGTAATTATATAGTTGTGGAATGTCGATACAATGCAGTCAGTCGTGTTAAGTAAAATATCTTTGACCTTTAAAATAACATAGGCAACCATGAGTGCTTTAAACGAGAGAATGTGGGCTGCCAATGTTAAGGAATGTCTGAAGTCAAAGAGTCTGTTGACAGGGTAGGAGCCGAACTCAATGACAGTAATGACAATAATGATAAACATTTCACCAGTTTGTTTTATTCTCAGGTCTGAAATCTGTAAGAAGTAGCTTGTCATTATTTTAAGTTTTCATTTTTCCAATGACTATTTGTGTGTTCGCTATGCAGTGAATCGTGTGTGTTTACAGTTAGTCTTAAATACGTATGGTCGATAAGTGTGCAAAGAAATATAGGTATGCTATCTACAGATTTCAAGGCAAATATTGTGGAATGGGAGAAGTCTCTTCATTGTGCAAAGACTCTGTATGAAGATGATGTTGAATATTTACTTGATTGAGTTGCTTTTTTGTGCCAGGTTTGTGATGTTTCTGTTGGGCCCAACAGAAATGACCCAGGTAATCAGCTATTCAGCTCAGCCACAGGTATGTCAGAAGTACATATCACGATTGTCCAGAGAGACTATTTGTCTTCGTCAGGGAGTCTGGCGCTAAACTAAATGGAGAACAAGAATTAGAATTATCAGTTGTGCGTCTGGTGATTGTCAGTAGCTCTGTGTCTCTGAAACAGAGAAACTGAGCACAGCCACACAGAAAATGAGCAGACCATGTATGTTCATCAAATAATGAATTGTCACACATTTTTTATCTGAAACAAGTACTATATTTGTTACTATATCTGTTTATTTTGTTAATCTTAGTGAACTACTGAAGAAACAAGTAATAAATAACAAAAGTGAAATACTGATGTATTTGTTTGTTGGTCATCAATGAATCATGATGCATCTTTTATGTTAAGTAATGACTATATTTGTTCATGATTTGTGCTTTAGTACTAACTGAGTCACTGCTATTTGTGCCCCCTCAAGTAAAGCGTTACCATTGTCACTACTATTAGTCCATATTTTTATGAAGGTCATAAGTTGACGGTTTAATTTGTTCAGTGGACGTAGAAGCAGACCAATTTTTAATTTGCAAAACAGCTGTCCACCTAAAATCATATTGCACTTGGAAGCCACATAACTATCACTCTTTAGAACTTTTACTAACGCCATGTTGCTTGGCTACCATGGCAACCAGACAGAATTAAGGGTGGGGCCTAACAAGAGGGACAGCAGCCCTTATGAGCAGCTGAAATGACTGACCTGGGTGGTGCTTAAATTCCATAAGCATTCTGTCACTTTTGAACAATAATTGAAAATGTATGTTTTCTAAAAGACACCTTTAAAGCTGAGGGTTAACATTTTTTCCACAAAGAAGGGGAATCTGTGATGTAATACATGGTTTACCTTGGCCATCATATTCTTTACAAAGGCAGCAAATCAGAGCTACAAAATCCTCCAGCCGACACCAGCAGGGGCGTATGTGACGTAAACCTTCCACCTCTTCTGTTTCTAATCAACTGGGCTGTGTCAGCCCTGTTCTTTTACAGGACCCCCCACATTGGGGCAATTCATGCGTAAATCAGTCTCAGATGGTTTGGGCCTTGGCAGACTCACTCTATCCACTATTCCGAATAATAAGTCATAGGTTTTTCAATTTTTATATGAATCTTTTTACTTGATTCACATAGGAGGTGACGGATAACTCTTTGGAAGGTTTCAGTTCAAAATATATGTCATATCTCAGCATTATCATACAGTAAATTTATGGTGAAAAAATGAGATGGACAGTCTAGACTCATATATAGTAAGCAGATTCAGTATAAAAATTATTCAACTTTTATTACTCGTATTACAAAGCGAATTATACAGATAAAAATTACTGAGAGACATAATCGACGATTATAGTTCCTACTTTTTGACCTGATTTCAATGGTAAAGGTACTGGGGAAAAAAACAACCTATTTAGGCCCAATACAAGACATGAAGTGTGGCTAAAATGGGGAGCTCTTATTACATTTAACAGATGCTTTTATCCAAAGTGACATGCAATGGAGTAGGCAGGGACAGCCAGTCCTCAGCGCAGTGGGGGTTAAGGGCCTTGTTCAAGATTCCAATGTTGAAATCACTTTCCCGCCCAAAGGATTTCAAGCATCAGATCACAATGTTCTATCTCACTAAACCACTCTTAAAACATACCGCTGTGGGCAGGGTTCGAAGCTGCGCGGACAAAGTCCATTGGTTTTTAACTCCAACGCCTTAACCACTCGGCCACCACAGCAACACTAACAGTGTATGTCATCAGGTTAAGGCTTTAACAATGAGTAGAGAATTCATCAGAGATTACTCAGACACCAAGCTGCCTTTGCTACATGACTGAGCAGTGCCACAATTTTTGACTTTTTACAAAAGCATAATCTATGGATGAGGAGGGGTGGGGGCATCAAGTGAGTCGACAACACAAAGGTAAATTCAGTTCAGTTTTATTTGTATAGCACATTTTCGCAACATTACATTGTCTCAAAGCGCTTTACATTATCCTTGCCCAATGCCCTTACAGTGCAAGCCTGTAATGACAGTGGCAAGGAAAAACCCCTAGTAGGAAATCTTCAGAGCCCATCCTCCTTGGGCCAGAACAGTCAAATTAACCAAATCCTGACATCCTGAAAACAAGCTATATATCAACAGGAACTGTGTTATGTTTAGCAACAAGTGTCAGATAGTACAATTGCAGACCCGTGAAGACAGGAGACACTGAATGAATGTTTACATCTGGTACAATAATATCATCTGCAGTGGACAGAACACAATGGTTGCAAAAATGATAGGACTCCCTACTGAATGTATGTCATTGTTTCATACCGTTTTAGTGGTTGTTAAAAATAATGTTTAGTAAAATTTTTAGTAAAGTTTAGTCCGAGGAACTTAAACTGAAAATGGCTGTCGATGTTGGGAAAAAAATGGAGCAGGAGAATTATAAATTAGAGATTAGAGCTAATTCGGTTTGATTTAACGCCATTTGATCATTGTGACGCTCTTCTGCATAATTCGACTTTTCAGTCAAACGCCGAGACTCCAGGGCGCTGCTGGTGAGGAAATGATGTCAAAGAACGTGCGATTCCCCCCTGCTGGTGCGAGTCAAGAAAAAAGCCCGAGCCGCGGAGCTCCTCCACATCCCTGGCTGGCGCCGTACCTACAGCGGCGTATTAAGCATATTACGCCTTATTGGGATCAAACCTTTAAATGGTGTAGCTGCATAATTTCATTGCTGCGACCGCATTAACTAGCCGCGCCTTCGAGTTAAGAAGAATTTCAGGGATTTCCTCCGGCTCCAGCAGACTCATCGGTAAGCCGCCGGGGATTCGCTGTATTCGCCAAAGTTAACTGCGGCATGTCGACTTCTGCTCTGCTGCAGTTATCTGCTTCAGTGCCTCCGGAGCCCTCTTCTTTCCCCCCATTTTGGCTAAATACTACCAACTCAAACAACTTTTCTGTCCGGTTTAACTCGCTACTAAACGCTGCAGCCCACTGGTTTGTTTGTAGTTATTTTGTCAGCCACTTTCTTTGGTGGGCACGGCACGGCTGCGGAGCGGGGAGCCCGTGTAATGACCCCCGCTTGGCCGGTGGCCTCAGAGCCACGAACCGGCTCGCCGCGGTCACCGGCGAGCTCTGCGCGTCACCGAGCGGCGGGAAGCTGCTAAGCGGCTTAGCCGTTTCACGTTAATTAATGAATCCGTGGCGTCTCGCGCTGATTCCTGATTGGTCGCCAGGTTCGCTCGCGGTAATGGGCTGTATTAACGGCGACGGTGATCTCACTCGGATAATCTGGATAACGAGATAAATTTTTACTTGGGACTGTAGCATAAAGATTGAGTTGTGTTTAAGTACGACTACACTGAAATCTGAGCACTGAAAATATCACTGCTTATCTTCATGACCAGCTAAGTGTGAAAAGGAGGCAGAGAAATGTTAAATTTTAGTTAACCAGCTAACGGCGGCTTTACGCGACCGTAACAAGTGACGATGGAATACAATAGTCATTAATTAAGTTAATTAATCCTTTCTCCGACTATATGGTATATTCTACCCGAATAGCTGTTTATTTCTTAAATCTGTAATTGAATATTGAACCTTATTCATTGATTATCAACAGGCAGGCAAACTCGATGAGTTGGGTTACCTTTGGCTTCGCATGTCACGTACTTTTTCTGGCATACAGTTTCCCGTGAAATATATCCTGAGAGATTATTGGGGGAGAGGGCGTACATGTAATCAAAAACATCACAAATGTGAACTTAAAGTTGTGCTAAAAAAATTGTTGTATTTTAAACTCCATAGAAGGGATTGTACTACAAACAGCTAATTTAAGTTACTCACTGATGTTTACCTGAGGCTATTACTGGAAACGAGTCCAAACCTGACCGTTGTCAAATATCTTAAATCAGATGTTTCTAGAGGGGGGAACAACTTGATATGTATAAATATATTGGTAGTACTGTAACGTTTGGTATTATTGTTCATACATTGCTTATGTTAATATATATTATTGTCAGTTAAATCTGATATCCTAAAACGGTCTGTTTCCTAATCTGTATTAAACTGTTTATGTCGTTTTATTTGCCACTGGGTCATGTAAAACAGTTGAGCTCATGGCTTGAGGACGTGATTGTCTTGAGGAACTTACCACATTCCCCTGGAGACTAAAAGTATGGGACTGCCAGACTGAAAAGTTTTAGGATTACTTTTCATATTAATGTGAGAGGTCAGAATAATGAGTCACTTGTACGTGCAGGATGGATTTGGAGAGGGAGCAGGGCAGCAGAGCCGTGAACGGAACGACTGTGTTGGGGAGTGGGGGTGGGGGGGTGAGCAAAAGGGGAGGTGCACACACAGACGCCTGTGTACTCCAGAGAGCCTGCGTGGCATGAGAGGGGGGTGCTGATCAGGATGGGGGAGGGGTGAGAGGGGATGGGGGTGTGTCATCAGGCTGAAGAACCGCAAGGTTCTTTTATTTAAAGTTTATGTTCTTCCATTTAAGACCATCTTTAGCTTGTACCTTGTATAGTTTTGCTACTGAAGCAATGCAGAGTGTACTGAGTGCAGGATTTGTGAGGAGCGATGAGGGGGGAATGATTGAAGTAATGTTAGTTTTCCTCCAGGGAGGGTGTTAAAGAACTGATTGCTCAATAGCAGGGTGATGTGAGAGAGGAGAAGTGTAGTCACTTCTTATCTTCATTTAGGGGATGTGATGTCAGAAAGACCCAGGATGGAGGTTTGGTTACCCTTTATCTTAAGGGAGGGGGTGTGATGTGAGAAAGATGCAGCATAGAAGTGTAGTCACTCTTAACGGTCAGGGGAGATGTTTTAAATCATTTTACCACATGTGTTTATTTCCTGTCAGTGATTTCACACACTCTGTTTCCTAGAAATGTTGTGCATGTCTTTCTGTGTATGCTGCACATGGATCAGAAGGGAGTCATTAGGGGATTTGGATTTGTGGCTTAACTTCCGCAACAGGAAAGCATTATAAATCAGGGAATCCTGACTCCCTCCTGTTTTATTTTAAATTGCCCTCTTTATTTCTACTCCAGTGACTTTTTTGCTAATTAATGATAGTTGAATGAGGCAGTTGACTATTATGAACTAAAGTTCATAACAGAGCTGACAAAACACATTAAAAAATAGTGGGGTTTTTAATCATCAGAAATAACAGCTTGGCAGACGTTCAGGCTGTGTTAGGAATGTTGTATTGAACTTCCTTTAGCACTCCTGTGGGTTCTACAGCTTGGCACACCTGTAATTGCTGAATGGTAGTACTCATGATTGAAATTATCAAGAATTTGCTTTATTTGTTCAAGCAGACTCAAAATTTAGAGTATACTGGCTATAGATATTAGTGATGTCCCGAACCAATATCAAAGATCAGAATCGGGGGCGATCCAGGCATCTTTTAATCAATGGGTATCAGCTACCACAGCCTGATCCAAAGTCCGATCTATGTAATTTGTGTCCAGCCAATTTACATCAATTGTGCAGATTGCAAAGTTCTGCCACACGCTGCAGTAAGCTTGAGGCACATGGCTTTAAACTACAAGCTATCAAGATGTCAGCCATGTGGAAATTGTTTAAATTGGAAACTTAAAGAAGCCCAAGAGCTACCTGCAGTGTCTGCAAAGCCATCGTGTCAAGTGGAGTCAGCAGTGGAGCATCGTATAATGCGAATTTAATTAGGCACTTGCAGAAACATCATAAGGAAGAATACTGAGAAAGAAATCGCGAGGCTCACTCAGACGAATAATACACTGATGACTACTGTATGTGTATGGATATTTAAATAGTTATTAAAATATTGGATCGGGACTTGGAATCGGCAGATATAAATATTGAATGGGTCGGATCGGGGACCAAAAAAGTGGATCGGGACATCCCTATTAGTTATAGTGAGCAAAAGACTAGGGATGTCAGAATACCAGAAATTTAGTCGATACCATCCATCCATCCATCCATCCATCCATTGTCTATAACCACTCATTCCATATGGGTTGTGGGGGGTCCAGAGCCTATCCCGGAAACTGCGGGCGCAAGGCAGGGAACAACCCAGGATGGGGCGCCAACCCATCGCT
>JAAGVU020000002.1:9664738-9690073 GCA_011763525.2 Mormyrus iriodes
GGCTTTCATTTTGTCCCCGGCTTTCATTTTGTCCCCTTGTGGTTTTTTTTTTTAAGTAAAAATTAAAGTTGGAGTCGCACCGTGGATCATCTCTCTCCCTTCACCAAGGCCGTCTGTAACAGGGTGAGGTACTGGTTGGGGTCATGCCCGCATAAGGATGTCAGACCTCACCCGGTTCACCATGGATAAGAGCACACAGTGCTTCAGGTGGTGTACCAGAGAGACGGATGGAGCTTAGATTGCTCCGTAAAAACATATGGTCGTGCAGATGGCATCTGGAATTTCTTCATAGTCCAGATTAAATAGTTCTGCACAGAGTGAGAATAATTGAGTGGTTTATGCAATAAAGGTTATTCAGGATATTTCAATTCGTTTGACTATTACAATTACACAGTTTGTGCCTAATTTCCATCAAATGCTTTCATATGGCAGCCAATCAGAAGGCCTGTATCAGGTATGTGTTGTGAAGTTGGGATCTGAATAGGGCCAAGTGCTGTTGGCTCTTAATTCACCCTAAAGTCCATATTCTCTAGTTTGGTGTAGTAAGGGTCTTGGGCAGCCTCAAGAATGCAAAATAAATTGTTTTATCAAATAAGTTTCAAGTTTTGTTGTCACGTGTTCGGGGAACACACAATAGCTATGCCACTGTTGCAGCATAGGGGACAGAACAAATAGTAGCACGATATGGACAAGACAGTGCAAGATTTCCCCTGAAACACTTGAGTCAAAATTATTGGTACCCCTAAATGTAACATTCTGTGAAACCTCCCCTAGAGAGAATGACAGCATTGAACCTCTTGTAAATTGTGACAAGGCTGGAGCGCACTTTTGTAAGGATCTTGAACAACTCCTCTATGCAGAACATTTCAAGGTTCTTGGAAGTAGTAGGATTGTACAGGTGAAATGTCCAATCTGACTGCGAGTTCTCAGTAGGGTACAATTCTGCAATCTGAACTATTGACCTGATTTTTCTTGTTCCTGCAATCATTTCTGTGTTAATTTTGTTGTAAGTTTAAGGTTGTCTCAACCTCATGGTAGCAGCAGCCAGCTGTTGGACTACAATGTCCTGTTACTGGGTGGAGTTCATTATGCCATAGATCTTAATATATATTGCAGGATCATTGGTCTCATCTGACCACAAAATGTGATTCCAATTGTAGTTCCAATGATACTTGACAAGTTCAGGTGCTGCAATAAGTGGTTTGTATTCGGTAAAGATTTGTTTGGTGCAAACTCTTCCAAAGATGTTGAGATGGAGGTAGCATGTAACACTTGATTTTTTGAAATCTGATATCCTGATAAACTCCAAGATTTCTACGACCATCTATCTGTTTTAAGCTTTTTTTTTTTTAAAAGTGTTCTTTGGTTATGCCCATGTTAATGGATAACAAAGGGGTTTTACAAGTTCATATTTATTTTCCAGTGACACAGACTGACAGCAACTAAACTTCATGTTGCTTTATTTGTTTTCCTTTGGGGTGCCAGTAATTTAGCCTATGTTTTGCGGAAATTTTTTTTTAAATGTTTTTTTTTAATTCATTTTTTATTTTCTGTAGGGTATGGCATACTTTATTGCACCCCTGGGGGAAATTTACATTTCTGCAGAATGCTTTGACACAAACAGTAGGTTTAGCAACAAAACATCAGTCAGACAATAAATACACACATTTACATTTAATAAATACTGAGTGAGGGGGTCGCACAGTGGTTAGTGCTGTTGCCTCATACCTCTGGTACCAGGGTTCACGTCTCCGCCCAGGTTCCATGTGTGTGGAGTTTGCATGTTCTCCCCGTGTCGTCTTATCAGTCTCTTTCGTCCGGGTACTCTGGTTTCCCCCCCACAGTCTAAAGACATGCTGAGGCTGATTGGAGTTTCCAAATTATGCATGTGAGTGTGCCCTGCGATGGGCTACCGCCCCATCCTGGGTTGTTCCCTGCCTTGTGCCATAGGCTCCAGACTCCACATGGGATAGGCAGATATGGAAAATGGATGGAAATACTGAGTGAAACAATGTAATGAATAAGGTAGTGTGGAATTTACTGCAATAAACAGGATTAAAATGAATCAAATAACAGAATAAACCCCCAGTTGAATCACTGGGAAGTGAGTGGTGTGGTGGTTCTGTGGGTGGCATGACAGCCTCATGCCTCCAGGTGTGGGGGTTTGGATCCTGTTGTGTGCCCATGTTTGGAGTTGGCAGGATGTGGCCCCAGATATGCTACTTTGTGCACTCATTGTGGTGCTACCACCTTTAACTTGTCTAGGGACAGCCATATTACCTTTTTATTTGAATAACAGGCTTCCTTAGACTTATGAACCCCTAAGTAACAGCCTAATGCAGACTTAAAAGAACATGAGGCTCCTCAGGAAATACTGCCTGCTTGGTCCTTTCTTGTTGAGTGTATCTCTGCTATTAGTCCAGTCCAGTCTATTGCAGAGATGCACTTCTAGGTATTTAGAGGTTTCCAATCCACACTGCCCCCTTGTAGTGGTTGGGGAATGGGCCATACCAACACCACGCATGCAACCGTGCAATAAGTCATGGGTTAGACCCCCCCCTCCCAAAATTTTCACCCCTCTTTGTCAAAGCAGCCCACAATGGGGGAGTTCATCATAAAACACATGCAGATTACTGGGCTCAGAGTTATATTTAAAATCAAAGGTACAGAGTAGAGGTTCCCAACTACTATTACATCTGGACAAGTACAATTTAATCCAGACCTATAATTTAATCTTGATCCATTGTGATCATCAGGACCTCCCCCTGTGTTTAACCTATACACTTTCTGTACCCACTTGTCCTGTGCAAAGTTGTGTGTTCTGGAGGATATCCCAGAAGATACAGGCCAAGGCAGGGGAAAAACCCCAGGATGAAACGGCAGCACCTATGGCCAATTTGGTAACTCCAATTCACCTTAGCATGTTTTTAGGCTGTGGGGTGAAACTGGAGTATCCAAAGGAAACCCCCACAACAACACAGAACATGTAAAATCCTCATCCACATGGAGCCATGGCAGAGACTGGAACCCCAGTCCCAGAGGTGTGAGGCAACAGTGCTAACCACTGTACCACCACCCCTGATTTTGTAATATTTATCATAATTTGAATCATGTGTACTTTTTATATCATGCAATTCTTTCCACTGATTCTGATGACGTGGGCTAATAGTTCTGGAGTTTGCGGTATCTGAGTTTGTGCCTGAGATTCTATGCTTGGTTAAAATCATGTACTTAATTCAAGGTGTTTATGCCAAGTGCCAGCATCACCTAATATTCACCATTCTGCCCACTGTGCCAGACAAACTGCATACCATACTTACTTCCTTGACACACGTCTGTGGACCGCTAGTACGCCACAGAGCAGCTCGCAGCATGCGCCAGCGTCTCGGCCCCGCCCTCACTGGGAGGGGCCAGGGTGACGTCAGGCGGGAGGGGCCAGCGGTGCGCACGGTACGTAGGACGGAGGATTCGGCGCTGGTACCGGTGCAGTTCAGGGGAGCATCATGGCGGATAAGGCACAGCTGCTCGAGGCTATCAAAACACAAGGAGAGCTTGTCAGGAAGCTCAAGGCGGAGAAGGCCGACAAAGAACAGGTCAGTTTGCGACGGCATCGCCCTCCAGTATGAACGTCGTCAAGCAGAAATCGCGGTTTACATAGTTTAGGCGCGTGCAGCATGTTAGCATGTAGTAAGTGAGCGAGGCCCATGTCAGGGATCGGCGCGTGGCTGCATGCATGTCACGGGCTGATAACACACTTAATTTACACTAGTAATTAACTAAATTAACTCAAAGAATTAACAGCCAGATGCAAGCATACCTTAAACTAATGTACCTACTTCTGTGGGTAACGGTCATTTATTTAGATCCGTCTGTCTGTTTGAAAGAATGTAGTCGTAGCATTACGTGCCTAACCTATAAGTGTCATTTACTTAGTTATGTCGCGAATGTTTTATGTGTTTTTTGTAGCTAAAAACATTAGAATGAAGGAGTTTACACTTGGCGAAATGTGATGGCCATTATGATGAGCGCTTATGCGCCTCTTCCGCGCTCGTTAACTGACGCAATACTGAATGTAATGTAGACGTCTCTGTAATGTCCACTCTGCACAGAATAACATGTAAAATGTGACCATACGTTATTGTGTTATGAATACAGAAGTATCTACACATTAACATTTACGGTTCTTTCTTTAATAACCTCGGCATATTTAAACCGAGTAACCCTAATTGCGGGGGTTTGTTTTAACGTTGTTCTTGAGTCTATTATGCAGGTCACCATTGCGTTTGCTATTTGTATTTACATTTTCTTTACACTTAAAGGCCTGCTTGTATCTAAGCGTTGTGGCCTTTGTGTAGTGCACTGGCTTAAAACGCTCACCATTGATGCCTTTTGTGCTGTTTCTTATGGGTTTTGCTGAAATGAAGCGAGCTGGTGTTTTTGATTGCTCTTCATCATGCAGTAGTGATGACTCCTGCTGGCAGCCTAGGTTCTGATGAGCAGTTAGTTCTGTGTCCATTTCTTTACCCCAGATAAGATGTGATAATTTCTCGCCCTCATGTCTTGCCTCCATGCGGTGTGGTGATGCCTCACTTGCACCCTCGACTGCTAGGGTTGCTGACCACTTTTCTCCTGTTCTTCCTGCTTGGTGTGTCTTCGCCGTGTCGGAATTCATCCATCATTGCCATCTTCCCTTCGCTGCTGCTGTACCACGGATGGCCTTTCATTTTGGACTGTTTTGTGCCCTGTAATTGATATATGGGGTGTTGTACATTTGGACTTTGGTGTACCACCCTGACTTTGTGTATGTGAACTTTTTTGCTGGTTATTTTTATCCCCCCTTTTGGGAACATGAATAAACTGGGAATGTTTTCTGTGCGCCTGATCACTGGACTTATTGCACATGGACGCGGACTTTGTCCGCAACCTCTCCGGCATCTCTCTGGGATGACGGTCTCACAGGTACGTGCTGGGGTTGTGGAGAGGGTGTAGTCTGTTTCTAAATGTGTTCAATCCTCTTTTTTTTGTGCTAGTACTGCAAAAGTTTGAGCTGCAAGCCATGTGTTGTTCGGGCAGTCCTCATAATACATTTCTTCCTCTTAGTCTGTTTTTAATATCCATATATCCATTTTCAAACTGTTGATCCCAGACAGTATAGGGCAGGAATCAGGCGCTTTTTATTTGCCAAGTATGAAAAGCTAAAGGAGTTTGTTTTGGGGAGGTGTAAAGTCAAACCTATAATCAAGGTAGAAATACAAATGGTAATTAATGGAATAAAAACAGAAATGTGTAAATACTATTTCTATGTGGCTGTATAAATACTGAGAGAACCAGGAGTAGGGTGCACACAGCTTTGGGCTATGTTCAAAGAAAATTTTGGAAATATGAGTAAATATGAATCAGTTTGCCAGTGTGAAAAAGTAGGGGTATACACTAGATTGGATGCCAGCCCATATTCACATGCACATGCCCACAATACAGATAACTGAGAGACATCAGTTAGCCTCACGGCAGCTCAGGCCAAAGATGTGCAGTGTCAGTCCTGTTTTTAATGCGTGCTTTGCGTTTCTTGCAAAATACATGTGTTGAAAAGTTCCCTAAAACTTTTCATGGTGTGCATCGCTTTCAGAGTCACTAACAGTGCTATGTACTACCCCTCAAACCATACATTTGCACGGGTCCCTGGGATTTGAGGGTCCCCTAATGGCTACAGTCAGTCATCACACTAAATATTTTAGTAAAGGCCTTCCTTATTTGCATGCTGAGGCAGCATATTCTGCTAATCAGCTAGCTAGCGACCGTCTTCTGACTCTATTCGCTTGATATTTAGTTTTCGTAACTTCGGAGGGGGGACGAGGGAGGGCGTGGTCCTGAAGTGGGTTTCAGAGTGGGCCCCAGAAACAACAGTAACATCCCTTATATGTGCTTTTTTGGAGGGTGGCTGAGTGTGTAGCTCACGCCTCCAGTGTCTTCAGTTTCTCCTGAACACTTCAGCCCCCCCCCCGTGACAATGTCCCGGAAGATGGACAGATTTGCTTTCACGTGTTATGTACATTTTGCCTTGCCGCTGAGATCACCTGAACGTAAACATCACTATGACGCTGCCAGGGCTTGTACCGTATCCCAGGATGTAAGATGCATCAGCCCTTACCTGCTTTCTAAAAGCCACCTCTGTGTGTGTGTGCGCTCCTGACAGATCGATGAGGAGGTTGCCAAGCTTCTGGAGCTCAAGGCCCGATTGGGCGGAGATGACTGCAAACATACTTTTGTGCTCAAGACGGCTAAGGTGAGTTTAACCTGAGCAGAGATGGGAGAAGGAGTTTTCCAGAGTGTGCTGTGAGATAGCATCTCAGTATAAATCAGCATGGAGTTTGGGTGCAGGGGGGCAACTCCTCCTGGCTGATTTCTGTCTGTTCTGTGAGATGGATATATGGAGATATTTATTTCTTTACTGTTGTGCTGACAGGGCACCAGGGACTACAATCCCAGGCAGATGGCCATCCGGGAAAAGGTCTTCAACATCATCATTAATTGCTTCAAACGCCATGGAGCTGAAACTATCGACACACCTGTCTTTGAGCTGAAGGTACTGTCTGGAAGAGCAGTTTGTGGCTCACCTGATTCACTAGAGCTCATTGACTAGGTAGATGTGTTTTATTCTAGGAAACATTGACAGGGAAGTATGGGGAAGACTCCAAGCTCATTTATGACCTGAAGGACCAGGGTGGAGAGCTGCTGTCACTGCGCTATGATCTCACCGTATCCTTTGGACCCCTGTCCCCTCAGTACCAGGTGTAGATGCTCTGAGGTCTGCATCAAGTCTTGGTTTGAGGTATGATTCCAGCTGTTGACTAGCCGGCCTTTGATTGGTCAGTTCCATTGCCTGAATGTTGGGAACTAATTTAAGAACTGCAAAATGCAGTGCACCAGGTTGATGATTAAAGGCTGCTTGGTGGCAAATATGCACTGGGTTTTTCTCCTTAATGAGTCGTTGTCCAGGTGCCCTTTGCACGCTACCTTGCCATGAACAAGATCACCAACATCAAGAGGTACCACATTGCCAAAGTCTACCGACGAGACAACCCAGCCATGACGCGAGGGCGCTATAGGGAGTTCTATCAGTGTGTAAGTAGAACTGCCGCCATTCTGTCATGTTTTAACCATCAGATCTCCGCCTGCAGCTCTGCTGAATTGGAGGGGCCACAAGACGTCACCTAAGGCGTTGCGTAATCCTGTAATTTTCAGATAGAAACTCTTCTCATTGTGGTAGCACTCATTGGAAGGATCCTCGTGTGCTTTTCAATCTACCTCAAAAACAAGTTTTGATATTATGTAGCAGCTGATTTATACTTCATGCAGTCTGCACTGTGACCTTTGCCACTGCGAGCATTTACATGTGTGCGCTGGTGTGTCTGTCACTCAGCAACCACACCGCCAAAACGCTAGGGGATACATAGTTTTAGATGTTGCATCTATGGCCTTCCCACCCTGAAATATATTCAATTATTGAATCACGCGACTGAAACGGAATTTTGGAAAATGTCGAGCCACCAAAAAGTCACTGTTTATGCATTTCCTCTTTTGAAGTTAGTGTCTTTATTACTTTTTACCTTCCTGTAAAGTATGAATAAACTTAATGCAGGTAAGTGAAACTGGCGCTGTCAGACCTGTTGCCACGATGCCCAGGGTTGGTCATTTAATGCTATATACAAGTAAGACTTCGGTGTCAGTCAGCGCTATAAGTACACTTGGGATACGTCAGGCTATGGCGTAGGGTCCACGACTACGCCAAACGTACAGCGTCGATTCAAGACAGAACTATAAGTCAACCCTAAGGCAACACACCTGATGCATATAACCTGCTATTTTAATATAGCTGCCTCTAATACTGAGATCTTACTGATGGGCCTGATTATCTGTACCCGGTGTGTTAAATTAGGGCTGTGCCTAAGCTCTGCAGTTTGGAAGGTCTCCGGGAACAGCTCTGGTGGAACGTTATATGCCCCTTGTCTTATTTCATTCCCGTTTTAGCAAGAATGAAATCTGTGTCGCACCTTATTTGTTTTTGACCAATATTGATGATGATGATTAGTGGTCGACTGATGGGTTTTTCAGTGGCCGATGACACTATCATGATTTAGAGCAGTGTTTCTGAAACCGGTCCTCGGGCAGCTCCAGGCAGTCCACGTTTTTCCTTTTGTTTAGCAAAAATGTGGACTCACTGGCAGGGAGCTGGGAGGGAGCAAGAACGTGGACCGGTTGTGGGTCCCTGAGATCTGGGTTGAGAAACATTGATTTAGAGCAGGAGCAGGAGTAGGCAGTCCGTGTGTGCGGGTTTTCGCTGCAACTGCCTAATTAATTACTAACTAGAGGACTGATTGGCTGAAGAGTCCTCATACCTGGGTTGGAACAGCTGACCTAAAGGTTACCAAGAACCTGCATACACACCGGCCCTTTGCAGACAAGCTTGCCCACCCCTGATTTAGGGGGCAGTACACAAATATAGTAAATATTAAACGGCTCATTTTTCAGCTTTAACAAAATGTCGCCATACAATAACCATTTCATCGAGCAATCCCACACACTTAAAAACCGTCCAGCAGTTTCTTTTGTTCATATAGGCTTTCCTTACAAATAAGCATGAACATGTTTCCTGAACATTGTTACTGATTTATTGGGATATAACTCTAAATTATTCCACTATTAAAAAATGTGATGGACAGTAGGGAATTCAGCATTTTTTTTTTCCTGACAACGTTTAACAGCATTTAAATGAAATGCCTCATTGAATCTTAAAAGCATTGATATGTGAGATTGTGATAAGTGGAGCTAAACTGGAAGTTTAAATACATTGTGAGAGCCCTATGTCCCACCCCTTCTCAGTTGATGAAGTTTTCAGACCTAGATCTAGTAGTAACCCTGTGTTTCCATTTAATGGGAGGCTTTGCATAATGGGTGTGAATGTAAAAATTTGATGAGCTTATTTGACAAACCAGAATGAAAAGATGGGTGGTAGAGTGGATGCCGGGACAGAGTTAGTTGAAATAGACTGTCAGAATTAGTAGATGAGATCACTCACCCCAGCCAGTTTTAATTTACCAGCATCTTTAAGCACATGTATATATTGGAACACCCTTTGAATGCTATGTGACACTTCAGTTTAATTCAGTTCAATTTTATTTGTATAGCACATTTTTGCAGCATTACATTGTTTCATAGCACTTCACATTATCCCTGCCTAAAGCTGCCAGTGAGCAAGCCAGAGGCAGCAAGGAAAAGCTCCCTAGAAGGAAGAAACCTTGGGGAGAACCAGACTCAATGGGGGAAGCCATCTTCCAGGGGCCGACAGAGGAAGTCAAATGAAGGGGATGGCAAAGTCCTAATTTACACTGTCCAAATGTTAAGATTTGAGTCTCAATGTGGGGGGCGAGCAGGTGCTGGTGCTGCTTCGGAAGGCAGGATGAACAGCGGTACAGCAGCAGGGAAGGCAGGAGGGACATCACAGGGACATGAGTGGACAGGCAGGAGTGTCGTCAGAGGTAGTCGGGGTGTCACAGGCAGCAGGGTAGGCAGGGTATCTTGAAATGTTTGGGGTCTCCAGGTGGCACATCCCAGGAGGAGGTGGGGGGGGGGGTAGTAAAAAGTGCATTAGCCAAAGTAGGGGAGACCAGAGGCAGTGCAAACAGGTGAGTGTAATATGTAAGCAGATATGGCCCTAGCAGCATAAGTAGGAGGGAGAGGCAGGCGGGAATGCAGGCACTTAAAAGGGCTACTGTTACTCAACTGCTGTTTTGAATGAATGCTGATGATGAGGTGCTTTGTTTTGAATAAAATGATCAACTTCCCAAAATTATAATTATCAAGACTATATACATAGAGGTTCCAACTATGGTGCTGACACAAGGTTAGCAAAGAGGCTGACCCTAAAATTTAGCCTGCTTTTGTGAATTGCGTAACTGAATCCAGTGGACAAAGTTGTAAACATTTTGATATTTTATTATACACATAAAATGTAGTTATAGCCTAAATTAAACTAATCATGGACACTATAAAATAAATCCTGGTTTCCTGCCTCTCAGGTCATCTTGGCAGCAAATCTGTCTCCAGCCATTAACTAATGGCCTCTTGATACAGGTGGGTCGCTAACATCACAGGAATCATCGCTATATTTTTAAAGACCAGTCTACATGAACAGTGCTCTTACCAGCAGCCTCTCTGTCTGTATTGCCTGTTGTCGACATTCAAAAAAATGTTTCCATGTATTAGCCAACTAATGTATTGGTCCCTGCCATGTGTCTGGGGGTTCCTGAGGACTGGGTTGAGAAGTACTGTATTAGTGGCCCACTAATAATTGTTTTTCTTTGACAGGCATCATCAGAAGTAATTTATACACTTTACCCACTGACTTGGCTTGGCCAGTCCTCCATGTACCCACTGTACTATCTGGAAACTTATTTTTTACGTGGTGTAACATCTGGCCTTTAACTAAGTACTACTTTCCATTGGCTCCTAGGATTTCGACATCGCAGGGCAATACGACCCCATGATTCCCGACGCCGAGTGTCTGAAGATCGTCCATGAGATCCTGAGTGACCTGCAGCTGGGAGATTTCTGCATTAAGGTTAGACCATAAAGATCGCTGTGTACCACGTTCATCTCTCTGAAGTGTGGTCATCTTTTGGACCACTGTTCCTTGGTGGATAGGGGGCTTGGGAGTTGGGGCTGTGTGTGGAGCTGGTGATATTACATCTAGTGTTCTTCTGCAGGTCAATGACAGGCGTATTCTCGACGGGATGTTTGCAGTCTGCGGCGTACCGGACGAGAAGTTCCGCACCATCTGCTCGACGGTGGACAAACTGGACAAGGTGATCTGCGCGTGCAAATGCCTGTATAGGGGATGCTTAGCAGGTTGTGTCTGGCCTTACTAAGTTTCCCATCATACTGGTTTGTCAGGTGTGCTTTGCCCTTTTGATTGTGCTCTTTGGAAGCATGCCAGTTGCATTCTGGGTAAGATGGGAAGCATATTGAGCAAGCTGCCTTATCTCCGGTTGCTTCACGGTTCTTTCCATAAGATGCCTTGGGAGGATGTCAAGAACGAGATGGTGAATGAGAAAGGTTTGGCTCCAGAGGTAGCAGACCAAATTGGGGAGTACGTCAGTAAGCGAGGTGAGTCTTACTTGAACCGAGGCTGCTCTTGAAGAGTCACCTCTCTGCTCGGTAATATATGTTTAACTGAATGGGCATGTTAGATCAGAAGGTTAGAGTCCTGCTTTTTGTTGGAGTCTTGCTGTAAGAAAGAGGCTAGCATGATATAATGTAAAACCTACATCTCGTAAGGGTATCGTAGAGATTGACATCAATTTGGATGAGATGTCAAGTAAAGATTAGAGTTTAACAGCCCAGAATTGGATAGTTCAGGTCTGGAAAGTAAAAATCCAGACCAAGATTTTGTTTCAACCAACCAGCTGAGTATAAAGAGTCACAGTCACAGGGTACTCAACTCAATCCATCTCTGTAGAAGACCCACTCAACACTGTGCCTTTTCACTATGGCTCGCTTATATTTTAACACTCTTACAATGGTGCTATACAGGATTTATTGTGGGTTTAAAGCAGGTAGGATGTATTGAGTGTGACTCTCAGGTACCAGTGCATCTGCTCTCATTATACAGGCAGTCCCCTTATTAAGGACGTCTGACTTACAGACAACTCGTACTTACGAATGGACTGCCATTAAGTCTATAATATTAAAAATTTGGGTTAAATACAATGGTTCGTAATAACGAACCCACGCAATACTTTGTGATGCTTGTAAAGACATTGTATGGCTTCAGCGGTTCATCGGCTACCATATATAGTCACTTTTCTGTATAATGATGATAAAAAATAATCAATTAATGATAATAAGGATTATTACTGTACATACCGTATTATTTTTCTGGCTTGCCTACAAATTTGACTTGGACAGACTTAGGGAACGTTTGTAACCTGCGGGCCGCCTATAAGTGGGACCTTGGTTTCATGGTGGTAACCTCTGCTGACCCCCCCTCACATTTGGTGCCCGTTTTCAGCCAGTGAATCTTCCTTTCTCCGTGTTTCAGGTGGAATGCAGCTGGTAGAACAATTGTTACAGGACCCTAAGATGTCCCAGAGCAAGCAGGCCTGTGCTGGCCTGGCAGACATGAAGCTGCTCTTTGGCTACCTGGAGCTGTTCAAGGTGGTGAAGGTAAGTCATCTGACATGGCAGGGGCACAGAATGGAGGCGGTGACACCAGGGGTGTAGGCGTCTGGCAGGCGCAGCGAGGCTCTCACCAAACGTCAGGCGGTGTAGGAATGTGCCTATTGTCTGGCTTCTGAAATCCAGCACCGGGTGAAATCGGTACGATGAGCACATGCCATTCAGAAACGATCCATTCGGGTTTACAGAACACATCAGTTATGTGTTACCTTATATGAGTGAGACCAGCAAAGTGAAATGACCTGAATGAATGGCTGCGTGACTCCTCAGAACACACCTTCTGACTTTGTCAGCTTTAAAAGGTGCTTTGTTTCGTCATTTTGAGCCAGCACTACTTATACCAAAGAACTTCAGTTATAGGCAATTTTTTATTGCCAAATAATAAGAGTAGATAGATGCAGAGTAATGTAATTAAAGTTAGTTCCACTCATATGTATGGCTCTGTGGACCCTGCTGACCTTGATAAAGAAATGCTCCATTATCACAGGCCGTAAATCTGAGCAGGGGCCTCTTGATGCCAGCGTGGTAATAAGGGGTCACAAACGCAGGGAGAGTGACAGCAAATGACCCTCTAGTCATGAGTTTCTGTGTAGTCTTGATGCTTACTTGACGTTTATAGTCCTCCTTGCTGTGATTGATATTGGTTTGTCATAGATTTCAGTTCGATTAGATTGTCTTACGCGTAATTGCTAAGAGGAAGTTCAGCTACTAGTGCGTAAGCAGGTGGAGCGCATGGGGGAAGGCTAGTGAAGATTATCTGAGGACTGTGGGAGGCGGTGTTTGTGGCTGTATTCGGAAAGGTCGCCGGTTCAGATCCCAAGGTCGGAAGAGTGTTGTCACCGTTGGGCCCTTGATCAAGGCCCTTGGCCCTCAGTTGACCCTGCTTTCCGTTGTACGTGGCTTGGGTAAAAGTATCTATAAGTAGAGAAATTGTAATTGCAATGACCCGAAAGAACAACCTTGCAGGAGTGTAATCAGTGTGAAGACGACTTGTACTCCATTAGTCCACCTCCTAGATATTTCAGGGCTGCAACCTTTTTAAAAGATGTCCTTCTCAATCCTCTTCATCGTGGCCCTAGGTGGTGTTTGACCTCAGCCTGGCCCGTGGTCTTGACTACTACACAGGCGTGATCTACGAGGCTACACTGGCATCGACAGTCTCAGCGCAGCAACAGAACGACGCCGCCGGTGAGGAGGGCGTCAGTGTGGGCAGCGTGGCCGGGGGCGGACGCTATGACGGCCTGGTGGGCATGTTCGACCCCAAGGGACGCAAGGTGCCGTGCATCGGCGTCAGCATCGGGATCGAGCGCATCTTCTCCATCATGGAGCAGAAGGCGGAGGTAGGGCTATCCCTCTTACGTAACAAAAGGGCAGGACATGTGCTCCTGTAGCTCAAGAAGTAAAGCATTGCGCTAACAACACTGAGGTTGTGGGTTCAAATCCCAGGGAGCACACGTACATTGTAATGCATCAGAGAAATGAGTAAAAATGAAATGGTGAGCTATACCCGGTGTGGGTTTATTTCCAGACACCTGCGTCAGTGGAGAATAGCTCCTGATTTGAAATAAAGCAGTGTAGTGTATTGTATTTCAGTAGCGGATTGCAGTGGTACACCTACAGCAAGTTAGGAATGACCAGTGTGTCAAGTTACAAGTTATTGTTACACTATCTGGGGAATTCAGTGAGATTATTGTGACAGTTGGGGGAGGGTACATGGGGGGAGAGGACTGCAGTGCAATGCAGGACATGATGGCACAGTATAGGAAAAATAAAATGTAATAATACAGCATGGGGATCAGGTAGCTGTGTGAGATGTGCAAATTGACAGAACTTGTTTTTCAGGATTCTATTTGTGTACTGCGTACTTTTTAATTAGTTTGCAGCACATTTCCGTGTTTTGTACACTGTGTACTGTCTTTGCACTTTGACTGTTTTGCCCTATATACTCGCTGCTGTATGCACAAGAATTTCCCCCTGGAATCAAAAAAGTTAATCTAATCTAATAATATATGATCTTTTCAGTAGTACTCTGTGTAGTTTGGTGGTTGGGATGAGATGGATGGGTACAGGTCACCGGTTGTTTCGTGACCTGAGTAGGGTGGTGTGGATGGTGATCCATATTTCCCAGGGAGTGTCACTGTTTCTTAGAAATTTGGTTTGTTTGGGGAAAACGTCCTGTCAGGGGTTCAGAATGGGGAGTCTTACAGGACAGGATTGAAGTGTGGTGTCTCTCTCTCTCGCTCTCTCTCCTCCCCCACCCCCCAGACCGAGAAGGTACGCACCACGGAGACGCAAGTGCTGGTTGCATCAGCACAGAAGAACCTGCTGGAGGAACGGCTGAAGCTGACAGCAGAGCTCTGGGAAGCCGGGGTGAAGGTATCACACGGGCAGGTCGGCGCATTGGCACCCGAGGTCCCGCGGCCGACGGCTCAGCATCCTGTGTCCGTGTCCTAGGCTGAGGTGCTGTACAAGAAGAACCCCAAGCTGCTGAACCAGCTGCAGTACTGTGAAGAGACCGGGATCCCCCTAGTGGCCATCATCGGCGAGCAGGAGCTGAAGGATGGAGTAGTTAAGCTGCGGATTGTGACCAGCCGCGAAGAGGTACCCCCCCTGCTCAGGCTGGGGCCCACTAGCATACTTCTGACCCTCTGTTTGGCTAATGCATGAAGATGCTAACAGTGTTGCTATTTTGTACCGATACCCAACAGTAAAAACTACTGAAGCAGTGAGCAGAAAGTACTGTGCTGGTTTACGGCCGTCGCCTAACACTAATGTCATCTCTGATTTCCAGGTGGACGTGTCACGGGCAGAGCTTGTGGGGGAAATAAGGAAGCAATCAAGTTCCCGGGACCTGAAGTGATGCCCAATCTTTCCAAC
Organism: Mormyrus iriodes; assembly: GCA_011763525.2. Classification (NCBI taxonomy): domain Eukaryota; kingdom Metazoa; phylum Chordata; class Actinopteri; order Osteoglossiformes; family Mormyridae; genus Mormyrus; species Mormyrus iriodes. Next base: position 9,679,850 of record JAAGVU020000002.1, read on the forward strand.
TGATATCCCAGTAACAGAGCTGTCTGCTAACAGCTAGGCTGCACCCTTCCTGTTAAAGTCCATGTACCTTAAAGGATCCAAAATCAGATGTTCCATTCCAGCTGAAGTAATGTCACCGCTCACCTCGCATCCATACTCGTCTACTTAATCAGTCCTATAAATAAAATGGTGTCCTATTTAAAATATCTCCTCGTCCCTTTTTGTGTGATCTGACCCACGCAGAATTGTCTTCAGGATGAGTAGTGAGTAAAAGAGGAACTTCATAATGAAGCATTTAGGAATCACATCGATGCAGATTCAACACTTAAGTGTTTTTTCTCGACTGGAAAAAGGAATTAAAAATAAACATTCTGTAATCCAGCCTGTTGTGCAAAGTCATTTACAGTGTAATCTAATTTACAGCCCTGGCCATAAACTCACGATTTTTATGGTTTAATTTTCCACTAAACCATTCTCTAGGGTTGGGTGGTTTCTTCTTTGCTAAAATTAACATGTGGGGCTCATGGCTTTGAACCTTGGTTCTGGCAGATAGCCTATTTTACTTCAGCGCTCGATTGAGCCAGTTAGCGGTGACTGATTTGACCTGATCAAGCATGAAGCTGGAGGCAGGTTAGATTTTGTTGGGAAACCTGAACTTCATACTCCCTGCTGCACTGTCGCTCAGCAGAACCAGGCACATCGTTTAGTTTCTTATTTTAATACAAGAACAAGTCAAGCACAAAAGCCAGCCATAGATTAGTGCACATCAGAACATTCCTCAAAAGTGGGAAAGAAAAAATGCAAAACCAGTAGTGAAGTAAAAACACACAAAAAAAGGCAGTGATGGGCATGCAGCTGAATAGCAGCAGACGTGATCTGCCAATGTAGTAACCAAGGAGACATCATACCCACATCTTTCATATATATGGTTCTCAGTACATTTTCTCAAAACTAAAACCACCATTAATTATTATTATTTTAACAATTTAAATGCAAATATTTCTGCTAAATAAAATTTCTTTAAAAAAAAAAAAGTTGGTGAAGCCAACCTTCAGGTTGTGCAAAAAAAGGGGGACCTCAGGCCTTGTAGAGAGACCTCAGGACGTGCTCGGCCGCAGCCTGGTGCACCTCCTCCCTCAGGGCGCTTCCGCCACAGCCTGGCAGCATACGGGTCATGCCCGTGTATGGCAGCGGTATGCCCGGGATCAGCACCCTGAAGGCGAAGCAGAGAAGGCCTTCCGGACTGGAGCAGAGGTACTGTGTGCTGTAGAGCGGTGGTCCCAACTCCAGCACGTCACACACCTTCCTCAGCAAGGCCACGGGGTCTCCAAACAGCAGCGCCTCTCTGCCCGGGCGGGCTGGCCGGGGCAGGGAGGGGTACTGGCTGAGGGCCAAGCCATGGCTGCCATCTGGCAGGGAGGGGAGAAGGGGGCAAGACCTGGGGGTCGCCTGGGGGAAGCCTGGCGGAGAGGCTGGGAGTTTCGTCTGATCCACGTCCTGCTGGGGCTTCCCTGAAAAGGTCTGCCACTTCACCGTGATGATTGTGTCAAACTTCTTCTTGAACGCTGACAAAAAATTAAAAAATACATATAAGGGACATGTTCAAAGGGGCAAACGAGTCCGAATCGGAGAGCAGCTGGGATTAAGGGTTTTGCTCAAGGGCCCAAAAGGCGATACAATTATTCTGCCAGCTGTGGGATTTAAACCCACAACCTACTGGACTAAAGATCCCTGAGCTGCACACCACCCGTTTCCATCTTGGGGGCCCAGTACTCCGCGCAGCACTCGCCTACCTTCACACAACACCTTCTTCGCCATCGAGGCAGCGTAGTGGGAGGTGTACTGCACGACAGCGGTGACACCGCCACCCTTGCCAGGCCGGAGTGCCAGGCCCTCCACGCCATCGGCGATGCCACGCAGCATCTGCAGCAGTTGCTCACGCTCCACCCCGGCCGGCAGCTCGCCCAGGCTCAGCTGCCTCTTCTCTATACTGCGACGCACAACCAGGCGAACGCCCTCCTGCAGCTCGTGCCGGTGGAGGACGCGTACAGCCGCGCTGGCATGGAGCGGGTCGCTGTACTTGGCGTAGGCGAAGCCCCGGTTCTGCCCGCTGAAGTTCATCATGAGCCGGAACTCGTAGAGCGGGGCCACGCGCTGGAAGAGTGGGATCAGCCGATCCTCGTAGATGTCTCGTGGGATTTGGCTGATGAACACCTCACAACCAGGCCCTGGCACCGGTCCACTCCAGTCTGGCCGGAGGATGATGACAGCATTACGTCCAGCACAGCCAAACTGCATTCACACAAGGCTTATTTAAAATCATAATTCTTTATATTGCCATCCATAATGTACAGCCAGAAAAAATTAAGAGACCACGATACATTTTTAAACAAATCTGCATTTGCAAATCCTGGTTTAATCCCGTTTCTGCTGGCAGAGGCTACGCTGAGTGGCAGGTAGCTTCCAGGTACAACATTTCTAAGACAGCAGTACACAAGAATAACGTGAAGCAGGAGACACTGGGAACGACCAGAAACCAGCCAGGTAAAGGGCGGAAGCGACCTTCTAATGCCAGAGACCATTAACTTATCCGACAGTTTCTCGTGGATCGCAGGATGACATCGAGTGACCTTCAAAATGAATGGGAAACATTAAGTGCAGGTGTGAAGTGTACTGCTAGTTCATATCAGGCTCCTAGAAACAAGATGAAGTCCCATAAAGCAAGGAAGAAGCCCTTCATTAATGAGAAACAGGGAAGAGCCAGGCTGAAGTTTGCAAAAAATATATATATTATCCACAGACGCACACCCATAAATTGAGAAATGAGCAAAACAAGAAATTGTGCTGTGGTCTCCATTTTTGACACAGCTGTATATATTGATTTCCTGAACCACGGTATTCTAACACACCACGTTATTTTTATTTATTTTACTCTAAAACCAGGCAGCTTTTTTATGCTGACATCACATTTGGGAGAAAGTGCCCAACTAAAATGTCTGCTCAATTACATGATATCATTATGAGCGAAATAATTCAAGGCCAACTACCCATTCGTGTCACTACACATCCCAGCGACAATGCTGAAAGAGTTTATAAAGTACTATAAAAGTGCGAGACTGGCACTCACCGGGCGGGGGGCCCCCATACTTCCGCTGTCCATTTACTTGAACCAGCTTTACTGCTGTCTTCTGGACCCAGGACTCTAACGAAGAAATGCTTGCTGGGTTCAACACCTTCAAAGACAAAAAAGCATATCCGCATCACTACTGAGCACTTCTTGAAATCTTATAATATAATTTTACCAATACATACATAAGATAATATGAATTTGCAAAATATTCTACTCTCAGCTTAAACTAAAACACATTTTAAGCAACCAGAATCCTGCTCAGTACTGTAGAAATGGCAATTATAAGAGTAAAAAAGTTAGTTTTAAATATGTTATTCACGCTGATTTGGTCTTTCTTACTAACCTGTAAAGGCGTGGGTTTTTAATTATAATCGTGCCTGTAGTGTATCAGCAGTGGTAGGAAGATTAAAAATATCTTTCAATTTAGATGAACATGGTCTCAACTTTTGCAGCTAAATATAAAAATTTGAAAAAAATAATCACCACTATACACCAATAATTTCAATAAACCTAGAATTTATTGTCCATCTACATAATGTTATGTTCATTATTATCCTCATATTGCCTTATTCATTTATTGACCCGGCCATGGGCCTAAAGTTATCACCACCTAAAATTACGCCCTCGGACCCGTCAGAGAGATGTAGCTATAAAATTATCAGTTACTCCGGCTCAGAGCTAAAAAGTCATGACCTCCTACAGTTCCCAGCGCTTCATTTCATACCGTAGGCCTGTGTAAATTACACTGCGGCTGCCTCTATCCGCGTTAAAGAAAACACGCAGGAAACTAAATAGGCTGCAGAATCGGGCCGGGATGCGGGTCAGTAACGAGCGGAACGCGGCGGACGAGGCGGGGGCCAAAGCTGCGCAGGGGCCTCATAAATCATGTCCTTATCATCAGTAACTCCCAACGTCCATCTCTAAAGTGAATAAAACTGCTGTAAACTGTGTAATTCACAGTATATAAGCTATACAGGACCTTCACTTCGTTAAGCGGTTCAAAAATGTTATTAAAAACGTAAAAACTACATTTTTGAACTGTACAAAATTATGTTTACATGGTATAGTTATATATGTATGTGTGTGCGTATATGTACATATATATTTTAAAAAAAGTATTAGCATATATATACACATATGTATATACATACATATATACACACACACACACATATATAGTGTCGCCCTGCTTACTATTGCAAAACAGAATTCAGATGGACGAACGCTTTATGCAAATACGCTGTGGAAAATTCAAAGAATAACACTGCCAATTGCAAAGGCCCCCCCCTTGGTGTAAAGCAAATCATGGAGCCTGAAGCAAAAACAAGGAGTCGGTGGAGACTTTAGTGCTGCAAAATAAAAAACCGATGTTTAGACTAAATGTCATTATACTAGTCTGCTGAAGTTTATTATGGGCCTAAAACCGTATTAAACATAGCTTACGTTATCAGAATAAGTAAATAACCTAGACAAGTGCAGAATACAAGGCCCACATGCAAGATCATTTAACGTGTGCGCAATTAATGTAACTTTGATGTCATTTTGCAAACAGCCTGGCATTTAAATGCACGCTGCAGTGCGTGGATCGCTTATATTTCATAAATGAGAGGTTTGATCTATATTTCCGAAACTTATGGAAAGCACAGAGTGAATAATCCCTCGGGGGGGATCAGCTTGGGACGGTGTAGGTCCGTTTTACAGCCGAGCGCTTTCACGCACCTGTGTCCGCCCGTCCTCCATCATGGCTCAGGGGAAGCGCTCCAGCGACGCCTCTGCAAACGACGTTAGTGCAATAGTCAGAAAAGCCAAACTTTTGCAGAAGACCAGCGTTTATTGATTATTTGCGTCTGTCCAATGAACGATATGGAGGGCGAGGGCTGTTAGCGTCAATCCCCACCCTGAATGTCATGCTCCCCGCCTCTCATGGTTTAGGGATCCAAGGGGAAGGGGTATTTCTGTGTTGTACCGTGTTGTAATACGCACCCCCTTTTATTTTAGACATGGCAAATGGGGTTCTACAGCCCAGCTAATGCTCTTGCTCAACAATTAGGCTATCATTAACCGCTGAGGCTAATCAAAGGAGGGAGTGTTTATCATGAAATAAAATGAAAACGCAGCGGCTGCTTGGCTCTCGCCGTTTTACTATTATGCACTTCATTTCATGGGCTTCTGAATTTTGCCTGCATTATAAGGATACAATAAATGCAGGAATAAAACACATATTCAAGACCATATATGTGGACAATGTGAAGAATTTAATAAAAGTGGACCTATATGCGTCTTGCGAAAAGATTAGGGCCGCATCTGTGTCGTCTTGTTTGGCAAGTTTGCTCAAACTGAGAATTGCTTATGCAAGCTTTTAATTGTAGCCTAACCCTTGGACTAAATCGGTAAGTAAAAGGCTTTGTGCTTTTAAGTTTCTTTTCTGCGCATCTCAGCTGTTGCATTTTGTAGCGTTTGCAGAGAGGGCGGTGGCATCCCTTCCCCGATTTTCCCCTCGCCAGCCGCTCGATCTGGAGGGTCGGTCTCATCTAAGTATTTCCTTGATAAGAGACCGTTCAAATGCCTTTAGAAAATGCATTTCGCGGAAACAGCAAAGCAAAGCAAAAAAACTACACTGGAGTGCCTTAAAAATCAGAAAGTGGGACACTCGAGGATTCAGTTAACAGAGACACATACCAAAGCACTTACGGCTGTAATTGCTTTCAATACTATATAGAATACAAGCAACCTGTGTGCTTAATACCCTTAATATAAATAATATATATCCTTTTTCCATATCCCCCTATCCAATGCGGGGAGCATGGAGCTGATGCCAGTTAACAAAGGCCATGAGATCTGAGGGAAGCCTGTCCAGCACAGGGCACACGCTCTGCCTGTGTATTTGGTCTGCGGGAGGAAGCCGGCATATCTTAAGGTGCAAGATTACCCCCTGCCATTCTACAGCACCAATATACTTAACTATATTTATTTATTTTACTGAAATGTGAAAAGTCTTGTACCGGTAAAAATGCTGTTCATCCATGCTCATGGACCTATTGTGAGGTAACTTAAATCTCTATGATGGTTCGGTTGTTTTTCCTAAGAACAAAAAAAAAAAATAGCTATGCTCTCTTGTGCACTATTGACTGGGTCTATAATTAGCCTGATTATTAAAAGACATCTTAAGATAAGAATTGGAATCACAATTACCTCTGTACAAGGGATTCTTTTTGTAATCATTTGTTCAGTGGCTTGTCCAAACAACATACAGTGTGTAGACAGTGTCAGTGCCTATAGTAAAAGCAAGAGGGAAGCAGAGTACAGGAAGACCGAGGAGACATATCAGAGGCTGGGGTCATCAGGAGGCACTGGGCTGGCAGGCAGCGTGGTGAGAGAGTGAGTAGTGCCTGTTTATGGTACAGCTCCGAATATGTTTTATCACTATTATTTGTATGTCAGAGACTGATAGTGGAGGATGTGGCAACCGCAAGGCTTTGTTGAGATGTAAGGCAACATCCAACATCCTCTGAGGGGTGTGCTTGACCCCGCCAAGCAGGGTTTACCACCTGTGTCCCCTGATTTCACTTCAATTTAACGTGCAATAGATAAAAAATAGAAATTTGAAATTTTTAGATGTGTTCTTAAATCTGTGAGAAAAGTGTTTATTTTAGCGTTTCAACCCATTTGGGGCGCCCCACAAAGATGGTGTTTTAAGCTTCTACAGTCAAGTGTTTTTCTTAGACTTTTTTTTTTTTTTTTTTTTTTTTTCCCCCCCCCCAGAAGACAATCATGCTTGGGTACAGTACTAGGCAACTGGGCCAAGAGTGATGGGGCCTGGTGCCACATGAAAAACAACCCACCAGTCCATGTCAGAGGTCACAGATGTGGAGAACACCAAACACAAGTGAGGGAGAGTACAGGAAGTGAGGGAGAGTCCCGGAAGTGAGGGAGAGTACAGGAAGTGAGTACGGCAAGGTGCAAGACATGCAAAAGTAGCTAGAGAACATATTGGTAATAATATATGATTAAAAGTACATGATTTCCCACGTCAGACAATGGGTGGGGGGGAGGGGGGGGCACATGGGCCTTAACTAGCCCTGACTGTGATTCTCCTGAGGAAGAGTCTGTTCATCTGCTTCCTGGAGATTGGTAGTTTTTGCCAGAAGTGAGATTCAGGTGTGATTAGCTTACGGGGAGGGGCTGCTGGTGATTCTTGCTGCCCATCTCCTCATCCTGCAATTGGACAGATGTTCGCTGGAGGGTAGTTTTCAGCTGATAACCATCTCAACACGACGGATGGTGTTCCGCAGTGGGCCAGTGCATCACTAAAGCAGATAGCCACGGGGGATTGCGGGTTATTTTTGAACATAATGTATCTAGAATTTCTTCATGTTGGTCAAATTAAAGCCAACCATAATGAATACGCACTCTTTGAGATGACTGCGAATGGTGTAGTGTGTTTCTATAATAATTACTAACCTGAAATAGGTGTAGTGATGTAAAATAACTGCCACCTGCAATTCTGAACCGCTTGTCATGGTTCTGGAATAACTGAGTTAATTACAAACAAATAAGCAATTGGGACTGTTTCGTGAAAATACTTTTACATAACTTTCATAGGGGAACTGCTTGGAAATAGAAGTGAAGTGGTGTCTAAGTTTTGGTTTAATTTAAGTGTCTTTGCATAAGATGTAGTTGCTGTACTACCCACCAGATGGCGATGTAGACTTCCATTCATCTATCTGTTTTTGTATAGTCATTTATCCAGCAGAGGGTCAAAAGGATAGACTGTCCCAAGAAATATACACATGCACACAATAGATTTTACATGACTCCACAAAATAAGCATATAACCTTGGAATGTGTTTAGAATGAGCTATGGTAGCAGATGAGTCGCTTTATTGTTATTATGCGGTATAAATATGAATGGGTTAGCAATACATATAGGCATATATAGATGCATATTTTGTCCAACGTGACATACAAGTCAGGATCAGGGCCAGCCAGCATTCATCAAGTGATTGGGGTTAAAGACCTTGAGCCAGGATCAACTTGCTCTGCCAGCCACAGGATTGGAACCCATAACCTTCCGGACACAGGCAAAGATCCCTGATTTGCTGAGCTGCACACCGTGACTATTATATTCTTTTATAGGTAGTTATTTTAACTAGCTTTTCCTTTGTTTTTTTTTTTTTCCCTCCTCCAATATTGTGCTACCATGGTAACCATGCTTCAGACACATACACAAAATGTTATGTCAGATTAGCGCAAGTTATTGTGCTCTGAAGTACTAGTCAATCAATGGCGGACACAAAAGTTACAGACAATGTGGGAGCTGACCTGCGGAGCGGATCGCATTCTCGGTACAGCGGGAAGATGTGAAGGGTTCTAGCCCGAAATGCGGAGTTAAACCAACTACAGAAGTAAGATTAGGAAATGGAAATTAAAGGTCGTCACAGCCTGTGGGAAGCGATTTCATTTTTAATGGCGAAGTTCATAGCGGGAGCTACGTTATTGCCTTACATGGACGAATCATAATTAGGCTGCTGTTGAAGGTATTTTGTATTGTGTTTTGCGCTGTGTTTATTTGAACTTTACATCCACCTGGGATCAATAGTGTTTTATAGTAAGTTTCTTATCTTATCTTGCCTTGTCTTGCCTTGCTTTACCTCACCTTACCTCACCTTACCTTTTAAAGTGTGAATGGTCTGTGCCTTTTTTACCTGACAACAATGTACAGAACCTATTTCGATCTTATCTTGTTTGCTCTCTCTCTGTTGCATTTAAAAGAATGAAAGCCAGACATTCCACATGGCCTGTCCCAGTGTTTGTGTGACCCATTGAATCTAAACATCCATTACAGAGTATCAGGGGCTGACGAACCTGAAAATTTCACGGTGTCTCAGATCGCATTGGATTTGTTCCTGTGGCAAACGTTCATCTCATGCATACAAATATAAAAGAATCGTGTATTTGAAGATGTTAATGTTGCTGTTGGGGCTGCTTGTCTGGTCTTCTCCCCGGGGGGGGTTTGCTGCTGATATGAAACAATGTGTGTGTGTGTGGGGGGGTATTGAGGATGCTCTTGTTTGAGGTTTAGTTAAGGGAATTTAACCTGTTTTTACCTCAAATGCTTGATTCAAGGCCAACTGCACACATACAAAGTAGCACGAATGAAACAAAGCATGTCTTAATGGGGTATTCAGAATCCGGTGAGATCTGGGGGGGGGGGGCACAGACTCTGTAAATGGAGAGAACACGGAGTTTAGCATGCAGAGACGGCGACTACGTGATGATGCACAAAAAATAAGTAATAAAAAGGGACTAAGTGACAGGGAGCAGGCGACCTGGGCTGTCACTGGTGTGGCTGAGGCAGGGAGTCATGGGAACTTTTAACGGAGCTGGCTTTGCGCGAAGCGCTTAGATGGTAATTGACTAACTGGCTATCTCTCAAAACAAACAGAATGAAAAGTGTAAACAAACAAAGTGAGTGGGATTTTGACGCAATGAGATCTGTCAGATTTTTCCTCCAAGGTCTCTATGGTAACAGCTGATACTCTCAAACATATGCAGACATGCAGATACATGGAAATCACACACTCACACTCACACACACACTCTCACTCACTCACTCACTCACTCACAGACACGCGCGCATAGCACACTGTAAAATGTCTCAGGTTTGTGCACAATTTTCATATTTTGCAGCCATATGTGTGCATAAATAAAGAAGATGCACATATGTGTATTTCTTTGTATTTTTCTTTATACATACATTTTAGAACTTATATACACATGTATTCACACCACATAAAAAGAAGTACATCCACTGCTGGCTCCAGAACAGATGTGATGGGCGGGCCAAAGATTTTCATTGGGTGGGGGGGTGGCGATGGTAAAAGTTGTCTATTGGGGGTGGGTAATGGGTACATAGTCTATCCGTAGTCACACCCCTGGGATAGACCAGGCTTGTTTTAGGACATACACCTTTATTAAAAAATAAAATTAAAATGACAGACTGTGTCCTCGGTGGGTGGCATTTGAGGGGGGGAGCTTTGACCTTTTGTCCCTGACTAAATCATTTATATACCAGTTAAATGTTAAAATTCACTCTGTATACGGTGTCAGTTATG
>JAAGVU020000002.1:9693575-9707066 GCA_011763525.2 Mormyrus iriodes
ATAATAAAAACTTTTAATTTTTAAAGCTGTGCCTTCTGCAACTTGATTTTGGCCAGAATTCATGAGAATGAAGAAAATGCTACTATGAAGCACACTATGAAGGACAAAATTACTCAGGAGTCATGAACCTGGTTCTGAGATACCATACTGCGTGACTAAATTTATTTGCTGCAGGGATTATGTCTCCACTGTGTGGTAAAAAAGGATACTACATTGGTTTAAAAATGCCCTTATGCCTATGGCACCCAGTGAAGTCGCTTTAGTCCATAGCAGCTTGGGCTCAGTACCTGGTGATACTCCAGAGCTGTTGATTTCAGTGGGTTTATTCATCTGCTCATCTTCAAAATAATCTTTGTGTTTGCACTGGTATTTCTAAAAATGTGCAACTGCCCACCGGTAGCATTGGTCAGGCTGCCAGTCCGTTTGTCACAGTGACACACAGATCACGTAGCAGCACTGGATTCTGAAAACATCTGAATATTAAACAAACTCCAGTCTGGAGACCGTTTGTTTAAAGTTCACTTGTTTTCATCATCATACTAAAAAGAGCTTGTTACAAAGTGATATAAAAAACATGAAGCCCTTGGAGGTTCAATGCTTGCATGCCCAATCTACAGTCCTTCCACTTATTACGTATTTAGGCAGGTTAAACTGGTTTCGTTCAGAAGTCTGAGAAAATTATGAGTCAAAATGATAAATATGAATGTAAAACAGACAGAGCCATATGGTCCACATTTGCCATGAAACACAGTATTTTACTGACTGAACTCCTCAACAATAAGTATCAGATGGAGAGGATTCCAGAGTCATAGCAGGAGAGTTGGTGACTTGGACACCTTCAAGGCAGATTAAAGAAAACAGAGAATGGAAATAGAGACTGGATTCCAGGTTGATTCCAGAGCACACATGAAGAAGATCATCAGCTCTAGGACCCGGAACACTGACTGGAGAAAATGGCCCAACGTGACAAAGCCAAATGCATCTCTCAAGGTGGCACGTGTTCAAAGTCAGTCCAAACTTCAACAGGATCTTCAGATCTCCAGAGCAGGTGGCACCCAGCAGTGGCCCTCACCCCCCCCCCCCCCCCCCCCCCCGCCGGGGGGCCCCCCCCCCCCCCCCCCCGCCGCCCCACCACCACAACCCAAAACAAAACACCCACCCCCCCCCCCCCCCCCCCCCACCGAGCAAATAACGGAGCAGCGAAAGAGAAGACGGGCCTGGAGTCCCGTACGCCGATGAGCAGGTGGAAACAGATGCCTAACAGAAGTACATTTACTACCGGGCACAGCAACATTAAGGGCCCCAAGCAAATCTTCACACTATTCCTACCTTTGAAACTAAAAATTCATTAGCAAAAAAATTGGAGGGGGGGGGGAATTCATAAAACGGCCAGTTGGGGTTAAAGTGGAGGGACAGGGATGGTTTTTTATGTGCCAAAAGTTGGACTGCTGTGTGTTACGTATGAAGGACAGATGTTTAGTGAGTTAATTTTTCTTTATTATTATGACTAAAGAAAAAAAATCCCATCGACAGCAATGACTCCCATAGTTGTCGAGGAGCTTTTCTTAGGACTGCGGGGGGCAGAGGCACTTCCTGCTACGTCATAATTATTATCGTAAGGATGGGGAGGTAAAGCAGACCCTTAAGCGAGGGACTCGGAAATCTGAAATGGAAACACGAAGTGCGGGAAAACTCAGAGAAAGCGAGGACGTTAACGACCCCCCCGATCCATTCTTTTGTGGATTTAGATGGGTAATAAAGCAGATCGCTTTGCGTCTGTTTATGCAATATTGTCAAAGTGCAGGGGTTTACTAATCCATTCGGAGAAACTGGCAGGAGACAGAGTGGCAAATAGAAGGGTTGGGTTGGGTTGGGTCGGGGGGGGTGGGGTTTAACCTTAATAAACAGTCACGGTTAAACCTGATTGTTAGACATGTCAGACCCCTGCCGAATTTTAGCAGTACGCGTTTGTTGTGTCATTAGGTTTCCAGGTAATACAAAACAACTCGACCGTGCGTTTATTGACTACACATTAATTAAACAGACCAACTGTAACAAAACGCATCACTGCAAATGTTTTGAAGAGAATCTAGGCATACTTACAACATGACTCGCAAAGTGAAACATTTCGTTGATGAAGCCCCACATTAGCATGGCGGGGGGGGGGGATTTGGAACAGCCTTGAGGAGCAGCTGCATGGAATATACCCAGGCTGCACTCCACTTTCCCGCTGAGGAGCACTGCGCCCCTCTGTGCTGCTCACCGCTTCTCTGCACTGGAAGCTGCTGGCAGCTTATTTCTTTCTGCGCCAGGCTTGGGTGAGCGAGGCTTTTTGTTCACTGGGGCTGTAATTATTGTAATGTCTGTCTGAACACCAGGTCATGCTTCAGCGCTGGTGAAAGAGGCCAGAGAACTGTCTGCCCAGTGCCGAACCAAATGGCAGCGGACTAATTTGTGTATTAAACAAACAAATCTATTGTTGTAATTTAGTGAGTTTAAGGAGTGTCGACATTACTCTAAGTCTTTCACTTACTAGTGTGCTTTTGTGTGAGGGCAGAGGAGTGGCCCGAGCCCTTAGTCGGGGGGCCCAATCCCTGGGCTGCGTAGTTCTGGGGTACAGTTTCCACCCGTCCTGTAGTGTATATCAACAGGATCCCCACTGGCACATATTGAAAAATAAAATGCCATGTCCCATATTGATCCACGAACATATGCGATTTGTCCCATAATCATTATGAACCCCCCAACTTATCAACGGAGTGTATAGTCAGGGGCCCCCACCACCCTTTTTTCCCGGTCTGTGAAGTTTCTGTAAAACGAAAAATGCGGACATCAAAAGGTTGGGAAATCCTACTGTAAAGGAAAACTGGCTCGTCCCAAGTACACCTCCTATCTCCCAGTCTCCCGATGTCCACAAACGTGATTTTGCAACGTAAAAATGAAACCTCAGCAGGCCGTACCAGAGGGCCCAGCACAGATGTGCGCCAGCGCCCCCCCCCCCCCCTCCAGCCCCGGAGAGGTACACGCGCCTTGCTCCGTTGCCCTCCAGTGGAATGGCAAGTTCCCATCTGTTCACTGTCATTTCATATACCTTCCTCAGGCAAACTTTGAAGGAGTTAGGGAAGTCAGTGGCCCCTCCACTTACATTTATATTCACCATGTTTGTCTGTAACTTTTAAGCCACACCATGGCGTTATATCAGCACTAGTCAAATTTAAACTGCAGTTTTCAAGATGCTGTGTATCTATTAAGTCAGTTTCTAATCATGACATAACATTCATTACCAAAAAACAACTACTAATAGACCAAATAGACTGAAATGTGTTACTGCAAATACATGCAACTATAGCAGCAACTAGTTAGGAGCATGACAGTCAAAGCAGGTAGCTGATATTATTATTATTGTTGCTGTTATTTAGGGTCCAAAGCACGAAATGCTTATAATTGTTTTTGATTGGGTTTCTTATTTTTCTTCCCTAAAACTGAATGGGCAGCCCAAGCTGTAATACCTAGAACGACCAAATTTGGCAGAAAGATGTCAATTCCTACCCACTACTGAGACCATCCGACCCAACTTAGACAGTCAAAGATGATAGATGAATAATTTACATAAATTTTATTTTCTAATAAACTACTTGCATGCGTTATAAAAACCCCACAGAAAGCTTTCAAACTGAACATACCTGTCTGGAAGTTTTTTTCCAGTTTAAATATAATTTTAATTCAATTCTGGATTTTTAAAATGTTTTATTTTCATTTTTCACTTTCATATATATTGATATTTGAGGTCTTACGCTAAGGACCCTCATCGTTACCTAAAGCCACAGCCATATATCGTATCTTTCTTTTATTAACATGTAGAATGCGTCTTAATGACATGCATAAATCCTCAGCAAACACTGTTCGCAAGGGTTTTGTGGGTCGGCACATTTACGGGTCATTTAACTTTCTGCTGTTGAACAGACTTTAGGCACAATCAGGGGTGTTTCCCAAAGCACAGTAACTTGCCAAATACGTTAGCGACTTACATAGCTGGAACCATGATACTGTATGGGTCTAACTATGTAAGCTGGTAATGGGAGCTTTCGGGAAACGTGAGGGGGAGCCGGATCGCGATATGATTAACGGATAATACTTTATTTTATTGGTAGGCAACCAGTCGATCGTGGTCGGCGAAAGGGACCCCCCCTCACCCCCCGGCAAAATATACCGTCGCGATTCGGTAGCTGACCAGAGAATATTCATTATAAAAGTAGCTCTCATTGTAAAAAAGGGTGAGCGCCTTCGATTATGATTATGCCGAAAGTCTATTTGACAGCTAAAAGATGATGTTAGTAAATGTGCGAACAGCGTTTGGATTTATGAATGCCACAAATACGTATTCATACATGTTAACGATACGAAAGGTATGCACAAAACATCTGCAACGGACACAAAGAAGACCTCAGATATCAAAATATATATGAAAGTGAAAAATAAAAATGGAACATTTATTAAAAAAAATCAAGACCTGAGTAGAATTTAATTTATATTTAAACTAGAAAAAAACTTACATTCACTTATTTTTGGTTTGAATACATTGTTGCGTTTTTTGAAGTTCAACATCAAAATTTGAACTTTCAGTTTCAATTCTTTTTTTCAAATTAACAAAACTATTGGCCCTGATTTAGCACATTGCATTTCCCCTTTAGTAAATCCTGGACTGACTACACTCTCTGGCCGGGGGGACAGACTTTGCATCATTCCTGATCATCTTGTGTACAGATGATGAACACACTTTGATACTACACCACACCAAATGCCCCCTGTGCTGTAGTTACGGGCTTTCTGCACGCTGTGTGGCTGTGAAAACGTTTGTGCACGTGCCCATTTTCCTAGAGAGGGGCCCCCTCCATTGCAGGACCTCCGTGTTATGAACACTGGCAATCATAGAACAGGCAGACCTAATTCAGGCAGGTGATAAAATGTGTCGTTGACTCTTTGTCTCGATGTCATTACTGTGGCTAATTTGTATGCCTGTGTTTATTGGAGCGTGCTGGTAAATATTAGCTTTGGAGTCTCCTCCAAGCGATTGTGTTTGCTCAGCCACTGGCCAAACATCGTCCTCCTTCTTTCTGTGCCAGTTGCAGCGATGCACCTTGCGTGTGCCGCTGCCATTACTCAGCGATGGAAATAAAAAAGAACAGTCCAGAAAGGACCATGTTCTCGATGTTTGCGGCCGAGCAGTGCAGTGCATATGAGTGTGGAAAGACTCTGCATTTGTGCTGTGAGAGGAGGGTCACCACAGCTAAACATATGCATAATATGCAGACTTATCCACCTGAAGATTAGAGACTTTCTTGTCCAGATAATGCAGAAATACCTTTCAGGACCTGCTTTCTCTGTGCCCTGCCTCTTTGCCTTAAACCCTCTAAATTTCAGATTTTAGCTTATTCAGACTTTCGGGAACCTGCACACACTCAACTCTGGCAAAATATGTATATGTATGTCAATATGTATAAGGACTATAATATAAGGATTATATATTTTTTTTTTCTGTGTGAATTATTGTCATCGTGATTTGCATGTGAATCTCGGCTTGTGAACTAAACCTGAAGCGTATTCAGAGATGTGTGAAAGGCATGCGGGCTCTTGTTTGCGTGTGTGCCCGCTGTGTGGTTAACAATTAAGCCCTTTGTTTAAGCCCGTTAGAGCACATGGCACTGACGCGTGAGGATGTGCCATCGCACCTGTCTTTGTGCAAGCTTTCTGTTTCCTCTGTGAACTCGACCACTCTCTCATGCATGCGTGTATGCGGGTGTGCGTGTGACGTGCTGATGTTGCACTAGGCTTTTTCCCCCTAATATTTGTGCTTGACAGCAAACATATTCCTGTGACATATGGTGATACAGCCTTGAGATCTGGCCTTGAGGCCTTAGTCCCCTGCCAGACTTTTTCCATTTCAATTAATTTATAATTTACAATTATTTTATTAATTAACTGGCTTAACAGTTTGCAGTGTCTGATTAATTTGGTCTAAATTCCATCTATTTCTGCTGCCCAAAACAGCGGCCTCATCAGCACTGATAACAGTCTCATATTCTGATGAGAATACAACTAACCACTCTACATCTCTCCTGTTAGGAACAAAATCAGCTACCAGATAGGGAGAGATGTATTTGTATGTATTTCTCCATACGTGTGTGCGTGAGTGCTTTTAGCCCGGCTGTGTGAATTCTCCTAATTGTGCTTTAGCATTCTATGGACTGCAGCGCTATGTCTCTGATTTATTAGACTCTTTCTCATTTGGGTGACGCCAGTCTTTCAAGTGAAACCAACATGCACGCCGGAAAGTAAGATGGAGAAAGGAGGAATATGTGCATGTCGTTGTCAGGAAGGTTTATCCATTCTTCCTCCTCCAAATAAATCAATCTCTCTCTCTCTCTCACTCTAAAACAATAGCGATATTAATGCTGGGTGCAGTATACAGGTCTTTTGAGGAGAGGTGTCTTTGCAGAACCATACAGCCAGTCAGAGTGCGCACATTAAGTCTCTGGGGATGTGATGCAGAACAGGCTTGTTTGGGGTAGGAGGGAGAGGTGGACATTTGTGGCTTTATGGTGGCACATGGCTTGGGAGATTTTCTCTTTGGAGGGTGAAATGTGGCCCCAAACCATGCAGAGAGCACAGCCGTTGAAGTCATTAGTTGAGTGCAGCTGAAAAGCCACACAAATTAAGTGTGTTCTGAAAATGGGGTGGGGGGGGGGCAAGTCACCAAAAGTCAGTCACCTGTCCAAGCAGACTGAGACCTTGTCTTAATTTCACAGGAAGTCCTCCTTCAAGATTACCCAGGACAACACTTGGGGAGGGAGAAATGTAGCCAAATGAGAGATGGTTTAGACATGAAGAAGGGCACAGAGGAGCTGGCCAGAGGGGACTGGGAATGGCGTGGATGGGGCGGAAATACTGATTATCCATGACTAATCCTGAAGCAGATGGCAAAAACAGTCAACAGGTTAGACATCGACTGTGAAAGTGGCACTTTACTCATTAGCCTTGACGACAATGACAATTGTGTAGTGTCATCAAAATTAGGCTTTTGGTGATGTACAGGTTAAATAATACTGTTGGAGGTTAGTTTAGGCTCTTCAACCTTATGGACATTTCACCCATGGTGTGGAGAAGCTGTATTCCATTAGAGGAGAAGATCTGAAGCAACATTTGCCTCCCCCTTTCACCCATTACCCAGATGGAATTCTGATCCATGTTTAACTCTTTTAAATGCCTCTGTGAAATGATTGATTTGTAGTTTAAATAACAGGTCATTCTTTTCCAATAATAGTGCATCATCGATTTTAATTACAGTTTACTATCCTATAAGATGCATCTGCGATGTACAGCAAAGTGCTTAGTGTGCTCTTAAGTATGCTCTATACTCTTGATCACGAGATTGCCAGTCAAGCAACATTTCAGCAATTTTCCATAAGGTGTCCCTGTGTCCAGCAATAATTTTAAAAATTGCACAGCTGCATGAACAATCATACAATTGTATCAAATTATGAGGTATTCAGCAAAAACAATTTGTTTGGCTGATCCTTGTAAACACTTCAAAATTTATATTTGAAAAGACCTGTTAAACAACTGAGAATGCTTTAACTACAAAATCTTGTGCTTACAGTTCCCAGTTCTTAACGTCCTAGTTTTTATGCATTATAGATAATTATTTTATTTTTTTCCACCAAATTTGAACTGATTAAACATTCATGACGCCTTGGTGGCAGATTGAAAAGCATTCCCATCGTTCGTCCTCTTTTGTGTTTTGCGTTTTACGTACACACTACGAATGTGTTAAATTTGAGGTTCTTTATTTATCCGATTTGGCGAAATAAAGGATGTTGGCCACATGGTGTTGAACTTTGCATTGACGTTTTGTAGCTCCTACGCACAGATATTTCACAGGCCTGCCGGCCATTGCTAAAACAGAAGGTGGAAATCGCATAAAGGGCGCATATTGCTGTCGCGCACATATAGGCCTGATTACGTAGATACAGGCACTGCAAAGCATCCACAGACAGTGATAAGCAGAACCTTTAATGTGCTTTATATAGCTCAGAAACCTGTGTATTTCAAACAGACACTCATTCATTTAAGAGAGGACTTGGGATCGAGTCCCACATGTTATCACAATTCCCATTCAAGTTTCCCATAATTAGCAAACTCCCCGGTGACGAATTCTAGACATACCCCCCTGCGATAAAATATTGCCACCCCTCGCCTTAAATCCGTCGCGCCCGGTGCCCCCGTCCGCTCGTTCTGCGTGACGCCGGGAGCCAATCGGCGCGCAGAGCTCTCCGCGTGAAATGCGCCGTGCGCCCTGAACACAGCCAGTCTGTCACCGACGAGCGTGCAGTGACGCCCGGGCCGTCCGCTCGCACTTTCGGAGGGGGAGCGCCTGGAATGACCCGCGCTGCGAGAAGCCAAGCCGTGGAAGATCGTCGTGATTCACACTGAGGGGCTGAGAGAAGGGATGGCTTTGCGCTATCGCGCCACCCCAAAGCCGTGAATTAAAAAGTTGGGAAGAATAAGCTTCATTTTAACGCTGCTGACTGCATGCAACGGGAAATGATTGTTACAATGTGAAATGCATCATCTTCGGATGCCTCGGGATTCCTGATATTTTTTTTAGTGCCTCGGTCTCAAATGTATGTTGACATCTGCCACCCCGAACGACGCGGAGCGCGTTAAAACTTTGCGCGGTTGTTTGTTTTTTTTGTGCGTCTTCATTTTGGGGACTCGCCTTAAATTGTCTCCTACTTGCAAGCATCCGATCTCTCCCCGTGGCTCCAAGATCGAGCTCGGTGCTGGCTGGATATTTGTAGCAGGAAGCAGCCCTGTTTTCGAGAGCCACTGAGGGGCAAAGCGCTCAGTCGAAGTTGCGAACTCCGCGGACGCAGGGCATGGCTTTATTTCAGTCCTCCGTGTCAGACAGCATGATTTTCCTGGGCGTGCTGCTGAACGTCTTCATTCGTGGTAAGCTCCGCTGAAAATGCATTTATTGGTTTAGGAACTCTCCTCATCTATTTGCCTTTCCTTCCCTCCCTTTCCCTAGATTTTATTAGTCCTTATTATATTGATGGTTTCTGTTGTTGCATTTTGAAATATCTTTTTTCTCTCTCTGTCCTTGCGTGTGCAAATTGATTTTGAATGCAAGAGGTTTTTAATACAAACATCACCCTCAGTTCTACAGTTGTACGCTTCCCGTACAGTATTGAAAATGCTCGCAATTACTAATGTGAAGAGTGATAGGTTTGTTTAACATTTTTAAAAAGTGACATTTCCACGTGTCTACGAACCGTGACGGGATAAAGAGAAGCGCTTGTGAAATTAATAATAATATACACAAATGTTATATATTACTATGTTTATCGATTTCCAGTGTAAAAATTGGAAGCTCTTTCAGAACCGTATTTGGTAAATCTACAAATTCATTGACATTTTCATTGAATGGAGAAGTTCTCCTTACTATTACAATTATATCGTGCGTTTTTGGATGCTTTTATTGCGCTACGTGAGGCTTTATTTCTTACCCTTATAAGCAACTTTAGGCATTAGCTTTTTGCCAAACCAAAATTGCATTGAATAAAAGAATATATATTAAGTGAAATACTGCTTATTAAGTTGTCTCTTACCGGGCCCAAATGAACGCCTTTCAAAGGGAATCAGTCTTTGTCGAACATGGTGAAACCTTGATGCCACACATGAGGATTGGACTGAATAGTAAACAGTAAATAGACTTTGTTAAGCGTTACCTGAAATCATGTCTTTAAACGAGGTCACACAAAGAGGAAAAGATTGTTTTTGCGAGACAATGGAATTAAGGCTCAATGCCAGTTATATGTGCTCTCATCTGCCTTGTCAAGACTTTTTGTCTCTAAACGAAGCTCTTAATTCAATGACTAAAGACGGGGGTGATATTACATTGCTATAGATATACTTATGACTCTAGCGATCCATGATGACATCATTTCTCAAGGTCCCCAATATATACTACAATCTACATTTTTTTCTGCAATTATTCACAGAGCGGATCTCAGAATAATGTTTTCAAAAACATGCATATGTTGTAAGCATATGATAATATTCTGGCTCTCGCATGCTGTGTTGTCGTGTATTCAAACTTCGCCATCTCTTTCTTAGCTCAGCATGTGATTCAGTCTACCGTCTCCACGCTCCCCAACGTGCCCCGCAAACACATCGTGGGTAATGGAGCGGGAAAATTGTATGTTTGGTATTTTTCATCTTTATAGCTACTCGAGAGGTGATCGCTTTCAGAGTAATTATTTTAATTTCTTTTTTTGATTACATTCCAAGTGCGTTGGTGAAATTGCAACAGAGGTATTACCCTGCAATCAACGTGGTAACTATAAAACACGACGGTACCCAGTCGGGTCGGTTCGGCGTTGTGATTGCGGGGTGGGGGGGGTCTCATCGGCGATGGAAAGACAATAGAAATTGTGATTTTCTGCATTTCGCCAAAGGAAGCCCACCGTTTTAGTGGAGGGTTTCTTAATTATCTTGATCCCGTTTCTTCTTACATCACTGGGAACCATCCTTCGGATGCTCCTGACTGCCCCACCTCTTCCCACCCTCCCAGTTAACGGAGCTTGCCTAACACGGTGTAATGCCAATCCTCCCTGACAGGTGATGTTTATTAGCTGTGGTAATGATTGCAAATTTGATGCGGTTGCCTGTGTAAAGCTGTCCCGCGGGTCCTGTCACGTATGAAAGAGAATACTAGTACGTCTGCCTCGATAACCTCCCTCTCCGAGATATAAAGGGTCTTCTAGAGATGCAAAGTACAGTCACACAGCATTTTTTTAAATACGTGTTGAGAGCTGTAGGCGGCTGTTTTTTTAATTGCGTTTCTTTAAAAAGACTCGCAGTGGAAATGTATAAGACCAGCTAATTTCTTATATGTTAAGTAGAAAAAGGCAAATTGCTTGCCACAAGACGTTAAAATAGACGGATGATAATGACAGGAGTATTATTTCACATACTTGTTTCTACCTCAACTTTTATTTTGAATTACTGCTAAAACCACTTTAATTTGTATTTCCCGTAAACATATAAATGTGTAACTGAACAATTTCATTTGAAGATGTTCACTTTCATTACCATGTTGCCTTTCTTTCATTTTGCATTTCCGACCAAAATACAGTTCATTCTGCGCCGTTAATTGAAATCTACATGTTACACTAGTTGAAGTGGCATTAGACCGGCAAATATAAGCCAGTTTCAGAGTGCGTTTCCTACTAGACACCTCTAGGGGGAGTAGTAACACACGGTATTCGTGTCAAACCTCGGTCCGGCGCAGGGCCGCATGTTTGCTGCCACGTGTCTGCCGCCGAATCGCGGTTCACCTTAAAGCAGCCAGTCCCTCTGCGGGCCCCGGTGCCGGTGCGCCTGTCGGAGCGCGGTACCAGCCGTGCGGCGGATCCTGCTGACTAATCTACTAGTATTCAGCGGTATAGTTTTACACTCATCCCGAGGTGTCGGCTGTGTGTGCGACTTACTGCTAAAGAAACCGCTGTATTTTAGAATTGGAATCGACTTTTTCCTCCAGTAATAACGATTAAATGATAATCGGAACTTTGGTTTTTGCCATTTTAATTTGTTCTAAAACTAAATCTTGGGAAAAGTATCATCTTCTGCAAAGTTCATAAAATTTTAAAAGCATTGAATAATGGATCTAATATAATCTGATGTTGGATGACCTCAGCTGGGAAGAGTGACAAAATAAGGACATGAGATCACGCCAGTGAGCTACACGAACAAATCAGAAATTACATTGATTTTTTTTTTACCTAAAGGGTGCAAGGAATATGTGGGTAAGGGAGTTCATTATAATTAAATGAAAATCACAGAGTGTGTGTGTGTGTTCACGCCCGTGTGTTTTCTTGATAAGCATGTTTTGGAGCACGCACAGCAGCAGATGGCACGGAGCTTAGGCTGCTGCAACTGGGAGGGTTTCCCGGCAATGGAGTGTGTGTGTGTGTGTGTTTGTTTGAGAGAGAAGGGAAAGTTCTAAGTGTCAACTAAATTTGAGTATTTAATGTGCAAAAATCGCGAACGGTATGCCCTCCCGTGTGTCACTCAGGCCGTCTAGCTGTCACTTCGTGTTACTCGTCACTCTGTGAGGCACTTTTCACTACCCATCTCCACTGTAATTTCATTTTTCCGTGGAGATGGATGCTTGTAATGGCGGTTTGTCCACGGCGTGCGCTGTCCCGCCCACACGGGTGTGTGTCCTGCTCACCTGTACGCAGGTAGCACTCAGCCTGGGCCTCGTAAATGTGAACCCTGTGACTCTCACCCTCTGCCTATTTCTGTAGTGACCCATTTTTCTAATGACATCATGTGACCTAAGCAGACGTAGTTCGTGTGGCCGCTTGCATTTCACACCGCCGGCTTTCCTGTCTTCCTACACTCCGTGCCCTCCCTGTCCTCAACGCCGCGGCATTTTTCCCGATATTCCGATTGCACTGCTCCCTCCGTCTGTCTTGCTTCCTGCACGCCTTCCAGGGAGCCGCACACGAGACTAATGGCTCTGTTTGGATATGGAGGCCGGCTTCTCGGCCTGGAAAATGTGCTCCCGAGGTCTGATAGTGACGCTGACACCGCCGGGCGGCGGCCCATCTCTGTCGCTGTGCTCTCAGCCGACCTCTCTTTGAAACCCTATCTGTGACTGACCTTGTACCACCCAAGCTTCGAAGTCCTTCTCCCCCTCTGTCCCAACCCGTCTGTCGACAGCTCCCTTCCCAAAAAGCCTGACCCAGCTTTGAGAAGGGAGAAACCCCTTCCTGATGCCATAAAAAAGCACAAGCTTACATAAATTACTGACTATTGGATACGTGGGACAGGGATAAACAGTAGCTATCACCCAGGGGGGAAAGTGCCTGTGCGAGCACTTTGCCTGAGACATGCCTGCTTTTCATTTCGATATTTGGCGACTCCCCTTTAATATCCACCATATCTGGTCCGAGTCTGGCAGCCCTGCACAGACGGGCCATCCGAGCTGCACTGTGACTCGGCCGTCCGCAGCGCGTATCCACGGGCCGTGGGTATAAATGGCACGAGTCCGAGTCTGGCAGCCCTGCACAGACGGGCCGTCCGAGCTGCACTGTGACACGGGCATCCACGGCGCGTATCCACGGCCCGTGGGGATAAATGGCACGAGTCCGAGTCTGGCAGCCCTGCACAGACGGGCTATCTGAGCTGTACTGTGACTCGGGCGTCCGCGGCACGTATCCACGGCCCGTGGGGATAAATGGCACGAGGCCGAGTCTGGCAGCCCTGCACAGACGGGCTATCTGAGCTGCACTGTGACTCGGGTGTCCGCGGAGCGTATCCACGGGCCGTGGGGATAAATGGCACGAGGCCGAGTCTGGCAGCCCTGCACAGACGGGCTATCTGAGCTGTACTGTGACTCGGGCGTCCGCGGAGCGTATCCAC
>JAAGVU020000002.1:9731723-9761266 GCA_011763525.2 Mormyrus iriodes
GGAAGGGATTAGGGCCACTGTCACTATAAGAACTTCCTGTCACTGACTTGTATGTCTGTTGATGTGGCTGCCTGTGTGCCTGTCTGTATTTCCATCCGTCTCTCTGTCTGCACAGTGAGCCCACAGCTTCCAAGCAGCTGAGGTCAATTCTCAAGTCTTATTTACATCAGATTCAGTTTTTAAAAATTGTGCTTTAAGGCAAAGAATCTTTGAGCTTTTATACCCCTACTCAGCTTGACGTTCTAAAGCCCTGGGACTTAAACCAACAGCATTCAGGATGAGCCCATGTGCTTGTTGGGGGGGTCATCGGTGGCACTGCTTTGCAGGGGGATAGGGGGGGTCTCCCAGGCTTTCTAATTGCAGAAAGCAAGGTCTTTGTACCTTACACTAATGGATGATTTCACCTGGTGTTTGTAGGCTGTGGTTTCTGACAGCAGCAGACTTAGATGTCAGGGATTAGAGAGTAACCGAAGCGGATGAGGGGATGGGCTGCAGAACGGGAATAAGGAGAAGATGGAGCCAGAGACTCTAGACTACTAAATCCACCTCTTTACTGTGGGGAGCCCCTTAACTCTGCCACCCTGTCTATCAGAATAATCTCTCTATTCACTTCCTCTCAGCACATGGTCTCACACTCTCCAACTCTACACAGGCTTATTTTCTTCTTCTTGCTGTTTTATGTTTCTGTTTTATTTCAATATGCATGCTAAATGAATACCGTCAATTATCATATAGTATAGTATACTACAGTATCATATAGTAGAGTAGAGTATAGCAAAGTATAGCATAATATAGTATGAGTGATCCTGACTTTACGATAGTTTGACTCACTATATATCGATTTTACAATGTAGCGATAGCAATGCACATTCAGTAGTTAGCTTTGAATTTTGACCTATTCCAAGGCTAGCGATATGCCATACAATAATTTCTGCTAATGCCATGCAATGAATCGTACAGTGTTTTTTTAACTCTGTTTAACAAAAATAAACTTCATTTATTTACTTTTTGATTACTGGTATTAAGTTAGTTACAGTTGTTATTTATTTACATATTTATCATATCATATTGATATTCGTCTTTTTTTTTGTGAGTTGAGAAGCCCCATATATAGTATAGTATAGTATAGTATGGCATGGCATGGCATGGTAAGGTGTGGTAGCCTATAGTGTAGAATCAATGGCGATTGTAGCAAGCACATACAGGGGTTTTTGAATGACCCACACAGCTGACTTTTGTTATTATCCCTATTGCTGAAGTCGGCATGCAAAGTCAGGGCACACGTCAAGTCGTTCCCTCCCCCAATTCAGAACACGAGGCTCCATGCTGCGAAATAGAAACAGAGATTTGGATTTGGCGGGGGGGGGTTCATATTTTGTGGAGGGAGTGTGGGATTATGGCGATAACCCCCCCCCCCACGGCCTTGTCAGCTCTGTGAAGTGAAAGCCCAAGCGGGTGAGGCTGCCCAGTACAATGCACATCCTGCGGAAATTCCCTCCATCGACCCTCATATTTATTTTACGGCAAATGTGCTATAATGAAGTTAAAGGCCTTTATAAATAATAATAATAATAAAGGTCCTGAGATTGCCTTCAATGGAAATCTCATTTTTCCTTTTGTTGGCAGCACGCGGTATTGATTCCTGGGGTTATTATAATTCTTACTTCATTTCAGAGATCTCTCTCTTTTTCTCTCCCTCTCCCCCCCCGCATCCAGACCCTTCACGTCCAGATTCCTGTCTCTGTAGTCCTCTGCAGACACCTAACCCCTGCAGCTCTATTAATACACAAGCGTGCTCATGCTGAGTTCACGCTACCTGCAGTAATTACTGAGCCTCTAATGGTTTTCTGAGGCTCGGAAGCCAGCAGCGTCGTAATGAAGGTGGAACGTTTTTGTGTGTGTGTGTGTGTGTGTGTGTGTGTGTGTTTGAGGAGGTGCACTCACCTTGTACTGGCAGTTTTTTCTTGTGCATTTTCCCCCATGCTCCTAGGGGGTGCTGTGATCCCCGTGACTGCTTTTTGTGGTATTTTGCTAAGTGGTCAGGCTAAAATTGGGCAGAGGGAGTCCCCGGTAATGACATCATAGCCTGAGTTTTGGAGATTGGGTCACAGGTGGGGGCACACGAATGGACACACACACATGTGCATCGACAGCAGACCGATCATCGTGTAGGAGTCTATTTGTGCTTTCCGCTGGTGTTTGGCATTGCATGGCATGGCTGGCGCTTCAGTATTTAATTCTCGACTGGAGACCTATTACTTCAATCTAGCTTATCAGCGGGTAAACACATAACACACTGTATCTGTGCCGGCTGGTGCTGCTGTAGACGCCCTTTTGGTCTACTGTGCCTGTCCATATATGCGTCTCGGCATGTTCTAACCACCAATGCTCTCCACCTTCCTTCCCACATTCCCAGATGGTGCCTGGGGTGGACACCATCTAAGCTGGAGTCTTGGATCAGTCCTACAGAAGGCTGACATGAATGTGACTTACGAACTGTAACATTGTGGGTGCAGACTTCAATCTGCTAGCCTACACAGGCTGGCGTGGAGAATCCACTCATTGATGGACTTCAGCTTGACCTGATAACAGTCTATAAACAGGATGGTCTCCATCCTGCTGCATTTAGCAAGCAAGCCCACTCTTTTTCAACAATGTTAGCAGGGAGGTTGGACAGCTAGTTGACCTTGGACCCTTGGACCTTTTTTTTCTCCCAACTTGGGAGTTTTGGTTCCTCTCCTCTGCTGTCATCTGGCTTTCTTTCTCTCATTTTCTTGTCTTTCCTTTTCCCTGTTTTGTATCACTCTCTCTAAATGATGTTGTAATGTATCAGAACACACCCATGTAAAGTGCCTTGGGGCGACTCTGTTGTGAAAGGTGCTATATAAAAATAAATTGAATTGAATTGTCTGTGTACTTAAATGTGTTCTATTTCCCATGTGGGAATGGGATGATGCCTTTTTCTGATGCCGCCAATGTGGATGTGCCTGCAACGTGCGTCTGTTTGCACACACAGGCTTATAGCTTATGTTTGTTTATTCATGGCTGTGGTGTTTAACCCCTGTGTCATTTGTGGGGTCGAAGTGACCCCAGTCCATTTTCAAAATGAGGTTAAATTCTATAAATTCTAGAATTTAGAACGGAAGAAGTAAAATACACAAGGGTTAATGCAGCTGGTGGTGGGTGGGACCAGAATGAAGTAATTGGATCTTAGTTCCTCCTTCACACAGGTGGCGGTTGGCCAGTACACACACACACATACACAGATACACGGACGTAATACATTTGAACCCCGCAAACAGAAGCCCTCGCACAGAGATCTGGCCTGATTATATCATCGCCACACACCACTGAGACTTGTTCTTTTTTCCCCTTTTCAAATTAAATTTTCCCTGAAGACAATGAAATAAACATTAAATGCTAACACTCAGAAACTGCTCTGTTTCTCATGACATTTCATCTCCCTCTTGAATAAAAGGAATGGGGGAAATTGAAAGAAAGCGGATGGAGATGTCTGTGTTTCATAATGCGTGGTGGGGGGGATTATACATTCTGAAAGCCATCAGAGAAATGCTGACTAATGGTGCATGTTAAGGATCAGGACACAGTGATGCACAAACTATTGTTTTACTGAGATTTTAATGGCTCGACAGCAAAGATTCTCCGTCTGAGTCCGACAGTAGATCACAGCGATACTGGCGGTAAACATCTACCCGAAGCGTTTTAATCCACCACGGCGGCTGAAGCGTGTTTGTGCCTTTCTCGCGGAGCCCGACGGAAGGCCTGCGTGTTTTTGTGTGACAAAAATCGCAGGGATTAAAGATGCGGTGCGCTCTTCCAGACAATTATTTCTCCCCCCACAGACCTGCAGATTTCGGAGGGGTGTTGCCGTGGAAATGTTAATCTTGGATGGGACACACACATGTTTGTATTCATAACTTTGTGGGGACTCTCCATTCATTTCAATGGGCATAACCTTAATCCCAATTATGACAACCTTAACCCGTACCCAACCCTAACCTTAACCATAAGTAACTGAACAAAATACAAGACTTTCTCAATTTTTAGTTTTGTGATTGCAGTCATGGATTTTAATCAAATGGAGTTTCCCCTTATGCGAACCAAAAGTGAAAACAACAGATTTTTATCATATTGTGGGGACATTTGGTGCCCGCAATGTAGTACATACATGACTAAACACACACACACATACACACACGCGCACACACACACACACACACACACACACACACACACACACACGCTCAGGCACGTGTGACAGCTGGGCAGTCCAGCTTGAAGCTCTAAGGTGTTACCCTGCTAGGTCTTTTTTGGAGAGGCCTGCAGACCCGTGCGCGGCTGCTCGTATCGATTGTGGCGGCTGCCGCGTGGTCGCCAGAATGCAGCAGAACCATGACAATGACTTCATCTGCCGGAGAGGAGCACCCAGTGTCATTAGCGCTGTCATTAACGCGAGGAGAACATTAACACGGGAGACTAATAGTGATGGATCTCCTCTAACGACTCGCCCCCGGTCCATGACACAGACCGCCCCCAGCCCCCCACCAGAAATCTTGAAATAGCCTGTTGGCTCTTGTACCGATTACAATCAATTATCGGTTACTTAACAGACACCTTTATACAAAACAAAACCTAAGAATACACTGAAATGATACCTTTTAAGCCAGTGTTTTCCAAACCAGTCCAAGGGGACCTCCAGTTGGTACATGGTTTTGTTCCCTCCCAGCTCCCTGCCAGACAGTGCACATTTTTGCTCCCTACCGGGAACTGGGTGAGAGCAAAAATGTGGACTGTCTGTGGGTCTTGTAGGACCGGATTGTGAAACCCTGCTTTAAGCCTTGAACTGCACTGTTTTTGCTGAGGTAACTGAAGTTAAATGCTTTCCTGAACCATACAGTATACCAACAGCAGCCCTCCTGGGGCTGTACCTGTAACTGAAGCACATCTACTGTAACCAAACCGCTATTGGCTACAGCGGTGGTCACATGACCTTCTTGTTGATGGGGTCTGTTCTCCTGACTATGAAGTGAACACACAGAGAGCGTCTTCCGTGGAGAGGGGAGCGTGCTCTGTTGTCCTGTCTCCCCTCTGCCTCGTCCCCAAATTCTTCCATGAGGTCTTTGCGGTTAAACGTGTCACCCTCTCCTTAGCGGACCTCCGCTGGGGTCAGGGCTAGCCCCCCCGGCTCTCCACTGCTAATGGACCTCCCGTGTGGGTGTCAGCTGTTCCCTCACTCTGCTATACTCCTCCTCTCACTGACCTCTTCTCCCCAGTTCTTCCTCTCTCAGTGAGTGCCACCTCCAATCATACCGCAAAAAGCCCTCCCAAATCCCTGCATATCAAACCTCCTATCTCCCAGAAAGCAACACTAACCACGCCCCCCCACCCTGCAGGCCATATGTCTGTATATTGTATCTCTGTAAGTAACAATATTTGTGGTGCCCATAATCAGATTGGCTAGGGCACCGCAGTGAAATATGATAAGTGGGCTTATTTCATTAGGCTGAGCGTGGATTGATACAGCTCATCGGGAGGCACAGGGGGATGAGCATGGCTTGCTCATCCCGTGAATTAATCCTAAGTAACAATCCTGCTAAGAGCACCACCCCCCTGTTTTTTATCATCGCCCCCGTAAGGACCAGCGGGCCGCAGGTTGCAGTACTTTGTGGGAGCTTCAGGCTTGATCTCAGCACGATCTGCCGGATGTCAGCGCTACTCCTCTCTGGGGACAAGATGACAAACACCTCCATCAGCGACGGGGCCTGGGTGAAAAGAGATGGGGAGGAATATGGGGTGGAGTGGGTGCAATATGGGGGTTCTCACTGTTGTCAAAGCTGATTCTGTCCCCCTGTGGTACTGGGGGGGGGATCCCGGGTTTATAATTGTTTGTTAGATATCTTTAATGCCATCTTTATTAATATCTGATTAGCATTAAGGGGGCGTACTCACTGATGCATTCTGGGATTGGACTCGTATTCCAGGTGCAGGGCCATTTGCATCCTGCTGAAGCGAGCTTGCTGCTGGCACACGGATAGACTGGGGTCGTCGGACCCAGAAGAGCGGCAGAGGAGGTCCGCTGGGGGAAGTGGATCGGGCGGACCGGTGTTGTAATGCAGCCCAAACCAGCGCTGGAGAAATACGATCAGGTTTTTTGCTCTAGACAAAGTGGGGGCCGTCCTGCCTGCCGTAGGTGTACACAGTGACAAATTGCTGTATTCTGCTTCATAAAAGAAAAACTGTGTTTATTCTTGGGCTTGTAAGGTTGGATGTCCATAAAGCAGTGAGCGAGGCAAAGCATCTAAGCATACGTCGAGGAGCACTCACACGGTGTCCCCTGCCCAAGTGCGCGGACAGCTGGCTGATCTCACTCTCACTCAGGGAAAGTGTATAAAGCAAACTGTTGTGTCTGTCTGTCAAGCCGTCCGTAATTTTTCCTGATTCGCTCCTGAGAAGGCACAGTGTATAAATAAATGGAGTGGGATAAATAAAGACCAGGGTGGGGGTGAGTGAGAGAAAGCCAGGGGGGCTGCGGACAGGGAGAAACGCACAAGTGCAAAGTGGGCGTCCGGTCAGTTACGAGTCACGGGAACTTTGCTTTGTTTTAAGAGCCACTTCAGAGACTCCAACATCTGTTTATGGCCACCGAAAGCATGTGCTTCTCAAAATGGGAATGGATTCATTTACATGTTTATATATTTAGCAAATGCTTTTATCCAAAGCGACATCTTTTTTTTTTTGGGAAAGAAGCATCAGACAGTCATAGGAGTGACTGGAGGTTAAGGGCTTTGCTCAAGGGCTCAGTGGTGATCACTCTACCTCTACCTCTCTCTCCTTCCTCTCCTCTCTACCTCTCTCCCTTTCACTCCCCCTTTCCTCTCCTCTCTACCTCTCTCCCATTCCTCTCCTCTCTACTTCTCTCCCCTTAAACTCCCCCCTTCCTCTCTACCTCTTTCCCCTTCCACTCCTCTACCTCCCTCCCCTTCCTCTCCTCTCTACCTCTCTCCCCTTCCACTCTCCCCTTCCTCTCCTCTATACCTCTCTCCCCTTCCACTCTCCCCTTCCTCTGTCTACTTCCTTCTTCCCCCGTGATAAATACCGGCCCACTGTTTCTCTCTTTGGCATTCCCGCCGTGCCACCGATGAGGCTCTTCTTTATTCATCGTCATGCTCCGTTGTTGTTTTATGATGATGTGGCCGCTGACAGCGAGATGGAGTGGGGGAGAAGGGGCAGCGGCACAGAACGCCTCTCCCAGCTCTGATAGGCGGTGTCATGTTTTTAATAGCTAGTCTTCCTCTTCCTGCCACTCATTGAAATTCCCCTGCCGCCCGGATCCTCAGTGGATGATCACTCGTGTGCGCTTGCGTGTGCGTCTATTTGTTTGAGTTTGATGGCGTGACATATTTTCATTTAGCTTTGGATGTGTGTCATTTCCAGAAGCAGATATGCATCCTTGTGTGTGTGTGTGTATGTGTGTGTGTGTGACTGCACACACACACTGGGGTGTATTTACTCCTAAGGCAGATAGATAAGAGATGGAAGGAGATCCAGGTGAGGGTGGAAAGATGGAGGGGCAACCCACAACAGAGGTGAGAAAGAGAGCTGGAGGGGGAAGAGAGAGAGTGAGAGAGAGAGAGACCCACAGAGGGACAGAGAGTCACAATGCTACCTCTCTGCTGTTTGTGGAACGAGACTGACAACAAATCAGGGTCTGCAATTAAAAAATGATGGAGGGAGAGGAGCAGAGGAGGAAGACGCAGTGGGGTGGGGGGGGTGGTGTAAAGATTAAGTAGGGTATTAATTCGGGCCCATAATCTCCCTGCCTCCGTAATTGAGGTCACACTCCAGGAGGGAAGGCTGTTTGGGGGTTATTTGTCTGTTTCGCTTTGCTCTGGAGGCAGGAAGCAGATGAATGTGGCACTGAGAGAGATGTAATCCGGAAGCCTGGAGTCCGAACACAGCCCAGCGGAGGTGGGTGCCGGCACCGGGGCAACAAAGGCCAGGCGTGACCCATGCAAGATAATTACTGCTCATTTCTCATTCGGATGGAGCAGGACCCATTCTGGCATGCTGTGCGGCTTGCCCCCAGGAGGGATGGAACGTCTGAACCGTATGCGAGCGGTCCGTCCGCCATCCCGAGTCGAGGTCCCTGTGCTGATGTTGGGGCTCCGTTACGGTGGCTCCGTCCCTGATCAATATTTTAATAACCTGAAAGGATGAAGGCCTCATCATAATCAATGAAGCGGCATGTGGCCGGAGCAGAGGGACGGGGAGAAATCATTCCTCCTGACAGCTGGGTTGAGCGGCCCTGACACCTCGTTCATTACACTAACGAATGCCCCTTCAGTGAGCCTGCCACAGGCAGACACTGGGGGGCGGGTGGAGAGGTCTTACAGGGGAGCAGACAGCACACACTCAGGCTCACAGACACCTGGGAGAGACACCACACACACATTCAGGCTCACAGACACCATAGAGAGACACCACACACACACTCCAGTTCACAGACACCCGGGAGAGACACCACACATACTCAAGCTCACAGACACCAGGGAGAGACACCACACACACTCAGGCTCACAGACACCATAGAGAGACACCATATACACACTCAGGCTCACAGACACCATGGAGAGACACCACACATACACTCAGGCTCACAGACACCAGGGAGAGACACCACACACACTCAAGCTCACAGACACCAGGGAGAGACACCACACACTCAGGCTCACAGACACCATGGAAAGACACCGCACACACACTCAGGCTCACAGACACCAGGGCGAGACACCACACAAACATTCAGGCTCACAGACACCACTGAGCGACACCACACACACACTCAGGCTCACAGACACCAGGGCGAGACACCACACAGACATTCAGGCTCACAGACACCACTGAGCGACACCACACACACACTCAGGCTCACAGGAACCAGGGAGAGACACCACATGCATGCCCACATACACACACACACACACACACACACATACTAAGGGTCACAGACACCATGGAGAGACACCAAACACAAACGGTCACACTGGGCGTGAAGGGAAGGTCACGCTCTTACATGTACACTGGCCATCCCGCAGTCACGTCACAGTCAGACACAAGTACTGTCAGGCACAGCTTCACACACGAATGGAGACAGATATACACTGATATGCACCTCACGGTAAAGGACTGTAAAGGTGCTTGTCACACAGCTGTAAGTGTTTCCCTTTCATGCAGATACACAAACAGCTGCTTGTTAGTGCAGGAGCATCACTTGTGGGATTGGAACCTACACACACCCAAGCTCCTTCCACCATCACACGGACGGCTCTGCGTGCCTCCCCGTCCGGTCATACGCTCACTCCCCCACCAGTCTCTCACTTTCACTTCAGTCGTTCGTCTTAAACAGGATGCCATGCAGGAGCCATTAATGTTGACTGCTTTTCTTTCTATGCAAATAGACACACACACACACACACACACACACACACGCAGCATTTATGCATGGCTGATTCTTTGTGCTTCAAGGCACATATCATAAATGGAGCTGGTTTGATTCCCACCAAAATGGATGCACCGAATATTTACTTAGAACAGTAAAGGAACTGGCATTATAAAGTGGCAGGAAGTACATTTTCCAGCCACGACTTTTACTTCTGTTCAAGGCTGAAAACTTCTTATCCCCCCACAGATGATGCGAGTTAAATATAGAAATACATCAAGTGCCATTTTCATGCGTACAAAATGTCCTATTTTCCTGACAGCGTCAGAATGACTTCGACAATCTACGGCTTGGGTCGTGAGGTAATTAACCGATCATTACCGGAACATCCAGGATCAACCAGAAGTTCAGAGGAGCCATTGAAATGCAGATGCGTGTAAGCAGACCTAGGGAAGAGCATGGACAGCGGGGTTCCTGCCTGGCAGAATGTTAAATCGGTGCAGGGGTGGGGGGTGTTTGGAAATGCTGCGAAATTCAGCAGTTATGCAGCTACGCCTGATCTGGGAAAGTCGCCTCAGGTGACTTTCCACTAAGACAAGGCTCACATAGTGGAAGCCTTCAGATAATGTTACCACTGATAATAAAATGGATAAATATTCCCACAGCAGGCGCGGTGCCTCTCTGGCTATAGCCTCACACCCCCATGACTGTGGGTTCGAGTCCCACCCCATAGCATATCACTCGTGCTGTGGATTGGCAGCCAACCGTAGATCCCCTCCTCTGCACTTCCTAGGTTAGGCTCCAGACTCATTGCAACCCTATACCGAGGCTGGTGTATGCATTAGGACGCTGAACCTGTGGTCAGAAAATCACTGAGTCAAATCCCTGGAGGGCCAGAATGATATCTTTGTTGGCCCCTTGACCCCCAACTGCTGTAGGGACTGGCTGACCACAGTCGTACATCGCTTTGGATAAAAACGTTGGCCTCATAAATGTAAATACTCGGTAGCTGGTTATGGATTCCACGGTAGCATTGTTCCCTTGTTTTTTTTTATCGAAATGCAAGTAGAAATAACACGTGCAGATAGATCCAGAAGGACTGAATCTAAACTAAACTTAGCTTTACCAGTACCTGGTGAGGTGTTATGAGATTCAGCTAACCCACTGATATTTCCCATTTGTGGCCTCCATAAATCAGTTCCACAGAGATAATCTAAGTCTGACTTCCAAAAGTGTTACTTTCCTTATATCTGCTGACAGAATCTGTTGGGCACTGTAAAAGCACTGGGTCAGGAGGAATGAGACGTCCGAATAGTTCCATAAACTGTTTTTATTTGGCAGAAAATTATGCTTACTGTGAAACACTGCAGAGATGGAAGGTTGTGAGCGAGGATCGCCCCCCTCACGGGGGTGTGGTGATCCATGCTGAACTGTCCCAGACATTTGGGCTGGATCAGTAGCTCGGGTCTTCCTACAGTGTTCCGGTGAGTTCTCAAGTACCTCCGACAGTCCGGTGGGTGCTGTACGGCTCCTAACCTCTGAGGAACCCAAGTAGGGCCAGTGTCTACCTCATAAAGCAGAAACACACTTCATTACTCTTAGTTGTTCAGCTGACACTTTTATTCAAAGCAGCTGAAGGATTTTACTGCCGAGTTTGTTTTTTTTTACTGCGGGCGGTCCAGTTAAGTACCGATCCCTGGGGTACCGAAGCGAGGCCTTCTGTAACTGGACCTGGCAGTCTGCAAGTTATATCATCAGCACTGTTAATTAACTTCCGTTAGTTTGTCTGTGTGTGTGCGAGAGAGATTCATCGACGGAAAAATCAAATCATGGCCCTGGTTTCGCAAAAACTTCTCACTCGGCTTTTGTGTCTGATGCAACGGTGAGTCGTCACGACGACAGGGCTGAGTCGCGCGTGTCTGCCCGGCACAAGTGTCAGTGCGTGTGATCCCGGAAGCGTGACGCGGATGCGAGTTAATCAGGGAGAGAGGCAGCTCTGATTAGCTGCTGGATCAATGCAAAGGGGATTAGGGCCTGGGGACAGCGCTGGCTCGCCCTCCTCTGCACCCAACGCCCTGTCTCATTCAGACACCATTCAATACACATTATTGAGACATCAGCAGAGCCGTATGTCACATGGACAAACACACACGTTATTTCACAAACACCGTGACACGTGTCAACTTAATCACAAGGACACAGTAGGCCACGTGGACACAAATTTTCACACGTAGCCTGTCTCTGTCTAGACTTTATTATCCCCGCGACATTAACCTGGCACGCTCTGATGCGGCCTTGCACAGATATTTAACAATACGTGGAGAGTGTTCTGGCAATTCCAGGGAGCCGGACAGGGACCCACGCCATGCTGGCAGTGGCCCAGACGTGTGCCGTGAGGGGAGAGGGTTTGGAGGTGCTGAGTTCATGGTAGCGCTTTAAAAATGTACTGGTTCGAGCAGCGGGTGATGCAGCTATTCAGGAGATAAAGGCTCGAGACTTTTGTGAGGGGTTGGGGGGAGGTGAAGGATGCCATACTGGTAAGGGCATTTGGGTAGAAAGGAGGGGAGGACTGGTTTTTGGGGGCTCACTTGCTCGCTGGTCCCCCCTAGCGCCAACCCTGCATGGCTGGTACAGCCCGCCAATGAGCTCCACCATTAGCGTGCTGCTGTCCATGTCACCCGGAGCTAACACCAGGGGGCGCTGTATGGTCTCCCAGCTGGATTCCGGGGTAATGATGAGGGCTGTCAGAGGGACACGCCTCTCGGTGAGCAATGGCAAGAGCGCAACACGGACATTACATGCAAGTGGGACTCCATTGCTGGTACCAGGAGCGCAATTCCACCGTCGTATTCCTCCAAGAGCCGCCAGCGCCACCCTGCCAGCCTTGGCTCCTCACAGCTGCAGCTGTAGGGTGCTGAGGGGGCCCAGGCTATGAACACACATGCATCTGTGCAGCTTCTCTCTCTCTCTCTCTCTCTCTCTCTCTCTCACACACACACACACACACAATCATTTGGACCAAAGCTGCGTTTTCACCTTGAGATCTTTCACAAAATAAACACTGAGAAAAGCTAAAGATGTATTAATAACTTTGACATTTCTTAAGAATATTCCCCAGTCCCTGTTTTTAATTGCTGAACCTCCCTAAAGATCTGGACCCATTTTCTGTTCTTGTATCGATTTTTTTTCGCACAGATATTCTACTGAGGTTTAACGCTCATGTATCATCGAGACAAAGGACGACAGTCGTTATGTATGTTCGGCCGGAAGTACCCTTGCCGGAATGATGATGTCATCAAATGCTTGCTTTTTCGTCCCTGCCTGCACAGGACCCTACTCCAGTGTTTCCCAATATGGTCCTTGGGAACCCACAGACAGTCCGGCAGGGACCTGGGAAGGAGCAAAAACGTGGACCGTCTGTGGGTCCCCAAGGACCGGATTGGGAAACACTGCCCTAATCTCTTACGAGTTTACTGCTGCTAAAAGGCCAGGCACCTCAGCCTGTGTCATAGGCTGCTAGAGGGTGGGATTCCCAATCTGTGCTGTAAGACAGGGCTCATTTTTGCCTAAATTCTAGTGCATGTCAAAGTTTTGTGTTAAAGCCGGTCTGGTCAGCCTGGGAGGGCTTTTGTCTGAATTTTTATTCACTTACGACTTATTTAAGAGAAGTTTGTTTAATTTCAGATTTAAAAAAATTCGGACAGTCTCACTCATTTTTTAAGGTTCCGTCAGGCTGGAGAATTTTCCAAATAAAATCCAGCTGATTCTGTTGCAGTTGATTTTCCTCTTATCAGAGCACTTCAGAGAGGATTCCTCAGCCATACAGTCCATCCCAGTGTGAAAGTGAAGAGTCTCCACACCTGTAGTCGAGATGCGTGTCAGTCTAACAGTCCTCCGTGTTTGCACCCAGGGGCTTCATGTTGCTGGACAATTAGCAGCCTCATGATAACAAATTCAATTCCGTACTCTCAGTAGATTAAAATTCATAGAATTTTCTTGTAGCAGCTCCTCAATGGCTTTGAACTTAAAATCCAAACTCACCATGATGTAACGCTGTAGTATCTTTGGCTCTCTTTAGAAACAGAATCATATGTAAGTAAGGCTTCCTTTCATGATTCACAGTTATTCCTTGGTTGGGTTATAACACAAACATGATAAACACTCAAGTGATTCAAAGAAACGTCAGTGTGATTTCAGATGTTGAGATTTCTTTTGAAAGGTTACTTTTCTTATTTTAGAGAACTACAGTGGTACTACAAAACAGCTCTTCAAACCTCTTAAAGTTCTGAAAATTGAATAATGTACCTGCGTGTTTTGCTGCTTTTGAGCAACTCAATTCTGGTGCTGTCCAGACTTCACCAGTTCCTCTGTGAGAGGGATGAGAGCATTCTGTCATCTTGTATTATTATATGGAGTGGTGAAGTAACTTTATTTGATGACACATGCAATTTGGACTTTCTTTCTGTCCGGTTTTGTTTGAGCTTTAAAAAGACCCATACAATCTGTATGTCTTCAGAAACGTTCTCTCTCCAAACTGGTCCATCTTGTTTGACTCTACAGTACCAGTCAAAAGTCTGGACACTGCTGCTTTTAGTGCATTTGCCTCTGTTTTAGCTGTTATTTATCTTATAGTAAAAGACCATGACGAAATGAAGCAATACATTTCAAATATTAACTACCAATATCAATATCAACTACATATCAACTACCAAGAGAAACATTCAACATCTCAAAATTTTCACAAATTTTAGACTTTTCAAAATAGATCCTGCTTGCTTCCATGACTGCATTGCTGTTAGATATCTTTTGCTTTGATGTCAGCATTGCAGACTGTTGGCATTCTTTAAACCAGCTTCCAGATGTAGCCACCTAGAATGCTTCTCCAACAGTCCTGAAGGAGTTCCCACAAGTTCTGGGCACAACTTGGCTACCTTGCTGTTACTCTTCGATCCATCTCACCCCAGACCGGCTCTGTAGGGTTTAGGGGGGGCGATTATGGGGGCCCTGCGATGGGTTGTTCCTTGCTTAGTGTCCATAGGCTCTGGACACCCTGTGACCCTGAATAGGATAAGTATTTACAGAAGATGGATGGATGGTGTCCAGACATTTGACTGGTACTGTAAGTTTGTGCGTAAATCCCCCATTTATTACATTTTTGTTCGATTTCATAAAACATTTCTATAATTTTTTTATGGGAAACCTGATCTCATGGCGTTTGGGCATTGTTTAAAATGACCCTACTTTCAGCATCGTATTACTGAGAACTGTTCCTAGTTAAAAGTCTACAGAAGATATATATTTTCACAGATATTCAGTAGTGATTACCAAAGTGTTTCTGTAGGTTTTGGCAGATTTAAAAATAAGATGGGAAAAATTGACTTAAGTGCCTTGTTTCACATAACTTTGTCATTTACATGTTTTGTGGTTTGAAAATATTAATAGAGACCATCCATTTGAACTAATTGCTCTGATACATTCATCTGTACTGTTTAAATCCCATTTGTGTAATTACTTGAGATAGGAGCAGTTTACTCGGGTCTGTCTGAGTGTTTTGGATTATCAGCTTTGAGACACACATTTTAATGACTTGTATACATCCACACACATACATAAATGTGTGCACACACACATAAACACACACACACACATACACCTTGCATCAAGCACACACCTTATATATGCTGCTTAGTTTGGACAATATATATATATATATATATATCTTTTTTTTTTTTTTTCACTTTGCCTTAAATTTTCAGCAAATAAGTCCTTTAATGCATTTTAAAATCCTGCCGCATGTGGAATGAACAGGAGTAATTTATGCCTGCCAGCGTCAGCAAATGCAGTCACAGGGAGATGAGAGAGATGGAGGAAGGAGCTCACGCGGGAGGGAGGGTGGGAGAGAGAGAGAGAGAGAATGGAGGAGAGAGCACCAGCCCGTGTACAGTCAGCGGGGCAAAGCGGAACAAGCATCGTTCATTTCTCCAAGTCCCCTCGTCTCAGTTTACTCTTTCCATCCCTCCTGGATGTCACCTTTATCAATTGTTTTTTCTTTCTATTGCTCTGTTCTTCTAATCTATACATCCCTCCCTGTTTCTCTTCTTTCTCCCTGTCCATCCCTGGGTCTCCTTTCCTTTTGTCCATATCCGTCTCTCTGTCCATCCCTGTCTCTCCTTTCCTTTTGTCCATGTCCATCTCTCTGTCCATCCCTGTTATATTACTTTCCTTTTGTCCATGTCTGTCTCGCTGTCCATCCCTGTCTCTCCTTTCCTTTTGTCCATGTGTCTCTGTCCATCCCCGTTATGCTTCTTTCCTTTTGTCTATGTCTCTCTGTCCATTCCTGTTATACCTCTTTCCTTTTGTCCATGCCTCTCTGTCCATCCCCTATCTCACTTTCTTTGTCCATGTCCATCTCTCTGTCCATCCCTGTTATACTTCTTTCCTTTTGTCCATGTGTCTCTGTCCATCCCCATCTCATTTTCGTTGTTCATTTCTGTCTCTCTGTCCATCACCATCTCTCTTCTTTCCATTTGTCCTTGTTTGTATTTCTGTTTGTCCCCATTTTTTCTTCTGCTGATCCATCTGCATATTTCTCCACCCACTCCCTTTTGTCCACGTTTGCATTTTTCAGTCTCCTTCACAGTCCCTGTTTTTATTTACTACCTTTCTTTGTGATGAAAGATGTATAAAGTCCAGAGGAAAGACATTTGCTTAAAAAAACGTATGCCCAAATTTCTGATTTTGTTGACACAAATGACTGTATATATGTTGCTGTGTGTCATCTTACTCCCAGGTAGGGAGGTTGGTCAACTGAAGCCTTCATGAGATAGGTGGTAACAGGTGATAGATGTCTGCTTATCTGGGTATGTCCTGCCTGGCATTTCTTGTGAGTATTTTGCGATGAAAGGCAGCCCTGTCTGAGTCTCCCTCAGCCAGCAGGCGATCACACTGCGAGCCTATTATTGTCTCTGCTAGCAGCGAGAACTGCCTGTGTCAGCCAGTCTCAGTTAACGGAGATATAGACAGAGATTTGTTTTGTCAGGCCACTTCTATTAAGTGTTTCGATGTCTTTTTAAGTGTATATTATCAATGAATATCAGACTGTGGGATTTTATGTCTTTAGCACAAATTTTTTCTGTCATCTCTGCCTCTCTTTTGAGTTTCTTGGTTGCAAGAGCCACCTATGTAAAGAAGAGGACAGTGTGCAATGAGTAGGTTGTTATGGTGACTTGTAGCCATGATGATGAATAGAGACCCAAGTGCAGAGCTGCTAATTCAATCGGCCGCTTAATGGAAACGTAACAAGGAGCTCGCCATGTGTGGGACTGTGGGAAATGGAGTCTGGCGCGTAAGAGGCATCTCCGTGCCTGGTGTCCCCACACAGGACACCAGACCTGAGCGAACAACGGGAGAATTGGGGAAAAAATGAAACTGAAAAGAAACTCCAATTTAAAGAAAAAAAAACTGACAGACTGGTCCTGACCAAGAAAATGGAAAGAAATGATGGAGAAAGAAATATGTGTATTCAGAGCAGATAGGGGGCGGGAGACATCCAGGTGAGAGGCAGAAAAGCCCAAACAAACTAAAGAAGACCAGGGCAGGAAGTACAAAGTCAGGCATTTATAACACTGCCTGCAGAGGGAGAGCGATGGTAGGAGGGATAGGAATGAGGAGGGCAGATGCAGGGGGGGGCAGTGGGAGGGAGGAAGAGAAAAAGAGAAAGCCCTCAGCAAGGAGAACATTATAGCGGGATAATGAAGAGGTTCCGCTCTGTCACACTCAGCATTAGCCTGCCGTCAAACTGACCCCAAAGTGTCAACAAGTTAATAGCCTGGATATCACCCGAATTACTGCTTGTCACCACTCAGTAAAGCTGACACACTAATAATTTACAGGGGCAAAATAAATAATAAAGGGGGGAAAAACACAGACGTGTAAGAAAATAAAAAGAAAAGGAGAATTAGAGAATGGAATGAGCGTGGGAGATAGAGAAGGTAACAAGTACAAGGGCTTTAGAGTAAGATGCAGGGGCTGTAAGGGTGTGTGTGTGTGTGTGTGTGTGTTTGCAGTACTATCAGCGCAGGGAGAATTACCAGGGGCGTGCATATGCCTGTTGATGTACGTATGAATGTGGTTGTCGAGAATAATTATTTGTATAGTTATTTGAATGATATTTTCTGTGCAGCTGTTTGTATAAACGCAGAGCTGCTCGAGGCCCATGTGGGGCCCTAGGCAAGCTTCACCGGTAGCGACTCCCTGAAAGGCTTCAGCACCAGCGCCCCCATACTGGCAGGAGGAGCACATACACCGTCCAAGATGAAATTAAACTGGGTTGCTAAGTTGGCACCCCCCCGCGCAGATGACGCCCTAGGCGACCGCCTATGCCGCCTCATATGTTGACCGGCACTGTATAAATGTGAAAATGGCGGCACTAGGGTACAGTAACAATCGAGTGTATCAGTCTTGATGTCGTAAAATGTCAAATCTACGTTATGTTTATATATCTTAGCATTTATATTTATGACATTGTTTTTAATTTTCATTATGAAAGATAATTCAGCTCAGTGTGTGACCCCACACAAGATATAATTGAAGGTGGCAATGAAAGACACATTGACTTTTGACATGTCCACTGTCCCCACGTCGTCCTCCCTCCCTGCTCTATCAGGTGTCCTGATCAGGAGCAGAAACACCCCCCAGGACTTCTTATCATCCCGTCTCCTCCATCCCGAGCCCGGTTCCTCTCTTGTTCCATCGCTCTCCCTCCCTCTCTCTGGAGTGACTCCAGTGTCTTTATTTATGCTGCCCTCAGCTCTCGCCGCTACTGTAAACACGAGATGTATCCGCGCTACATTTAATTAAAGCGAGAGTAATGGGTAAACGAGTATGGATCCCAGCCTGTCTGCACAGCCATTAGCTGACCGCTCTTTGGAGTTCACATAGGAGAAGCTTTAATGCACCGACGAGTGTAAAGATAACGTTTAATTTCACACGTGGACAAGCTTCGTCGGGTGGGGGAGTGCAAACGCATGTGCTAGCCTACGCTCACGTTCACGCACACCCCTGCTAAAAAAGTCAGCCAGATATTTTCTGCTCGGACATTACTGCAGGGACGTCAAAATTCGAAAGCAATTTCACTGCAGTGCGGTCAGGTCTCAGTCATGTCCGGGCCGTAAATCTCAGCCGTGGGTGGGCTGGTAGTGTTGGACCTGCAGTAACGAGTCCAAATCCTACAGCGGAATTAAAACCTTAAGATTCCCATGCCGTCTCCAACTGCAACCTCAGATCTGCAGTAATCTCGTTTTATAGGTGTTCACTACATGGCAAGTATATGGACACCCCTGTTAGTTAAAGGAAATGGCTAATTTAGCCACACCGATTACTGACAGGTATATAATTAAGCACACAGTCATGAAATCTCCAGCATCAAATATCAGCAGCAGTTTGGGTAGTTGTGCAGGAGTGGTTAATGTCTTTGTACCTGGCCCCATCACAGGGCGCCATCTTTCCAACAAGTCAGCTCCCCACATTTGCCAGAATTTCCCCCGAGATCAATAAAGTTAACCTTAATCTTAATGTCAGCCTGCTAGAGCTGCCCTAGTCAACCACAAGTGAATTGACTGTGAAGGTCAGAAAGTCTAGGAGCAAGAGATCAGACACACAAGCTCAGAGAAGGTGACCTGATCACCCAACATCAGTACCCAACCTGAATGGCAGCAAATATCACCAGCAGGATACCAACATTCCCAGAAGAATAGAGACTATTATAGCAACAAATATTAATAAGGATATTAATACCCCTTTCAGAATGAGATGCAGGTGTCCATATAGTTGCGCATTAGTGGCTAAAGGGAACTCCACAAGATAAATAAAGTATGCTTTCATTACGTTCAAGAGTGTAAACTGGCAAGGTCTCAGACAAAAAATGTTCAAAAGTAATTTCTAGCCATCCATCCAACCTCCAACCACTTACCGTGGTGGTAGATAGTCCAGAACCTATTGAACCGTTTAAGTGCAAATGAAATGCTAATCAATAGAAAACAGTCATTGAATACAAATTGTTGGAGAATTGGGTTATTTACTCCAAATTTTTAAAAAGGTTAGAAAATTTGTCCTGAGGGTCCGCGTCACTCGCGTGGCGTGCTCCTGAGGGTCTGCCTCACTCGTGCGGCATGCTCCCGAGGGTCAGCGTCACTCACGTGCTGTGCTCCCGAGGGTC
The DNA here is from genome assembly GCA_011763525.2 of Mormyrus iriodes. NCBI lineage: Eukaryota > Metazoa > Chordata > Actinopteri > Osteoglossiformes > Mormyridae > Mormyrus > Mormyrus iriodes. The sequence goes on from JAAGVU020000002.1 coordinate 9,751,400, forward strand.
AGTGTCACGCATGTGGCGTACTCCCGAGGGTCAGCGTCATTCGCATGATGTGCTCCCGAGGGTCAGCTTCACTCGAGTGGCATGCTCCCGAGGGTCAGCGTCACTCGCGCGGCGCACTCCTGAGGGTCTGCCTCACTCATGTGGCATGCTCCCGAGGGTCAGCGTCACTCGTATGACGTGCTCCCGAGGGTCAGCCTCACTCGAGTGGCATGCTCCCTAGGGTCAGCGTCACTCACATGGCGTGCTTCTGAGAATCAGCGTCACTCACGTGGCATGCTCCGATCAGACAGCTGAGGCTGTTTGATGTGCTTAATGCTGACACAGCTGCCAGCCCCATCTTGCCCACCACTCAGCTCAAATGGCACGCCACGCCACTGTCTGAACCATGCCATTCCAGTGCCATGTTCCTCTACACGCGAGCCTGTGTAACCCCTCATTTGCACAGCACTTATTAACCTCCAGGGAGAGATTTCCTCTCCTTGTTGGTTTGTGTTGTTTTTAAGCCATTCTATTAAATATTTAGCCGGCCTATCGAGGCCCTAAATTGGATGGCGGAGGCCTCCCTGGTAGTGGCGGGCTCCTATCTGTGCCAATTAGGCGCAGATGAGGCTGACAGTAATGGGCGCTATCTGGTGCTCCCAGGGGGCCCGGCGCGATACTGTCTCGCAGGTACCGGGCCACACTGCCTTCGCGACCCCTGCAGTAATGCACCTAATGCACTGGCCGCCAGATAATGTGCCCGATTAGCATGGGGACATTCGGATCTCTGTAATCCAATCAGTGAGCTCCGTGTCTCCGCTCTTTTATTAGTGCCATCTCCACACCGAGGGCCTGGGGGGGGCTGTGGAAAAATGGGAGGGGGGGCAGCAGGCAGAGGACCAATAACCATCCACCTAACCCCTGATTCCTCTGACCGCTCAGCATCGGTGGCACCTCGCGAGGTGCTCAAAAACGGGAATAAATACAATTTAAGTCCGAAAATAAATCAGAGAGCTGCTGGCTAAAGAGCCGGCCTCCCCAGCGAGAAATGGCGGGGCCTCCCACAGCCTGTCCGGCCTTGCTTAGACGGCAATATCAAAGGCTTTTCTGGAAACAAAAAGACAAAACATGGCTCCCGCTGATTAACGATCCCAGTCTGGCCGCTGCTGATTGGGACCCTCGAGCTGGCCGCTGCAATTCGGCGAGGCAGGATGGCCCTCATTCTTTTGGGGGGGGGATCCATTCAAGGTTGTTTCCACTTTTCACCCAGCTTTCTTCTTGCTCTCTACACGCCTCCCACCCTCCCATCTGCTCCCCACCCCACTCCTATCTGCCCCTGAGCCTTCCAGTTCACTTGATAGGCAACATCTGTTGGGAAGCTCATTTTAGGAGATTTGCTTGCCCCCCCACCCTCCTGACAATCCCCAGCTCCTGGTATAACTCATAGCTAATTCTGATCAATAAGAGGCACACACATTCTTATCTCGCTGTCTTTAGAGAGACACAAAAGCCCCCCCCAACACACACACACATCCAAAGTGTATGTATATATGTGTATGTGTGTATATATATATAAATGTACAATACATACACAAACCAGTAGTCTTAGGATGTTAGGATGAATCCAGTCTGCTCTTTATTCTCCTCTCCTTGTACTAATCATTCTCGAAAAAAAGCCCTAAAAGAGATTCATGGGAGGGGGCTGTCCTATTCAGACTTTAACATGCAGCTGTGTGCAGTGAACATAACATTATATGTACCATAATACACATAGGAGCCTTTATGTGCCTTTAGTGCACAGTTACTGCTGGCAGCTGTCCTGGTTCTGTGCGGTAAGTTTATTCTTGGGGATACGTGTCATCTGGAGAAAACTTTACTTTCATTGTGCAGGACGGAGCAATGCCAGGCTAAATGTTAAAGGCAGTTTAGGAGTGTTTGGAGTGTTCAGGTAGGCCTGCACTCCAGGACATACAGGAATCTGCCACTGTTTCTTTTGCTGGGGAGATGCTCTGCTCAACATATCTCAAAACGGGCTTTCCCAAGCAACGTATTCCCAAGAAGAATGTTAACATCGATACTGTAAATATTTCCTGGGGGGCGCTGGAGAGTTGCCCCTTTTGTGATCCCATCCGGCCGCCCCTCTCACAGCCACTGGGGACACGAGACGATGAAAGAAGCTCCCCTATGCTGTTCCATCCCCCCGGAGGTGTTTCTGCATGGCCACCACCAGGCTGATCCAGTCATGTGTCCTGGAGGATCGGCGGTGGCTAGTCCATCTGTTTGTGCAGCTCCCAGAAGGGGGCGCCACATGGGGCTGTGACCTCACAGCGCTCACAGAGGTGCCCGATACACACCTTTCCTAAGGATCAGAATCCGCTCTGTCAGGTCTGTGGGCAAAGGGCTCCCTTCTGTTATCCTGTCACACCCTTTGCCCTTCGGACCTGGACTGAAAATCTCTGATTTCTGCAACCTTTTCCTTTGTTGACTAACTGATGGATTTCCCCAGCTTTTTTTGCGTATACTCCACCAAAGCACTCAACAGACATACATACACTACCACCGACGAAGAGGGGGCGGACCTCCCTCTGGCACACAAAGATGTGCAAGTCACAATGGTGATGAGGGTAGTTGTTGCAGGTGGTCGCCGCGGGGATGCTCTGTCACTAAGTGTTCATTGGTGTGTTTTAATGACCCAGGCAGACGTCTCGGGTTGGGAAGAGGGCACATGGAGGGTAAGGAAGGGCGAGTTTAGCACTTTGGGAAATTGGTTATCATCCCTTGGGATTGGGGGGTGTTAGGAGATAGACGGGGGTGAAGGGGTGAGACATTACGTCACATGCCTCTCCCCCACAAGCCTGCGGGTGGGGGAAACAGGATGGAGAATGGAACTGAAGTTGGGCTTCACTAATCAGGCAACGAAGAGAATGGTTTAAGGCATCACATTTGGCAATTTGCATTGAAAGGTTCGGTAATCAAGATGTATCTTACCGACGGATGACATAAGAGCTGCTAAGTGCTTGAGGTTGACTTTGCACCTTCAGAAGGGGCCTGTTCTACCCTGTGCGGCTGTGTGACATGGAGTGAGGTCTCCCATCAGTGCTGGACCCAGGTATTTGGGGGGGGGGGGGGGCAAAAAGCTGGCTGTCCTCAGTTCAGAGCCTGCTATCAAAATGAGACTTGGCATGCTGAAATGTGTCTGCACACTAGCACACGCACACGCACGCACATGCATGCATACGCGAGCCCTCACATACTGTTTGGCTGATAGACTGATCTGTAGATAGATATACATATTGACAACAGGGAAAAGAGGGGGATTAAGTGAAGAGAGAGGGAGACAGACAGACAGACAGACAGAGAAAGAGGGAAAGTGAGACAGGGGATGTGAGGAAAAGCGAGGGATGGTAATGGGGAAGAGTGCTGATTGCAGGAGAGGATATCTCAGTGTACACAGCTTAGGGGCCCTGTGGTTAATGCTTCTCTTGGTAGGAAAGGATGTGCAAGCAGCTGAGAGAACGAGAGAGCGAGGGAGCGCGGGAGCTAGAGGAGAGAGCAAGGAAGAGAAATAGTGAGGCCAGGAGAGATATGCATTAATGGGATGTGTCCTTATTAATTGCACAGCAGTAATAAATGAGTCTACCTCAGCAGCTCCCACACAGCACTTACCTGTGCTAGACCGAGACTGCGGCTGTGTGCTTGTCTGTGTGTGTGTTTATGGATTGTGTGTTTGGGGGGGGTGAGGGGTGAGAGCGAGCTGGAGGGGGGCGCACTCTTTATAACCTGTAATGTCTTACTGTGCTTCTTTCATCCTGCTCATTCAACCATCCTGCCGCACTCATTGTAAACTCTCCGGCTATACTTAATAACCTTGTCATTCCAATAAAACTGCTTCACGATTTTAGAGTGGATTGGGGAGGGGGTCGGGTGAGTTAGACAGGGGGAAGAGAAAGAGCAGAGAGGTACCAAAACCGGCGTCTGGCCACACAGGTGTGTCCAGCGTAGATGGCTAGGCGTGGCATAAATATCTGTTTTTCATATTTCTGATAGCTATTTAACTTGAAATTAAGATCTCATTTGGGGAGATTGCTAGCAATATTGCAGGCTTCCCACTGCACAGTTACTGTGTGGTATAATACAGACGTAGCAATATACATCTCCACCTGAATACTGATGGAGGAATGCAAATAAACACAGACACACATGTAGTACTGTGCATCCACACACCAGTACAGATGTAGGAATGTGTATCTTTACACTAATACTGACATAAGAATGTAAATATACACAGAAAACACATACGATACAGAACATTTACCTTCTAATAAAAATGTCATAATGTACATCTACACACTAATACACATGTAGTGATGGACATTTACACACCAATACAGAGGTAATAATGTCCATCTATGGTCCAGTACAGATGTAACACTTCAGTACAGACACACACTCGGTACAGTACATCTGCACACTAATACAGATTTGCTGGTGTGCATTTACATGTGGCTAGAAAGTCCCTGTATAGACTGATAATAATGTAATGATTAGATCAGTGTGCATATGCCTATGCGTATCATATATTAGCACGGGTCTCATCTAATCGGGTATCCAAACATGTCGGCGGGGCTTGATGAGTAAGGAAGTGGCATTAAATGGCTTACAGGCTTAAAGTCACACACACAGCGAATGGCCCTTTAAACCCCGCTCTTTTTGCCTCCCATCTCCCCCTGCCTCCTCTCTCAATTGGCTTTGCTACAATGAAAATGCTGCCACTGTCTGTGTGATATATAACATACCTGTATGGCACCTAATATCTGTATTAATATCTTGTATTTCTTGCCCCAGTGGTTTGGAATGTTATGTATCTCACGGATCCTATAAACCCCGCAGGGCTAGCCTCAGCATGTTTTTATATCCACATTTTAAAATACAAAACCTGCAATAAAATCTTTTTTTTTTTTTTTTTGTTCGGTCCTAACCGGAAGATTTACTCATGCAGCCGAGGCTTGGTGCTGGCGCGTGGCGGCCCTCGCGGTGTTTCATAGTGGCCGAAGCCGCCCGTTGTGAAGCACCGCCGGATCTCCTTGCTGGCACCGCGTCCCCCTGCTGGCCCCCGCCCATCAATCAGCAATGGACCCAGGTGTAGGCAGTTACCCCTGCCCCCCAACTCCCAGGGGAAGGCGCAGTTCAAACAGAGAGCCAAACAGGAGGTCAGCTTCACATCCACACACCATAAACGACCACGCACCCTGTCGCTATTCCAATCGTATTTGCGACCACACGAAACTGAAACTGACATCCGCTAACATCACCATCATATTATAATTATATAAGCTTAGCAAAGTCCAGGAAGGTTTGCTGTGCCTTTAATGTGTGATTTAAATAAGGATTAGATTGCAGAGTTTGGCAAAATTTTGATCTCCGAACATCATTAATTTTTCACAGAAAGTGTTTAATATCAGATAGAAAATAAAACCATTTCCCTACTGAAAAGGAGAATTAATTACTCGCTGACGTTGATTAAATGCAACAGTGTGTAAATAAGTAATATAACAAGGTGAGTAAATACTGCCATCTGTTGGTGACAATAAACATGACGTCAATTTTGCAGCACTAATTCGATGCCCTGATCAGAAAAGGTAGCTTTTATTCTGGACTCGCATCAGAGCAAATTATGCTGTCATAGTATGTTAAAATGAGAGGCCTCCTGGTGTTAAGTCTGCTTACTAAATTGGACAACACAGCCACTGAAAAACCTCTCAAAAAAACAAAGAATCGTCTGATCTGGTATTACGACATTTTATAGATGTCAGCAGAGCTACTAACCTGTCAGGAAGGCTGTGTAACTACAGATAATGAAGGGTAGATGTAGCTACCTGCAAAGCCCAGTCTGTTTGTAATTTTGATATGTTCACCATGTATGGAGTTACGTTTCTAAAGGTATGGACCAGGCCATTTGGTACTGAAATCCCCCTCTCTCTCCCCCACAGACAAGCACATGCCTGTCTTTGCCAGCCCTAAATGTATCCTAAATTCTCTGTTCTCTTGAAAGCTGATGGGCAGTGAAGATTGGAAGATCGGCCGTCGTCCAGATATCGTCACTGACGCTGCCGTACGCCCGTTATACCGCTGGGGCAGGCTGTTTATGCTGGTCATTTTGATTGTTTACAAGGCATGACTGGGACCTATTGATTCTCAATGGCTGGTGAAGGTATCCCTTGAAACAGAACTGATTAAAATCTCATTGGTTTAGTCTGAGGGGCGGTACGATAACCCTGTTTCCTCTCACCTCCTATGCTGGGGGGTTTCAATCCAGCTTCTAATCTGTGTAGTTTGCATTTTTCCCCCGTCACATGGATTTCCTCACAGTCCAAAGGCATGCAGTTAGCCTAACCGGTGCCTCTAAATTCTAAAAGCCCATATACTATAGGTTTTTTTTTGTGCGTGCATGTGCCCTGTGATGGACTGGCATCCAGCCCGGGCTGTACCCCAGCTTCGTGCCCAGTGCTGTTTGGGATGGGCTCCAGCCCCCCTGGCCAGTATAAGAGAGTTAGATGGATGGCTGGATGTTTTACTCTGGAAAAGAGGACACTAATAATTAAGTGGACTGACTCCAGCTCTTCTGGGAATGAAATGGAGATGTGGTCAGGAAGTTCCACTTTTCAGTCCATTTCAGACATGGACACGATGGCACCACTCAGCTTGAGGATGAGGCTTATCAGCCCGCGTTACGCCTTTTAAGCTCTCATATGCTCTCCTCGTGTGGCGCGTGGACAGGCGGGAGGAGTCCACGAGCAAATCAGTGACAGATTCAGTGTCCTCAAGACGTTCTTCACGCCTTCAGACACGCTGGAGATGTGCCTGTGCGCGTCCTAAAGAAACAGCCACATACAAATCCACCAGCTTCGTAGATTTTATTATAAACAATGGAAGAGATCGGAGTATTTTACATGCATATTGCACGTGGAAGCAAGGTAAACATGCATATGAATGACAAGACAGGGCATAGTACTGAAAGGCAGCCCATAATTATACATTACATAAAAAATTAACACGCAAACACTCATCAACCATCGACTCAGAATCCAAATAACACACTTCCATGACAAACCATGATCTGAAAAATAATAGATTAACATGGCAAATACATAAAAGATGCATATTTCCTGTTGTAACAGTCATATAAGATTGCTTTGTAGAAGCTTGGAAATCCTACTAGATCAGCCCACAGCCCTGATGAAGACTTGCTTCCCTCTGTTCTTACAGTATGCCATTAAAAAGTACAACATTAGTGTCTTACAATCCCCACTAAAGGAGGCCATACTGGTCCAAGATTCTTGGTGCATCATTTATTTAAAAACTACCAAAATATATGCACTTCAAGCCGGACTTTATCTAAAACGGACAAACAGGCTGTTATACTTAAGATATTCCTGTAAAGGAATGGATTTGATCGCTGGTTATAGAGCATTAGTCAAAACCCATGACCCTGCCAGCGATTCCCAGTCCTGCTCCAGGGGGTCACGCAGAAAATGAAAGAACTACTAACACTCTTTGCGTAGGACTCAGGAAAATGATCTTATATGTACTTAACATACATACAACTCTTTAGGAGGCCTCAGGGGATTCAAAAGGGCTGTAGAGGTCTTACTTCAACAAAGTAAAGGACCTGCAAGATCATTAGTGTTTGTACGGAGAAAGGCCAGCAGAGTTCAATAGGGTTCTTGTTCTGTGGAACGCAGGATCCGTTTTTAACACATGAACAGATGGTTGCCTTAGAAGAAAAAAAAAAATTAAAAATGCTAACTTTCCCTTTGCTGGATACGGTTTGCCTTTGGTTAATGCAATGAGAACCTCAGGTCTGCATAGTAAATAGGTTTTAAGGGTATATACACTAAACACAGGAAAGGGCAGATGGGTGCATGTAACATTCCTTTGGACTTTGCAATCAGATGCAACAAAATAAACCCGAATCCACCATCTGTCGCAGGGTGTCGATGGATGTTTAAGCATGGACGACCAGACGGGGGTGGAAAATGTTAAACGAAGCGGCGGTTTGCGTTATGGGGGGAGCGGATGGAAGGGGGGGAGTGCTGGCGCAGTCGCAGGACTCGGGAATAGGGCGTAGCCGGAGAGGAGGGGGTCCGGGGGGGCTGGGTGCGTCCTGTGAACAGGGAGCGGAACAGGGCTCGCTTGCCCGGCCGCTGGTTCTCGCAGTCGGGGGCAGCGCCCCCGCAGCCTCGCTTATTACATGTGCCCGGGCTGGGGGTCACAGGTGGGGCCGGGGGCAGCTGGGCCCGCATCTCCGCCAGGCTGTCCGTCTTTTTGCGCAGATCCATCTTCACCAGGAGCAGGCTGTTCTGGAGGTCAGCCAAGGCCTGGCACTGGGGGTAGGCAAGGCAGGATCGGGGGAGGGGGGCAGAAGAGGTACAGAGGTTTAGTGATGAAAAGAAGGATGTTAAACAACAAGGGCAGAGGTAGAGGAGGGAAGGTCAGAATCAGTCTGATGAAGACTCTGTCCCACTTCAATACTGAAGTCATTTACACCAAGCAGAAATCAGAGACAAAGTGAGAGTGAGGGAGAGAAGATGAACAGAACAAGACCATTAACACTGTATGCCCCCCCCCATGCATCACTGATTTTCATCCCACGTTTAAAGCTCCCTCACTATCTGATCTGAGCCCCTGGCCAGTGAAGTGGAGGCTCTCACGTTGCCCCCCGCGTTACCTGCTTGGCCAGCGTGTCGTCGGCGTTTGCCAGTGCCTGACGCAGCCTCTCCCCGCCGGTGTGCCGGCAGCAGGCCCTCTCCGCAGACTGCAGGTCCACCCCCAGCCGCTGCAGGTCCACGCGCAGCTGACGTAGGCTCTGGGAAATGGGGGGGCAAGGACATTCCTGAGCATATCCTCTTCCCGCGCCGAGGGGTTCCTCATGCACGTATGCAAGGGAAAGGGGGGGGCAGGTTACACACGCACCTTCTGTCCATCCTGCAGCTTGCGGTCCACTGCAGCCGTCAGGGTGCCAGTTGGGGCAGGCAGGCTAAGCAGGGCCTGGTGATGCCTCAGCTCTGGGTGGGTGGGGGACACAGCAGTCAGCGACGGTATCTGAATAGCAGCGTCAGCAGGCCTTCGGCAGGACGCGTTAGTGAAGCATTAATGCTCATTTAAGAAGCGCTGCTTCACAAAAAAGGTTAGAACATGTATGTGCTCTCATCCACTTTCCCAGGCAGGAAGATCAGCAGACAAGCCCAGAAACAGTGTCCCAGGCAAGCTGTCCATCCTGTAAAGTACCATCAGAAATACTTACACCTTCAGCTTTGACTTGTGGCACTGCAACATACAGCACAATGTCAAAACGGCCCAGATCCAAATATTCTGGAATGTTGTATGACAGCAGTGAAACTAAATTAACCCCCCCCATCCATGTATGTAGTCTTCAGCCTCACCTACATACCATCACACAGCAGCTGAAATCTAACCGTAAGACAGCTAATCAGCTTACCCTGCGATTTCTCCAGCAGCTGTGCCCGGCACAGATCCAGCTCTGCTCGCACCCTGCTCAGCTCACTGGCTGCCGACGAAGAGGAGGAGGAGGAAGAACAAGTGGACGAAGAGGTGGCCAGGCGCTGCGAGCGTCGAGGGCCATTCTGGCAGGCCAGCTGCTCCCTGTCTCCCGAGGCTGGGGCTTGGCACTGCTGCAGGGCCGCAGTCAGGACCTCGATCTGCTCATCACGATCCTGGGAGAACGGGGTTACGAGGGGCCGTTACCATGGTTGTTCCAGCATTCTGACTCACTGCAGGTGCCCCTCTCCCACCTGACAGGATGGAGTTACCAAGTGCCCGTTACTGCGGTCACTCCCGTACGCTCTGACTCACTGCAGCTGCCCCTCT
>JAAGVU020000002.1:9761366-9779592 GCA_011763525.2 Mormyrus iriodes
TACGCTCTGACTCACTGCAGCTGCCCCTCTCCCGCCTGACAGGATGGAGTTACCAAGTGCCCGTTACTGCGGTCACTCCCGTACGCTCTGACTTACTGCAGCTGCCCCTCTCCTGCTGTGTGACTGAGGTGAGGCTGATTCACACAGCTACCTCCCTGTGCTCTCAGTGTATGGATGTCACTGTGGGGTGTGGAGTCTTACCTCCATCTGCTCAGTGTAGTAGCGCTTCAGGCTTGTCTGGAGGTTGTTGACCTTCTCCTCATATTTCTCCTCCATGAGGGCTCTCTCCGTCTCTAGCGTCTCGCTGTGGGGGGGGGGTTACAGATGGGATCATGCCGCCTCGGTCGCACTAGGAGCCACACTGACGCTGAGCCTGCTCCTTCCTGCATACCTGAAGTCCTTCTCCATGCGAGCAATGACCTCCATCATCTCGCTGCAGACCTGCTCCCTGACTGTGGCCTCCAGCTCCTCCTTCTCCCTCCTCTGTCTGTACACCTCGGTCTTCAGCACCTCAATGGCCCGCAGCAGCGCCTGAAGGAGATGGGATCATTCCATGAGATGCAGAAAGACAGCAAGTACATTTACCCATCCAGAGGTCATGGTGGCTCCGTGGGAAGCACAACTGCCTTCAGACCTCCAGGGTTGGGGGTTCAAATCTCTCTAGAGTTTACATGTTCTCCCTGCGTTACATTCTGCTCCATTTCCCCCCCCACAGTAGACAGTTGACTAGTGTTTCTGAATTGCCCATAGCAAGATGTGTGCAAGTGCCCTATGATGGACTGGCATCCTGTCCAGTGTGCCCTCTGCTGGTGGGAGGACTGACCTCTGAGTCAAACATGGTGACATCGCCCTCCTCATCTTCGCTACACTCCTCTTCCTCCCCCTCCTCCAGCATGGCGTCGCCCGCACGCATGGCATGCTCACGCAGCAGGGCCTGGATGTAGGCCACGCGCGTCTTGGTGGCCGGTCCGTGGACCAGCTGTGTGGCAATGGCCGAGAACTTGAGGGCCTGCAGCGTCTCGTCGTAGGTGGAGGCACAGGGGTTGATGTTGACCACCATGCAAGAGTGCCCGCGGCCACAGAAGAAGCCCTGCAGCACCCGCGTCAGCTTACTGTCCCTGAACGGCACCACCAGGGGGGGGCGTGACCTGTAAATCGGGGGGATACAATATAGGGAGCTTAATATTTACAGTGGAGGCCCTGTTTTTCAGATGACATCTGTGATGTCATGTGACCTGGTGGGGACATGGGGTACCCACAGCTACATACTTGTTGGACTGGTTGTGTCGCAGGGCAGAGATGCAACGGCCCAGCGTGTGCAGCGATGTGTTGATGTTGTTGGCCTCCTTCATCCGCTCTCCGCTGCTCTGGTCCTTGCAGCGTTCTGAGCCAGCCAAGTCGCACAGCGACAGCCTGGACCAGATAGGGGAGGTCAGTGGGAAGGCTTCAGCATGATCTCGGCATAGAGGGATGGGGCCAAGGAAAGGGGGCGTGGTCTAAGGGGTAACTCACTCGCTGATCCGGGTGCCCTTTCCCAGCTGCATCTCAGGGTGGATGTGTAGGATACGGATGGAGAAGATGCTGTGGCTAGAAGCCGGCAGAGAGAAAGCATTGGAGACCCTCTACACCCTTCTTCCAGGAGCTCAGCAAGGAAACATGACCGTCGACCTGGTCTGCTCACCTGCGGCTGGAGTAGTGATTCAGGTGGGTGCTGGCAAAGCTCTGGTTGCGACGGCCAACCCTCAAAAGCTTCCAGGCCTCCTCGGCGCTGCGCACCTGGACCCAGGTGAGATCTGGGCATGGCCAAAGAAGCAAGCAAAAGCTCGGATAGGACTGTAGTGTCAGGAAGGGATGTTAGGGCGCCCCCGGGTGGCAGGCAGCTTACCCTTGACGTAGGGGTTGCCATGACGATCGTCACTCAGCCGCAGCGTTCCTCTCTTCCTGGACTGCAGTGCCGGCGATTCCAACAGGTCATAGAGAAACTCATTGTAGATCTCGAAGAATGACACCCACAGCGAAAACTGGACCCCCTCCTCGAGGTTGGACCCGCAACTGTGGGACAGGCTGTCCACGTCCAGGCACACGCTATCTGAGTCTGCGGGATGGCACGTGACTGAAGGGTCAGTGGGGCACTTTGTCTCGCCCACCCCCGACCCGTGGCGCCTCATGCTTCCTCACCCTCCAGTTGGGTAGCCGTAGAGCTGACAGACGAGACGCCCCCAAATCCACTGTCGTAGCTGACCCCTCCTCGGAGACGGGACTGCTGGGAAGTGGCTCCTTCCTCCTGCAAGTGGAAGGAGTACAGAGTCTCTCTTCAGTCTTAGTTGTAGAGTAAGACCGGGACTGGGTATTAAAACGTCTGCGTTACACATATATAGCAGATTATCTACAGAGAAACATTCCTTTCTTTCGCACAGATAGTCTTCCCTTGCAATCTGTCCCTCTCATTGCATTAGCTTTTTAGTCATGTCTTCAGCAAACTAGCTAAATTTTGTAGGGTTCATATGTTAACAAGCCATGCTACTGACACTCTAATCTTCCCCCAAGGTTATGGGAGAGAGATAACCAGTCAGATTGTAGAGGAGGCGGGACCAAGACATCTGATTGGTTGGTACTGCCTTCTCTAGTTGCTTGGACCCACCTCCTCTACAATCTGACTGGTTGTTATCTCCCAAACCAATCATCGTTCCTTATGCCCTCAGAACAATTTTTTGTGCAAGTAAAATTCCCACGAGCTTCCTGCAACCCTGTTTACCCTCTTAAAAGGACCCTAATCTCCATTTCCCCCCCCCACCCCACAGATCAGCCATACCTCTTTCAGCAGGGATTCCCTCCGTATCTCCTCAGCCCGCACCTCGCTGCTGTCCAGCCAGCGCACCTCCTGACACAGGACGGGCTTCAAGTCCAGGGCACCGTAGAGCCGACCCTGCAGCTTGCCAAAGATGGACACCAGCGCTCGGGGGAGAAGCCCCGCCTCCAATCCCGTGCCTGAGCAGGAACGGCAGGCATGTGAGAGAATGGAAGTTAAGGGCGTGGAGACGGCAACTGGAGTCAGATTCAACACAGACACAACCAGGTTGCCAAGACACATAGGGTTATTGCACTAACTGTTAAATTAAATAATTCTTTTTAATATAGTAGTTCTCCTGTATCTGCGGTTTACTGCGGTCCAAAAAATTTTTTTTTTAAAAAACCACAATGCAGAGAAAGTAACAGCCTGTTTTTTCAGTGTTCCTTCCTCCTTTAATGGGTATAAAAAGTATGATTTTCACTGCTGTCATCTATTGATACATGTCGTCTATTGCTCTATCGTCTCTTGGGAATTAGACTAAAATGTCAGAATCCCCTTTGTTTGACAGAGTACAGTACTGTATAATGCACAATGCAGTTTGTTACTGTACTTAATGTTATGTCACTGTGCGTAATTTATCAATTAACATATGCAAGTACATGTAAATCACATTATATGGGGCCTGTAGATTTGCCATAATCCACGGGGGGGATACTGAACCTTTAAGAGCTCAACAAATTCCACGGCAGAATAAACCACAACTCAGATATAAGATACTTTACTTTCAATGGCAGCTGCTTTTTAATGAACGGCATGATGACACCTCGCTAGGTTTGTAATTCTCTCTCTCATTCAGGTGACTCGCTCTGCGTACACTGACTCGGGGAACCTCGCTTAAAAACCAGAGTGGTGGTGACTTATAATGCTGAGAGCCCACAGTAGTGCAGCCTTCAGAGTTACTGATGCACAGTAGCCGCAGACAAAGAACAGCGGCCAGTGCTGATCCAACACAAGATGCCACACATGCAGTCGGCACGTCTCTGACAGCTAGCATACTGTAGATGTTCCTGAAGTTTCATCAGCATGAAACCACCGCCACATCTAGCCGGAATGCCTTTTAATGCACTTTTGCACCCAGACTCAAAGCGACTGCTTGTTGGTGCCAAGCACAATCTCAGAACGTTTCAGCCTTTTTGTCAAATTAGCATTTAATGGCTTGCTTCCCATTTAAGATTACCAAGATTGAATTTATTGATCCCAGGGGAAAATTCTGAGATCGAAATTCTTCTTCAACAATAAGAATGCAAAGTAAGCAGTAGATATGCAAGGAACACGAATCCACAAAAAAAATTCAATGAAGCAATTTAATAAATTGAGCTATACTCTGCCTGTATAGGCATGATTGCTCAAATTAGGCTTTAAGCAACATTGCAGACTGTTACTGCTCAAAAAATTAAAACTAATAGAAAATTTCGAAATCTACTTTAAAGAGATTTTCAGACTTTAATGAGCCACAGGAGCTGCGAGACACAGTGCGCATTAAGTCTCACCCTGGATGGTATAGGTCTTCCCAGAGTTAGTGACGCCGTACGTGTACAGCAGCCTGTTCTCTCCATGCAGGACGTCCCGGACTGTCTCTCTCATAGTTTGCTCGAAAAATTCCTGCTGCGTCGTGTTTGGAGCAGAAATCTGCAACGGGGCCAGAGGTTAGGAGCCCGTCTTTTCCCATTACCGTGGCATCCACACGTGGGCGCTAATTCAGCAGGATGCACGAGCCGTTCGTCCACCCTCCTGGAGAAACGTGGCGGTCTGCCAACCCTGCACTGCATGCGTGCCCTGAAGCTGGCTTACCTGCGTGAAAGTGAACTTGTGCATGTTCTGGCCGACTCCCCTCTCGCTACTTTTCATGCTGAAGGAGTTTTTAGGAGCTCTGAGAATCAAGGTCTCCTCATCCTGGACAGACACGCAGCCCTGGTGGCCAGGACAGAACAGGGGGAAAGGAGTGGAGGATGCATGCATCCATCTCAATTGTGAAAGGGAACCTCAGGCACCGGACGCAAATTCAGAAGTGAACTTCCTTCTTTGACCGCTGCTGCAGAGGACAAGGCACAGGGCATAAACCAGCAGGGAGATAGGCTGCTACTCACACCCCCCCCCCATGTAGACCATAAGGTAGGCTTAGGTGGCATTACAGTAATAGGGCGTGCCGCAGTATTTTGAAATATTGGCGATAAAATACACCGAGTACCTGACAGCCCCAACAATAAATTTCAATTACCCCACGTAGCACATTTAAGAAAAAAAAAAAAAATAGGCAAGATTTCAACATACTGGAAGAGCGTTGGTTTGGAAAATACCATCAAAATACCATATACTGTGGTAAAACGGGTATGACAAACATGAACAAAACAGATTAGACCTAATAGCAGGCTTGGGAGCTGAGTGTTACCAGGAATCCCACTCACTTTCCATTTTAAAATTCCATACTTTTCCAGACTGTACCGGGGGTGTCCACAGTAAATGTCGGGTTGTGGTTGTTAATGTCAGCGACCCCTAGAAGCTGTTGCTCTGGCCAACTGCCCACCTTGCTGCCTTTGCCAGGATCCACCTGTGACTAGACGGCAATGACCCTGCCTGCCACATAGCGGACAACTCACTCATGTTCGAAATGTCAGACAACTTCACACATACTTTGCATTCTGGTTTCCATTAGCATTTGGGATCCTTAGCCAACCAGTTGCAACATTTGGGATTGGCAAGCCAAGCAGGTGAGAACTTGCATTTCCCCACTCTGAATGTTGTAAATTACAAGGTAGTTTACATCAGTATCACTTGCTGCAGATTACTGCTTGGTTTGGGACGCTGCTTGTCAATGTTTGCCCAGAGCACATTCTGGTGCTGGCAACCAGCTCATGTCAGCGACTTCATCAAAAACATGAATAATTAAATACAGGTGTTTTTTTAAGAATACACAGTAGGCCACTTTGTTGCAATAGTCTGGAAACAGAAATATTTCCATACCTTCCCTTTTCCAGACTTGGAAAAACACCAAAATCAAAATTCCATATGGCATAGGATCCCTGTGTTACTCGTCTCGCTGCCCTTTGGTACATCCATTGTACTCAGATTCACACCCTTGTGCAAATTAATTCAAGTTGTCGCATCTACATGCAGACAGACTGACCACAGATAAGATGGACGTCACAGTCACATTAATACATACTCGTCGCCTTGAGTCCAGACTTAGGACCTGGCCAATCCATCGCAGGGCACACACACCATTCATGCCTATGGGGAATTTGGCAACTCCAATTAACCTTAGCATGTTTTTGGACTGTGGGGGGAAACCAGAGAACCCAGAGGAAACTCCATGACGACATGGGGAGGCGCCCGAACACCAGAGCATTCATTTGAAACATGGATGGATGACTGAAGCACAGTCATACCACCCAGCTCTACCATCCCCCCCCCCAGCAGGCCTGCCAGTCTGTGGGCACAGTGTCTCCTCTGTCCTTCCCCTCAGCATACTCTCTGCCCTGATGACTGTGCAAACTAGCAGGTCCCTGGCCACTGCATGCATGTCTATGTGACAGCTTGTTTCAATTAACTTGCACAAGGGTACACTGTGTTTATCATGTGCATAGGGTCAATTATGATTTGCGATGCGGCAGTAGGAAGCATCTTGTATCTTGCAAGCCGGCTGGTTACCTGGTCCTCTCCCCGGGCTTTCTCCCCCTCAGTCAGCGGGCGAATACGCAGGTACACCCTGACCTTCTCCGAGTTCCCATCATCTTCCACACTCCCCTGTCTGCCTGCTCCCACCTTCACCTGTCCCACCAGAAGCAAACGAGGGACACAGCCCTTAAGGACACCATTTACTGACACTTTGAAAGTGGTTGACAGGGAGAATGACAAAAGATATGAAAATTGGATTATGGACAGTTATCCTAAAGCAAAACAAAATGTTAAGATGATGGGGTTTTTTGGTATGAAACCGGGTTTGTGAAATGGTAGTCAAAAATGAGAGCATAAATGTGTGAAATGAAGGGATTTATTGTGAGGCCAGTGCTGCTGGCACTGTGATGAATTAGAGATGTTTACACAAATAAACACCAGGACTGCCAAGCTCCTCAGGACAGGGAGGAAAGTCAAAGAGTTGGGCCTTTCAATTAGACAAATTGGTTTCACAATGTCTTTTTAGATTAGAAATATTGCTAAAAAGGAAGGTCGGAGTTAAATACAGTATGAAGCCAGGCACTGCTACACAGAGCCTGGGAAAGAGCTGTGACAGATCCCATCTCGCCTGGAGGATCCCTGGGCTTTTACCTCAGTGTCCATTTTGCGAGATTCTGGACCAGGGAAGATCAGCGAGACCTCGGGCATAGCAGTACCGCAGCGCTGCGCCCGCGGGAAGCCCGCGATGTCTGCGGCTGTGGACTCGAACACCGCGGCGACGCCCTCCTCCTCGTCCGACAGCAGGCCACGAGGAGATGCCAAATGTGCTGCCATGGCAACCGCCTAGAATCAACAGTCGGGATATGGAATACATCAGGAATGTGTTCCCAGTCGTATTGCCCTTCTAAATGAATTGCAAACAGAACTCGAGTAAAATGACAGCCCCTGAACACACTCCAAGCAAACACGGAGGGGATCAATGTGCAATAACACATATTAATGATCAACTATACCTTTAATTCAAAACACAATAACCAGCACCCCCACATCCACATTCGGAATTGCGAATCAAGCATGCATTTGGCATTTAATTATAAATGAACTGGTTCTCTTGGGGAAACACAAACTAGCAGCACTCCACTAACTTAATCAAACTTTGTAAGTGTGGAAGGTGTCTGCAGATACACATCCACTGCTCTCTCTTCACCTTAAACATTTTTAAGGAGGAATGCCACAAATAGCCAGTGGCCGTGTTGTACCTTACCCTAGGGCAGGGGTGGGAAATCTTATCCAGAAAGGGCTGCTGGGAATGCGGGTTTTTGCTGCAACTGCTTAATTAGGATTACTAATTAGAGAACTGATTGGCTGAAGAGTTCTCACACCTGGGTTTGAACAGCTGACATGAAGGTTACCCAAAAATCTGCATACACACCGGCCCATTGCGGATAAGATTGCCCTCCCCTGCCCTAAGGTGATGAGACAGTCCATGTCAGGGAGGATTTGTAAACCACCATTTCAATTAAAAAGACCTGGACTTCACTTTGGCACCGAGTTCTTGCTGTGGGCTAATTGGTCAGTCTCCTATAATCATGCATGTGTCACTAATGTGAAACAGCTGGATGCATCTTTTGATGAAGGGAACAAACCAGACAAAGCACAAGAAATCATTTCTCTAAGCACAGGGAGCCTTTTACTTTTAAAGTAGTTTGTAAATCCTGAAGTAGCTCAGTGTCCTCCCTCACATGGACGGGTTGGTCACCAGACCTTAATCTGAATGAGTTCCGCCTCATCAGGCTATCCGGAAGTTAATTATGATAATGATATGATAATGAGCGCGAAGCTTGGGAGTTACTGAGCGGCGTGAGCCGTTTTTGCTGCATCAGTTCTTGCTGCAGCCATATGATCAGCAGGTTTGCTACGGTGACCCGGCCACTTTCCAAGCGCAGGGACGGAGCCACACAGCCGCACTAAGAAAACACGCGGTCGCGCATTCATTCTCAGCGCATCAGTATGAAATGTAGGCGAGATAGTGTTTGAAATGCACATTTATTAGGCTAAGAACACTCAGCACGTTTTCGCTGGGTGTGACTAACATGGCCAGCTAGCGACGCAACTGATCGCCACCATAGCAAAACCTGATTTGCAAGAACAAGTTAGTTAGCGATACTGATGTAAACTACCTTGTAATTTACAACATTCAGAGTGGGGAAATGCAACTAGCCCATCTATCAACGAGTTAAAAAAAAACAAGACCACCACATCAGCAGAATGTCGGCGACAAAACACTTTTCTACTGTCGTTGGTTATTGGCATCCCCAAACAAAACATGAAGGCAGTAAAACGTTAACATTTCTAGCCAGACAGTTGCAACTAATCACATGAAATATTTACTGTTCTTTAACTAATAAAACAATACTACAATAACATAAAGCAACGTTCGCTCTATGAAGCAGTCGATACTCACTTTCTCCGTTGAATTTAATATAATCTCACCAACTGATGTAAAGTTAAAATCTCTCCTCAGGGCATTCACCACTTATTGAAGTGGTTCTATTCGATAAAAGAAAATGTAACAAACAAAGATTACAAAAAAAAAAAATAATGCGTGCAGCACTGTTGTTATCTATATCCCTGATACAGTCCTGCTCTCAGCACAAACATGCGGTGAAACCTATAGAATGAGCGCGTGCGACCCCGCCGGCTTCCCTATTGGGCTTTGGACAGCCAACCAATTCAAAGATCGCGCGCCGGCGGCGAGACCAATCACCGTGTAAGGTGAGCGCCATTGTCCAATGGCGAGGCTCAAAGCGGAAGCTAATCTCTTAAATACCGTCTTAGAAAAGAGCCGTTCCACATTCTCGCCTTAGGCTTGTATGGGCGTGCATATGATGAGCTCCATGGGTGGAACATCATGCCATGTAACACATTTATCTGATTAATTATTATATGTTATATGCTTAATTAGGGTGCTTAATATGTCGTTACAACAGTGACAAAAGATCTCCGGTTAGTGAATAGGAACGTGGTTTCATAACAACGTGATCGTATGCATACAGCAGAGTCCGTATTGTAAGGCAAGTTCTTTGTTTAAAGTAGTTCCCTGATCTGACGTATAACCGAGCTACTCTTCAGTTACTTTGATAAACAAAAGTAGAGTAGTCATTCATTTACATATTAAAATATATATTATTGCAATGAATGATAAAATGTTAGAATAACTAAGGCTGCAAATGTGCGTTTTTATACCCCTGTATACAGTTTTTATGTGATCTATTTCTAATTATATTTTGTGAAGAAAGGTTGAAAACTTTTAGATTTTTTAAAAATATCTAACTAGTAGTCAATTCCATACATATTGAATGTTGTGAAATTGGCAATCCTCGCATGACATTTTGGACTAGTTCTTATGGACGATGCCAAGTCTGTTTCAGTAATGTTTTATAAACCCTCCAAAACAAGGCGCGTCGTCACAGCTGTGTCATGTAGTTTAAATCGCAACTTCGGCCCTTTAGGAATCACCCAAATGCCACCAGGGTCACTTTTTTTGTGGTTTATCTTGAACCTGAACTGCGGATTAAGGAGGAATTGTTATATTTTTATATAGATTTTTAGTCCCCAGATCAGATATTATTAATTGTTAACCGTTTAACACTTCAGCCATATTTTTGTGTTAAGTATTATGATCAACTCACATTTACCGCAGCCCTGCTTTAGTGCAGAAGTCCACAAAAAATCCCCCTCTATTACATCTTTTTATGGTCAGATTGTGAAGGACCGCACAACTGACTGGTGTTACTGTCTCTTTGTGGAGCGTTCCAGTTTCCCAGCCACTGCGGCTCTTCTATACGCTATAATCGTCCTCTCAAGGAAGTAGCGGGCTTTCCTATGGCTTTTGTTAAACCGTAACTGAAAGTGGAAAGAGATTAACTTTATATTTTGCATTTTAATGCCGATATATGGAATGCATTGAAAACTATCAGTCACCAATTAACATTAAGGGATTTTAATCACCCACTCTATACCTATAGTGCAGATTTGAAAATGTTTCGCACTGTTTTTGATTGCTGAAATCAGGGGCTAGGGATTTAGGCGTGGGGTGTAGAGAATTTGCTTGTGTGGCTCATAGAAGGCGCATTATGTGGCTAACAGTGAAAGCACACTCGCATTTCTCCTAGTGCCCAGTTTATTTTGCTTGCGACCTATATTCGAGTTTCTTTAAATGGAAGATTTTAACTATAGTACTATATAGTAGTCCTATAGATTTTGACCATAGTACTATAGTACCATGTATATAATATATATATATATTACTATGTTGATTTAATTTATTAATTGATAAAGTAATTTGTAATATGTTTTATTTTTTTCTTGCTTAAATTAATATCTACTGATTATTAATGTCGTGTGTGATATGTCATCCCTATTCTATATTTCAGAAAGGTGCGCGATATACAGATATATTAAAAATGAAAGTATTTTCCAAGAAAAACTTTGGAGGATACGGGGATGAGTACGGGGAATCAACACGGGAAACAGTCGATTGATTATAAATATCAGTAGTCAGTAATATTAGATAGGTCAGGCAAACCACATAAATTAAAAATTAACTAATCACCTCGAAATAGTAAGCCATCTAGAAATTCTATTGGCACTGTAAGAAAGGACCGTGAGCTGAACGGTAAGAAATGGAAGCCAAATTTGGAAATAAGCTATTTCATTGTCTTTCGCGGTAAAAACATTGAGCAGTCTCCATAAAAGGTGTCCGTGGAGGATGCGGGCATCGATCCCGCTACCTCTCGCATGCTAAGCGAGCGCTCTACCATTTGAGCTAATCCCCCGTGTGAGCAATAGGCCATCCAGACTCCTATCTGAAGAGTACCGAACACCGGAAATGCATAAGCTTGTCACCGGAAGTCACTTCATTCAAAACAAAATGGCGAGCGGAGTGGGAAGTGAGTAACATCCTAATACGGATAAATTCAATTCATAAATTTCATTTAAAATTAAATGTCAAGCAAATACGAATTAAAACAATATTATATTATATTAAATTATATTCACCATGCTATACATTTGCCTGTTTCTTTACGGAGTCCAATTTATACCTAATAAAAATCAATCAAACGTGTAAAAGAATAGACAGTACTTGTAGTGATTAGCTAACTAGCTAGCTTGTTAGCTCTGTTGTATTGTTAATACCTTAAAACAAATTAGTTATTAGTGTGTGACTGTTGGTTAAAAATTCAATATTTAAATATCTATCTGCTTCTGATCCTGTACATGATTGTTTCTTAAGTTCAGGTACCACCATAATTATTCGAATTCTATCAGTTTGTTGAGCATATTCTAAGTAATTTTCATTTGATGTATGATCTTACCTAACACATTTCCGTGGCCTACTGCTCGTTACTTTCTTTGTTTCCCTCTCTCCCTAGTTTTCACCATCTATATAGCGTGTGTCTTTGGTTTTATTTCTGTAGAGCACAAGTTGTTAGCAGTGGGTCCGACCGAGCCATGGTCTGTGCGAGAGAAGCTGTGTTTGGCATCCTCCGTCATGAGGAGCGGAGACCAGAACTGGTAAAGAACATGACAGTATTCCGTGTTCTTATCATGTAGAACAGGGGTCACCAACCTTTTTGAAACTGAGAGCTACTTCACGTGTACTGAGCCTAAGGGCTACCAGTTTGATACACTCTTCTTAAATAACAAATTTGCTCAGTTTACCATTAGTTAAATATTATTATTAATGATTAATGATACTCATCTATGTGAAGACACTGATCACGTTTATGACTTTATCATATCAACAGGATAAAATTAAATTTTAGACGCTGCTCACTGGTGAGTCGTGTTATTTTTAGAACAGGGCCGCAGGCGACTCTTGTGGTCCTTGGGGGCATCATGTTGGTGACCTCTGATATAGAATCACAGTTCACGTTCTAAAACTTGCTCAGCATTTTGCCTCCTTACATCTGTATTTGTATAAATATCCCAGTCCTTTGCTTTTCAATAGGCTGATGTCTCTGGATGTTTTATTTAGATTTTGTTGTTGAAGCACAGTCTTCCCTGTTTTTTTTCTTTTTCTTTTTCATAGGGTGTCTGTCAGCAGAGCCATTAAACCCTTTTCAGAACCAGGAAGACCACCTGACTGGTTCTCCCAGAAGGTGCGAACTCAGAAGCCACTGGCAAGACTTTCTACTGCACAGGAGTATTTTATATATGTGTGCTATGACATGTCATGACTGTACGATGACTAACCCTTCTCTGACCCCCTTAGCACTGTGCCTCCCAGTATTCTGAGCTGCTGGAGACAACAGAGGCACCAAAGTGAGTAGAGGTGGTCCTTTTTCATGGTATTGGAGCATGTGGTTTGCTTTTGATGTGAGAAAGAAGGCGAATGCATGCCTGTGTGTGGTGGGGCAGCAAGTAGGATTGAAGGAGGTATGCAGCTTATGCCATGGTTTTGTGATTCATGTTGGGGAGCAGGAGCCAACACTGTTTTTCTGGTGGTTGACATTAGGCGGAAACGAGGGGAGAAGGGAGAGGTGGTGGAGACGGTAGAAGATGTGATTGTGCGTCGGCTGACAGCGGAGAGGATCGAGGAGCTAAAAAGACTGCTGAAGGACACGCAGGAGAGATACAGGTATGGAGCTGGAGATTTGGCTCCTCCCCCTCTGTGGGAGCAGTCACTTAAAGCCATACAAAAATTTAAGCAACTCTGGTACATCAACAGGACATTTTCTTGTTACTCCTAAAAACAAAGTGTAGTTTTTAATAAATCTTTTCTGTTGAGAACTGAAATGAAGGACATCTGTTTGACGATGACCAGTTAACCATTTATTCAAGTGAGAGAAGAATGAGAACTGCCAACTGTGACCAGAATACTGTGTATAGCATTTTAATGGCTTCTGTTTGGTTGCAGAATGTACTGTCTTGGGGCTTTTTGTGTGCTTTTTAGAGGGTTGGATGTGGAGAACAAAGACAGTCATGTGGTTTTATCAGTAATCAACTGTGAGAACATCAACCATGTTACCCCACATGTACAGGAAGCTGAAGAAAGAAGCGGAGATGATCCAGGCTGGACAACTGGACGCCAAGCTGGATGAGCTCTGGGGCGAGATTGTGCAGTAAGATGCGTTTATCCATCTGCTTGTTTCACTTTGTTTGGCTGTTGGTTTGTAACACTTATCTGACATCAGCTGATATTGTGGCACCGTTTGTGTTTGTGTGTGTCTGTGTGTTTATGGCAGAGGTTTATTTTCTTTTTGTTTTCTTTGGCAGGAAGAGGAAGCAGGATGAGGAGGAGGCTGAGCTAAAGAGGAAGGCCACAGAATCTGCTTATCAGGGTAGATGTACATTTTGTCCCTTTATCAGCCCTATTAAAATGACTACGTTACGAGCATTTGGGACCTTTTATAATATGCTCTCCGACGCCCCCACCTTCACTTCCCCAGTCCGGCAGGCGATAAAGAACACCCCTAAGCGAGCCCCCAGTTTGACAGTACGCTCCCCGGGTGTAGAGTGTCCACCAGCGGACCCGGCTCAGCCTGCCCTCGAGGAAGCCAGCAGCATACCCAGTGTGAGTCTCTTCCTCTCGTTACCCCCCTAATCTCCCCTCCTCATTTATTCATTATGAAGTGTATTTTCTGTGCACCATGACAGATCGCAGGTATGCGCTGCCCTGCGTTTTCCATATTTCTTGTCCAGGGTTCCCACGTTTGTCTTTAAAATCAGTCCAAGCAGATGTAAATAATTCTATAAAAAAAGTTAGAGATAAAAGGATGCCCGTCCGTCATGTTTGAATATTTAATAACAGAACTTTAAATATTAACTAGTGGTGGTTTGAAATTGTAAATGTATGTTACATCACTTATATACCTAGAATTATTTTCAAAAATGCAGTGTAATACTGACATAATATTTAAATGAAATCTGCCATTCTCATCCTTCACTCAACACTGCAGGATTTGTGATGGTCATTATGGTGGTGACCTTCTTGTCATCTGTTTCCGCTGTTGTCTGTCTCTCTCCTGTCACATCCTCTAGGGCCCTGGGGCAGCTGTCTTTGCACCACTGCTGGAGGTAGCGGGGCCAGGAAACACGGAGGCCAGTCTGGGGGGTGTATCTGAGGACTCCCCACAGAAGAAACTTGTCCCCCAGAAGGCCACACCACCACCCTCTCCTCTGCTGTCGGAGCTCCTGAAGAAGGGCAGCCTGCTCTCAGCCAGCGCCCGCCTGGTATGGAAAGGAGAAGGCGGGGTCATTATAGAGAAGGGAGATGCTGGACACCTGTCTGCACTGGAGCTCTGCCACTGAATGGCTTGGGTCTGATCTCCCAGGTGGCAGAAGGAGAAGTGGCCCAGGGTCTGGCTAACGGAGCCCAGAGATCCGATCCTCAGTTTGTGGCGTCCATCGTGCCGGTGCCTCAAGCCTCAGCCGGTAAGACACTCATGATGTTCTCACTTTCTGCCAATGTCTGTAGAGAAAGTAAGGATCTGACAGTTAGCACAGGCAGTTTCAGATGATGAGTGAAGGCTGGGCTGCCACTACAGCTGTCCCAACCTGAATGTGACATGCTGCAGCTGCTGTATGCTAATTATGCGGAATTAAAGTGACATGTCTGTCATGCTCAGCCATTGGCTGCAGATAAGCCCCTCCCTAATGGATGTTCCCTGCACTCCAGCCATTGGCTAAAGATAAGCTCCTCCCTCATGGACGTTCCCTGCAGGCCACCGGCTCTCCGCCTGTTTAGGTGGGAGTCTGCCCTATCGCAGTTCAGTGTTCCTGCAGGAAATCCGGGTCGTTTATGCTCCTGCTGCAGGGGTGGGCGTCTTGCCACCTGCTAGCTGTGTGCTCTGGCTCGGTCTTCTCCAGGTGCTCCCATGCTATCCCATCTGCTGGAGGCAGGTCCTCACCCCCACTCTCCCGCTGTCACACCGGACTCAGTGGCTGTCACAGAAGTCCCCGTCCCCGGCACCGGCCCCTCTGACACAGAGCCCCCTACACCCGAAAACCCGGCTGTCCTCGACTCAGGTACCTGCCCCCAGCCCCCCCCCCCCCCCACGTTAGCAGCCTGTACAGCTGAATGTCGCATACCGGGGGGGGGGGGGGTGCTGTCTGCTAGTGACGGCTAAATGAAACTTCATGAACCATTTGCTGTATTTTATGACTCCACTAGATGGTGCTCTCTGTTCAAAAAAAGCCTCAAAGCAAACCAAGGGCACCATCTAGTGGGGTCAAAAACTATAGCAAATGGTTCATGGAGCGTCATTTGGTCGTCACTATTGTTTGCCAGCCCTAACATCAGTGTGCGCAGGAGTGAACGGGGCCATGGAGGTGGGGGTCCCCGAGAGCCCCCTGCCAGAGGAAGAGAAGGTGGAGCTGGCTGAGGAGGATCTGGTGGCTGTCTCCTACATGGGGGAAGAGCTTGACCTGGAGACAGTGGGGGACATCATCGCCATTATCGAGGAGAAGGTGAATACATGGAATGAGGGCTCCTCCTCCGTCGTCGTTAACGATGATGACGATAATGGTGATGGTGATGATGATGATCATGCTCCTCCCCCCCAGGTGGATGACTCCTCAGAGGTGCTTGACGATGCCGCGGTGGAGGCAGCCCTCTGTCTGTGTGAGGAGGCCGGTGGGGGCCACACGCTGTCGGGCCCCTGGGAACCAGGAGCATTCAAGCCAATCGAGTCAACCCACAGCGCCCCCCAGAGCCCTTCTGCCCCGCCTGCAGAGCCCTTGCCTGTGCACAGGGATGTGGAGGCAGGGCCAGAGCTCTTGGAGGACGTGCCAATGGAAAGCACTGGTTCCCCTCCCCACCCCTTACCAGCGTTTGCGCCCCCTTCTCCGCCCACTGACCCCGAGGGCACACAGAGCCTGGACTCTGCTAGCAGGCAGGACATGGACGGGGGGGCCCAACTCCAGCCCGAGGAGCAGGAAATACCCACAGCTGAGGAGGATGGAGGGCGAGAGCAGGCCACCCCGAGCCCCTCCATTAAATGTGAGGCTGAAGAGTGGCCCCCGGCAGAGGCCGAGGCCTCCTGCATAGGTGTGTATCAGCAAGACCAGAACGGCTGCCTCCAAGACCCCCGTCTGCTAACGTCAGTTAACTTTTTTGCTATCTGTCTCTCAGGGTCTGAAGACAGTTCAGGGTCTGGCAAGGAATGCAAGGTACCCCGTCCCACACTCCTCTCCCCACCCTGCATTCCCCCGCAGGCTTCTTTTATGAACCAGGAAGCTGCGGAGTGACCCTGCGTGTTTGAAGCGAACTGCTCTCCCTGTCTGGCTTTGCCACCTTCTCGTAGCGGGAGGTGAAGGAAGAGGAGGCCGGCAGTGATGGCGAGGAGGGTAGCGTGTCGGAGCTGAAGGAGCGCGGCGAGCCGGATGGTGGCGACGGGGAGGGCGAGGGGGCCTACCTGTCGGAGCTGGAGCCAGCCGCCAGTGAGAGCGAGGACGGGTACAGCCTGAACGCCTCCTCGCTGCACCGCTATACCACGGCCGATTCGGTGCCAAGTAGCCCCGCCTCATCCCAGTTGTGAGTCTCGTGAGTGGTGGCGTTTATGGCGGATATGGCGCTCTGCGATGGCGACGCCCTGCGGACTCCCAGCCGCTGAAGCCTGTCTGTCCGCCCTGTGTCCCGAGCAGCTCCGTGTGCAGTGAGGACCAGGAGGCCTTGCAGGCACAGAAGATCTGGAAAAAGGCTATCATGCTGGTCTGGAGGGCGGCAGCCAATCACAGGTCAGCACCTGGGCAGCAGTGGGCGCCATGGCAACAATCGGCACGCGCTGGGCATGTATAGAGCATCAGGACTGACTGTAGACCAGCAGTATTCGAACCTTTTTTCTTTTTTTTTTCTCCTTTACCTTTGCCCCCCCCCCCCCACCAGCAATTCCTTTATGCCCCACCAGGGGCGCTAGTTCCACAGTCTCAATTCCTTTTCTGTAAACCAGTGTTTCCCAACCTGGTCCTCAGGATAGTGTAGATAGCCCAGACTGTGAGAGTGCTTAGCGGTACGTCACAGAACATAAGTGGGACGAACGACGCGGAGGTCATCGCCAGACGTGGACTGCCTGTGGGTCCCTGAGGACTGGATTGGATTGGGAAACACTTTTGTAGACAGATGGATGCGTTTCACTGATGGCCTTTGGTTGCTTTAATCTCCCTTTAGATATGCCAGCGTGTTCCTGCAGCCTGTGTCCGATGACATCGCTCCTGGGTACCACAGCATTGTGCATAGGTGAGCCCCGGAGTCACTGGCAAATGTAGGACCTGTTTGAATTCAGCTCAGGAGCAAAGTTCATCCCCCGTCTGTGGCTGCCCCACCTCCTCAGGCCAATGGACCTATCGGTGATCAAGAAGAACATCGAGGCGGGGCTCATCCGCACCACGGCAGAGTTCCAGCGTGACATCATGCTCATGTTCCAGAACGCCGTCATGTACAACAGCTCGGACCACGACGTCTACCACATGGCGCTGGAGATGCAGCGCGACGTCCTCGAGCAGATCCAGCAGTTCCTGGCCACGCAGCTCATCATGCAGACATCGGAGTCGGGCATCAGTGCCAAGAGCTTGCGCGGGCGCGAGGCGGCACGGCGGCAGGACTCCTCCGACAAGGTGAGTGGCAAAGGGGTTGGGTCTTAAGGTCATTGTTCAGTTAGGTCACTTCCTGTGCCAGTGACAACCTCTGTGGAATGCTGAGGTAAGCAGTGATCGAATTGAGGGGCCCTGGGCGCCCTATGTAAACCTTCACAATCA
>JAAGVU020000002.1:9786813-9808338 GCA_011763525.2 Mormyrus iriodes
GTTTTGTTTGTGTCTCTTTTGCTCCGCGCCCCGCGCAGCTCCTGCGGGGGCCGTGGGGGGGGGGGGGGGGGGGGGGGGGGAGACACAGCATAAACAGGAAGCTGAGTCACATGCCTCTAGCATCACCAAATGACTGGTCATGTCAGGAAGATTATTTAAGCAGAAGAGAAATTAGCCATGCCTCTGCGATGCTCTTTGAGTTTGGATTTACAGTGGAGCAGGATACCTTTGAAAGCATCTGTTGCTCCTGGGGCGTGGTTTTTGTCAGGGTGAAACTGGAGTGCAAGCTTCCTGTAGGCCTTCTTCAGGTCCTCATCGCAGGCATCTTTCCCCAGACCGAGGATCTCATAGTAGTTCCGGCAATTCTTTATTCTTTGGACAGAAAAAAAAGGGTTTGGTCAAGTTCTCCTTTTCACTGATCACGTGAGTGACGGTATGCAGAGCTATGGTTTTGGTCAGAAATGTTAGAAGACTTTGGTGTGCGTGACCCCCCCCCCCCCCAACCAGGCTGACACACAGTCCAGTCCCACCCTCAAGAAACGGGCATCTATCTGCGATCCTGCGAGCTGGATTACCCTCAGGGAATCGCACTACATGTCCGTAGTACCGTAACTGACCCTCCCTCACAATGCAGGTAATGTGCCTCATTCAGGACTCCCATGAGCAACCACTCATTCAACACAAAGTCAAACCAGCAGGACCCAAGGAATCTCTAGAGAGAGACAGTACTGAAGGAGTCCAGTTTCTCCCAAGCAGTATACTGAATTCATAGGAAGAGTCACCAGAGACCTGAATTTCACTGATGAGGTACGTGAACCTCTCGACAATGTTGACATTCTCTCCGCAGACAGGCTCACTGAAGATGGCTGAGCCCAAAGGTCATTAAAGGCCTGGATCTTGGTTTTTATCCAGGAAATTCCAAACCCAGACTCCTCTCTGTCTCTCGAAAGCCTGGATCAGAGCCTCCATAGACTCTGGGAAGATCCCAGCATCCTTGGCAAAGCCAAGATCGGTAAATTTTCCCACACCAACAATGTTTTGGATGTTATGTAAAGACTGGATTAGAGGCTGAGTTCATGGCCACACTGCATTTTTTTTATGAAACCACTAGAAGCAACTTAAGTAGAGGTAAAGGCACTGTGTTTGAGTTTAAGGCACAACAATGACATTGCATTTGGCTTTAATGCAGAACACGACTGGAACTGACCAGAATCAAAAGGGTCCAACATACTGTTGGATTTTACTACTGTATCAACTTTGTAACCCAGAAATCCCAGCTTGTGTGGCCACCTGTAATCAAGCAGCTAATAGTATTGGTAGTAAAGAAACCACCTAGGTGCTAGTTAGGATGATCAAGAAACCAAGTCGTTCACCACCATCTTCTGGTTCCTGCCTGGCTGTGATCAAACATGGTCTATTGTCTGGAATTCTGTAAAAAGGCTGACGATATCACACACAAGTTAGAAGAATGAGAAGGCTCTATGTAACATCTACTGCACCAGAGAACATCTGGAAATAAACGGCTTCCTCCTAAAGAGTATGCCTCTGGTCTAGTTCGTCGCTTTAACCCCTGTGTTATTTTTGGGGTCGAAGTGACCACAGTCCATTTTCAAAGTGAGGATAAATTCTATAGAATTTAGAACGGAAGAAGTAAAATACACAAGGGTTAAGGGTGACACGACAGAATCGAACAATATAATAGCATAATGGCATTCCTGTATAACCACATTCACTCTGCTCTTATGACCCTCCCACCTGCGTAACTCTCCATGCATTAAGGTCCTTATGAGTAACAGCTGGACTCTTTGCAAAGCCCCCTACCGCAGCACCCCCTGCCGCTGCTCCTCTGTGTAGCCCTTAGCGTCTGCACCAGTGTTGCCGTTCTGCTCCTTGCAGGGCTGCCGCTGGCTGTGCCAGTCACTCTCGCCGGCACTGTGCCTCCTCTCGCCGGCACTGTGCCTCCTCTCGCCGGCCGTGCTGCCGTTCCTCACGATGGCATCGATAAGAGCTGCAGGGCAGTCAGACATGCAGTAAAACTCCCCATTTGCCTGTATATGCTGCAGAATAAGATGCAAACCCTCACCATGACTGCACTCAGGTACACTCATGCTCGGACACACCCTCGCTTTTCCTGACTGAATGTCATTACACTTCTCTGGTTAAAAAAATTAATAATAATAAAAAAAAAATCTGACCAAAGCAAACTTCATATTCTATTGTAACACTTGAGCTATAATTAAAAATCTGTCAGTTGACTTAACAGGAGTTGTAACCATGGACACTTGAAGAAATATTTTAAGATGAACTATTCTTGTTAGAGCCAGCAAAGGATTTTTTTTCTATTGTCTTCACAATAAAATTGTTACCTAGGTACTGCTGCTATGCTGAAAAATATTTAACCTTGTTAAATCTTTCATACTTACAGGCTATTGCTCATGAAGCCTGTTCTACAATTTGGAAGGCAGCTGAAAAGCTTGTGAGTTTATCTCAAATGCAAATCAACGGTGTTCCTTAAGTCATATGAATAAGGTGACTGAAAACGCAGCTCAGCGTTACCAGAAATTGCAGAAACGGGGGAAATCAAGACGTAATCATGTGATCTGCAGCGTCACCACGAGCTACACAATTCTCCAGAAAGGCAATGCCCATCTCCGCTTATGGTTAGCCTTTATAATCAGGTGAACTTGGTTAACGTATTAATCTGGACAAGTGATGAGTAACGGAGGTCAACGTTTACTGCTGCATGAGTGGCTCAATGAAAAAAACAGTGCTTTTCTGCCTTTTTCTCCCCAAACTGCGTGTGGTGTAATTACCTCTAGCTCGGGTGCTGGGATACAGTTGCTGTGCTTCATACAGTAAGTGTAGCGCTGTATCTCTCCGTCCGGATCGCAGACACAGTTTCGCCTTTTCTATCAGTCTGTCAGATTCCTCTTTGTCCATCTTGGTGCGTCTCTTGGTAGCGAGCGGTCTACCTAGCAAAGTTAACGGTTACAAGCTATAGGCAGCATCCACCTTGGACTCCAGTTGAATTTCAGCAAACTAAATAAAGAATTACACCTAGTCAAATAGCATGCACCGCAAGAACACTTTGCTGCTGCATTTAAAGATGCTTAATGCCTAATTTCGGCCAGGGCAACATATCATTACTTACTATATAAATATTAAACGGAAAGATGCCGTGATTTATCCTTCTAATTAGAATGCAAGATGACGCTTCCCCCCTGGCAACATGATATAGGACGATGACGCGATTTTTAGGCTGTAAAATAATTAGCTACTAACACATTACTAAAATCCTCGGAAGTCAGCCATGAGAAATAATTAGCTAATCGCTAACTGCAGACAGAAACATCTTTCGCCCCCATGTCCAACAGGAAGAGGAAGCGAACGCGGCGCATCTCCGCGCGACATCGCCCCCGTCCAATGGCGAGATGCACCGCCTGTCCTTACATGGACGGCCCTAATCAGCTGTCTTGCTGCCTCTGCGATTGATTCACGCCCACCAGCTGGCTTCATTGCCTTAAATAATGAAAAAATGCTTCAGTATATCTAGCCCTTTTTTATTTATCGTAGCGATCTTGTAACAGCTACTTTTTTTGGAGGTGGGGATTTACCTATAATTCGAGATTATATTTATGCTGCGTTTTATTTACAAATAGGGGGACAGTAAAGACAGATACTTTTTTTCTTCAAAAACACGTTTATTTCTGAATTTAATACTGAAATAAATAACATTGAAAGGCAGAGGCAAGACCAGCTTGCGCTCACATTGAGGTTTCCATGGTTTTACAGAAGGTATGTGACCCCCCCCCTCCCCTCCCCCAAAGTGCACTGACATCCATACTGTTCAGTCTCCAGGTGGTCAGCTGGGACATCAAAAACAGACAACTTTCTCCAAACCCAAAGCACAACCAAATATTCAAACCCATTCTCACCTGAGCCAAATAAATACGTGCCACATCACGCACAGCATCTGTTTCTAGAACAGTGACGTCCAGGCGTGCCCCTCGGCGGCATCGCACATTAGTAACTGGGTGACGCATCGCACGACTCACAGCTCACACCTGGATCAGGTGACTGGCAGTAACACTAACGCATCCAACACATTCCATATATCAACAGTCAGACAAGTAACAGAAGAGGTTGACTGGTCCTTGGCTTTGAATAAGGTTGCAGTCATTGTCTAGCCAGCATCTGTCATAGATTTGGCCAGATTATTAGTTTGCACCTATTAAGATAACATTTCAAATGGAACACTACAGTAGTCCTAAAAGATGGTGCTTAGAATGTACTTTCTCAATGCCCTCCATGACAAAGGGGTTCATTTATGTGTCCTTGTAGCATAAACCATTCCATTTATAATTAATGCTGCACTAAATGAAGTCTCTTATGACAGGACTGGCAGAGGAGTAGAGTTTCCTTTTGACCAGCCTGTAGCCAGGACACAGCCTTAGTGCCTTGTCAGTGGCGAACAGCTGCTTCAGAGCAGGCCAGCCCTCGACGTCTGCCTTGAACACGACGGACAGCTCGAAGGTGGGGGTGATGCTGCGATCTGGAGTAAGGCCGCCCACGGGCTGTAGGGCCCCCTTAGTCTCCAGGAACATCTGAATTAGCGCCCCCCGCAGTCCACATGGCTCGTCGGCAGAGCAGCGCAGAATGTTACGGGCGACGTGTGCTGTGAGCTGCCGGGGCAGCTGAAGCTGGTGGCATTGCAGGCGGGACAGCTTGGCATCAAAGAGGCAGAGCTCGATGCGCCTGGTCAGCTCCACCTGAAGGCTCTCCTCAAAAGGCTCCACATCTGACCCCAAGCTCAGCCAGTCCATACCTGTCAAGGGAAGAGACAGCCGCACTTAGCAACAAATGACAATTCCAGTCACATTTCTCACCTTTCCAATTAGTGATACATCCAAGTATTTCATAAATAATCAATTTCATTACTCGTCTGCGATCCTCTGAGAAATATATTCAGTAGTCAAATGACGATGGCGTTACATAAGACAGAAGCACAATTAGACTTGCCAAGACAATGTCTTGTCAGAAATCTAGATTATGGAAATAACCACCTAAAGGCAAAAACACTTAATCTTAGAAAAAAAAAAGTGAAAAGAATACCTTAAACGGTTTCATTGTAAATAGTAATAGAGTACTGAAACTTCAGCTTCTACACTTACTCGACTTCTTGCCTTCTTCGTATCGCTCTTTAAGACTTCGTCCGTCTGTATCTTTTTTTGCACTGGACGTAAACTGTTCGACAAACTTCCTCAGAAAGTGAGCCCCGTTGTCCTCCTCCGACATCATAGGTATACTGTTTCCAAAGACGAGCGCTTGTGTATAGACCATCATGTGTCGGTACTCTGCTCCCGATCGTCATTAAGCCGGCGGCTCAGTGCCGCGGCTCCCACTACCGCCGCGATTAAATAGCAGTCGCGCGCAGTTGCATCAGCTGCCTCTGGGCATGCGCGCAGAGAGCGAGGCGTCGCCCCTCACCATAGCAACGACGTCTTGGCAATACCTCGGTGCGATTTAGTCAGAATTAAGGTAGGCTTCTGAAAACCCGATGGTTTGTATGACTTACACTTATGAGTTTAATCTGTATTATAATTTGTAATCTGTATTGTAATTATAATGGCCTACAACAACAGCAATAGTAATAATTGTACTGAATTCATGTCATTATGTACTGAATTTATTAATAAATCTGAGGAAACACATGCGCCCGTGTTTGCCTATAACGTGTGTGTGTGAGAGTTTCTAAAAAGTCTGCTGTATTCTTTTTCCGGGTTGAAATGTGATATTTTATTTTAGGAAATTAAGTGTGAAATATAAAAGTTAAATCGTTAATAAGAAAGTTGATAGAGGCGAAATATGCTGTCCGATCTGAATGTGAATCACAAGCTGGTCACCGTGACGCAGCCGGGCGGACGCGGTGCACGAGTCAGGTGAGACTTCAGCTCCTCCCCTGTATTCGGGCTGCTGGTGGCTGGCTTCCAAAAGGAAGGAGACTGAGCTGAAATGGTAATTTCCAAGTTAACATGACTGATTACCGACATTTCCATGTAGGTGTTGTCTCCTAAACGGTGGAATTTAATTCTAGACTACGGTAATAGGGCGGAGTAAACTAAATGGGAGATTTACGGCCCTTGGAGGAGTGCCTTTGGTAGGACTTCGAAGTAATCAGTATCGCTGATGCAACCAGCCTGCCAGCTTGCGTTGCCGTAGCCTTTTGTCTGCTACATCTTGTAGGTCTGTCACCGCAGTGGATTCTGCACGTGCCGTGCCATTTCTTTAAATTAACTTCCTGAATTATTTTTTTTTTCAACTTTCCAATCTAATATAAAATCACCTTAATACTTAAATGCATGAAATAATTATACAATATATCGATACACTCATACCACAAATTTGTTCATGGGCATATATATACACACACACACACACACACATACACATTTCTACGGCGATAGTGCGATATTACCCCCTCAAATTACTCAAAATGCAACAAGACCACAGAGTCTGGCAGTGGGAGATTCCGGTGATCTCACAAAGTAAGACTGACTAGAGTTTACATCTAAAGAACCGAACTGATCCTATTTAACATATGTTTAAAAGGTATTCTGGAGAAGAGGATCTTCCAGGAAACTGATAATTGCTCATTTGAACTCATGTCAGTATGGTGAGTAGGCCTATATCCACATTTAACCTAAAATGAACTACATGACTATATGACACACAAGTGCAATATTTCATTAGACTCTCCTTGCATCATGTGATACTTACGTGACTTAATGCATCAAAATGCATTTTCAGCAGCTTCTTAAACCTTGGTTTAAGTGTCAATGTGTCATAAACAGCTGCTTTTTTGTGAAGATCACTATGTGTTGCATGTATTCAAGAGAGAAACTCTGCTACAGGACATTCCAAAGAAGGAGAGATCTCAGGTTCACTTCCTTTGCTGTATTATATATAGTCTTTACCCATTTATGGATCTTGAGCCAAGCACCATCAAGATGAGCTCATGTCCTTGGCCACTATACTTCCTGCCATAATCGGCGCTTACATTATTTATGTGGTTAGAATTTGAATTATTATGACATAAAGCTGGTTTATGATATATATATATGATATATAATCTGTATCCGAGTATTAACTTCAGTAATATTGTTGTAGAATTCACTAAAGTTAACCTGAGAACGATATCGTGTATAATTGTATTATCACAGAGTCAGACAGACAATACCAGAGTTGGAAAAGTAAAATTTTTGTATATCAAAGGACAAGCCTGAATCAGTTTATATATGTAACCTGTACCTGACACAGCATCACATTTCACATTCAAATTGATTCAAGTTATGTTTAGTTTCTCTTGAAATAAATCCAGTGTCATGATTTTGCAGCACTGTAATACAGTGTTTTTCAGTCTGCTCCTTGGGACCCACAGACAGTCCATGTTTTTTGCTCCCACACAGCTACTATACATTCGTGCATGGACTCTTTTATATATCTATATGTAGAGTTGTTTCTAACAGAAGAACTGAACTGGTCCAGCTCCCAATCTGGTCCTCAGGGGCCAGCAGACAGTCCACATTTTTGCTCTCTCCCAGCTCCCTGCCAGACAGTCCACATTTTTGCTCCCCCTAGTCCCTCCCAGAGACAGTTTCTTTCTGCTGTTTACTGTCATAATAGATGCTCCAGTAATGATGCTGTATTGGTATATACAGTACATTACCACTAAGGCCAACAGGCATATCCACAGTTATCTCAGTATTATTACCACTTTCATTTGTTTATTTTTGTTACAAAGGACCTGAAAATTTAAAAATGTGTCATAAGTAATAATCTTCGCTCAGAAAGCAGGAACAAAAATACCCACATTAGAAGCATGTATGTATAAAGTTAAGAATATCCAGTAGTGGATACAACTTTTATATTATATTATATTATATCATACTACAGCAGCTTCTTTTTGTCACAGAAGTTGTCTTAGACTGTCACATTCATCCATTTCCCATAAAGGTTTATACGGTTCATGGTTTCGGTAAGCCTGAAATCCATTCCCGGCAATGAGGCAGGGGAAATGCTGGACTGGGTGCCAGTTCATGACAGAGACTTCTTAGTCACATACTTACAAACTCCAGTTCACCAAGATGTTTCTGGATTGTTGGAGGAAACTGGAGTACCCAGAGAGCTCTCAGTGGGGAGCCTCTGGAGAGAAGGCACATGCAGTGTGATGCCACATTGCTAACTACCGAACCAATGTGTGACACTATTATAAGTCATTTATTTACAGTTTTTATTGACCATAGGTGTTTCATTTCTATAGTTCTGGACAGTGGTAAGTGTTCTCAGTGGGATCCTTAAGAGTCCTCGGCATGTCACTGTCATTGCTAATCATGAGAGTTGGAATTCTGGACAAATTTTCAGCTTCACTGTCTGAGTCCTGCAAATGCTTTAATATCTCCTTGGACAAAAAATGTGGATCCTTCTCTGTGGCCTGGTCACACCCATCTGCCGGAAGTAAGGGAACACTGGGGTGAGACAGATCATTGACATCCAGGCCCTGAGCAATTTTAACCATTTTGTTTAACCATCTGCCGTTGCATTGTTGTTGTGCATTTGGCCTCTCAGACGCAGTAAGTAGATGAACTCCCAAGAGCAGGACAATCATTTCCTAAGGGTTTAAAGCCATGGTGCTTATTTCTTCAACCTTTCTTCACTGCTGCAGGTCCTGGCTGTTTTATAGAATTTGAGACACTAAACTAATCTTTATCGAAGGCACCATCAGAATCAGAGGACTAAACCCGACTTACCATCTAATAGAATAAGCTGGTAACGGTTCCGACACTCAGTGGAATCGTCCAGTATATTCTTCAGGGTTTGGTGGAATGCAAGTACTTGTTGATATCTGTCTTCCACCCCAAATCCTGCACTACTGTCATGGGACATCTGATATAGGGTCTGCAGTGGAGTGGCGTACTCAATCAGGCAGTAGTGAGGCTGGAACAGAAACACACACCTTTATGCTGCCATACACCCACCCCACGCGAGATCAGCCATGCAAAAGAAACAATTCATTAGCAGTTCACCAATTCAGCCACAGGGTGGTGCTATTGTACTAGAATAACTTGTTTCATTAGCTTTTCTTCTGAAGTTTCTAATTCCTTCACATAACAGCAACTTCCTTCAATCAAACAGTTAGACACAGAATGTAAAAGGGACCTCTTGGTTTGTCTTGGCTCACCTGTTTCTGGCCGTCATGCACAGCATACAAGCTGTGCTTATAAACCCTCCTTCTGATCCCAGCCCTGTCCATGGTCGTTTCAGTCAAGTTGTCATAAAATGTGATGTGCTGATCCATGTCCTCTAGCTGGTCAGGGATGTAGGCACTCAGTGGCACCAAGATATAAATTTTCCAGGAATCTCTGTGCACCAAAATATTGCTGTTCTTGTGTTGACAGCAGTAACTCTCAATGGAGGTCTGTAGTTCTGAGCAGAGAAATGTTCATTCAGTAAAGAAATGATCACAAGTGCCTGTGAACAGGTCTGATCATTTTCAGCTATTTTCAGTGTAATTTGGTTCTTTCATACCTCAACATTTGTAGGATATAAACATATATATATATGTGTGTGTATATATATATATATATATATAGCCGTAGAAAAATATTGAGACCACCCTATATTTTTAAACAAATCTGCATTTTTAAATCTTGGTTTAATCCTGTTTCTGCTGGCAGAAAGCTACACTGAGTGCCAGGTAGCTTCCAGACTCAGAATTTCTCAAAACCAGCCAGGTAAAGGGCAGAGGCAACTATCTAATACCATAGATGACCATTAAGTTATCCGACAGTTTCTCCTAAATTGGAGGATGACATCAAGTGACCTTCAAAGGGAATGGGAAACGTTAAGTGCAGGTGTGAAGTGCACTGCTGGGACAGTTCATATCAGGCTCCTAGAAGCAGGACTGAAGACCAATAAAGCAAGGAAGAAGGGCTTCATTAATGAGAAACAGGGAAGAGCCAGGCTGCAGTTTGCAAAAAAATGTATATATTATTCAGAGAAACACACCCATTAACTGAGAAATGAGTGAAACAAAAAATTGTCCCTTAATATTTTCCATGGCTGTAAACACACACACACACACACACACACACACACACACACACACACACAGTAAGAAGGGAATTAAGGTCACATGACTATAGGGTGATGTGAAATTAACCTCTGTCCATGGAGAAAGAATCTTCTGAAGCCGACTACTAATGAATCGCAGTAAGCAAATTAATGTTGAGGATGTGATTCATTTATAACACTCTAGTTTGTCCCTACTCGGATGACCATGTTTATTTTTCACAGGGACAAAAAGGTGGGTCCCTTTAGTTTTAGCTCTGGGGAGGGAGAGCACTCCAGGCTAAGGGAGAATGTAATGCATGTATTGTAAATGTGTCCATGGGAAACAGTAGATGATTAAAAGTACAACGAATATTTATCCATCCATCTTCTGATGGCTCATCCAATCTAGGAGTTAAGGACAAATACTTATTAAAAAGTGTAAAAGACATACTTGGTAGTACCAGCTTTAGGTACCCCACATAGAAGGACCAGGCAAGTCCGTGTGCCACATTTATCTTGCGATTCTCACAGATTTGGGCAATCTCCACCTGTGTGGGACTCTGGAGGAGAGCAAAGTACAGACAGATGAAATAATGCAGGAGATAATAAAATAATATATAATAAAATAATGCAGAAAATAATTTGGAGCATGAAGAATCAATGTGAAAAAATGCTAAGATACGCTTCTGTGTAACATCTAGACCAGGGGTGGGTCTTATCCAGAATGGGCTGTTGTGTATGTGAGTTTTTGCTGCAACTCCCTAATGAGGTTACTAATTAGAGGACTGACTGGCTGAAGAGTCCTCACACCTGGGTTTGAGCTGCTGACCTAAAGGTTACCCAAAAAACATGCATACACACTGGCCCTTTGCAGATGAGATTGCCCACCCCTGATCAAGACTGTGTAGGTAAAGGTAGGACTGGTTGCTGTGGAGCATGTAGACTGTCTTACCCTCTGTGTTATTTTGTTTGGGGGTCGATGTGACCCCAGTCCATTTTCAAAATGAGGTTAAATTCTATAGATTCTAGAATTTACAACGGAAGAAGTAAAATACACAAGGGTTAAGGAATGCTGGGATTGGCTGCTGTGTAGCATGTAGACTGAGAAGGTAAATGTGGGATTGGCTGCTGGGGAGCATGTAGACTGTCTTATGGAATGCTGAGATTGGCTGCTGTAGTCACAGACTAGAGTCAGTGAGGCTTGTTTGTAGGATCTCTGACCAGGTAACAGGCTTCCATTTATGTGTGGGTTATATAGACGACTGGCAGATGTTTTGGGGTAGGCCAGGACTTTTAAAGAGGGACGGTCTTCACCTCTTGTGGGCTGGTGCCGATCTCCTGTCCAAAAGCACAGCTCATAGTCTGGCGACCAATCATTGACTAGCCAGAGCCAATTCCGGGCTGCAAGCAAACCGGCAGAACCGACCACCTGCTAGCCGCTTACGGTCGTCACATAGGGTTTATGTCATTGAGACTGTGTCTGTTCCCCACGCTTTTAATCATGGAGGTCTATTCCACCGTAATGTATGTTATAATAATTTAATAAAAATAAACCAAATCCATTATTAGATAATATGTGTAATGCAAGGCTAAAACTTGGACTTTTCAATGTAAGATCACTGGTTCCTAAGGCGTTACTTGTAAATGCAGTAATTACAGATTTTAGTCTTGGTGCCTTATGCCTTACTGAGACTTGGCTTAAAGCAAATGAATTCATGGCCCTAAATGAATCCACTCCAGCTAAATACAGTTATAAGCATAACCCTCGTCCAAATCACAAAGGTGGTGGTGTTGCTGCAATATTTCAGTCCAACCCTGGAGTGTCTGAGAAAAATGGTTATAGCTTTAGCACATTTGAAATTCTTGTTCTTTGTCTTGCTGGCTCATCTCTTTGTAGTTCGTCACCTCCAGTCATCATTGTCATTGTGTATAGACCGCCTGGTCCGTACAGTGATTTTCAAAAGGAGTTTGCTGATTTCTTAACTAACTTGGTGGTCACTACTGACAAAGCTCTGATTGTTGGTTATTTTAAAATTCACATGGAGAATGACAGTGACCCTTTAACAACAACATTTGCTGCTATTCTTGACTCTGTTGGTGTGCATCAGAATGTCAGGCCTACTCATGTTTGTAACAATACCCTGGATTTGATTCTTAGCCATGATTTCCTGGTGGAGTACGTATCTATAATCCCTCAGAATCCTCTACTTTCAGGTTATTACTTGTAAACATTTGAAATACAATATAGCCTCCCTTCGTCCCCAGTTATGAAGTACATCTCAAGCCTCAAGTGAACTTGAACTTGAACAGGTAACTGTGAACATGGAGAAATCGCCTCGCAGCACTCTAGATCTTGTAACTCCACTTAAGAAGATAAAGCATAGAGATAAGAAACCTTCCCCCTGGTACTCCGATCATACGCGTGAACTTAAACAGGCTTCACGCAAGCTAGAGTGAAAATGGTGCTCAGCCAAACTAGAAGTTCAGACCCGCCTAGAAAGAGAGCCTCTCTAAGTACAGACAAGCACTAGTGACTGCTAGATCTGTGTCTCTCTCCAGATTAATAGAAGAGAACAAAAACAATCTTAAATTCCTGTTTGAATCTGTGTGTAGGATAACAAAGAATTCTTCACTGTTAAACTCAATAATCCCAGAAGCTGTTGGGGGCAGGCCTGGACTGGCCAATTGGGAGACTTGGGAGAATTCCCAGTAGTCCGCTTAGCTTAAACAGGTTTAAAATTGAGGCGGTCGGAAATAGAATCATTTTAAGTTTAAAATTCTATAACAATGCTTTGGAACTTGCTGTTAACCACCAAGTATTCTCACATATACAGTAGACTACAATTCCTCTGTATAGTAAAAAAACACAGATACACGGCACGTGAGTCTGTCTGATTGTTTGAGCGCAGTGCACAGTTGCGGTGGAGCCCCAAATAATCACTTGCATTTGCTAATGACTGGAAGTTTCTCAAACGATGGACGGTACCAATATACCAGGCGGGGCTGAAAAGGTCAGACTGCATAGAGAGCTCAATATGTTATTTGTTATTCATTTTCTTCTTGATGTACCCTTAGGTCTAATAAATGTATCAAAACTTGAACTATCATCATTTATCAAAGTTCCTCCAGAAGAAAGACATAATGGGCTGGAATTGGGCCTAAACCTCTTCGGATGAACACTGGTCCCACTCCATGCTGCTTAGGAGTGATGATTTTCTTAAATTTTTTAATGGTAAAATAACTAAGATTAGACAGACCATCCGGAGCACATCTGTAGCTACATACAGCTACCAGGTTTCTGCTTGTCCTATTAGTACTGATAATGACCCCTTTGAATCTTTCTTTCCTGTGAAACAAACTTAATTGCCTCCTGAAAATCTTCTACCAGCCTTGTAGACCCAATTCCTATGGAATTTCTTAAGTAAATTGCACCACTGATTAGCACTACCTTGTTAAACTTCTTAAATCCATCTATACACGCATATGTTCCTTGCAAAATAGCTGTTAGACCTGTTCTCAAGAAACCAAATCTTGAACCCAGTGATTTAGGAAATTATATACCTCATATATATCTCAAATCTTCCTTTCATTTTAAAGATCCTGAAAAAAAGTTGTTGTTCATCAGCTGTCTTCCTTCCTACAGAAAAATAATACTAATGAATTATATCAGTCTGGCTTCTGATCAAACCAAAGCACAGAAACAGCCCTAGTAAAAGTAATGAATGATTTGCTTATGGCTTCCGATCATGGTTGTATATCTTTGTTGGTGTTACTATATCTAACTGCAGCATTCGATACTGTGGACCATAATATTCTC
This sequence comes from Mormyrus iriodes, assembly GCA_011763525.2. Taxonomy (NCBI): domain Eukaryota; kingdom Metazoa; phylum Chordata; class Actinopteri; order Osteoglossiformes; family Mormyridae; genus Mormyrus; species Mormyrus iriodes. Next base: position 9,800,741 of record JAAGVU020000002.1, read on the forward strand.
TTGGACTGGCTGGAATCTGTGATTGGTATTAAGGGGAGAGCTCTCGCTTGGTTTTGCTCCTATTTAACTGATCGTTCTCAATTTGTCCATGTGAACAATGAATTTTCCAAGCCCACTAAAGTCAAATATGGTGTCCCACAGGGGTCAGTGCTGGGCCCACTACTGTTCACCTAATATATGCTACCACTTGGTAACATTATTAGAAATCATGGTCTCAGTTTCCATTGTTATGCGGATGATACATAGTTATATATATCTGTTAAACCAGATGATGCAACCCAGCTCTCTGGCTTAGAAGACTGTCCACTAGACATCTGTTGTTGGATGGAAAAAGCTTAACACAGAGGTTAGAGTGTACGTATTACTAGAACTGTGTCCTACCATCTACAGAACAAAGCCAAACTTCAGAAGATGCTCTCCTTCCATAATGCCAAAAAACTAATACATACTTTTATAACTCCCAGGTTGCCCTCCTTTCCCCCATTTTCTATTGTCCATCTGGATCCTTAAATAAACTTCAGCTGATACAAAATGTAGCAGCCAGAGTTCTTACAAAAATTGATCATATTAGCCCTGTTCTATGCTCCCTTCACTGGCTTCCAGTTAAGTCTCGGACTGATTACAAAATACTGCTATTAACTTATAAAGCACTGAATGGCCCTCAGTCCAAGTTTTAGCCTTGCATTACACATATTATCTAATAATGGATTTGGTTTATTTTTATTAAATTATTATAACATACATTACGGTGGAATAGACCTCCATGATTAAAAGTGTGGGGAACAGACACAGATTACTCAGTAAAGAAAACTTTAGAGATTGACTGGTCTCTTACAACCCTTCTTGCTGGCTTTGATCTCAAGGAGCAGGATATCTATTAGTACCTAAGGTACAAAGAACTACAACAGGCTGCAGTGTTTTCTCTTACAGAGCTCCACAGCTGTGGAATAGTCTCAGTATTCAAGCCTAGACTTTAGGGTAGCTTATAGGGACTCTAGTTCTAACTGCTCAGTCCCAGATACACCTACAGTATGAGGTGTAGAGCTGGGTGGGGATCGGTGCCATTGACCTTGGATGAATTGAAATGTCAGTGCTGTCACTCTAGCTTCACACCCCCTTGTGGAATTGGAGTGCTGACATTTCAGGTACTCCCCATGCTTGCATTCCCACCTGCCTCTCCCTCCTACTTATGCTGCCATAGCCATATCTGCCGGACCTTACATATTGCACTCACCTGTTTGTACTGCCTCTAATCTCCCCTACTTGCTTCCCTACTGGCTAATGGACTTTTTATCCCCCCCCATTCCTTCTGGGGTATGCTGTGTGGAGAACCCACCCCCCCCAAAAAAAATCAAGATATTCTGCCTACCCTGCTGCCTTTGACGCCTCTACTACCTGTGACGTACTTCCGGCCCGCCCTTGTCCCTGTGACGTCCCTCCTGCCTTCCTTGCTGCTGTACCGCTGTTCATCCTGCCTTCAGAAGCAGCACCAGCACCTGCCTGCCCCCCATACTGAGACTCAAATCTTAACATTTGGACAGTGTAAATTAGGACTTTGCCATCCCCTTCATTTGACTTCCTCTGTCAGCCCCTGGAAGATGGCTTCCCCCATTGAGTCTGGTTCTCCCCAAGGTTTCTTTCTTCTAGGGAGCTTTTCCTTGCTGCCTCTGGCTTGCTCACTGGCAGCTTTAGGCAGGGATAATGTGAAGTGCTTTGAGACAATGTAATGCTATGAAAAGGCGCTATACAAATAAAATTTAACTGAACTGAATTGGAATTGAATGTTTTTGTGCTTCAGCAAACTACAGAGAAATATACTTAATCATTTAGCTGTTTTTCCATGACTGAATCAAGCGTAATTCCCGTAGAAAGGAAAGGATGTGTGTGTAGTGTGATTAATATCTGATTATTTCTTGATATTACATTTTCCCTCTCTTTTGAGAACTTTCACAATGAAATGCAACCAAGGAATTACATAAATTTCGGTCTTGGCTGATTGATTGTTGGTGAGACGGAACTACAGGAAGATCGACGGGGAATTTTCCAATTCAGAGAGACTATTGCTGCAGTAGCAGTATGTGAAACTGGTAATGATGTTTTTAATGAAACAAAAAAATGGTCTTTCTTGGGATTTCCAGTCTTGTATACAGTATTCTATATTTTAAGATTTATTTTTTAAACACTTCTGCTGAATTAGGGTATTACGGCATTTTGAATAATATGTACATTAAATTAGTTGCAGCCTTTCAGCCTTACCTAATGGCTGGGTTACAGTCTAGTCATTCACCCAAAACTGATTTCTTTGAGTAAATAAGACTCTTGAAAAGTCATTGATATCGCAGTGTACGTGCAGTACAATAAAAGTATGTGTGTGATCACTTCACCAGGAAAAGCCTTCTATTCAGATTATACAAATTGATACAACTCAACACTGCCACAGTGGGTTTGCTGTGCGTTAAATTTTTTTTTGAAGCTGGACATTATTAATAGGATTTTCCCTCACCAAATACCTGGGTGCCTCTTCTCTTGAAGTAAAAAAAAAGTTTTATAAAAATGTAGAAATTTTGGTTGTTTCCTCAAATCTTGCATCTCATGAGGCATAGTTTATACCACTTCCTGTTCTGTGGTTTATACTCTATGTTTATCCAGGATTTCCCCTTCAGAGTGAAATTCAATACTATAGTGACCTCATAAAGAGCCAGAAATTAATCTAAACCTTTATCTCTATTTAATCATTTAAGCGTAATTGTGTTTTATCGTTCAGCTGTGTTTGGGGAGCACAAACGGTATTTCGCTTGTGCGTCACAATGTAGAACACAATGAAGGATCAGAACTGTATTATTCCACTATTTTATAAAAAAAATAGAATTGTCAAACTTTTTGAGATTGTGTTTGTTATGGTTCTAACAATGCTTTGGGGCATTATGGCCAGACAGTGACCTACAGTGGAATGTCAACAGAAAGATAAGAGTCCAGCTAAAGAAACAGTTCAGCAGAAGCCAGGCTGGCTGGCAACCGGAATGTTAAGAAAAAAAATTATGTGGATTCAAAGTTGCTATGCACACTTGCCGTTTTCGTGAGAATGGGTAACATCGGCCAGCAAATAATAGCATTTAAAACTTAGGCATTGTGCCTAATCATCCTTTTCTCCAAGAAGCAGAACCTGACCCCAGTAAATCAGTCAAATCCAGTATTATTATAATGAATTTGTGCTCTTTTTAGCTTAATGTTAAACAATCACACTGAGGAATGTAAATAGTATAGATCAGTGTTTCCCGATCTGGTCCTTGTGGACCCATAGTTGGTTCATGTTTTTGCTCCCTCCAAGCTCCCTGCCAGACAGTCCACATTTTTGCTCCCTGGAGCTTGGAGGGAGCAAAAACAGGAACTGTGTGTAGGTCCCTAGAGTATAGAGAGTGTAGATAGTCCAGATTGTGAGAGTGCTTACCAGTACGTCACAGATCTTAAGCAGGATGAATAACATAGAGGCCATTGCCATACTGATCCACTGACACGCCTCAAACTGGACACATCCGGCTGTCAATGCGAAAAACAACAGGGCACTAAAGGGGGCACTGTTGAAGAAGGCTTTGCGCATGTTGTTAAGGTTGCCGCTGTACCTGCATGTAAGATGACATGGGGTTCTTTAGTGGGTTTGTCTTTCACTCATTCACCATCCATCAAACATCCATCCATCCATCCATTTTCTATACCTGCTTGTCACATGTGTCCAAACCAGTTGATCCAGCCTTCAGACTGCACCCATGCATAACGTTGCGTTTGCAACTGAAGTGTACTAATCAACAGTAAAACATTTAGCCCCAGTTTCTCTCCCTGATTTTGGACAGCCACTCTCTATTTCAGCGGGAATTTCTAGGACAGGCTTAAATCCTTTTTCACACACCCATTATTTCTGCAGGACACGCAATGTGTATATTCATAATATTCATGCACACATGACTTTTTGAAGCACATTTCACCTTGTTTGTTTACTCAACCTGCAGCTACCAAACATGAAAATGGCACATGCTAGCTACCATTTCATAGTGATTTTTCCAGGCACCCAGTTGACATGTTGACATAAACCGTTTCACAGTTGTGTTTTACATGACTAATATTAACAACAGTGAGTTGTGAGTTTGAGTCCCCTGAGCTCTGCATGCTATTCCTGTGTTTTTAATTTGCTTCCTCCCACAGCTATATAGGTGAATTTTTGTTTATTTGTTTGTTTGTTTATATAAATTCAATACGGTGTTTCAGAGGTGGACATTTCCAGTCCAGAAAGTCCAGGCCAAGATTTCGTTTCAACCAACCATTTGAGTATAAATAGTCACAGTCACAGATTACTCAGTTGGTTGGTTGAAACAAAATCTTGGTCTGGTTTTTTACTTTCTGAACCAGAAATTTCCATCTCTGGACATCTTGTATCCTGCAATCTGCTCACTGTAACCCTATGCTGGATAAATTGTTATGGAAGATGGATGGATACCTATCATTAATAAAGTGTTAAAATGCTTAGATGTATTATTATTTTGTTGCATAAGAATATATTTAGAGGATTACCAGCTGCCTTTTCCGTGCACTATACTGGATTCTTGCATGGCGTGCACGATCGACTCCCACACTCCTAAAATATTACTCTCAATGGAAATAACAATCTTTGCACATGTACACACTGCAGCTCACCTTGAAGCTGAATGATGAAGCCACTCTTGTGCAAAAAGACACAGCTGAGTGAGTGTAGCCCCCAGGGACAGGCCGAGGCCTAACATAATGGCCTGTTTGTAGATACTGTCCTCTCCCAAGTACAGCAAAGCAGCCAGAAGCATCGTAGCACTAATTCCAGCTACAGTGATGAAGGACATTCTCCCTTTTGGCTGGCAAAGGAATCTCGTCTCCTTTTTTTGAATCATTATCTGGAACAAACATAACACAGTAAAAATACAATGGCCATGGTGTAGCTGTAGAATTAATCCACACTGACTAGAACGTTTCTAAATGGCCACTAAATGGGCAAAAGTACAGCAAAACGCGTAGTAATTACAGGTATTGAGCACACTAGCCACACCCATTGCTGAAATACAGGTTTATAATTGCACAGCTATGCAATCTCCAGCATCAAACTATGGCAGCAGGAAGGGTAGTCATACAGAAGAGGTTCGTCAACCTGGAACCGTCATTGGACAGGTTTCCAATAAGTCGGTTCTCCACATTTCTGCCCTGCTAGAGCTGCCCTAGTCAACTGCGAGATCAGTGATTGTTAAGATCAGAACATCTGGGAGCAAGTTCAGTTGTGAACTGATACGCCACACAAGCTCAGAGAAGGGGACCTGGTCACCCAACATCAGTACCCAACCTGAATGGCAACAAATTCCACCAACAACCTTCCAACATCTAAAGGAAAGCCTTCCCAGAAGAGCAGAGGCTGGTATAGCAACTAATGGTTAGCCAACTTCATATTAATACCCTTTGATTCAGAGTGAGATGTTGGACAGGCTGGTGTCTCAATACTTTTGTCCATATAGTATACACCACTGCTTTGAAGTTCAGCTCGGCACAACACTAATATAATTGTTTGAACAACATTTTTAAGAATTAGAAGATTTACAATGTGCATTTACTTTGGACTGGTTGAGGCAAGCCTTAGCAAATGTCTCTCCTGTCCTGGGTGCACACGGGATGAGTGTTAGAAGAGCTTCTCATTTCAGAGTAGACCACTATTTTGTGTATGAAATGTTAGTTCTGAAATCAATGTAAATCCGAGAGGGTGTGAGGGGTGACTCATCCGGCTGTTGAGACAAAGCGATAGTACAACTGGGAAGGATATTCTCTTCAGTGAAACCAGGTAAAAGATCAAACAAGAAAGCAGCTTTCATATCGTCACCTAATATCATATACATATAGATTTTAATGTTTAAATTTGTATATGATTAAATAAAAGAAAGTAATGTTGAATGATAGATTGAACAATGTTACATTAAACACAAGATTACCTGAACTTATAATGTGGTCATGTTAAATTGGTATTACATTCCCTTTAAGAAAGACACTTTTCCCTTGATTGATAACATTCTGTAGTTATGATAAGGGATAAATGGCTGGTTCTTAAGGTGGAACTAGTAACCTCTACACCTATTTATTTGTGTGGACGTTTTGGGAAGATGCTGGGGGTTCTGTGTGAAGTTCTGATCATTAGTTCCCCTAAGTTACTCTGTAACTGTTTATGAAAATATGAATCAGTACCCAGTATTCTGGACTTGCACAGTATACAGTATCACATTAGGTTCTGTAAAAAGGGGTGTTTATATTATACAAAGCAATACTTTTAAAAAAGTTATGTGACAATGAACATTGTATGGTGGTGACAAATAGCGTATCATATTTGATAATTATGATCAAATTTGAGAGAAAACACAAATACTACTATAATTACTACGGCTTATTCACACGACACAAAGACACCCATGCTCACAATCACAGTGATAAAAAACACGTTTGTGTGTAAACTTACCTTGTTTTAAAAAAGTTTTTTTTTCAAGAATGTTGACGCCACCTGAGCCCCGACAGCAGTACAGACAGCTTTCCGAAATGCGCGTTCTGCTCAGAAAGAGAAATGCAGAGACACAAGCTGTGCGAGTGTGCGAGCACACAGGACAGTCTCCTCGCGGTTTCATTTTCCGGGTACCTTAGACACGTGTTCTGTGGTGAGTGAATCCTTGGTGCATGAAAGACCCTTAAGAAAAAGAAAGCAGAATAGAATTCAATGGAATTGAAATGGGGAAATGCCATGGCAGGGTAATTTGCCTGCTACATATCACATCAGACGCTCGGGGCTGTAAGCTTGATGGTGTGGCCACCTTACCAGGAGAGCGCCCCTGCTCAGCTCACACAAACTGATAAAGCTCAACACCGCTGCACTGACTTTGGCTTGACGTTTGATTTTTGTTTGAAATTGGACTGCCCAAGATCACCTTTAACCGTTTAAGTGTCTGCTCCACCAAATGGTAGAGCATTTAAATGGCGATGCCCCAATACCGGGCTGAGTTCAGTGCTTGGAGAGCATGCAGTACTCATAAAATACATCAGATGGTGCTGTGGTTCGAAAACAGAGTTACCGCTTCTGCGCTGTCCAGCATAGAGGAAAAATTTTGGGGACTCCCTCCAAGTTGTTGGGTATACCGTAAGCGGCTTCGAAAGTAAGGCGATAGTTTCGATAAAATATAAATTCAGAGGGGTTATTTAAGTGAATGGTTGACAATAAACCCCCCGCCCCCATCCAAAAAATTGGTGATGCTGGAATTTTTTTAAAGCGATGTGTCAAACGGCTTCCTCTACTGTTTGGTAGACCTTTGTAATAAACATGGTCAGTGTTTGAAAAAGCTATTGATTTTTGTTTTTGTTAGCCTACAGAGCTCAGAAATTATTAAAAAAAATATTTTTTTCAATGCCTTTTTCTGGGTGTGCCACTTAACAGGTTAAGAGGATTTTTTTATCAGTAGTTCCGCTGTGGGTGGCACAGTGAGTGACACTCTGGGTGTAAATTATGGGGGGGATAAGGGCGTTGTAACCCCCCCCCCCCCCCCCCCCCCCCCCAACAA
>JAAGVU020000002.1:9835195-9870516 GCA_011763525.2 Mormyrus iriodes
ACCCTCCCCTTCCTGCACTGCATCCCCTCACCTTCCCCTTTCTACACTGTAACCAGTCAACTTCCCCCTCCTGCACTGTACCCCCTCACCTTCCCCTTCCTGCACTGTATCCCCTCGCCTTTTCCATACTGCACTGTAACCCCTCACCTTCCCCTTACTACACTGTAACCCGTCAACTTCCCCCTCCTGCACTCTATCCCCTCACCTTCCCCTTCCTGCACTCTGTCCCCTCACCTTCCCCTTACTACACTGTAACCCGTCAACTTCCCCCTCCTGCACTGTATCCCCTCACCTTCCCCTTCCTGCACTATAATCCCTCCTAGTTAGATGTCCCTTCATTTCACACACAGCATGAACTTTTCCATTTAGTGATAATTTTTTCTCACGCCGCTCCTCTCGAAGTACAGACACCCTTGTTCCTGTCACCCACCCCAGATCTCCTTATACCGTGTAGGACCATCAGCTACTGCAGGATCTTGTGGCCTCCCTGGTTTCTCAGAATGGACTTTAGCTCGTGACCATGATTTAGCCCACTCTGCGATCACTCATACTCTACTGCTCCGTGTCTGGTGGCCTGTCTACAGCGAGGGATCAGTGGCTGTTTGGCAGTATCCTTGTCCTCACATGCCCACTTGACAGGCCTGAACTGCCGTCCGGACATGCATTAATGTCCAACTGCCCCTTGGCTCAGAACCAGCATGCTTGACACAGACAAGGCAATGGGGCCCGTCTGCTGGAACGGATACCAGTGTGGGACGTGACTGGGAAGTGGCACCATGATGGAGCACAAGGAGCAGCATCCCTACCCCACATCTGACTGTGGCATTAACCTTCATCCTGCATGCTGGCAATGCGTAGTTCACATACTGGGCCACACAGGATGACTAACCCTCCCTCTGGTGAACCATGGCCCAGTGACACCTCAGTACATGATCACGCCCCCTCCCACAGCCCCACCCTCCCTCTTCAGGACTTCCGTGCTTATGTATATAAACAGAATATGAGTTTAGAGTAATGAAGGTGCTGGTGGGGACAGTGTGTGTGTGTGTGTGCTTGGTGTACCACTCATCCCTTAGCGCTTCCAACCTCTCTATCTCTCCATCTAATCACTAGACTCCAGGGAAGCTTCATTATGTAAGGGGTCTCTGTGCAATAAAACACTGCTGCAAAGCAACACTTTAATAATTTACCCGCATTGCTAAATAAAGCCTGTAAGTGCATATCAAACATGTAGATGCCCCAGCACACACAGTTGCCCCGCCCTCTCTATGGACTATCCCACTGCCACCCAATGAGGCCCCAGCCAGGAGCTCTCCACTGCCAGGTGGGGAATCGTGCTAAACACCACAGTGTGAATCTCAGAGTTACCAAGCACCGACACTCTGAACCGGACACAGGCACACGCGCAGACAAACAGGTCTTCGCAGATGCATGCGAACGAAAGCCCCCTGGCTTGCACCCATACAAAAATGCATGAATAGAAATAAATATAGGAACTGGAGAAGTAACACTCATATATGCATACAGCGTCACAAAAAAGCAGACAGAAGATAACCTGATCATAGGGTACGGGAGTTCAATAGTTGTTAACACCCCCCCCCCAAAGGAAGACACTGCATGGCACCAGATCGACATGCATAGAAGCCCTCATTAGCCTTTTAGGACATTCCCACTAAACACCCCTGTCCAAGACCCTTGCTGGTGGTATTGGCCCATGCTTTCAAGTTACCATGATTACTTGAATCACCAAGTACCACAGAAGCTGTCTGATGGCCCGGTCAGCATCCTGTGTACACCTCTGTGCTCCATCTGAGGAACGCACATCTGTCTTAGTATCTCTGGTGTGCCGCAGTGAGACCGCTTGGGCGAGCAATCAAGAGAACCAGCCCCCAACCCCCAGAGTGGAGTAGAGAGAAGAACAGGCCGTCCCCGTCATACCCAAAGCCCACCTCACCTGCATTACTCCACCTGCCTCGACGTGGCAGCTCAATGCTGCTTAAACGTAGCGATACGCCGGTAGCAGCAGAACCGGCTTGCACACCAGCCCAAAGTGGGTCCGATTGTTCTGCAGGTTCCACAGCGCCTTGCGGTGCCCCACCAGTACTAACACAGATAATGCCCTAGAATCACACTTTGGAAAGTAGGCCGCTCCAAGACCCCAGAGGTACCAGACAGGGGATCATCCAGATCGCGATGGCGCCTCCTCTGGTTCGCTACGTTACTGCATGACCCATGCCCACAGCTGCACCCATCCCTGGCCCAAACCAGGTCAACAGCACATTACTGTTATTAACCCCCTGCCTCACCCCCCGCCAGCTCTTCCCGAGCACCCAAACCGTTCCTCCTTGCAGAAAAAAAGCCCTTCGCAGTTTTACTCTGTAAACCGAATCAAAGCAGAAAAAAGCAGGAGCTGTAAATGATTCCCAGATGCTTTGAAGGAAGTGAAATTCATGAGATATGAAGCATATAATTGCTTGAATTACAAATTACACAAATGTTAAAAGTATTATATCATAATGACAATGGCAGGTTTTAACTGAAAAAGGAGGGGGTGATATCATGGTTGCCCTATTGCGGGGGTAGGGATGGGGGGGGCAGATGTGACACCAAAATCTATACCAGTAGCACCCTGAGCCCTGAGTGTGGGGCATGGTGGGAGTATGGGCACCACGGACCCAAAGCCAGCGCTGGTCTCTAGCTATACTACCCAAAAGGTGGAAGGAGGCTCCTGACTGCCTCCTGCAGGTGGGGAGGACTGACGGGGAACTATATGTATGATGTCGTCTGATTGAAGGAGGTGGAGGCGGGGACTGCAGGCATGACCACCAGGGAGGGGGGGTAGTGGGAGAGCATGGGGGGAGGGGCAGGTGCAAACAGCGGTGCTGCCGCTGCCCCTGACCCAGATCGCCAGCCCTTCTCTGCAGAGCTTGCTAAGTCTCTGCAGGGGGGCTCTTGAAAAGCTCCTTGAAGCTGTTGTGCAACTGGAGCTTGGCCCGTTTGTGGTGGATCACCGGCGCGTTAACGTGGGGGGGGAGGGGCAGCGACGGACCCCTCGCAGCTCGGCCTCATTGCAGAGGCGGCCCACCCCCCCCTCACCTTGCCCGAGCCACACACCTGTCCCGGGAACCATCTCAAGAGGACCTATAAATACCCACTCGTCCACACGGACACCGCGCGCGGAAGAAGGTGATCCGAGCCTGACCTTGCTGTCGGTCCTGCTGACCTATTGCTCTGATGGCACGGTGCCTCCAGGGGGCGCCACAGCATAGCATGTTGCTCCTGCGCGTGTTGCTCTGGAACGTCGTGCTGCGGCATGCTTGTGTGGGCAGGCATCCCTTCCGCAGCACAATCGCAGAAAGGCACATTAAACACCGACGCTTCTTCTTGGCAACGGACCTCCTGCCATTATTTCCTACATATTTTGTCTGCCAATCAGTAGCATAATAGCTAGAGCAGTAAATCCCGAAGGCTATGGCCGCAGGTCCAATGTCACGCTCCTATGACACCTTTTACCAGGTAACTCTGTATTATTCCTACATTATGTGTTTTACTTGTGTGAGTCACTACAACATAATGCATTTTATTTAAGCATGCAGCCTTTAATTGCAACGTAGTCAAACCGACGACAAGTGCTGATTGGCTAATAGTGACCAGGCTGACTGCTGAGGGGCTTGGAAGTGTGTTGACTTCTAATTGGTCAGGCTCAATGCAAAAAGGGTAGTGATTGGTGATGCAGAGAGGCACAGTAGTTTATATGTTGTACTCTTCCTGCTCTCCAGTGTGAGCAGCCAGTTGGGCATTCAAAGAGGGACACCCTCCACAGCGCTTAAGCTGGCCCACATCTGACCCCATTTCTCATGTCAGCTGCAACAACGTGCTCCTATCCGCCCCTGGATCAATCCCCTTGCTGTTTATATCATTGCCATAAGCAGGTAACTGCCCCTACCGATGGACATACCCCCTCACTTCAGGGTCACCCAAAATATCATCATCTGGCCTTTCTGTAGCCCAAAACTTTACTTTATCAGCAAACTATCCTTCATTGGAAAACAGCGTCACGACATAAGGTGGACGTTCCTTGTCCCAACATAAATCACAACCATATCACTGATTGTACAGAAAAATAATCACTCTCAGAAAAACAATGCTATATTCTGGTCATTGTGAAAACCAACATTATATGTACTACCAGATACAGAGAACAAGAACTTAAAGATGTCTGTCATCCTGGTGAATAGGGTAGTCATGTTTGTTACAAAACTCTGTGTCACTTCTAGAGAGAGGACAGTAAGTCATGCGTCACTGTCCTGTTCTGTAGCTCAGAAAGACACTAATGCGCCTGACAGTGCAAACTAAACCCTACATGTACTGCACTGTACTCTCAGCCCTGTAATCTATTATACCCATCTTTTAACACACATCCATTGCGATGCAGTGAAAACGAGACATACACTATACAAAATAACAACCAGCTCTGCTCTGCCAGAGACTTACATCTGTATATGTCCAATTAAGCACAAAAAGAAATCGATTATCACAACTAAACTGATATCAAAATGAACTTAAAAAATCGACTTTGAAAATACCACTGTAATTCATTTAATAAAATGTGTTTAGTATCAAGATATAGCGTGTGTAATACCGTATGTTTTTAAGACAGACACAGATGACTAGGCGTCCACCAACCACAGTATTGTGCAGCAGACGTTACACATCCCACTATAAACACATCAGCGTATAGTGCATGAGAAATGGCTCTATGTAAATCCACAATCAGCGCCCTGCTGTCTTAAGCATATTAGCTGCTGCTTTATAACTGACACAGCAGCGGAGCTGCACAAAGTGTGACCCACCTAGCACGCTCTCCTGCACGTCCTTCACCTAATTCTTCACTTTAAGTCAATCTCTGTTTCGCAAGACATCACAGTGTTAACTCTCCTCTCGCTTAACTCATCACAGTGTTAACTCTCCCCATTGTCAACACATCAGTGTTAACTCTCATCACTGTTAACTCATCACAGTGTTAACTCTGCTCACTGTTAACTCTCCACAGTGTTATCTCTTAACTCATCACACTGTTAACTTTCCTCACTGTTAAAATCACAGTTAACTCTCCTAACTGTTAACTCATCACAGTGTTAACTGTCCTCACTGTAAACTCATCACAGTGTTAACTCTCCTCTCTGTTAACTCATCACAGTGTTAGCTCTCCTCTCTCTTAACTCATCACAGTGTTAACTCTTCCCATTGTTAACCAATCACAGTGTTAACTCTCCTCTCTGTTAACTCATCACAGTGTTATCTCCTAACTCATCACAGTATTAACGCTCCTCACTGTTAACGCATCACAGTGTTAACTCTCCTCACTGTTAACTCATCACAGTGTTAACTCTCCTCTCTGTTAACTCATCACAGTGTTAACTCTCCTCTCTGTTAACTCATCACAGTGTTAGCTCTCCTCTCTCTTAACTCATCACAGTGTTAACTCTCCTCTCGCTTAACTCATCACAGTGTTAACTCTCCTCTCGCTTAACTCATCACAGTGTTAACTCTCCTCTCTGTTAACTCATCACAGTGTTAACTCTCCTCTCGCTTAACTCATCACAGTGTTAACTCTCCTCTCGCTTAACTCATCACAGTGTTAACTCTCCTCTCTGTTAACACATCACAGTGTTAACTCTCCTCTCTGTTAACGCATCACAGTGTTAACTCTCCTCATTGTTAATACATCACAGTGTTAACTCTCCTCTCTATTAACTCATCACAGTGTTAACTCTCCTCTCTCTTAACTCATCACAGTGTTATCTCTCCTCTCTCTTAACTCATCACAGTGTTAACTCTCCTCTCTGTTAACTCATCACAGTGTTAACTCTCCTCTCTCTTAACTCATCAGTGTTAACGCTCCTCACTGTTAACGCATCACAGTGTTAACTCTCCTCTCTCTTAACTCATCACAGTGTTAACTCTCCTCTCTCTTAACTCATCACAGTGTTAACTCTCCTCTCTGTTAACTCATCACAGTGTTAACTCTCCTCTCTGTTAACTCATCATAATGTTATCTCTTAACTCATCATAGTGTTAACGCTCCTCACTGTTAACTCATCACAGTGTTAACTCTCCTCTCTCTTAACTCATCAGTGTTAACTCTCCTCACTGTTAACGCATCACAGTAACTCTCCTCTCTGTTAACGCATCACAGTGTTAACTCTCCTCTCTGCTAACGCATCACAATGTTAACTCTCCTCCCTTTTAACTCATCACAGTGTTAACTCTCCTCTCTGCTAACGCATCACAATGTTAACTCTCCTCTCTCTTAACTCATCACTGTGTTATCTCTCCTCTCTGCTAACGCATCACAATGTTAACTCTCCTCCCTGTTAACTCATCACAGTGTTAACTCTCCTCTCTGCTAACGCATCACAATGTTAACTCTCCTCTCTCTTAACTCATCACAGTGTTATCTCTCCTCACTGTTCGTCGCCCTTATACTAACACAGTATGATCGCATGAACAGTTATTGAGCTGCATGTGCTCTCAGAACCACAGATGTTCTGGGACACTAAACGGCAGGTCCTGAGGTGCAGCATCATGAACCTGGTGCTGGTCTTAGAGGCAGATTCAAGCTTTCAGAACATACTTGGTCTTTGGGCAGTAGGCCCAAGTTCTTTCGCTGTGAGGCTTCCTTCACGTGCCAGTCTGACCGACGTGTTTGCTGCATGCTGTCGGTGACGGTCCTGTGTTGCTGCGCAGCTCCTCTTATGGAGCTTGCTGTGTCTCTAGTCTAACCCAAGCACAATGGATATCATTCCCAGCCACCACAGGTCAGGCTACTTCATGGCTGCCATTGGCACTCTAATCATTGTGTCATTTTTTGGGGGGGGGGGGGTGGCTGTGGTGTGGAAGAAATGAAAAGTGCATTTCAGCCCTGTATTCCATTACAGTTAGCACATGCGACAAAAAAACTGCTCTAATTCCAAGCAAACAGCAAATGATGCCCAGCTTATTTATATTAATCAATCCATAGAAATTGCCCCTATATCAAAAGACATCACAAATGCGGCAGTGCATGCTGTAAATACCAACGTATTTAATATTACCATGTAAACATAACTAACAGTTAAGAGGTATTGTTATTGTTTTGAATCTCCTGCCCCCTGTCCCTGCAAAGCCAGCGTTATCCTGTGCCCCGAGCGCAGTCCTAACACAGTCAAAAGAAAATCATTTTCAATATTAGTGCAGTGCGAGGCTTCAATCCGGTAATGCAATATACTTTTCATTTTCAAATTACCATAACATTTTTCAGTAGTGCCTTTAAAATAGGCATTATTTGAAATTAGCAAGAAATGTAACTTATACATTTCTCAGCTGTATTAGCCTTCGGTTTTTAATCGCACAGATGCATCGTTTTGGGAAACATCAAGCTTTAGAGAAGAAGAGGTCATAAGGAGCGACATTTCCAGAGTTGTCCACAACATCTCGGGAAAAAATGCTCAGATTTCGTATCGCCTTTATACCAATGAAGTCCTCACAGGCCGACGCGGACATAAAAACCGGCATAATCAGGTATAATAGACACATATACTTAAACATGATTACTCCTCCCAAATACAAAATCACAGAAATGCTCGTGTCGACAATTCAATCTGTGTCATATCCTGGCTAACAGCGTTTCCCGGCCCGACGTCGATCTATCAGTTTTCCTTTATTTGAGTCCCCTTCGAAGACGACGAAAGATACAATGCGCGATCGCCATAAAGTATATAAAGGGCATCTGCCGTGCACGTAACACATCATTGTTGTTATCTGCAGCGCATAAATTAAACAGCCCTGTGACATCGATTTTTATCTTGGTTGAAGTGTGCATGCCCGCTGAGGGTTAATTACTACATGTATGTATTTATGCCTATATCTATAAGCACGCCAGCGTGTGTGAAGCATCTCGGAAACCCGAAAGTATACCTACCTTTAAGTCTCCCTTTTGCTGTCATTGTCAGCGGGAAAGATGTGTCTCATCGGAACGAGATGCTAATTGCATCTCCCTCTTTCTCGCTCTCCCTCGCTCTCTCTCTCTGGATCACCCCCCATCTCATCCCATCCCATCCCCGCCCCCCCCCCATACGTATTCACCAAGCGCGCATTCCCGACGACCGTCAAGTCATACCGCATCACCACCTCTCCCGGTGTGGCACCGAGCGCATCCGAAGCGATCTGCCTACGTGTGGGACCATTAGTCCACCGGTCTGTGTAACAGAACCGAAACAAAACGTGACGACGAAGAGGTGGCCTGTGCACGGCAATGAACCCAGGATGTGATCCATTTCCCGGTGCGACGGCACGTTATGGTTAGGCTATATCTTAGGAAAAGCAGAAATGATACCAATTAAAGTGACTCGTTGATCTTTCAAAGGAAATATCAATAGATAAACAAGAACTGAACCGTGAATAAGGTACAGAAAAAAATCTGTACATATATTTAAAAATCAATGTATATAATGAAAATTCCCAGCACAAGTCCCAAATAAAAAATAAATAAATAAAAGATGCAATAAACCTGCACCTACATTTGACCACCCGGTCGGTGGCGTTTATGACCATGTCAGTGTTAGACATCTTCATGGGTAGTTGCTGTCCAGAGGCGTGCGGTTTTTATTCCTCTTGATGGGGTGACTGTTTATTCGTGGATTATTGTCGCTGGTGCGGGATGCGGTTGGTGCAGTATCATCACTCGGCGTGTTCTTCCGTGTTTCACCGACTGAACTGGGAAGGTTTACTGCTACCCGGAGAAGGTGGATGCTGGGCTGTTATATTGTACTGGGGTGCCGTGTGGGGGAGGATGGAAAGAGAGGGGTGGGGGTGAGAGAGATGCTACTCGATTCAGGAGATCCTCGCTGCGCTGCAGCACCCTGACTGGGCGAAGGAGGGAACTCCCACGCAATTGCTTCCAGGGACTGCCTGATACCGCCATCAGGTGGAGGCAAAGCCGGGGTTTCCCAAACACACGCGCCATGTTTTGATATTGCATGCTGTGCTCGATTTGCTCCTAGCATGACGGAATAGGACTTCGAGGCTTTTAATGCAATGAACCGAGTGTCTGTATTCTCTATCACAAGCTACCCATTGACAGTTCTGTATTATTCGACTGGTAAAACGGAGCGAAAAATCAGAACGTGATTAATCACGAGATTCTAAAAATTGTTGTTATAAACGTATAAAAACGTCTATTACATTTTAAGGTGTCTTAAAATAACTTACAACTATATTTTAATAATTAAAACGTTGATCTTGTAAGTTATTGAATGCAAAGCGGTTTTAAGAGAAGGGAATTCTTTTAGAGGTGGTTGACGAAAATGTTCGAATGGGCTCATATAGAATGGAAACCGGCGAAAGTTGTTGTGAGTAAATGGAAAAAAATACTTGAATAATTTATGCATTCATGGTTTATTAGGTGACACCCGCTAGAAACACGTCATTTGTATGTAAGTGTAAGGAAACACCAGAGAAAACAGACACATAGCCGTGGAAATTCAATAGGAATATTGACATGAATCTATGTGCAGAAAGTATGCAGTTTAATCATTTCCGTTTTTAATGACGAGACAAAGGTAGGTAAAACGTGTAGTTTGAGATACATTTATGTGACTGGTCACATTTAATTTCAACTTCCGAATTCAATGTGTCTGTTCTGTGTAATAATTAGAATATAAACCGTAGCAAGAATCACAATAATCACATTTTGCGGGCATGACCTGAAAGCAGATTAACGAGTATTTTTGTCATGATTTAAAATCATAAATACAAAAGTAATTGTGTTCTGCTTATATGTGTGTGTGTGTGTGCGTGTATATATATATACACACATACAAAGACACAAACACACACACATATAGCACATCAAGACATTCCCTATCGATTCCCTTTCTTCATCATCATGATATGTTTTTATTTTGACATATAGCCTCGTAAATCACTATGACCGCAGAACCCAAACTATTATGTGTATTAAAATGCAAAGTCAATAACACTATGTCGTGTACTTCTAATTGAAGTTACCGGCAAAACTTTAGATTGTATTTCGGTACAGATAAATGATACGTTAAACAAACCTACAGCCACAAATATACTCTCAGTAGTAAACACATGACTGTTTAATGCCTGACGCTAGCCAGTTAAGACCGGTCAGTTTAACTTTTATGACTCCTACCTAATCCAGCGCTATCACCCGTCTTCTCATTATTCATGACATATATTATTACACTTATTTATACATACACATTTTCAACCACAAATGAATGAGCTAATAATTTAGTTATCCAAGTTAATACATTTTTTTACGATATAAACTACCTTATTAAAGTAAGACATTTCAGTATCAGTTCCTCATTTACAGCCACAGTCCTCGCGATAACTTTGGGCAGCGATGAACGACGTCATTTTTCAATATATCCCTCCGCTTATTTTTATCTGTAAAACTTCTTCTCCAGTTACAGATTTGTGATTAAACCACCCCATTAAAAATTCAAACATACAAATGGCCCATTACATAGCCCTAAAAAAGTGACCATATCCATAAATCCCAGTGTTATAGTAGATCCTATTTTTCGATCTAGTTTAGTCTTAGTACTGCACAGCGAGGAAACTACGGTAGGATTTCAGCCATTTTGGCTCAAAGGTCCCCTTTGAAACACCACGAATGTTGCGCATCGGAGAACCAAAATGGCGCCGATTACGCGGGACTGTTAGATGAACGCGTAGGGTCGGAGCGCAGATGTTAGGAAACGGCCTTGTTGAATGCGTCGGCGGATGTGCGGGTCTGCGGAAGGGTTCTATTAGAGTGCTGCTCGGCGGAGTGATGTGGTAGCCGCTGCTGTAGGAGGAAGGACCTCGCTTCTACTCCACTTGTCTTTCAATTTCGCCTTAGAAATTATATCGCTTGGCCCGTCTCCTCTGGTGGCTAGCGGTGACTTTAGCGAGGGAGAGACTTGCTTGTATCCAGAGGACCGCCATAAGCCGGTGGTGAGGGAAAGTAACCGCCATTTTAATCGAATAAAACACACGTTTCTAGTGACAGCGGCACAAGCACAACAATGGCTCTGAAAAGAATTCACAAGGTAAGGAAGTCATCGTGAGCTACGGTGGGCCTTGGAAATATGCTACAAGCTCGCCTTATTTTCCACAAAATGGGTGTTCTTCCGCGTTACGCGAACATTTGGAGGAGGTTACCAGTTAAATGAGGCATTATTTCGGAACCGTGGGATTAAAATACATTAAATATAACGCTGAAGACAAGATGACAGTAAAGCAATGCTCCGTGTTTTGTGGCCAGAGCAGCCTGGGCCCTCCACTCTTATTTTAGGGAGCTAGCTGGCTAGTTAGGCTTTTGGCAGACATTCCGATACATCAGTAGTACGAGAGCATTTTATAAAGGCTACTTTAGGTTTTCCAGTTACTATTAAGGTATTTTGTGTTACTGTCGTGTATTATTAGCATGTGGCTAGCTAGATTAGGAGTAGTTTTTTTAGCCTCGACTAGAGCGTATGCGTGGCTAACGATAGAAAAACGGCATGTGCCGTAAAAAAAGCAAACTATCGGCTCCCGGAGCGTCTGACAGGGTCCTTTTGGGAGAAAATGGAATCCAAACGCATTTTCACTGGCGCGGCGTCGTTGTTTCGTTGTTCGCTGAGTGCAGTTTGGGTTCTTTAGGGTGCTAAACGCAGACAGTGGCCTACCGTGAAATTTTCTTGGCGGGGTGTAACAGACACGTATGGTGTGGTGCTGTGTCTTTTTATAACGTCTATCTAAGTGTTATGGTGGAAATCTAGCCTCTGTTTCCTTCTACGCAGAAGGACAATTTAATCCCAGTAATTTGATTTCGCGTTTGATCAGGGTTAGCTTATTTATAATGACCTACAGGTACCTGTCAATAAGTAACAGTTATTCAGTCACTGAAATAACATATAGGTGTTTGCCATAAACGTGCGTTCACTAAAGTCGGATGAACTGGGTATGTATGTTGCAGCCGCAGTCCACACAGGAGTTTAAATGTGTGAGTATGAAAGGTGGTGTTAGCTGTGCTTTTGATGCGTCCGAGTTGTGACAAAGCTTTATTTTTTTTCTCAGCCAGCACAGAGTTATTTTTTTAAAAACGAACTCGCACGATGCGAGCTACTTCCTCCCGTTCTGTCAGGGTATGGCTTGGCCATGCTAATTTTCCGAAACTTGGTGTAATATAACAGGTTAGGGCCTCAGTCTCACTACTTCTTAGCGTGTCGTAATTAACATGTTTAATATAGAGGAGTCGGTACTAATGACTATGTAGGATGGATGCTTATGTTAATGTTTATGTGCCTTAAATAGAATGATACCCTGAAGGTTTAGACCTTGAATCTGCTATGAATTTCTTAGTGTGTTATTTTAGTAGCTACCTAACCAAAGCCAGACCAGTACATTTCTCTCATTTTAAAAGGTTAAAAATGTATCTTTGGGTGGAAGTAAAGGAGTACACAGTAAAACGGGTCGTTTAAATTGTAGTGTTTGAGGTGAGTCTTCAGGTTTGTGGCACTGGCATCTGTTGAAAGGCCAACTGATAAATCTGTCTTCAGTGGCACTTCTGTGATGTGTGTAATTATATCTAACCTGAAAATAGGTTTGTTGTAATATATAGACTTCATTGATGTGTTGCAACACACGCAAGTTGTGTGCTGAACAATGTCAATGTGAAGTTTGAATGATGTGTCATTGCAAAGTACGTTTTCACGTAACAGTGATGTCTGTCGTTAGGAGTTGAATGACTTGGCACGTGACCCTCCAGCTCAGTGCTCGGCCGGACCGGTTGGTGATGACAGTAAGTATTCATAAAATCCACTGTCAGTTATGTTGGGTGCTTCAATAAAAAAATAGCTGAATTTTTAAGTTTTTTTTTTTAAAGTAAACCATTCATGGAGACTTTCAAAGGATATCATGCTCCTGGTGGCACAGAGTTTCCAGGTTGCTGGTAAATCATTTGAAGCTGCCCAGTTGTAGATTTGACTTTGAAAAGTTAATGTACATTAACTATGATTATTAAAAAAAAATGTATGTAACCAGTGGTCAACGGCATTTTAAAGGCACGCAGTGCATGTACAGGGGATGGGCTGTCCTTGCTGGCGATTTCCTGCAGGTCTAATAGCATGTCACTTGTCACCAAAACCTGATCTGCCAGTTCAAACTTGCTTCAGTACTTTTGACAGCTGGGCCAGTATGGCTTGAGTGAGTCATGATGTTTCCTGGTTAATTTAATAGACAGGAGCCACAGTATAAAGGAAATGGTGGGAGCTCTGGATATTGATCCCGGTGAATGTGTATGTTTGTTGTATAAATAATGCTGTATGGCACCATAATGATATATCCACTTTATCATATTGGGCAACAGAATCTGAATATCAAGGTATTTTTGCTGTTAATGTAGGTTAGTTGTGAAAACTTCAGGTGGTGTATAGTGGCTGTCTCACACAAAGATGATTGTGCATCATGGAGCAGTGAATTAGTGCCGTCTCTTGCTTTTCTTGACCTATCTACAAAGTGCAGGAAAGAATTTAAACATTTCATGGCTTTATGTTCTCCCATAACTGAGTCCCACACTGTTTAATGCTGCACGGTAAGCTTAATTTAATATGTAAGTGGGATATTTTGCTGTTTGCAGTTTATAGTGGATTTTGTGGCTTTTGTTTAATCCACATTTGTAATATTCGACATTTTTTTTTTATAAACCATTATGATTTTACTTAAATTGTAAAATCAGCCTTGAAGTATACTTCATAGAGGTAATTAAGAATGTATGGGTTTGTTTGCTCTTTAAAGGTGTTCAAAATGTAGTGAATTAAGTCTGACTGTCAATATCTTTTACTTTCAGTGTTTCACTGGCAAGCCACAATAATGGGACCTGTAAGTATGATCCCTTAACTGTCTGAAGTTTTCGGCAGTCGTGTAGCTGTGCACTGGTGTAACTGTGATCTCGTTTGACAGAATGACAGTCCTTACCAGGGTGGTGTGTTCTTCTTGACTATTCACTTCCCCACAGATTACCCCTTCAAACCGCCAAAGGTGATGTCCTTTTTCGTTTCCATCATTAGAATCATTTGGAAATTGCATTCCGTGCTTTCTCTTCATGTAGCTACAGCATTAGCAAGGTCCTATGTAACTGGAGTGGGTTGGCAATGCATTTTTGGTGCTGATTTTAGACATTGGTTTACCTACCCATGCAGCACCATAAGATACTAAATGATGAATAAGTAATATAGAAATTAGACTGAAGTAGCTCTGCCCTCACAGCTAAATTCCGAAATGTGTGTTTGTATTATTGCTTTCTGTAATAACATTCAGCAACCTGCTCTTTACACCTTCAGGTAGCATTTACCACGAGAATCTACCACCCAAACATCAACAGTAACGGCAGCATCTGCCTTGACATTCTGAGATCACAGTGGTCCCCAGCACTTACCATTTCCAAAGGTACAATGGCATTTGACACATTTTGGAGGGTAATGTGAATGTACCCACAGCACGGGACACAAATTTCTAAAACGTCTGTTTTTCAGTTAAGATTGATACACACATATATATATATATATATTTTTGTTAGTTCTCTTGTCCATCTGCTCGCTGCTATGTGACCCAAATCCAGACGACCCTTTAGTGCCTGAGATCGCCCGCATCTACAAGACAGATAGGGAAAAGTAAGTAAATTGCTCATTTTCCTGATCAGGTTGATGGAATGGAATGCCTCCCCTTTGCAGTACATGCACATGCACGTGCCCACACAGTTGTACGCTATGTGCAGTTTAGAAACACCAGTCAGCCTAATTGTATGTCTTCAGACTGTGGGAGGAGTTTCCCATGTGACTTGTGGAAAACATGCAAACTGCACACAGCACAGCGGTATTTGTGTCCTCACCTCTGGACGTCTGACAGCATTGCTAGCAGGCTGCATCGCCATGTCACACATGCAATGTGTGGTTTTCAAGAAAATTGTCAGAGATGCTGCATATTTGATTTGATCTTTAGCTGCTGTACTGTGTGAGTGTGCTGATAGACATTCTTCTCTTTATTTTCAGGTACAACAGAATAGCTCGGGAATGGACGCAAAAGTATGCAATGTAGTTTCAGTGCAAGATCATGGAGAAACGCCTCTACAGCTAGGGGAGCTCTGAGCAAAAATGAAAAATAGAAAGAATCTCGTCGTTTCCATTGGAGTGCTTTCGTTGAGCCACATCTCCCTTAACCTACACCTGTTTCCCCAACCCTGCCCGGCTGCCATGTTGTACATATTTCAAACTGCAATCCATAGTCCACTTCTTTTTCCCTGTCCTGCTTCCTGTCTTTGTCACTGGATCAGTCCACTTTTGGAGCTGTCCGATGTTTATGATTCTAAAAGCATTCCTTGCCATTTTAAGAACTGGGATATCCAGGATTGAGGGATTTTACTTTTTTCCCCTTTGTGCTTCCGACAGTAATGAGTTGGGGGCTTTTTTTTTTTGGTATAAATCTCTAAGGAATTCCTTTAAATTCAAATGAAGCTAAAAACGGAAACGTAAAGCCTTTTGGTTCTTGTATGTTCAGCTGGAAAATTCTAAAGGATTTTTTGCCCCCACCCCCAACGATTATGACCAAGACCTTAATCATTTCATACTCATTACTGTTTGGAGGTTTTGGACCAGTTGGTTAAAACCCTCCCATAACCAATCTAGACTGCATTTGGAATTTTTTTTTTTTTTTTTTTTTTTTTTGATCTAGAAGCTAATAGCTCCTGTCAGACTCGTGCTGTCTTGGGTTGTAGTGCGAGGAAATAAAATCCTGACAGATGACTTCTGTATATTTAAATACCTGAAAGCTCGTTGAGCTCGTGTGTTGATTAAACTGTGTAATAAAATAATTACTAAAGTCTGAACTTTGAATTTAAGCATGACTGAAGTAATTGAAAATGTGGGCTTCTGTCGACAAAATCATTTTTTTTTCGTAATAAATGAAACCATGTTTAGCATTTTTCCACATTCTGTGCAGAATTAAGTATTTTAAGGTGATTGTTATAGTTGAATTCACAGTAAATATGTCAATGATTTGTGGAACTGTTGCAAAGTAAATTCCTATAAAAATGTTGCAAAGCATGTGGAAACAGTATGTTATGAGCAATGTAGAGAATGTTGATTTGGGGGGGCGGGGAGAGTGGCCCTCTGTGTTCTAAGTGAAGGTAGTACCACATAATCAATTGTATACATTATAAATAATTGATAACATGGCAAATGTTAAGCAACATGCCTCATAACTGGAAATTATTACTGTTTCGGTTGCAGTTATAATGTATGAACACAGCCCTGTAAACAATAAAAATAGGATGTATGACCTGCTTCTTAGATTACTTAGTTGTACTACTTAATATCGTTGTTTTGGTGGATAAATTTCTTAATGTATAACACTTGCGTAATGCTGGTTTGGTGGAAGGTAATACAAGCTGGGTTGGAAGATCTTAGCTTAAATTTCGGTAATTTTGTTATGCAGTTTATCCATTCGAAATGTCGAGTAATTCACCGTGAAAGTGGGGTTACTTTAAATTAAAGCACATTAACCCACTTCGGATTCGTCATTGTTGGTATATGCATTTGACATGCTGAACTGACAAAAAAAAAAATCGGGTATTTTAGGGAGAGTATTTCCTTCGACAAGCTGGACTTCGTGCTCTGTGCCCACTAATGGTACAGGATACGCGTTAGAGCAGTAGCGCAGGTTCATAGATTCATTTTATCTTGCGATTGGCTGCCGCCTCTGTGACGTAGCATAACCCGGAAGCACGCGTAATCTGTCCTAAGGTCCGGGCTGCTGATGACCTTGTGCATGAGCAGACAACCGACATTATTGCCATCGGCGAAAGCTTGCGATGTCAGCGTCGACATTTCTACAGCTATCCAAGCCGGACATAAGAAATGGATTCTCCCTTTGCAAAGGTTTTTTTTGTCTTCCTCAGAATATAACTTCAGCCGTCAAAAGACATGTAACCGTATTTTGTAACAAGTGTTTGTTTTCATTTACATGCATAATAATCGACCTTTACCTCTGCAATTAACATCTAGTGGTCATCTATGGAGCAGGCTGGTTAGATTGCCTACTATTCAAGTATTTGAAACCTAAATCGCGAGAATGGTAAAATAAGATAAATTAGATATCTGGACACGGTTACCATGTGTTACCGTGGAACTGATTGGCAGCTGTGGTAATGCACCTTAAATCTCATGTGATAGTACCTTGACTTGAATGTATGTACAGAAATACTGAACTAAATTATTTGCTTTCAAGCTCCAGTGGACCATGTGACAATGGTAGCCACACCCACACAACTTTGCCTACTTTCACAGTTACATGTACTTATTTTAACAGATGCTTAACTGTTTTTAAAGCGATCAAGTGGGGAAACGTCAATCCTTCCATCTTGTAAGCGCTTAGCAGGTCAGGGTAGCGTGGAGGCTTGAAGCCATTCCAGGCAGAAAAGCGCACAAGGCAGGGTACATCCTGGACGGGATGCCATTCCATTGTATGCCACAGAAATACACCTCTGCTAACACACTACTTTGCCGACCTTATTCATTTTTATCAATGTGTTATTATCATTAGTATGAAAATACTGCATTTGTCAGTAAGAGCAAATATACCAGGTACAATATAATGTATTTTTCTTCGTCGATATTCCATACGTTTAAAGGGATATTGGTGACATTTTACTTGAGGGGACACAAATAATGTAGCATTATGCTATTACTTATGCATCAATTAACCACATATTAAGTGTTACTTACAAGCTGATCTCATGTTTGTTCATCATTAATGAATCTTAACACAATCTTTTATCTTAAGCAAGTACTATATTTGTTACTATATTTGTTATTTCTGTAAGCCTTTATGAACCACTGAAGGAATTCCTGTAGGAACAAATAATGAATAACATGTAAAATACTGATCTCATATTTGTTCATCGTTAATGAATTGTGACATCTCAAGCAGTTACTATATTTGTTACTATATGTTAATTCTGTAAATGTTGGTGAATTACTGAAGGAACAAGTAATTAATAACGCAAATGAAATACTGATGTAATGCTTGTTCATTATTAATGAATTATGACGCATCTTACATCCTAAATAGCGACTGTATTTGTTCATGATTTGTTCATGTTTGTTCGTACTTAAGCAGTAACTGAGTTATTATTAAGTATTTTTGTCCCCTAAAGTAAGTAATTAAATAACAGGTAGATATTACTGCATAGCCGTTTGCTTCATATGTAATATTGATAAGAATATGCCATTAACAGGCATACATTAAATTCAAATAAATTTGTATATAAAATCCCTTGCCTGTGTTTTGCGTGAACCCTATCCGGTCCTTGCTTGTCTCTAGTTACCGTGCAAAGTCCCCACCGTAATATGTACTATTCCTTCTTGTTTCTTGCTACGGCCGCGGTCCGTCGGTTTGCTATACATTACAATATGTTTATTTGGGGGGGGGGGTCTCACAACTATTGTGAATGAACGAATCGTATGCAACGTTATTTATTACGATGAAAATGCGATGACATCCATTTACCGACGGAATTACGTTTTGAACCATAAAGTTAAGTGCCCATCTGGAGGGTGAAATAGCTCTAGAGAAATCCTAGTTTGTGTCTGTCTCGGCGCTCCTTCGATGCCTCTGATCTATACTCTACAAGACGGTGCAGCGCTCTGATTTAGGTAGCTTTTAATACTAATACGTGTAGGCTAGTTGCAGAATAAATTCATTTTGATAAACAGTAATGAAAACATGGTGAAAAATAAGAAGTCATTGATGCAGTGATGGTATGTTAGTACCGTTAGCGGTGCCTAAGTGAGTAGTTTGAAACCTCAGGAGATGGAATGGGGTTTATGTACGGAGTTTGCACGTTCTGTTCGTATTACTGGGGCATCCTTTAGTTACTCCCGTTTACTAAGATACGTTGTAAGTTGAAGTAGCTCTGAATTGCCCTTAGTGTGTGATAGGATGAGCCATGGATCTTATCCAGGGATTTCCCCTGCCTTGTGCTGCCTGACAACTGCTCCAGACTCCCTACAAAATCGCGCTAGATAAGTAGGCGGAAGATGGATGGATAAATTGGTTACTATGTGTGTGTGTGTACGTGTGGCAATGTCTCTTTTTTTGTTAGTATTATATTGAGGTTTGTATACTATTAGAGTTTTAAGTTCTCAAGTTGGTTATTGGTACTGTACCCATAAATGTTACATGCAATGTCAAAGTAGGTTAAGTAAGTTGCCTTGGTCAACAGAAAGTACTTGGCAAATAATGAGAGCCAGCATTCTGACTGGGGTGCTTTTGTATTTCAGAACACCTGACCACTGTTCTGCCTGTGGTTTTGGCTACTGCTGCTGGAACGTACCTCATCTGCAGGTACGCCTTTCGGCGGAGTGGTAAGAAGAGCAAGGTCAACCGGGAGGTGAACAAGGACAGCCCCAAGGTGGTGCACAGCTTTGACATGGAGGACATTGGTTCCAAGGCTGTCTACTGCCGATGCTGGAGGTCCAAAAAGGTGTGTCACATTTGACTTGTACTTCTCATAGAAGAGCCACTATCAACACAGGCAGCCAAACAGGTTACAAAACAGTGTAACAATAGGGTGTTTAAAAAGAGACTCCTGTTGTATGGCATGGTTTATTGTCTTTAACACAGTTGTCCTCTTTTAAATAAGAATGACATTGTTGTCACACAGTTCACCCTCATGTACATGTGCTACATATTATACCAAGACACATGGTACAGGCTGTAGACCTCCCATGACCTGACCAAGATAAACAGTTAGAGGGTGGATGGATGGATGGATGGATGGATGGGTGGATGGATAGATCTGTCTTTTTTCTTTTCCTTTCCCACACATTTTTCTTTACATTGCTTATGTAATTTATTTTGTAATTTATTTTTTGCATTTAAAATTAAAGCTTTAAGGAATTATTAGATTCATTGATATGGTATAAAACACTTGAAAATTAAACAGGTTTTTGTTTCACGTGACAGAACGACAGAAATTTTTCTTTAGTCGACTACATTCAATTTTCAGTCATTTTGAAGTCTAAAAGGTTTGTTCATTGATAATTAAACTCAGTATTTAACTTTCAGCATTCTGTGCCATTATTAAAAGTGACATTTCAGAATTTAACTATTATTATTTGTTGCTTAGTTGCAATTTGGGGTGAATTTGCCATGAAAGTGTGGCACTTCTGTTTGCAACAGAGATTATATTAAAACTGACATTTGGCACATATGATGAAACACCCCTGGGTTTTTAAACAGATTGAGGAATGATGCGTGAATGTTGTAGGAGACCTACATGATATAATAGCAGTTATGACTCAGTTATTTTCTTTATTCCAAACGATCACATTCCTTTGTAGAAGCAGTCTACTGTTCTTTGCTCATGTAGCTCAACAAATAGAGCACTGTGCTAACAAAGCAAAGGTTGTAGGTTCAAATCCTAGGGAGCAGTCATAAACTGTAACCCTACACTCTGCTGTACTCTTTTTGATTGGGTGTCCTCCCTGTCTTTCTGCAGTTCCCTTACTGCGACGGCACACACACCAAGCACAACGAAGACACCGGTGACAATGTAGGTCCTCTCATCATCAAAAAGAGGGACGCCTGATGACCGGCGGGCCACCGGCTGGCGCTATGCCTCTGCATGCCCACATGGTGGCGCTGCCCCTTGTTGTGCACCACTCTCTGTACCCATCGGGCTTATCTGGGCTCTGACGTTCCAGCCATACTCTGCCACCACACTCGTCTGGATCCTCGTAAAAATTTAATAGTGAATGTAGACCACAGGAAAGACTCAGGTTAAAAAGTAATTTCAGAAGCTAATGTTA
Organism: Mormyrus iriodes; assembly: GCA_011763525.2. Lineage (NCBI taxonomy): Eukaryota > Metazoa > Chordata > Actinopteri > Osteoglossiformes > Mormyridae > Mormyrus > Mormyrus iriodes. The sequence goes on from JAAGVU020000002.1 coordinate 9,856,102, forward strand.
ACATGACTGTATCAGAGCCAGTACAATCCAATCAGTGGTCAAACAGAACCCCCCCCCCCCCCCGCTGTAAGAACATGGTGCTCTGTTCCAGGAGAAGCGTTTCTCTTATGCGCATATCGATTCCATCCAGTGTGACTGATTTAATTATAATGTATAATTTTGAATAAACTCTGTTGGAAAGAGACAGTTTTCTGTTTCAACAATTTTTCTGTTATGGCATGTTTGGACACAGTGGAAAGACGTCAAAGGGGCAGCTCCAGATATTGCTCATGGTCACAACGTACCCATAATTCAATGGCGCGGTGTGCAGACTGCAGCATAATTCACTACCAATGGATCAACCAATCATATTTGCATGGAACTACTGGTCTAGGCAATGTGTATCCTCTACAAAAAAAAGACATATATGCAAGCACTTAATCTCTCCGCTATGATGTTGCTTTGCTATCAGTTTTATACTTCCAAACTAATTGTAAAATGTGATTAAATATAGCATTTACTTTGAGGGTTTTCATTTATAACGCTATGGCCAATAGCACTGTACAGTTAAGACGGAGGCTGAAGTTCCATAAATTAAATAAATGAATAAAGGTTATTTTACAGATTTCTAGGCTGCTGTCCCATACGTGTAAGTTTCACATGGGAGTACAAAACCCTTCGAAGATTATGTGAGGATTTAGAAATGACCGAGTCTTTACCACTAGGTGGCACTCTCATCCAAGGTTTCTACAGCGCGCAGGGAATTTCCATGGAACGCGATGCACGTCAGTACGCTACATGTGTAATCGGTGTCATGCTGGGAAAATACCCATTTTTTCAAACGATTTCTAACTGGGGAAAAAATGTTTTAGCTTTCAAGTGACAAAAGGGGCAGGATGGTGTCCTCATCTCCAAATTCTGTCTCCCACGTTGAGCAGGGAAGCAGCCTTTGCAAGCAGATGATGTCATAGAAAGAGAAAATCACGTCAGGATATCAGGCCTGACTACGGGATGGGTTTTCCCTGGAGTGATGAGATGATGGAGCTGCATAAACGCCTCAGCTTCTGGAACCTTGAGCATAAAATATTGGAATGAAGGACGCGTAGAAATGTGAGAAATCTTACGTTAAACGTTAGAAAGCAAATTGGAAAGAGTAAAAGAGGATAGTTAGGAATCTGGAGAAGGAGCGAGTATCTCATAGACGGACAGTCTGCAGTATTTGCCTTTGAGAAGATGGTTGACAGCATTCCACAGTGTCTGGGAAGCCGGACGTTTGCTCCTTCTACTCTCTCTCTTTTTTTGTTCAATCTGGCTTTGGGCACTCCTGCGGTGCTGGTCATGCGTCTGGCTGGAGCATGTGGCCATGTGACACTAATCCACCCCTCCCCCCTCCCATGCTCCCTCCCAGCCAAAGGAAGCGCTTTGGCGTGCTCTTCCTCTGCCTCGCCTCGCACATGGGGGAAAACAACAAAGGCCCGAGTGTGGCAGAGGCTTCGAGCTGCCGAAACGCCCACCTGAACGTCCGCCGTCCCTGCAAACGCTTTCATCTCACCTACGTGAAGGATGGGCTCACCGGCAGCCCTTCCGCAGCGGCATCGTCGCCACGGAGACCTGCATGCACCTCTGCGGAAAAAAAAAATGACTTGTGTGTGGGCAGCTCACGGGTGCCGCCATATGTAACGTGTGAAGGCGGCGTAGTCGCGCGGGGCCGCGGAGCGTGCGGAGCATACGTCACGGAGGATCGGGTAGCCAGAGAGGTGTGGGTGACAGGATGGCGGGGCAGGGATGGGTGGGATGTGCGGAAGGAGGGCATGCAGTCCGGCCGGCCAGCTCTGTGGGAGGGCTTGGAGATGGGAGTCGGATGGTCTGGAAGGGTGAGGAGTGGCTGTAGTGGGGGGAGGAGATGGGGTAGCAGTAGGTGTGGAAGGGGGAGCGCGAGGAGGAGTCAAGGGTGTGAGGAGGCAGGTGATGATGGTAAAGGTGAAAAGAGATTAGGAATGCAATGTATAGAGGATTGGGGGAGGGGCAAGAGAGAAGGGTGGAGAAACATAGGCCTTTGGGGCTACATTCGTCTCCAGCCAACTGGGCCTTTAAGCACGTCATGAATACCTGAGATTTTATATTACACATACCCGCTGTGCGTACTGAGCGCACAGCCCAGTGCTGCGGTTCATTGGCAATGCTAAATTGAAACCTTAGCCTTTAAAATATTTTGTGTGTGATATTACTCTAGTGTGTCAAAAGAAAAACATTGTGTTACAGAATATGATCAACCCCATCTCTCAAACCCTTTCTGAAATTCACAAAGCTTTTAAACGTAGAAATTCATATATGCCTCCACTTCCGTTATCATTCAAATTAATAACATACCACTATGCATCTGTCTAGATCGGAGCCACAGTACAGATAGTTGAGCATGATGGTAATGTGAACCTAGCATATATGTATGCGTGTGTGTCTTGGTGTGTTTAGTAGGATGGGCTACAGTGAGCTCTCCTCGCTCCACATTGTAGACATCAATAATGTTTTCATGGTTCTTATTGAACGAAAAAAAATTGCGATGGGTAACTATTATTTTACTTGATTAGCTTATTTTGCTTGTTCTATGAACAAAAGGACAAAACGGCGCTTTAAAGGCTCGTCGACACTTTAAAGATAAGGGAATATTGCACATTCACCACAGAGAGCTAAGGGTATTGTACATGAAATGTATGATAAAGCTTAGTTAATTACCCACTTGTAGTTTCTTAATGTAAAATATGCCTCTTCTTTGTATTATTTGCAGTGTTAATACTGTTCGATCACGGAGGGCAGAATGAGCGATCAAGTGGCATGAGGACAAATAAGGACAGAATATCCAGACCTGCTCTGTCTTGGTTACAGACGTATCCTGCGGCTTTCACAGAGTATATCATCGTTAGCACGTGAACTGTCACGTGAAGTGGCATTATTGTGTTATTATAACGATATAATGATATTGTTTTTAAAAGCCAAAGTAAGACATGGATGAGACCAACTGTGAAGGACCAGGGCTGGACCTCTATATACAAAAGACAACATTAATAGACTTATGCACCATGATTTGTCTTATACCGACTTTAAACTTATGTCTGCATATTTAACCCCAGCTGTTCCTTACTTTTTCCTTGTGCTGGAGATCATTCTAGTTTTTGTTCACTCCAAACCTTACTTGGACTTAGGGAGGTGAGGTTTCACACCTACTTACTGCAGATATGTGCGGTCTAGATTCTTGGTATTTTACTAGAATAAAACTTGGGAAATCTGCATGATTCAGGCACCCCACAAGGAGGACAGCCTTCAGTCAAGGAAATCATTTCCCGAGAGACCCAGAGAGATGATGACAGGCGGCACAGACACTGCTCTAGGGTCCTGGACAGAACGGCAGACCGAGAATGGAAAGGTTCCGTTAGGGGACCGAAACACTGAAAGCGAATTCCTGCGAGAGATATTCACTGTGCGCTATCTCAAGCAAGGAAGGGCACACTTGACACGGAAGTTGGTCAAATTTGACTTACAGAAGGTTTCCCGGGACGATATTCTGGAAAAGTGAAGAGGAAATTAATTTGAGGGAATATAGTCGGTCTATCTGTAAGCCGTAGGAGGGGGATGTCCAGTCCCTAGACAGGAGTGAAATAGGAAACAGATGGTCAGTTAGGTGGTGCAAAACAAGTGAGGCTTGGTAATTGGGAGTTGATGGAAGCAAGGAGACACTGGGGGTTTTTCACTCAGGAATTTTACGTAGGCTAATATCGCCAATCACTTTCAACCGTGGTAATTAGGGTGGAGCCGACCTTTGTGTAACACGTATAAACCACCTCCGTGGATATTTTCGTATGTCCATCCGTGTGTGCGCGTTGTCAGTTGCCGCTTATTAAACCTAGCAGCTAGACTGAGCATATTAAATGCCACGTATGAGTTTGTAGAGGGCGGAATACATGAACAGCTGGAATGATCGCCAGAAGGGCCAGGACATTCTGGAAAGACCGCTGTTCCAAAGCCCTCGTATGGATGTGTGTCTTGTCGTTTTCCTCCATATTCCCTCGAGAGGAACCCAGGGTCATCACAGATACGACCCAAGGAAAAGAGAAAAACCGTCTATTCACGTCCAGTACTACAGCTGAATAGGTGATGCTATGTCCATGTGTAAGAGGGTATATATAGGGTAGTTGCTGGGGGGTCGGTGTGTGAAAAACAGGAATGTGGACAAGCTGAGCGGGGACAGGAAGAATGTGGTCAGTCTGGACTGTGTAAAAAGATACGAGCAGCCACTGTGAAAAAGTAAGCACGGGACTGCATAGACGTCCCCAGCAAAGCGGGATACGGCGTTTTATTGCAATCACAAAACATTTTTCCAGTTATTCTTATACTATCCACCTGATTGAGTAGATAAATAAGTTGCCTTTAAACCGGCCACCGAGCTACGTGTGTTACGCTCCCTGTTCTCTCAATATTTTATTTGCTGTTGACAGTTTTCGTTTGTTGGCAAGAGAGGGTCACAAAAAGCGGTCAGCACAACGGCATGGAAGCGATTTCCAAAACGGAGAGGGGGGAGAAGCAATGCAGTCTGGATAACATAAGATACGGTGAAACCAGGCACTTTGCCAGTATAAAAGAGACGGTTTTCCCTCCAAGGGATTACGGAGCAATGCGTGTCAAACCTATTCACAGCGGTGCGTTGTCTGAGGGTCTGAAGCGACCATTGTGCGCTTATCTCGCTGACGGGCCCCGTGTTTGTTCGCCCACTGCCACGAAACACGTCGGCGATAAAAGACAAAGGAGTGGACTAGAAAGAGAAAGGTGACTTCTTTAGTTCACGGCCGTAGATAAGCTGTTATCTTTTCTCGAGCAACGCAGTATGCCCAACAAACAAATTATAGATGTACTACATAATTTAATTCACTGTTAAGCGCGACCACAGGCTAGTTGATCAGGATACGTTTCTTTATTAAAGCCGCGTCATATTCCGAATTAATATTTATTACTAGGATTTTTTTTCTCTGACAGTTTCCACTCACGCTTAAAATATAAAAGCAGGAAAAACTATGTCATTAATAGTTTGCTATATACTCGTAATAATACACGTATTCGCGTCTGTTCCTTCAAAGAAGTCGAGGTAATATATGCAACTTTTCTATATCAATAAATATGCCACATATATTGCATTATACTATCAACTGAACGTAACATACTATGTTTATATCGTGCTTGGGTGGCGTACAGTTCCCATCGCTGTGAATGCAGGTCGACTAAGGTGATTGATTTGAATAAAAAAAAAAAAGTATGGCCAGTTTGGAAACGTCAAAGTTCATCATGCAAACAAAGTTCATCGCGTAAACTCTATCTACAAAGTTAAAGGGGGTTAAACGCAACAATCCGCTCGTTTACTGTCAATATTGGCAAATTCTGAAATAGTGACAAAACTTGCGAAATGCTTTTTTGCCTTCAAGTTACTTTCTGCGATGATCAAGGTCCAAATGTTCTGTAGGTAAAGCCGGCATACGCTCGTTTCGCTCTAGTGCATGGACTGTACCCGTTATACAGTTTTGCATGGGATCCGTGGGTATGCACATCTCTTAAAACATGTTTAGAATAGTTGCCAAACGTTAACTCGCGATTATTCGTGGTCAGCCATTCAAAGCGAACAATTACGAATAGTGCTTATAGGATTATGGAATCGCTGTTTAATGTCTGACGTCTCAAGAACAATGTGCTTGGCCTTAAGTGGGAGATTAACGTCTAGCTGTGCTTGCGTGAGTGTCTTTGAGGCTGACGGTTCCTGGACGTGAGGTCTCAGTCGGTGCCGCTGCTGCCGGTGCTGGTGCTGGTAGTGAAGCTCTCCCCCCTCCTCGCTCTCTGGCTGCTGTGTTATTTTCCAGCTCGGAGCCCCAGCCCGCGTGGCTCGATCGATTCGCATTGATTGTCCCTGACGAGCTGCTCCACTTTCCAGCCAATGTCAGCCAGTCTGCGATCGGGAAGGAGAGAAATGAAGGAAAATCTCTGCCGCCCTAGCGGTGTCATTTCCACACACTTCAGTTGGCCGCCTGCCAGCAGACAGGACACTCACAAGAGGTGGAGTGGACTTCAGCGTTTGCGAGAAGAGGAGCCGGCTACTCCGCCGGCCTGAGTACGATTTCGGCTGACCACGGCCCACCCACCTTAAAACTGTCAAATTATACTTACCATGTGACATAATTAACTGTGCGTTAAACACAATATTCCATTAATTGTACCCTATATTTACGTTCACACGAGGCATCGCATATTTGCATGTATATTGATCACACGTCGATTCCAACTCGTCGTTTATTATCAACTTTGTTCTTAGTTAAACACGAGCAGAAATGATTACTCGGTTACGTGTATATGCATGCATCGACAAAATCAGAGCAGTGTTCTATACGGGAGAAACCTGCGAGTGTTAGAAATCGATTGTGTAATGCGTAAGAAAATATGCGTGACGATGTAGTACAATTTCATATGACACGCAACTTTTAGTGTTTTATAAAAGAATCGCCGAGTCTGTAATCATATGCTACAATTACAAAACCAGTAACGTTTAATATGCTTTACATAGTAGGGTATTAAATGTTATTAGTAGAACTTATTCGGGGGCGCCGTTATGGTAAGATAACTGTCACTTAAAGTGGGTAATGAGACAGTTACGTAGAAAAATGCACTCCAATGTATACAGTGTATAATCCAGAACATGTACATTTATCTTATGGCTGAAGAATTGGCTTCCAGCCCGCCACTTTCTAGGACCTCCGTGGAAATGCTTATATTTCCGTCATATATTTTATGTTAAGTACTGAGTATGTTTGAGTCTGGAAGCCAAATTTAAATAAATGTCATGTCACATGACATTTTTAACTTTTTTGTATCACATCAACAGCTCGACAGCAGTAACATAATAATAATAATAATGATAATAATAATAATAATAATACCATCATCATCATAAGTAGTATTAGAATTATTGTGGTTATTGATAATGCTATGGTCCTCCAACTTGGCTTTAGTAAAAGGAATGAATAAATAAAATATTTTTTTCCAGTAATGTAAAAATGTACAAAGCATTTTAAAATCATAACGAATCCCTCAGCTAAGTTCGTCATTCACCGCTACGACTGTCAAGTGCAGAATTGCTTCCGTAGGGCATGTGTACCGTTTGTTTCACAGGACAGCCGAGTCAAAGTTCCTCTAAGTATGAATGTGGTAAATGAAAGTTCTCTCTTAAAGAGGTATGACGAGAAAGTCAATCTGCTTTCCTCTAAGAAAAATCATATTGTCCGTAAACAGTGAATAGTGGGGAAGCCTGAGTCCTGTACGTATGCACGCTGTCTGAGAAACAGCCTCGATTTTATATTTAAAAATGAATGTGTTTTCTGTAAAAGACATTTTATAAAAAAGAATCCGACTTAAATTATAATGGATATTACCTCACGTTTGCTTAAGTTTAATGTTTTATTACCTTTGGCGTTATGTTTTTTTTCTCGATTTCTCTTTATCGGGAAGTCCAGTTCGGTTTTTACGTGAAGCTCCTAAAATCTATGAAATGTGTTTGCATGTTCTTCCCTGCGAGCAGGGATGTAGAGGTGGGATAGCAAGAATCGAAAGGTTGGAGCCCACACGCTTGCCTCCGAGAAAGTACGTTTTACAATTATTAATCACTTGCTTTCCCTTGCGCTAATTTCAGACGGGGTTTTTCATATTTCTTTTGAGTGAGAATTTTATTTTCCCCCTGTTTTTTGCGTCAATCTCCATAGCAGGCACGCCGACGGACCGCTTGGACGGCGGGATCACTCCCCTCCGCTCGGATCTGCTTTGGTAGGTGCGAATGAAAAGGGCCTGTGTTTGCAAATATGCAGATATATTGAAGGGGGGAATCATACTTTGTTGAAGTCTGTTCAAAGTTGGGATGTCATCTTCCTAACAATCAAGTTAACTGGGAGAACGGGAGAATGTTTTTCCTTTATCCCCCGCAACGTACCAGAGCAGACCGAGCGCTGGTACCGCAGACACCCCGGTTTCAGATCAGTGAGTCTAGACAAAAGGTATTTTTGTATTACTTTAATGTTAATAAATGTCGAATTATTTCATTCATGCGTATACCTGATGATTTCATTGTTATTAGTTCGGTTTAATACGAGACGGCGCTGTAATGTAACTTTTGCGAATTTAACGTTGTTAGAGGATATTCCAAAATTAGTTCTTCTAACAGGGAACCGATATCGTGGTTTTCCTGTCTTGTATGAGGATAATATTGTTAATGTTAATTTTAAAGTGCGTTAATGATTCACGAGTGACAAGACTGGCTACTTGAAAGTGTCTTTCCCATTCGTTATTACAATTGATTAAGTGAAAATTAAAGACGAATCGTTGATTTTTTTTTATTTTTTTTTTTAAGCACAGAATTGGAAAATGTTACAAGTTTCCCCTCGACTCGGAAATAAGTTTACCAGGCTTTGATATTTCTTAACATTTCAAATAGTATATATTAACATGAATCTTTGTATTTAAATATACATAAGCCGTTATTTGTGACATATTCTGCTGTATCGCGCTGTATGTCGCTGCCGGATTTCAATACAAAAAAGATCGCGAATTAGTTTAGCCTATTTTATTGTGGTAGAATGAGCGGTAGGGGTTACGTATTGCCGAGGAGAAGCGAGCAGCCCGTCTTGCGCTCCCCGTTTCCCCCTTGCCCGACGCTGCTGCGTGCGGGGATTTACTGCGACCCATTGGCACTGCCGCAATCCACAGCCGGCCGCAGCGTTCGTCAGGGCTGCGTGTTGTGTTTGCAATTAGGTGTCGTGGATCCAGATCAATATAAAATATAGATTCGTTATGTTTTAAACTTGTTCTGTGCCTGTAAGCGAATAGCGCACGGACTATATAATGCAAGGTAAAACTTCATCTATAAGTAATATAATTAAAGTCGTTATTGATGGTAGATCTGAACTGGATCCAATGAGTGAGTAAGCGCTGTGTGGGGGTGTGTGCGCGCCTGGGAGGAAGCGCTACGCTGGGCTCTGCATTACCTGAACTAATAAATATCTGACTCTGCGCACCTCTCATGAGATCGCCAGGAGCAACTTAAAACGGGGCTTGTTATGCATGTTGGCCGCAAACGGCGCTGCTCCGATAACTTTGATTTTAAAATGTAACTACATTATATCCACATGAATGACTGTTACTGTTGACGTATCCAATTACTTATGCAGTGTGCCGATTAGGAATCAAAAACAAATGGTGAGATAAGAGATGTATTTATTTTATCCATTAATAATTTAAAAGGGTCGTTGGTAATTTTCTAGCACCATTTCGCCAGATTGTTTGTGGGAGTGTTGACTAAGGTTCAGTTGTTAGTGGGCTAATTGTTTATGATGTTACTAAAAAAAAAAAAAAAAAAACCCGGAGTAGAGCGGTATCGTTTTTGTTAAGATACCGTCGGCTTGGAATGCGACCATCCAGCGCGTGCTATGCCGGGCACGGCCGGGAACAGTTGTTTAGAGCTGTGCACTTGGGCCCTGCCACATTCACCATACTGTCATACCAAAGGGACCGGGCTACAGCCAAGACCGCTAGTCTACTGCAACCACCGCTCCTCGATGTCAGGCGGAACGTTAGTGTATCAGATATTAATTCTACAAGGGGGATAGTTATAGCCGAGCTCTGTCCCTATGGGGCAGATACCAGGAAGATGTTCGCTGTTAACGACTAGACTGATTGGAAGGTAGCTATTTAAGACTGTAGAGGTACAGTAATGCCCATGTTGTCGGATAATAAACACGTACTGTTGTCAACATAAAATTGTAATTATTTTTAATATTATTATTATTACTACTGCTAGTGTGTCTTTGTTAATACGTTAATAATAATCATAATCACCATCATAGCCGCATAATTAAAAAGCAATAGGAAATGCTAGATAATTTTTTGAAGTATGTATTTTTAAACATTTCCATAACCCTTGAAGTTGAAGAAGGTGCTCATATGCAAGTTAGTCCTTGGCTGTTTTGAAAACCAATCCATCAGTCTCCCATTCAGGATGAAGCCTCAGTGATGTATCTCTAGACGGCCGTAATGGAAGTGCACCTTAGTCGCTGTGTGGTCTTTGAGGGCCAAGGATGCACATCGCGCCCCTTGCCCTGCTAGGGGTCATTAAAGGACGTGGTAGCACAGGTTGGTGCCTGTCATTGTGCTATGACCTACCTGGGGTGTTAGTGCAAATCCAATGGTGTAGGATAGTTTGGTATTGATTGGAGGGGACACAACTTAATCATTTTAAATGCAAAGGTCTGTATATTTGTCGGGGTGGAGTGAATGAAGCCAAATTAAATATTGGGGGGTACACATCCCTCGCAGTTCCTATGCCCCCTGAACAAATTCTGCCAGGTGAAATAGATGGGAAGGAATGAAGAATGTTGGGTACATTAATGACAGGAAGATTCAGTGGCGGGGCACAATGTACCACATTTACTAGGTGTTTATGGGCAATCTGTATTAGTCTTTTACCCTCTGTTTTTATAAAGCACGTGGCCTCACAAATCTGCGGTAAAATGTTGGGGTTGGGTCAAAAGCCAGAGATGTGGTGGCCTCTTGCCACGACTAGGAGAGCCACGGGAGAACCTGTATGGAAAGTTCTAGAAGCAGAAGATGAATGTGACAAAGGGATGGAGGAGAAAGTGGCTGTCGCAGGTCGGGGACGGTGACATGGAGTGGGCATTGGACACGGATGGTGGAAACGTGTTGCCAGTCACGGATGCGGTGCAGCGGACGGCGTGTGACAGACAGGAAGGGCGGCTGTTGATCGGCACAGTTGGGGGGGGGGGTGCTGGCGGCGGTTTGACAGCGAGGGGGACAGGCGGGCCCTGCAGCTCCCTGTGAGGCGCAGTGGAGGATGGAGAGCGGCTGGCCCGGTCCGCCGGCGCCGCGGGCTCCGGAGCTGGCGGGAGCGCGGGGGCTGCGCTTCTGCCTTTGAAGCTCTACCTCCTACTAATTCTGGCCGTCCAATTTCCACAGAGTTGCTGGGCCGCCTCTTTTCTCCCCTCCCTTTGTTTCCCTTATAAGGGCTGGCCTGGCGATTTCCTTTTGCCTTTTCTCTCTGGTGTCGTGTGTGTGTGTGTGTGTGTTTGACCTCCAATAGCCAGATATGGAGAATTTAAAGAGAAGATCGTTCTCGCACCTTCAAATGAGAAATTCTGATGATGTCATAATGGGGGGAGTGATACATCATACCATGGACAGAGTCACACTGGCGGTGGTTGTACTGGTTTTGCTGGGAGGGGGGTGACCCTGGTTTGGATCCTGTGTGGATCCAGGCCACTTGTGACAGATCTGACATTTTGTCATTGATTTGTCATTTTTTTTCTCATAGTTTTTTTGGTTTTAGATGAATGTTTATTACGAATCTCCTGAAAATCATGTGTTGGTCCATGAGTCACAACTAGCAGATGCTTGAAACCGGCAGAAAGCTGATTTATTGTGTACATTTGGAATCGTATTGTTTTTTGTCTGTGTCATGCAGTTTAAAAATGTTTAGTTTTGGATGATGATTATTCCTCACTGGCGATGATGTCAGATGTGAGATCCAGACATGGGTCTATCCTGAGAATCTCCCTGATCCATCGGCTCGGGTCACACGGTCCCTGCCACCTTAAACCTGTCGCCTTATAGTGATGGTGACACTTTGCTCCTGGCTTCTCCATGCACTGACATCCTGTGTGATGAGTGTCCCCTATCCATTCCGATGGATGGACCTTCTCCCCCCTCCCCATTTGCTAAGACGCTCCACCCCCCCACGTCCATCTTTTAAACCCTGTGCTTCTCTTCCCCTCCCCCTCCCCATCAGCTTACAGTCGGCCCGAATGATGATGTGGACGAAGGCGGACCTCTAGAGTGTGTTCCAGGGCTCCGGGGGCTTCCATTGGCTGACCCACCAGCGGGGGCGCAGTCACACTCACCTGGGCTTTGAGCAGACGGTTCGCCATCGGCAGGCCCCCCCCGCCCCCCGCACGTGCTGGACCATGTCTAGCGGGCGTCCCGAGGGTAGCCATAGCGCAGAGGCCCCGGACAAAAGCAGCTGCGGCGAGGACGGCCAGCCCCCTGCCCCGGAACGGCGGAGTCGGAGCGGCATCATCAGCGAACCGCTCAGCAAGAGCCTAAAGCGGTCGCGCACGCTCTCCCAGTATACCGCTAGCTGCTCCGCCGCCAACGGACTTGCCCATAACGGCACCGCCGACGCCAAGGGCAACACTACCTCCGCGCTGCAGCGGGCCGCCAAGGCGGAGCGGGCCTCCGAGCCGGCCCCCGAGGGACACAACGGGCTGCATTTCGCCCAGGCCGCCGAGCTGCTGAAGCGGGCCGGCATGCTTCTGCCCGGGGAGCAGGGCGGCAGCGCGGGCGACCCAGACGGCGTGTCGGCGGCGGATGCCGTGGGTCCTGCCGACTTCCCCTACATTGGCGGCTTCCCCTTCAACCCAGGCCTCTTCATCATGACACCCGCCGGAGTCTTCCTTGCCGACAGCGCACTGCACATGGCCGGCCTGGCGGAGTACCCCATGCAGAGCGAGCTGGCCTCCGCCATCAGCTCGGGCAAGAAGAAGCGGAAACGCTGCGGCATGTGCCCGCCCTGCCGCCGGCGCATAAACTGCGAGCAGTGCAGCAGCTGCCGGAACCGCAAAACGGGCCACCAGATCTGTAAATTTCGCAAGTGCGAGGAACTTAAAAAGAAGCCGTCTGCAGCTCTAGAGGTGAGTCTCCGGGGGAGTCGCTGTCCGTGGGGGGTGTGAGGGTGGGGCAGGGCCGGGTTAGGAGGGGCAGATGAGGTAAGGGTTAGATTAGGCATGTGGTGTCTGGGGCGGAGGGTTGGGGTGTGTCTGGAGTCAGGACAGGATATGCGAGGCGGATTTACTCACGCTGGAGCATTGCCTATAATCTCTCTTCCATCTTTCATCGCATCAGTGTAGTTAAAACTGGCTATCAGCGGCCATCTTTGTCTGGGTAATGCATGCTTTCAGCTAGCAGGCCGCCCTGTCCGAGTCCCTCCTGATGCGTCTCTAATGGAGGCTGCCACGTGTGGGCTAGGCCGGTTTCTGAGTGTGTGCATGTGTTTGATGGCATGCGTGCCGAAAGGAGGGCTGTGCTGGGCTTGTGGGGGGGGGGGCTGTGGAGGGCTCGGTCAGTCCATCTGGCCGTGGGGCTGTCATCTGGAGCGCCAGGTGTCAGTGTGGCACAGGCGTTTCCCTCCCGCCCAAGACGACTAACCCCACTCATCTATGTGGTGAGAAGCCCCCCCCCCCACACACACACACGCGCTCCCCTCTGGCAGGGTCACTATTTCATGCGATACATCCATCCCCCCAAGTTACTCACTCTTTAGCTCCCTACTGGACACTCGCAGGCCTTGACATCTCCTACCTCTTCTCAGAGCAGTTCTCGAAAAACAGGAGTTTTATTTTGTCAGGCCAAAGACATGCAGCTGTACGGAAATCGCGTGAAAGACTTAGGGTACATGCAGGTCCTGGCTGCTATATAAAAATAAACGCTGTTTTTTACCCTTGATGTCTAATCCGCACGTCAAAGGTCCCGACAGCAGCGTCACCGTGAGCTCGGACCCCGAGAAGCCTTGGGCCGGTCCGTAAATAAACGGTACCCATCAGCTGGCTACGTGCTGTTTCCTTCACAGCCCACAGGGTGCATACAATTTCGAGAAGGGAAGGTGTGCAAAGAGGGTATGTGTCTAACTGGGGCACTGGTTAAGGTTAACTGTTTGGGCCAAATTCTTTCGAGTTAGTGTATCAATTATTACTTAGTATAAACTGGCGAATGATTTTCCTAGCCGGTACCATTAGCTATAAAATTGACAGGAGCAGCAAAATGTGATAAATAGAGAGACTGGTCAATATGATATTATTAATACCCGTATCTTGTGTCTTAGCTTAGCGCTTAGCGGAAGCCGCCAGGTTGAGTTGATCCGCCGTCCATTCTTTGGCGTCACTCTCCTACCCATAACGAGGCCGACATTTCGGCAGCTGCGTGTTTAATTTCACGGAGAAGCTTGTGCTCATGGTGGGATTTTGGCGGGCTTGGAGCTCCTGGCTGGATGGTAATGACGAACCACCCCGGGACATTAAAACCTGATGAAGATATGAGTAGAGGTGGACATCTCAGGTCCAGAAAGTAAAAGACCAAGATTTTGTTTCCACCAACCATTTGAGTATAAAGAGTCACAGTCACAGAGTATTCAACTGGTTGGTTGAAACTAAATCTTGGTCTGGATTTTTACTTTCTGAACCTGAATTACCCTCCTCTGGGGATGGGTTTGGGGGGGGGGGGGGGTGGGATATCAACCCCAGTAGACACAGGGGGTCTGTCCTTCGTTCACTGGGGGTCAGTGATCGTGGGGTGTCA
>JAAGVU020000002.1:9871558-9885688 GCA_011763525.2 Mormyrus iriodes
CAGAAAAAAATTAACCCCCCCCTTGAATTCAACCCCCCAAGGTTTTTTGTAGGGTGGGCATTAAATATAATTATTAAATACAAGGCCCCACCCGAGCCCGTATTCCCCCCCCCCCCCCCCGTCTGACTCAGTGCCGCATTGCCACACCACACCTTACCTGGCACTTATCAGTTAAGCATCACCAAGGAGTGAACGGGGGCCCCGGTCCTTAGGATCTGGGGAAAGATGGAGTACAAGCTTGAGGGGAAGTAAAGTGTCCCCAAGCAATGTTTCCAGAGCACACTTTTGCTCTAGAAGAACTGCAGATGTACAAATGTAGGCTTGTAGACATGCCTTCCCTCACGGATGCTCCGGCACATGGACGTGAATAATCGCCCACAAACATTCACATGGTCTCGCTCATACTCATGCTTTTCCGCATGCATACTCAGTAAATTGAAAGCTGAAAATGTGAAGAAGAACAATACAACAGAGGTGGGACAGGAGATAGAGATGTAACGGGGAAGTAGAGTGGCAGAGCTCTGTGTTTAAGAGGTAGAGAGACAGAGGAAGGGATTGATATTTAGGGAGTTGAGAGGCAAAGTTCTGTGTTTGGGAAGCAGACAGGCAGAGCTTTTTGGGGAAAAAGAGAGGCAGAGCTCTGTGTTTCGGAAGCAGAGAGGCAGAGCTCTGTGTTTGGGAAGCAGAGAGGCAGAGCTCTGTGTTTGGGAAATAGAGAGGCAGAACTGTGTTTGGGAAAAAGAGAGGCAGAGCTCTGTGTTTGGGAGGTGTAGGGACAGAGTCAGGGATCTGAATTTGGGAAGCTAAGAGGCATAGCTCTGTGTTTGGGAAGCAGAGCTGAGTATGTGAAGCAGAGAGAATGATAGAGGCATATATCTGTGTTTGGGAAGTAAGGAGACAGAGACAGGCAGAGCTCTGTGTTCGGAAAGTAGAACAATGGAGGCAGAATTCTGAGTTTCGGAAGTAGCGAAACAGAGGCAGGGCTCTGTGTTCAGAAACTAAAGAAACAGAGAGGCTGAGCTGTGTTTTGGTGGTAGAGAGGTAGATAGAGGCAGAGCTTGGTGTTTGGGAAGTAGAAAGACAGTCGCAGAGTTCTGGGTTTGGGAAGTAGAGAGACAAATAGAGGCAGGGATCTGTGTTTGGGAGGTTGGGAGACAGAGGCTGAGCTCTGTTTTTGGAAGCTAAAGCCAGAGAGGCAGAGCTCTGTGTTTGGGAGGTATAAACAGGCTAAGCTCTGTTTTTGGAAGGTAAAGCCAGAGAGGCAGAGCTCTGTGTTTGGGAGGTATAAACAGGCTGAGCTCTGTTTTTGGGAAGCACACAGGCATAGCTCTGTGTTTTGGGGTCAAGCCCAAGAGACAAATCTCTGTGTTTGGGAGGTACAGAGAGATAGAGGCAGAGCTCTGTGTTTTTGGGGAGCAGAGAGACTGATCTTTGTGCTTCAGTGGTAGAGAGACAGATAGAGGCTGAACTCTGTGTTTGGAGGTAGAGAGACAGATCTTTGTGTTTGACAAGTAGAGAGACAGAGGCTGAGCTCTGTGTTTAGGAGGTAGAGAGACAGAGAGTTAGAGCTCTGGGTCTGGGGCTTAGACAGAGTGAGAGGCACAGCTCCTTGTTTATGAATTAGAAAGTGAGGCAATGCTGGGGGTCAAAGCTCTGTGTCTGCAGTCTTTGGGACTTGGCAGAGGAGATGGGCTCCTTTGGGACCAGTGCCGGCAGGAGAGGTGTGGTGAATGAGCCATGGGGGGCACAGCGCAGCACAGGCCTGTGCTCCTGGAGCCTCGTGGGGGCTGCCGGCCATCTGGCCCAAGTGGGGCGAGCCAATGCTCTCCTGTCACCTGCGCCTGGCGGAGTGCGGGCTTCCTGAGCAAGACGGAAACACCTCAGCACTCGGCAATATCCCCGCGCCATGGAGGCGAGGAAATGGGAGAGAGAGAGAGAGGCAGAGAGATTGAAAGGCAGAGAGATCAAGAGGCGGAGAGAGAGCAAGACAGAGAGAGAGGGAGGGAGAGACAGGGAGAGGGAGAGAGACAGAAGAAGAGAGGGAGAGAGAGGCAGAGAGAGAGACATAGAAAAATGCGATCCCAAAAATGTGAATATTAACCCAGAAATAACAATAGTGTCAAAAGAAAACCGTACCATCAAAATAAGGGGTGAAACTGAGCTGGTCTTATGCGCAGTACCGTTGCTCTGTGCCCCCCCCCCTCCCATGTCTCCTGATTGGTGCTGTCCAATTCTCACCCAGGCCCTTCCCTCAGGGTGCTGACTGTGAATAAAGGTCACCGAGCCGGACTGCCTCCCCGTAGAGTGTCACCTTCCTGACGTCCTTCTCTAGTCAATAGAAAGAGCAGCAATGTGGGGGGGGGTGGGGGTGGGCACGGGGCCGTCAATGCAGGGTCAATACCTTCTTGCCATGCTGTGGGCCTCTGCAGCAAGCCCAAGATGGCGATCGGCAGCATCCCCTGAAGACTGTTGTGGCTCCGTGACTCTGCGCTCCGCTCATCTGGACCATCTGCCCCGCGGCCTGGCGCCCGTGTTTGTGATCTGCAGGGCGCTGTTGGTCCTGACAGGCCGAATCGCGTGGGTCCTGTACGCCTAGAGGCCGGCATGCAGATGGGCTGTTTGCGGGTCTCGCTGGAGGTGAGGAGTGTCCCTGTAATCATCATTAACGAACCACAATGGCGGCGTGACAGACGCTATTAGCGACAACGTGGCTTTGCTGACCTTGTTGACTGAAGGAGGTCGTGGAGTCTCATTAGAGGGAGGTGGAAGACGGCCCAGTGGCTCCCTGGGGCCAATCACTAAGCTGCTCTCCCCTCTGTGGTCTAATCAGGGGGCGGTGCCAACCCTCGCCACACCCCAATTAGCCCGCACAACCGTGCAGCTTCACGTATGAACTTTACATGTCCCATCTACAGGCCTGTTCTCCTCACATAGACAACACCTCGCGCGAGGTCAGACTTGCACGCATGTGCCAAAAAGCCACTGGCAGACGCACTCACTCGCCGGACACCTCATGCTCCACTGGAGGCATCACGGCCGACGCCACACACACGCAAGCCGTAATGTGAAATGTGCGTCTTTAAAGCAAGGACATGCCTGGGCGGGAGAGCTGGCGTGTACATGCGACACACGCATACGAGCTTGCACGCAAGCACATGCACGGAGCAGCGGGGGGCGGTATGTGCGTGGCTCGGGGGGAGCCAGGCACTGAGTCAGTTGTCCGCAGAGGCCTGGGGGAGGGGGAGGGGGAGGCCGCGGGCTCCGGCACATTTCCGTGCTGTTTTCACTTCAGTGGCTCAGTCACCAAGCATGCCTATTAAATCACGGGCCCCATTCGAACAAAGACTGCCAATTACGCCCGGTCTTGCTGCCGCCCCATCTCCCCCTTTCTCTCACACTGCCCCCCCCCCGCCACTCACTGCTCCGGCTGCTGTCCAGCTGGGAAAATCTGATCCTATCTCGGCCACTTCCTTGACGTCCTTCTAGCTCAGCCATTCCTGGGGAATTGCCCCCCCCCAACAGTGTTTCACACTTACCCTGCTCTACCACCTGCCCCCCCCCCAACATAATACCTCACCAAGCTGACTTTTGCCCCCTCCCTGTGCCCCATTTTCTGTAGATGCTACCTGCCCTGTCCTCCATCAGGATGCACTGAGCTGTGTGGGTGCGTGTGTAATGGCCGGCGATGGTGGGGGGCGGGAGGGAGTCGATAGGAGGTGCATCGATACCATCGATAGACACGCAGCGCCGTGATCCTGCCGCCATGGTTCAGGGAAGAGCTCTCATGCTGAATTGTCATTGTGGCTAGGGGGGGATGGGGGCAGGAATGGGAGCGGAGCGGGGTGTAGCGCTTCGGGAGGTACGTGGCACCCCCCCCCCCCATGCGGAACGATTCGGGCCAGGTGTGCAGACCCCGGAGCTGCCCTGAGACTCGGTTTTGCCTGCTTGGAATGCAGAAGTGTTCGGCATCTGCTCTGTGCCTTCACTTTCTCATGGTGTGGAGTTCCACAGAAAAGCACCATCGCTGAGGAGAGACTTTAGGGAAGCATTTTAAGCCCAGGAGGTACACACTGAACACTGCCATACAAACTGAGCACTGAGATAGACACGGAGCAATGAGATTGAAACTGTAGACTCAAGTAACATGGGATACACACTGAACGTTGAGATAGACACTGAACACTGAGACTGACACTGAAGACCCAAATAACTGAGATAACACTGATTACTGAGATATACACTGAACACACAGATCAGTGAAATACATATTGAACACTGAGATAGACCCTGAACAGGCAGATCACTGAGATCCATCCTGAACACACAGATTACTGAGACACACATTAAACAGTGAAAGACACACTGAACACTGAGATACAAATTGACCACTAAGAGACATTGAACACTGAGATAGACACTGAAGACTCAAGTAACTGAGATGAATACTGAGAATTGCACTGAACACACAGATCATTGAAATACATATTGAACACTGAGATAGACACTGAACAGATCACTGAGATCCATCCTGAACACAGATTACTGAAACATACATTAAACAGTGAAAGACTCACTGAACACTGAGATACAACTGAAGACTGAAATAACTGAGGTACACACTGAACACTGAGAATCACACTAACCACATAGATCATCAAAATACACACTGAACACTGAGATAGACATTGAACACTGAGACAGAAACAGAAGACCTAAATAACTGAGGTATACATTGAACACTCAGATACACACCGATTACTGATGTAGGCACCGAAAACCCAAATAACTGAGGTATACACTGAACACTCAGATACACACTGAATACTTAGATCCCCGAGATATACACTGATTATTGAGATAGACACTGAAGACCCAAATCACTGACATATATGCTGAAAACTGAGAATTGTACTGAACACCCAGATCATTGAAATACACTTTGAACACTGAGACAGACACTGAACATGCAGATTACTGAGATACGCAGTGAACACTGAGATACAATCTGACCACTGAGATAGTCACTGAAGATTCAAATAACATTGGATACACACTGAACACTGGGACAGACACTGAACATACAGCTCGTTGAATTATACATTGAACACTAAGATAGATACTGAAAATGCATATTACTGAGATCCGTCCTGAACACACAAAATACTGAGCTACACACAAAACAGTGAGAGAGACACCGATCACCGAGATACACGTTGAACATGCAGATCCTCGTGAAACACACTTAACACTCATATTTCTGAAATACGCACTGATCACTGAGAAACACTGGGATCGTTGAGAGATACAGATTGCTGAGATACACACTGAACACTCAGATCACTGAGATACTGAACTCCAATTGCTGAGAGACACACTGAACACTCAGATTGCCAAGACACACTGAACACTCATTGCCCAGAGATACACTGAACTCTCAGATTGCCAAGACACACTGAACACTCATTGCCCAGAGATACACTGAACACTCAGATTACCAAGGTACACACTGAACACACAGATCGCTGAGATACCCTGAACACTCAGATTGCCAAGGTACACACTGTACACTCAGATTTTTGAAACACGTGGTGTTGTAATGGTCAAACTGACCATGCACGCAGGCTTCTCCTAGCCAGTGTGGCCACACAGGGTCGGAATACTTTCGCGTTGTGCAGGTAATGCGGTACTAAGGCTCTCCATTCACCAGATGCTCAGTGACTGAAGGTACTGCTGACCAGTGTACACAGGCATGTGTTTTTGAGGGTGATAGGGGTTCAGAAATATATATTTAATATATAGGCGTAGCGCCTTAAGTGAAATAATATATATTTACGGTTATGTGATAAATGGAGTAAGGAAAAATATAACCATTTGGCAATGAAAGCTGTCAAATGAAACATCAACTGCCATCACATCAAATCATATGTGTAACTATATATGTGTTATCGGACAGAATTATGTATTTTTGTCAGACCCAGATACGATGGTCATGGTATTACTACCTCAATGTCAGTACATCGTCACCTAAACTAGCTAAACTACGATGACCAGCACAGGGAACTCATATCCTGGACAGCAGTACCGGCTCATCCTGTCCTGCCTCAATGGGGGGCTGCCAAGTGGTCACTGCCCCTGGGGGTCTGTCAGGGTGAGCATCCCAGCCAGGCGGGCCCAGGAAAGCCCCAGGAATCGTGTCATTCCCAAATCTGCTTTCTCTCTGGCCGGAGTCACTCTGTCTCACTCTCGACCGTTGCATCATTTTCCTCTCGTGGTTAAACATGATGTGTAAACAAGGTGGGTCTGCTACCTGGCCATAGTTCTCAGTTCTGTGTCAGAGCTACCCCAATCCAGCACAATGGAACTCTTCGGTCCAAAAGGGGGCGCCTTCGAGCCTCTTCTCCTGGCCTCTGGGGTGTCTGCTGGCTGTGGTACCTACAGCTATGCTTGTAGGTGGTAGCCAGTCACTGAAACACCCCTTTATGTAGATGTGGATAGTTCAGGTCCAGCAAGATCCAGGCCAAGATTTTGTTTCAACCAATTAGTTGAGTACTATGTGACTGTGATACTTTATGCTCAAGTGGTTGGTTGGAACAAAATCTTGGTCTGGATTTTGACTTTATGGACCTGAACTTTCCACCTCTGGTTCTATGTCTGGGCCCCCGTCTTCATTCATTAGGCGTCTTCTTGTCATTCGGCAAGCACCTGAACTGCGCTGGGATTATCACCAACCTTTAAACAGCTGACTGGCGCGTTTTGGATGATCAAACACTGGCCTTACTTTCCAGGAAGAGATTTATAAAGGGAGTGAGCACGTCAATATTTGGAGACCACTATTGCAGATATTGGAGGGGAATGGCTCAAAGAGGTACTAGTCAAGTATTTGTCTTTATATATATATTTTATGTGCACAAATGGGATCCTGAGGAACGCCTGACAAGCATGGGAATGATGACGTATGACTCCTTTGTTTTTTGGAGCCCTGCGACCACCTGCAGACGGGATGAAGGTAGTAGGGTCCCGGTGGGGTGTGCTGACAGGTGGGTGCAGGAGTTCAGCGAGAGGGGTCCTGTGGACCTTTGACCTGGATCACAGCAGGTTCCCCCCGACTGAGAGTGGCACACTCCTGGAGTGGCCCAGATGGGCAGTCCCCACCCCCCTCCCCATGGGAGTTTGGGCTCAGCCTGCCTGTTTTCCTCAGGCTTCTGACAATGACCAGCCCCCTCCCCCCCCCCCAAGCCCCCCAGTGAATTCTGATGGAGATCAGGGCGTGACAGTTCTCTGACAGCATCGATTTGTGATTCTCCAAGCCGCTGACTTTGGGGACACGGCGGGGGTGAGGGTTCACATGTGTTCACACATGTGCGTTTTGTCGCTCGTGCCTGCACGCGCGTATGTGTGGGTTCGGTGACCACGGCGAGGTGACCCCGGCTTCTGCACTCCCACATCCTGTCACGCCGCCCACCAGCAGCAGAAGACACCCAACCCCCGGGAGACTAAAGCTCTCTTTCTCTCTCTCTTGCATGCTTTCTCAGTTTATATTTTTACTGTTTTTTTTTGCAGCTTAAAAGTTTTCGCGGCAGACTTCTGTTTTTTAACACAAATTAGCCAGTGCGTGGTGTTCAGTGCCCTATCCGTACAGATGGAGTCATGTGATATCAGTGCCTCAGTTCTGCCTCAGGGTCTGGGGCAGAGATTGATATCCACGTGCCTCTGATATCAGTGCATGGGGCACTGGGCTCAGTCCCTGCAGCAAGACTCTTGGCACCCATGATCTGTTCCGTGTGCCTCCGGGTGCATGTGTATGTGTAGCTGTGTTCAGTGCTGAATGCACACACGTATACGCGTGCGTGGGTGCGTGCGCCCGTGACCGTCAGAGCGACGGACTGCCCACTTCTTGGCCTCATTATGTCAGGCTGGTTTCAGAGGTGCTGCCAGGCCCAGGCATGGCGTGCTGTGCCCAAAAGCCACCCCCCACCTTCACGACCCCCACTGGGTCCTGACAGACACCAGCCTGCCCACGGCCCAGACATGAGGGGTCACTGGAGACGTCAAACACTCCTACTTAAATACGATAAGAAATTTTGAAATTTTGACCACTCCAAATCATCAAGGATATTTTTTGCTTCTTTATTCATGGAATGCGCTTCAGCGCCTTGATTTCTACTGAATGCAATATTTTGCAATAACAGCTTGTGATCATAATCTTTTGGCCGTTTTAAGTGAGGCGAAGGATAATTGTGGCCCTTCTGAAAAGGCATCGCTTCCCTTCGTCTGCGTGCGAGCCGGGTTCCTTTCCAGCAATCCCATAATCCTTTTCACTTAGCTCCCCGTCACCTGCTGCCCGAGCGGTCCAGCGCCCCGAGTGCCATCCGACTGATGGGCACTGCGGCAAGAGAGCAAGAGAGAGAGAGAGAGAGAGAGGGAGGGAGAGAGAGAGTGAGAGGAAGAGAGAAGCAGGGGGGTGGGGGGGAGCAATTAGCACTTGCTCGTCTGACAGTAAAAAAAAAACAAAAAAAAACAGGCGCTCGTGAACCCCAGAAGAACGCAGTCAAAAATAGACCACCACCAGAACCATCAAGGACGCCCCCCCTCAACCCTCACCCCCCGCTAATCCCTGACAGGAAAACAAACGGTTCTACGAGGGGGAGGCGGGAGACGCCACTCTGCCCCAGGTGTGTGAGCAGGGCTGGCGTCAGTGTGACGAGCGGAGGGGTTAGACGGCGGCGAAGTGCAGCTCAGCAGCGCCTCATCACCTGCAGCCTGCAGCCAATCGCATTAGAATTTCAATGAGGATTCCGGAGCCAGAGGCCCAGAGTGCTGGGCGGCTGTCCCTCCTCCTCCTCACCTCTCGCTCCCACTCTCTGCTTCCCTCTCTTTCCCTCCTCTTACCCTCCCATCCTCACCCCTCTCTCTACTTCCCCAGCACACACACACGCGCACACGCTTATCGACGTAAGTTTCAAAATGGACAGCGAGGCCGCACAAATGCAGCGTGACGTTCACCTTGAGCCCGGCATGCACACGCAGGGCCGCATACACCTATACAGCTCACACTTACATGGAGGGGGGGTTCCTACTACATACTGAAGTCTCGTGGTCAATCCCCACCCCCCCCCCCCAAATTAGCAGCTGCAGTATTTAAGAATTAAAAGCCTAGTCAAGTAAACGCTCACCTTCCTGCATTTCTGCATTTATATCATATTTGTACAACTAAAGTAAAGAAGGTTACCAAAGTTTTCAGGGGGTTCAATGGGTTCTGCTGGGCTTTTTTACTGGACTGGAGTGGAGTGTGGTACTGTAAGTCAGACACGGGTGAGGCATTAACAAATTATCACACAATGAAGCAGCTAAACAGTCCTATAAGTGCATTTTATAAATCCATTTAGGCTTAAAATGAATGTTTTTAATACTCATTCAAGGGAATTTGGTATATAGACATGTGGATGCCTTTTAAATTAAATATTAAACATATGCAGTCACTTATAGCACTCTGATCCACTGAGAGATCTTAGTCAGTCTTGATCCCAGAGGTCCAGTGCATAGAGCTCAGCTCCACAGTGTTCCAGTGCATAGTGCTCAGCTTCACAGTGTTCCAGTGTGCAGTGAACAGCCAAACAATGTTACAGTGCATAGTGCTCAGCTTCATAGTTTTTCAGTGTGTACTGGTCAGCTTCAGTGTTCCAGCATGCAGTGTTCAGCCTCACAGTGTCCCAGTGCTCAGCCCCACAGTGTTACAGTGCATAGTGCTCAGCTTCATAGTGTTCTATTGCACAGTGCTCAGCTTCACAGTGTTCCAGTGTGCAGTGCTCAGGCCCACAGTGTTCCAATGCACAGTGCTGAGCCCAACAGTGTTGCAGTGCTCAGCTGCACAGTGTTCCAGTGTGTAGAGCACATTTTCACAATGTTCTAGTGTCTAGTGCTCAGCTTCAGAGTTCCAGTGTGCAGTGTTCAGCCTCACAATATTCCAGTGCTCAGCCTCCATAGTGTTTTAGAGCATAGTGCATAGCCTCGCAGTGTTCAAGTATGCAGTGTTCATCCTCAAAGTAATCAAGTGTGCAGTTCTCAGCCTCATAGTGTTACAGTGCATGGTACTCTGCCTCATAGTGTTTCAGTGTTCAGCCTCACTGTGTCCCAGTGCATAGTGCTCAGTTTCGCAGTATTCCAGTGTGTAGTAGACAACCAAACAATGTTCCAATGCATAGTGCTCAGCTTCACAGTGTTTTGGTGTATGCTGGTCAGCTTCAATGTTCCAGCGTGCAGTGTTCTCACCATGTTCCACGGTGCAGTGATCAGTCCCACAGTGTTCCAGTGTGCAGCAAACAGCTTTACAGTGTTGTGCTGTGCTCAGCCTCACTGTATGACTTCCAGTGCTAAGTGTTTAGCCTCACAGTGTTCCAGTGTGTAGTACTTAGCCTTCCAATGTTCTACTGCATAGTACTCAGCCTCACAGTGCTTCAATGCATAGTGTTCTACCACACAGTGTTCCAGGGTGTAGTGCTCAGCCAAACAGTGTTCCAGTGTGCAATGCTCAGGCTCATAGTGCTCCAGTGCGCAGTGCAGTCTTCCCTGCCAACAAACAGCTTATCCTTCTCTGGTCGGGAGCCACAGAACCAGGCCAGTCCCGTCACAGCTCTACCATGGACACCGATCCTGGGCTCCATCCTAGATTGCCCCCCACCCTTTTACCCCCCCACTCCCATATCTCTCAGGTCTGACACCTGACACCACCCCCCCATTCCCGACATGCTCCAGTTCCTTTCATAGCATGTGGTGCTGTGTTCCCTTCAATGTTAACTTCACCAATGACAGACAAATAGACAAACTATTTAAAACGCGGGGGCTTCGGAGAGCATGCACATGTCAGTGCCTCAAAGGGGCCTCTGTACACAGCCACGCAAACGCCACCGTGGGGGGGGGGGGATGGCGGGTGTGCCCGTTGGCTCATTGGGCTGTCGTCACCGGCTGCGAGTGTGAGATCACCTGTGGCTACATAAACCCTGGAGAGGCCCATACCCCCACCCAGCCCCCTCCCCCTGCCAACGAACGCTACGCTTCAGTCCTCCAGGGACGGACAGCCGCAGTCCAGCCCACGCCTCTGGTTAGCCGGCAAATTGTCCACCTGCCAGAAACACCGCACCCGCCTCCTCCCACGTTAACGTCCCTCCCCAACGGGGGCAGCGGCGTCACTCTTCCCATCATCAGCCCGTCCCTGTG
This sequence comes from Mormyrus iriodes, assembly GCA_011763525.2. NCBI lineage: Eukaryota > Metazoa > Chordata > Actinopteri > Osteoglossiformes > Mormyridae > Mormyrus > Mormyrus iriodes. The sequence goes on from JAAGVU020000002.1 coordinate 9,882,773, forward strand.
TCCGAAACGCGGTCACGCGGCTGTTGTGAGTGACGTAATGCTCGTGCATCCTGTTATGACCCTTTCTCACCATGCTTAGTGTGGCTAGAACATTTCCATGTGGCAGGAAAGAGGGGCTCTTGTCCTGCCTCCTGTGAGAGGCCATTTTCAGGAGGCCCCTCTGACTCCCCCCCCCCACACGCACAGACACACGCACAGACACACAAACACACACACATTACCTCAATGCAGGGTCAGGGAGACAGCAGGAACCCAAGCAGCTTCATGGGGAGCGGAGGAGCCACAGGAACCTTTTGTGTCGGGGCTGTAAAGTACACATAATCGAAAGGCCGGCTTATAATTTATAAGGAGGGCCGCGGCACACGGGGGGTGGGGTAGGGGGGCTGATCCGTGGGCGGAGCTGCTTTGTGGCCCATAATGCACGGTGAGAAAGAGGAGGCCGCGAGCCACCGGCGCCATGCACATAGCCCTCTGAACAGCCCATCTGGCGGCACACACCCCGTATGCAGATGCCGGCGCGATCGCTATGGATACGGTCTCTATGGACACACTCGCGCGGCAGGAGTCGGCGGTCAGGGCTCATTTTGGAATTCCCCGTCTCGTGTAGCTGGCGACGCAGCGCCTCTCCCTGTATCCCCCCTGATTGATGGCGCGCGGCCCCTCTGTACCCAGCGGAGGGCAGGAGACAGTTGCCCCCCCCCATAACCGCTCCCCCAGCCCTCACCATACAGACGCTGTGAGTCACCAGCAGAAGGAATGTGGCTCGCCAGGCCTGTTTGACCAGAAGTTTTGCGGCGGTGGGGCAGGGATATGGTTATCACGGGGCCCCCTGGGGACTGTCGTGGTGCCATTGATTGGGGGTGGGGGCTGAGTGGGGGCTCGCTTGCCTGGCCAATAAGGAGGTTCAGCGGCTGCAGTGGCCAGCTGTAGGTATGATCAGCTTGGGAAGGATACCCGGTGTATCAGGCACTAGATCTGGAGAGCTTTTCGGGCCCATGGACTGGAAAGAAGTGGCACCATGTATAAGCGGCCAGGAGGTGACCGAGGGCAGCGGAGTGCAGGACCCAACAGCGTGTGCCGGGCCGACTGTGATAGGCGCTGGCCATCGCACTTTCTCAGTGCCTCACCATAGCAACATGTTTGTGCCTTGCAGTCTCTATGCGGCCTCTTACTGCGCAGGCCCTGCAGCTGGCCCTGCCTGCACATGTAGTGGAACTGCGCAGACGCACAGACATGCCAGACCGCAGGGACAAAGGCTGGACAGACCTCACATACAGCACACCAGGTAGAGCAGCTCAAAACACACAAACACATGATATAACCCATCTTACATATAGTACCGCAGTGACACTCACCCCGCATGGCACAATTACCTCACACCACACTGTAGTGACACACACCTCACCAATTCCAGTTACCCCACACAGCATTACACATGCATCTCACACAATTTTACAGTGACACACACTATGCACTTCATACAGCCTTTACATTTTCTTTTTCTCCTGATGGCCTTACCTTGCCTGCAACAAATTATAACTTGTAAACTGACGATTAATATAATACCAGATAAATTAGCAGTTTTCCAGACAGTTTTACATATATTTTGTGACTTGATAGTTTTGCAAGGAAATCCTCCCTGCTCCTGCCTTTAAATTCTGCACATATTGGTACCAGGTGTTGCTCTAAGTGCTTAAGGGAATAACATTGGTGAAGAGACTGAAACGGCCTCCTGCTCTTGTGTCCAATGGCAGCAGCTACAGGAGCCTAACACTGGGTCCCTTCAGTTCAGTCGTATTACAATATTGGGCAATATTGGGCTGTAATGATACAAGAAGGTACACCCACTGTACCTGTGACTCTTATGTCAGCTTGTCTGTAACTCCTCTGTTCTGTCATTTCAGATGCTCACATGTGCAGTTCACATATTTGGCGTCTCACAGATGAGGCAATTAAATGTATTAGGAAATGTGTTTAACTGGACGTGTGAGCGCACGCGCACACATACACACGCACACACAAACACACACACACACACAAACTGCAAATTCATGAAAAGGGGAATGAAGTTATAAAAGAGACCAGCTGCGTTTCCGTTGCTCCTTTCCTCCTTTCCTCTGTCCATTCCCAGTGTATTATTCCCTTCTTTGTCCACTCTTCTTTCTTCCTGCTCATATTCTTCTCCTCCTTTTTCTTTTACTTTCCGCCTCCATCCCACCATCTCGTTCAGGGGGGGAGCAGGAATGAAGGTCTGACTCCCGCAGATTAATGCCAAGGTGCCACTAAAATACTCTAACGGCACACACACAGACACACACACGGCATCATACACACACAGACACACACACACACACACTGCCCTGCTTCACTCCTCGCCCACTTCCTCTGCAGCCCGTGGTGTTTCCATTGGGTGAGAGTACCCGTGCCAGCTCCGTTCCCCGGTGGGGTCCTGCCTCCCAGCATCTGTCAGGGCAGCTGTCTCCCTGCGCCACGCTGTGCCGCGCCCTTCCTGCACGCTGCGACGAGCCCGCGCAGCACACAAGCCTGTGTGCCCCAAATCTGAAACGCAGAACACACAAAGCATACACCAGACCACACAGAACATACATGCCATTCACAGAACACTGTGCACTGTAAACCAGACCACACAGAACATACATATCATTACAGAACATTGTGCACTGTATTCCAGACAACAAAGAACATACATGTCATTACAGAACATTGTGCACTCTATACCGGATAACACAGAATATACATGTCGTTCACAGGACACTGTGCACTGTATACCAGACAACAAAGAACATACATATCATTACAGAACACTGTGCACTGTATACCAGACAACAAAGAACATACATGTCATTACAGAACATTGTGCACTCTATACCGGATAACACAGAATATACATGTCGT
>JAAGVU020000002.1:9910681-9924136 GCA_011763525.2 Mormyrus iriodes
TGTAACAGTGGGATTTTTCCAAGGTAAGACAGAACAGTGGGGTTTTTCCAGGGTAAGACAGCCCTGTTACAGTGGGGGTTTTCCAAGGTAAGACAACCCTGTTACAGTGGGGTTTTACCTGGGAGAGACAGCTGTGCAATAGCAGGGTGCTACAAGAAAATCCTTAACAATTGACGTCTGGGAGCAGCTGCACTGTTGCTCTGGGAATACAGAGTTGTCTGTTCCTCCTTGCCAGTTGACATTCCCATTTAATAATAAGTGCATTGTCATCAGCCAAGCCGAGACAGACCCCCCCCACCCTCCTGCTCTGAATTAGCCATCTGAGGCACGTGCTGCTGCCGCGACCCCATTGTCTCCGTGTGTCTGGATGGGGTGCTCATGCAACCCGTCCTCCCAGCACTCCCCAGCCGGAGGTCTCCACAGAGGGGAGGCCTGGACTTCGCCCTCTCACACGCACGCCCTGAGAGAGGGCTTAGCCCTGGGTGATAACAATGCCAAACCCTATAAGCAGACAGGCTGTCAAGAGAGAATGCAGAAAGGCAGGGTTGAGCCAACTTCCAGGCACCCCCCCCAGCATAAGCACATGCACTCCAAGGCACTCCTGGATCATACATGTCCCCCCTGTCTGGCCTGGACTAAAGGTCCACTGTTCTTCTCTGTCCTTCAGACTTCTTTGGCCCTTTCTTCCTTTTTAATCTCCCCCGTGCACTTGGCCTGCCCTCACTGCTCACAAACACCCAAACAAAGCTCCTTATGAGGCTGTAAGGCAGGGGTAGGGAACCTGATCCATGGAGGGCTGGTGCGGGTTTTTGGGATGACCTCTCAATTAGCTAATAACAGTGGGTCCCCAGGACTGGAGTTGAGAACCACTGCTTTATTATTGTCTGATTGAGAGGTCATCCCAAAAACCCACACCCACAGCGGCTGTCTGTGGATCAGGTTAGCCACCCCTGCTGTAAGAAGATCAGCCTCTATTCCGACTCCTGAAGACCTCAGCACAGCTTCCAGATCATGATGGAGCTCCGGTAGTTATGGCATGAGGCTCTCATTCATCTACCTCACATCCAGCAGCAATGACATGTACTGATTCAGGCATTGCCTCTAGTTAGAAAGTCCAGTCACATGTTTAACACTCAGAAATAAAGTCCCTATTTAGAAAGTGCCAGGCATTTCCTGTTAGTGCTTTGCATTTTTCTCTCAGCTGTCTTGGCCTTGCATGCAGTTAGTTACTGGGATGTGCACTTTGCGTACAGCAGGACACCGTCATCAAAAGTTTTGCAGAGTCTGTTTGTAGAGATGCAGTGAATCCTAACTGGTATAAGCGATGGCTCACCCTGATTGGTTAGTTATTCAGAGCGCATGATACATGTCACCGGGCTGCTCTGGTGATCTCTGCACCACGTCACTATGAGAATGAAGCACTGGTGGCCCATGTCGGCCTTCAGTGGGCTGTGAGAGCAAAAGCAACAACAAATACGTAGTCGACCAAATTCCTGTACACCTCCATTATGACATCACCCATGACCAGTGTGACATCAAACACAGTCCCCATGGTAACCTCACGCTGCAAGGTCTAAAAAGCCATCGTGACACACTGATGACACAAACCGAGGATGCAGGAAGATCTGACAGCCTTCCAGAAGTGAGACCTATTCGATCTGATTACGGCACCAGTTTGAGAAACAGCAGCCCAAACTGTACCTTTCTTTGATTTGGGCTTCTGAGCCCCTCCGGCCTCTTTTTCCAGCTTCTCCTCCCTCTCCTTCCACCGTCGGACTTGCTCCTGCCTCATCTTCAGGAACAGGATTTTCTTCTGCTCCTCGTTCAGGGCCTCCAGGACGTCTGGATCGATGTACATGTCCTCCAGGATCTGCTGCAGCATTCTGCCAGCCGTTGGGGAAACTCCTCTCGGCCCCAGGTGCTTGTCAGTCAGTTAGTCAGTCAGCTGTAAGACGGCTTCGTGTCACAGCGGGACAGCGACCGGGCGAAGCACTCTGCCTCCTCTACCGTCCCGGTGTGGCACTGCTCATGCCGGTCCCGTCCGCCTGTCACGCTACACGCATCAGCTGGACGCCTGCGCAAGGAAGAGGAACATCACATCTTGAGTTACACACATCACCCCTGCTTTTCTTCTTTGTGATGAGAGGCGGTCCGGCAAATAAAAGTAAAGAGTCTCGGTCTAGTAATCGTCATGGGACTCTCGTCCCTCCCTCTGCCTGCGTCAGCCTACAGATCGTTCCTTTCTGCCCGCTCTGGGGGCTCGTGCTATGAAGCAAGAGTTTCTGCTGGGACTCACACCAGAGTGCATTGTGCTTCACCAGAGGGCAGTCCTGCTTCATTCAGCCTCGCACCGAAGATTTAAGAGAGAAACATGCCTCTCCGAGTCCCAGAACACCACCCGGTTTGGTGATTAAACTCACAGCAGCTGCCACGGTCACGAAAAAAAAGGCAGTTACTCCGAGACAAAGAAGAAGTTAGACTCTCTGAGAGCTTGTCCTGCTGCCAGTCAGCAAATCTGTTTGCGGTTAATCCTGATGATTACCAAGCTCACCGGAGAGAGGGACGGAGATTTGAAACTTGAACCTTGTGCCAGTCTAAGAATTTCTGTTTGAACTGCCTTCAAATTTAAGAGTTGTAAAAGTGAGTTGAGCTCATTGAATATTCATTAACTGGAAGACAGGGAAACAGAGAGTTGTGGAAGTGGGTTGCAGTCACAAAGAAAGAAAGGAGATGAGGAGGAAGAGGGAGCTCTGAAAGTGGGGTGTACTTACAAGGGGGTGCAGATGTTTGGCAGTAGCCCTGGAGCCTGTAGAGTGATCTCCTAGAGTGTAGGAGTGCAGATGTGTCCTCATGCCTTTGTATCTGACTCGACTTGTGACATCACAGCATTCCGTCGGCTTTTTCTCCTGTTCTTTCTCTCTACCCCCACCAATCTCTCTCTCTCTCTCCTTCTCTCTCTCCCTCTCTCTCTCACACTCACAAACACATGCACAAACTCATACTCTCCCCCTCAGACAAAAATTAGGCAGGAAGCAATGCTTCTCCGAAATAGCTGAAAAAGTCGGAATGTAAATAGCAGCAAACCGGCAGTATCCTGTTGAACACAGAAAGGGAGAAAGAGAATGTGCCTATGTGTGTCTGGAGAGAGGGAGAAAGAGGGGGTAGGCTGCATAGGGGAGTGGTGGGGAGAGGGGGAGGGGTGCAAGACGAGGCCGAGCAAAAGAGAGAGAGCGAGTGAGAGAGCAAGGAGAAAGAGGGACAGATGCTTCACTTTATGGTACAAAAGTGTTGAAGTTGCTCAGAGGAACCAAATGGACATTGGACAAATGCAGAATCAAACCCGAGATCAAGAAATACAGATAAAATCCAATAGATTTAAGAAAAGGCACAGACTGACAGCTATTATTTTTAATATGCCATAAAAAGAAATAAATTCTGTCCCCTGGATTTTAACAAGCCTCAATCTCACGACCACAAAATTCCAGACGTGTCAGATACATGTCCTGAAGCTACTATGATCTGAGGCCCAGTGCCTGTACTCTTGCTGAGACAAGGCATCTGGTAAATAACTCCATGAAAGAAGAAACACAAAACGACACCCCTCTGGGGACATGTGTCCAAAGCCCTAAAAACTGAATGTGCCTGTATAGCACCATGTTGTTTTTTAAGAAACGGAGACGTTTACTCCCAAGTGAACTGAGGTATATAGGGTTAATCGAGCACCAAGCAAAGGAGGTGGCCGGGTTCCTCCCCTGGGCTGCTGTTTAGGTTCCCAGTGACTTCTAATTAATATTCCTTCTCGATTTTTATTAATGCTTTCATTGTCTTCCCAGTCTGCCAGTTCTTATCTGCCTGCTGATTGATGCGTCTTATGCTGCATCAGTAAAGCCGCCCAAACTAGCCTGGACGTCAGGAGAGTGAAAATAAATAAAAAAAACAACTCGGCGGCGAGTGAGGGGCTACATAGCACGCATGTTTACTGCTGTTATCAAAACAGGGAGAGAACATGACTGGGCACATAGCAAAGAGGAGGGCCAGGCCTTACTGTAAGAGCAGGGAGTATCCTGAGGAAAAACACCTGAAAAACCAGCCACACCGGCCTCACCTCCGCTGTTTCGCTTGGAATCAATATTAGATGCAAAACACAAGGGTGCAATTTAAAACATTTACAATAATACAAACGAGGCAGTTTTGCCTAGTCCCTCTCGATTAATTCTCATTTGATAGGCTTCAGTCTCATTGTCTGTCAGTTTCGTGCCAAAAAATAAACTAGCGCTAGCTTCTTACCTTTGGAATCAACAGTGGACAGGAAAATATGGACACGGGTCGTAGTCAGTCCCTCACGTTCATAACAAACATTTCTGTCCGCAGGCCGTTTTTGGTTGAACTCTTCAGAAGAACTGAAAGCCTGCCTGCACAGGGCACTGATTTGTTTGTATAAATATCATCCTCAACTGCCAAGTTCGCACAAGGTCATCTTTAAGGATAATTTTGTAAGAACTCCCAGGCTTCCTGCCTTATCGCCGTTCTGCTGAACGTAAGCCGCCGTAAGTAACAAAAATATTCACAATTCCATATATTTTCTCCAGGTAATAATGCTGAGATTCTTTTATTAATGTGATTAATCGCTTTCGTTTGGAATACCTAGTGATCTAAGAGCTACATTTTTAACCACGAATTTGCAAAGCGTGGGTATCAGAAGGAGAAAAGGCTTCAGAAAGGAAACTCGTGAATTTTAGCGTATAATAGACTCAGTCAGAGTTCGGGCGGCTAGTTAATAATAATAATTTGTTGTTTATAACAACAAAGATATTGGAGGGGAAAAGCAGTTTGAAAAAGCAAGAAATTAGTTCTAGCCGCTAGAGTGCGCCAGAGTACCATTCAATGAGTATCTTTTATCATTTAATTACCCCCAAATGCTAAAGTAAAAATACAAATGTACATAAATTACTCTTAAAAAGCGATTACCCTTATATTTTTCTACGCATAAAACTAAACTTAAGCATCCCGAAAAATGCATTACACTAAATTGCATTATCTTGACACTGCAAACGCTTCTAAATTCCGTATTACTTTTGTAGGCATGTAGCACCATCTGGTGGCCAAATGGTAAAAAGGAAAGATCTCATTTTCGTTGAACAAAAAGGCACAGATCTTACTCAAGAACAAGGTTAATATCTGACGCGCTTTAGTTATTATGAGAGCCCCAATTCCTCCCTAAAACATAACTGCCTCTATACATTGTCACTGAAAGAGATGAGATATTTTAATCAAGCACTGATCTTTCTCATTCAACATTTAATTGCGATGGTTTTACTCCAAGCTCCAGACGTGGGAAGGGGACAGGAACCAGGCCACATCCAGGGCGCTGACAGGGTGGCATTTACGGGCGCAGCGGGCCTCTCTCCGGCCTTGGCAGCAGCTCCTCATCCTTCAGGATCACTTCCCTGCCAACATGACAGCCTGCACGCTCCAGAGGGACGGTGGCCGGATATGCAAGCATTTATGCAGCTCCTTTAAGCACCAGCTGGCAGGTTTACAGTTCTCAATCCTCTCCCTTACTCTCTCCCTCCCTCCCTCTCTCTCTCTCTTTTTCTCTGTCTTTCTCTTGCCCACTGTATCTGTCGCTCTGTTTCGTTTCAATTTCAGTAAGAAAAAGGACAAATCAAGTTGTCACGCTGCATCTGTGAAACAGCTGCCCCCTCCCCCGCCCCTGACCCCCCCAGCAGCCTTCTTTGCCCTCTGCCAATGGCACTTGTCAGCAGATGCATCAACAATGACAAAAAACACACACACACACACGCAAACACAGTCATGTGTGGTCTTATGGATAGACATGGTCCACGACAGGATGTGTTCTGCTCCCCTCATCTATAATATCAGGCGTCTAACATTTATATAGCAAAATAATAGTTAAAATCAGAGACAAATGTGTTTATTGAAGTACACAATCTCCCAGAATATTTGTCAAATACAGAGCAGCAACTCAAATCAATGCAGTGTGTTTATTACCAGTTAGATGTATAATGTACACATAACAAGTCTCTGTGGATGTTTCCAGGTAGGATTCTACAGTTTTTTTGCATATATGTGAAATTCTGCCCCCCCACCGTCAAAATGCCCCAAGCCTGCCTAATTTTATACATAATTTTTGCATATTTAAGGGCCTCTGTTAAGTGCTGGGCCCCCTGAATATGACAGGGAATCTCTGCCCCTCCAACACCCCTGGCGATGGATGCTATCCTGCCAACAGTTTATAAGTCAAGATGCATGTGTGGCATGTGTTCCAGGCTTGGGTTTTGGCCTGGTAGGTGCAACTGGAGATTAGAGCCTGGAGATTGTTGGTCAGCTTGGCTTTGCTGGTAAAGTATTAATGAAAACGCTGAAAATGATGTGTACGTCTTTTTTTAGGGTGTCAGGTGATATTGTTGCAACTACAACAGGAGACTAGCCGCAAGGTCAAATCACTAAAGATACTTGTATTTTTGAGCAGTTTATAAATAGTCATTAAACACTCCCTTAGCACTCCCATAAACTAACTTTTTGGATGGGAATCTAATCTCCCCAGCCTTACTGCTGACTGATTTTGTTCAGAGAGTCACATGGGACAAATTTGGGGTCAGGACGTGAGAAAGGCATGAAAAAGTAGGTCCACCTATGGCTGTTTCCGCTTCAACAGAGGGAAGCTTTGGCAGACAAAATATACCAGCTTTTCTGCTGCTGAACAGACACCTCTGACTATAACATTTTTCACCTCTTTTTATAAACACTCATATATCCTACATGGTTTCCCATGCAGCTATTTTTTGTTTGCCTTTTCCATGGCTCAGTAGCAAAAGGAGGGCCTGAAATATGTTATATATATAATATGATATATATATAATATGATATATATATAATATTATATATATATATATATAAAACAACCACGAAATGCACGCAAAAGAATAAGTTCTATAAAATAAGGAAAACCAGCTGAACTAGATCACTATTGCTGAAGGCCATTATTGACTACTGGGGGATTTCAATGCTTAACACTACAAATCCTGTCCCAGCTACATGTTGTACGAAACCTGAGGGGCCAAAGCCGAACGAAATAAAAACAGGGAAATATAAAGCAAGTCGGTTCATATTTAACACTTTTGGTCCTGTCAGCAGAGCAATTTTCCCCATTTTTTTTGCATGTGCACATATGCTCACACAAACCGGGGCTGGAGATACAGCAGAAAAATAACATTTAAAATGGAGCATGCTCGGCATTCTGGGCCTTGGGAGAAGTACGCGATAGAGCGCCGCCTTTGTTTGGCCAGGTCAGTCTTAGAAGGTCACCAGCACATTGGCTCGTCCTATCGCGTTGCGTTACTCTGAGGAACACAGCCTTGCAGACGATATTATCCTCTCATTAACCTGGGGAGCGTTAGGGCCTGTTGGCAATTAGCTTTGACTTTCATAGGTAAAGAACTAGTCATGGGGAGGGCCTACCTTCATCGCTTGCGTCCCCGTCGGCATGTTTGTGTCTGCTCTGCCGTGTCTCCCCATTAAATTCTCGATCCCATTCGTCCAACACTCGCCCCCCTCCCCCCACTCTCTGCCCCACGTTCCCCCATTTTCCTGCCACGACCAGACCCAGTGCTGGAGCTCTAAGGCTGAATGCAGCAGCTCATTGGACATGCCATTCCCGTCTCCCTTCTCTTCAGGCGCTCCCCAAGGGAGCAGCAGTCTCACGGCCCACGGTGGGGGCAGCCTAGAAGGGTAATGAATAAGTAAACAAGGCTGACGCCGTCTGTCATGCGGGCTAGATGGATTTCCCCCTCACTCCGGGCGGAATGTTCCGGGCCGGAGCCCCTCTGTTCTTTTGGCTGTCGTGGTGGCACTTTCACCCATGTCTGACCTTTCTGCAAGGTGACTCTTGATGCCAAAGGGGATGGTGGGGTAGACATGGCTGTTGTGTAGCAGCATACAGTGTTCGGTGACATCAGGCACCGGAGGAGGTCTAAGAATGTAAGATTAATTTGGTGAGGTCACAGCAGAGCGATTATGTATTAGGATGCAATCATGGTTAAGTGACAGAAGGCTGGAAGACCAGGTATGGGTGATAGTACCAAAATGCTCAACCTATCCACGGTACTGTCATGGGTGTGCAGGATTTACATTGAGGCAGACTTCTATCATACTCATTTCCCTCAGGTAATCCAGATTCCAAAATTAAACCCTTCAGTTATCTCTGTGCACCCCCTTTTCAACCCCACCTACCCAGTTCCAACCAAATTAAGATGAATAACAGATTGTCGACCCATCAGTTAGCCTATATTAATGTACCTGTTCCACGTAAAATTGATCTAACCACGTTCATGCAAACTAACATCTCATGCACACACCATACAGAAGCATTTCAATTATTGAAATGTTACCGGCATAAACAATGTAATAATGTAATACCGCAGATTATGGACAATTAAGTCCCCATGCTATTATTTAACCGACAATAAGTGTTTCAGCTCCACGATTGGCTGCAAACACACAAAATAGCCCTCATTTTAAAAATCCTACTATTTCATATTATTCTGCTGAATACTAGAATACCATGCGAAATGCGTGGAGATGCCTCGTGCTTACGATGCATCTTGGCTCGCGTCGGCGCAAAGTGAGCGAGGACGGCGCGACAGCCGCCGAACTCGCGCACACACAGACAGCACGCTCGCGCAGTCGGGTTGCCGCTTCTCGCCGGCTGGACCTCCCGCGTGCCCAGTCAGCGAGCGGTGGCCGAAGCTCGGCCGAACGGCATAAATCAAGGGATCGCTTGGAGTAAATCGAGCGGACGGGACGACTGTCGGACGAGAAGTCTCGATCTTTTCTTTTGCATGAATGGACAGGGAGAAAGGGAACGTGCGTTTCAAACCTGGCTTCCCTTTTCCTCGAGTTTGAACATATTTCTTTTGGTAAGTGCAATACGCTCTACATTATGCATTGTATGTACCACTTATTGAAGATACGATTGCAAATAAATTATAGGGGTATGCCTGGAGGAACCCTTTCTTCTGCACAGGTATTCTGCACAGCACCCGGTCTGTATCATTAATTGCGCTGTATTGCAAATCCGACAAGGCTTTATAAAATGCATTTTAAGGTCTTTTTCTTTAAATCTTGTATATATTAGTTGCAGTTTAGTGTCTGTTAATGACGAATGATTAAGGCATGCGTTTTTTTTAATGATCGCTTGAAACCGGACCTACACATCAACGAATAGCTGGAAAGATATGTATTTTGCACACACACCATGCTGTGTTCACGCTGAATATTTACTCTTATGTGAAATCTTTAACCCTTCTGTCAGGCCAGCTCGCATTCGGAAAGCAAGGTCTATTTCGGAAGGGAAGACAGCAGCGGGCAGCGCGAGCAGTGTCTCCCAATCATCCTGTTGTCATGGTGACTGTGCTGGGAGGCTGAGGAAATATGGCTGCATCTCGGTTCTAGTCAGCTGTACGGGTGTGTGTGTGTGTGTGTGTGTGTGTGTCAGTGAGAGAGAGAGCGTGTGTGTGTCTTCCTCTAAAGTCGTTACATCTTAGTGGTACTGGTGGGGTGTCACGCCGTATGAATGACACGTCAAAGTGCGGTCCACTTATTTAAAGCCCAAAGATTCGACTGGAACAGGTGCGGCATGGGGTTCCGAATCCGGAACAAAACCCCGTCATTATCCACCCCCCACCCCCCGTTATTATCTTAATTACGTTATTTAAGCGTCTAGCATAATCTGATGATAATGACGGTTGAGCTCGAGCATGTGAAATGCAGACACAATGAAAACGTTTGATAAGGCTCATTCTTTAGCCTATTGTTAACCCTTTCCAGGAGGGGGCATCGTCAATGGATTCAGCCGAAATAAAGGCGTCAGACGCCTAGACAGCTCTGCGCCAGACTAGACACCACGGGGAAAAAATATAAGCCTATTTTCTCTTCTATTCATCATCAAACGTGCGTTTAGTGTGTTTACTGGCCCGTGTGGATTATATGTAACATTTCACCGCTTATAAAATCTGTCGTACGTTTCAAGTGAAGTCAGTTTAGGTTACGGCACGATATATGGCAACGTTCGACCTTGAAGCTGTAAATGTGACAGACAGATGATTAACGAGCCGTGGGTTTTCATTGCTGAGCAAATCACTCTGTTTCGAGCGCTTTAAAGTTGTTCATTATTGGGAATTGTGACAGGGCAGCATTTATATCAATGCAAGTCACCTTTTATAACGTCCTATTGTTTTACGATAATATCCCTTGCTGTATATAGACATTTTGTCGGAATGTTTAGGGCAGTATTGCAGGGATTAATGTGGGCTTGTAAAGATGACGCGAATGCTTGTGTGTTTGTAAAGCATCTTTCGTTCAGGCAATTATAAACGCAGCGATGTGGAGCATCCTTTTATTTTTGTTGTTTAGTATGCAGGGTTCCTGCAGTGCACGTTTGAATATAGAAGATTTGCTAAAGAACAGGGTTAGTAGGTCATACAGATGATTGACACGCTGCGTTACACACTGTGGTTACAGTATATCTATGAGTATCTTTGGTAAATCCAGCATTTCCCACAGGCAAAAGTAATTCTGGCGTAAGAAAGATATTCATCCATCCTCTGGTGAGGGTTGAGGAATTGCACAAAGCGAATTGGGGAGTCTTGACTGCCTGGAGATGTTGACTTGCAGACTTTTAGCTGTGTCATCGGCAAGGGGTAAAGAGTTCGTCAGTGTGTGTCCTGATGTTTCAGAACACACCGTGCTGACTTGGGGAAGGCTTTGTGAGACAGGCATCTGGGTTAGATGTAGCTTCTACTGCAACATCCTCCTCGTCCTTGGTGGCAGACATTATTCCCCCAAGTCACCTGCCAGGGCATGTGTGACTCAGCACTAGGGGACCCTGCTGCTCGAAGTGGGACCTCGAGGTGTCTCCCGTATGTCGGTCAGTGGGTGCCACCCCGGTCCAAATCGGCGGCCGGATTTGGTCTCACAGCCATATGAAGAGAAGTTAGTAAGGTTAGATGAAGGTACAGCTTTATTGATCTTTGGGGGGGATTCTTTGTTCAAAAACACAGTGTGGGACGGGTAAAAATAATAGATCATTAAAGTTAGGAAAGATAAATATGTATCAGGATATCAAAGTAAATAGGACATTAACTGAAACCTCATTGAGGAATGATTAAGGAGTGTGACATGTTTGTAGTACGGAGTATGTTATATGTAGTATGGAGTATGTTATGTGTAGTATGGAGTATGTTATATGTAGTATGGAGTATGTCATATGTAATATAGAGTATGTTATGTGTAGTATGGAGTATGTCATATGTAGTATGGAGTATGCTATATGTAGTATAGAGTATGTCATGTATAGTATGGAGTATGTTATATATATATATAGTATAGAGTATGTTATGTGTAGTATGGAGTATGTTATATGTACAGTAGTATGGAGTATGTTATGCTTAAATCAAAGTAATCTGACTGTTAGAAGAAAATACAAGCTTAGATGAAAGCAGTATTTGGTAAAAAAGCGTGATATAAAAATACCAGAGGATATTCTGCAAAATGTTTTGCGAAATACCTGTTTCCTTGTGCTGTATCCAAAGTGTCGCTGTTACGCGAGAGGGTGGTCTGCTATCAGGCTGTCCAGACACCTTCTTTTGAGCAGAGGTGGAGATACCACCCTGTTCTTTTCTGGGCAGAGCGGAGTCTCCATTTGTGTCGCGAGCTGCTTGCCTCTACAGCACGTGCCACATGAAGCACTCAATTAGGAGGTATCACCAGTCTGACACAGCCCCCTTCTGCATAGCGGGCTAGCAGAACCAGTTCCAGTCGGGTCTTAGAGATGCCTCCCTGCTGTTCAGTTGTTCAGAAGACAATCTGACATTTTCCCTTGAACATTTGTTTTTCACTCTGTATAAATATCCTTCAGCAGTCCGCTTGTGAACTGAAACTGAGCGTAAGCCCTCAATATAGCAGCCAGGTATTAAAACCTTTGCCTTCATCCCCAGGTTTAAATAATGAGGTCCCTGTGCCACACGTTTGACAACAATTTGGCTTGTGTGGCTGAATGTTAATACCACAAATGTTTCAGAGAGTTTTTCTGACAGATTGTTGTATGCCATGCCTTTGAGTCAAGTGCAGAATACAAAGTGTGATTGTTTTGTTCGACAGAAACGAGGAAGGGCTGTACAATTTATATCCTGTTTACTCAGTCAGAGAAGTGGTTGCACATGTTATTTTTAAGGCACCTTTTAATTGATCTCGTCTTGTCTGTTCCTTAATGGCAGCTGAGTTGTACCGAGGAGGTAAATCTACGCGCCCATTCAATGTGAAAACAACGTTCTCCGGCAGCTCAGGGAACTATTACTCTCAGCATTGTGACCGGATCTGTTTGACTGTGCCAGCAGGGGCAGCTCGCCGTCTGTTTGTGCGAAACCTGGCTTTTGTGGTGAAACCCTGACTTCAACTTTTTTTATATGAGTACATTCACCAGTGACGTGGCTTTGGGTTTTTTCCAGACTTTGCGTTTTTTTTCTACACGGGTGTCTGGAGATGCACTTCCTGGCCTCACGCCAGGGGTTCTAACTGTTTTGTTAACATGTATTTATGCTCAGTTGAGCAAGAACATATGGATCTTGGGTGATTCTTGTACCATTGTGCCTCTCCAGCAGAGGAATGATTTTGGCAAGGGCCTTGCCTTCTCCGTGATTGACACTCATTGTGTGGGCTCCTTTGTGTTCGCTCCCCGCTTTCCTCCTTCCACCTTCACTCAGTGGCAGCGGCAGCACGCACTGCTCCTCGCTCCATGGAGCCGGCGTCCTGATTTGCAATCCCTACATCAGTGTTTCCCAATCCGGTCCTCGGGGACCCACAGACGGTCCACATTTTTGCTCCTTCCCAGCTCAGGGAACTGGGAGGGAGCAATAATGTGGACTATCTGACAGGGACCTGGGAGGGAGCAAAAACATGGACCATTTGCGGGTCTCCGAGGACCAGGTTGGGAAACGCTGCCCTAGATAATTTAGTTTTTGTAAATCTCAGCGGATTGATACCAGACAGGACCTTAAACATGCTTAGGTAAACAGGGCTAAAGTCACAATGGAGACGGACTGATGAATAAAGAACAGAATGACAGGAACAGAGATATGCGGGGCTCCCTGAACTCTGCCCAGCCATGATCCTGCTGCAGATTCAGCTCTGTCTCCATTTCTTTGTCACGTAGGAGGTCATTCAGTTACCCAGTAATTTTGCAATTCTACACTTCCCTTGCTGAGATGAAACTTGCTGCTGTATGTATTATGTATGTATCTTTTTTGTGGCTGTGTGACTGTAATGAATGTGTACTCACTATGTCTCTCTCTCTCTCTCTCACACACACACACACACACACACAGATACAGAGAAGGTTTTCTTTTTTTATCTCTGTGGGGACTCTCCACTGATTTC
>JAAGVU020000002.1:9953939-9966390 GCA_011763525.2 Mormyrus iriodes
ACAAGGATCTGTCTGAGGTCGATCTGAAAAATGCAGTACGGATTCACCACGCCCTTGCCACCAGAGCCAGTGACTACAGCAAGAAGCCCAACGTGCTCAAACTGAAGACCTCGGACTGGAGAGTGTTCCTGTTCCAGGCTCCGTAAGGCTTCTGCATGCCACTGACACAAAGGCTTGGCTACATGGGCTGCCTTTTGGTGATGTTCTGTGCATCAGAGGCAAAGGTATAAAGAATCCCCTGCCCCCGTCTCTTCCTTCTTTCCCTCCTTTTCTCTCGCTTGCGCTAGGAGCGAAGAGGAGATGATGTCGTGGATCTTGCGCATTAACCTGGTGGCAGCTCTGTTCTCTGCCCCTGCCTTTCCGGCTGCCATTGGCTCCATGAAGAAGTTCTGTAGACCCCTGCTGCCATCATCCTCGACCAGACTGAGCCAGGTGATGCTGACAGTAATCACGGCCCACTCACTTGTCACGCACCTGAGTCCTTTCTAACAGAATGCCGGCTTTAGGTGTCTCCACTGTCCCCTCCCTCTCCTTCTCTATCCATATTTTTTTGCTCCCTCTCTCTATAGAGCAGCTAACCTTCAGATGTTGCTATGGTAACCAGCACCCACGTGTGTGTGTGTCTGGTTTGCTGTGAGATTAACACACATAACGGCCAGTAAATCACACACAGATTTCTATGGTTGACCCTTCCATATTGCAGGGGTTAGGGGCACAGGCCCCCCCACGATCTGGAAAAATGACATAAAATTGTGGTTCTCTTGGTGCCCTTGGCGAGAAGAGCAAAGTGAAGCAGAGATCACTGCACGATCACTGCGAGATTTCACGTGAAAGGCTGCCATAAACATGTTTGGCATCCTCCAAACCTGCACTGCACGTATATTTTATGCATTTATGAGTTACTAAACTTTTTTTGTGTGTCATCTGCTGGCCTACGCGTATTATCTGAGGCTTTCACAAAACTCCCGAAAATCCGCAAAAAATTCTCTTTTAATTTCCTATCATGAGCCCGTGACACATCGAAACCGCCGTGGCGAAAGTCACCATAAAGAAGGGTTGACTGTAGATCAGTCCTATAGATGCTATAACACTGTTTCCAAAAATGTTGGGACGCCGCGTAAAATGTAAATAAAAACAGAATGCAATGATTTAAATCATATAAACTCATATTTAATTGAAAGTAGAACAAATCAACAACATATCAAATGTAGAAACTGAGAAATGTTATGGTTTTATGACAAATGTATTATCAATTTGAATTTGATGGCAGCAACACATCTCAATAAAGTTGGGACAGAGGCCTGTTTACCACTGTGTTGCATCACCTCTTCTTTTAACAGCACGCTGTAAACGTTTGGGAACTGAGGAGACCAGTTGCTGGAGTTCTGAAAGTGAAATGTCCCATTCTTGCCTGATGTAGGATTTCAACTGCCAAACAGTTTAGGGTCTCCTTTGTCGTGTTTTTCGTTTCATGATGCTGCAATTTTTTTCAGTGGGTGATGGGTCTGGACTGCAGGCAGCACCTGGACTCTTCTACTATGGAGCCATGCTGTTGTAATACGCACAGAATGCGGTCTGGCATTGTCCTGCTAAAATATACAAGGCCTTCTCTGAAAAAGACATTGTCTGGATGGCAGCACATGTTGCTCCAAAACCTGTATATATCATTCAGCATTAATGGTGCCTTCCCAGATGTTCAAGCTACCCAAGCCATGGGCACTAATGCACCCCCATACCATCACAGATGCTGACTTTTGAACTGTCTGCTGATAAAAAGCTGGATGGTCCCTCTCCTCTTTAGCCTGGAGGAGGCGGTGGCCATAATTTCCAAAAAGAATTTGAACTTTTGATTTGTCAGACCACAGGACGGTTTTCCATTTTGCCTCAGTCCATTGTAAATGAGCTCAGGCCCAGAGAAGTCAGTGGCGTTTCTGGATCATGTTTAGATGTGGTTTCTTCTTTGCATGGTAGAGTTTCATCCTGCATTTCTGGATGCAGCAACGAACTGTGTTCACAGACACTGGTTTTTGGAAGTGTTCCTGAGCCCATGCAGTGATTTCCACTATAGAATCATGTCTGTTTATAAACAGTGCCACCTGAGGACCCGAAGATCACAGCTATCTGATGCTGGTTTCTGGCCTTGTCCCTTCTGTACAGAGATTTCTCTGGATGCTCTGCATGTTTTAATGATATTGTGTACTGTAGATGATAAAATTCCCAAATTCTTTGTAATATTACGTTGAGGAACATCATTCTTAAATTGTTGCACTATTTGCCCATGCAGGCTCTCACAGAGTGGTGACCCTCTCCCCATCTTCACTGCACAGCGACTCTGACTCTCTGAGGCTCTTTTTATACCCAGTCATCTTGCTGGCCTGTTGCCAATTAACCTACTTAGTTGTGAGATATTCAACCAGGCGTCCCAACTTTTTTGAAACATGTTGCTGGCATCAAATTCAAATTGAGCATATATACAATAAAATTTCTTAGATTCAACATTTGATATGTTGTTCTTGATCGATTTCCAATTGAATTTGGGTTTATGTCATTTGTAAGTCATTGCATTCTGTGTTTGTTTACATTTTACACAGCATCCCAACTTTTTTGAATGGGGCTTGTGTAAAAATATGATGACTGAAACACGTTAGTGAAATCGAGTCAATGTTGAAGATACGCATGGACATCATTCACAGAACCCCGTAAACGAGCAGCTTCACAACATTCACACTTTTTCAGTATGTTCAGTGATGTCAGTTTGTATTGTCCAGGTGCCTAATTATAAGCCACCAAATTACGTCCATTGCTGTTGGTGCTTTCATTACTGAAAGTGGCAGCCTCCTGTGTTCTGTGGTCTGTCTGTGGGTGTGCTGGTGCAGGAGGAACAGCTGAAGTCCCATGAGAACAAGCTGAAGCAGATCACCTTGGAGGTGGAGGAGCACAGCCGGAACCCCCCGGACCTGTCTCTAAAAACCAAGGATTCGGAGGAGTACAGGCTGAAGGAGCACTATCTCACATTTGAAGTGAGTCATTTTATAATAATAAAACTAATAGTGATAATTATTTAGCAGCTGTTGTCTAATTCATTGTTATGCACATGTAAAATTTAAAAAGGAAAACATAACAGAGCGCTGCCGAAAAACTGCAAAATGATGCGATTATTACAGCCACTTACAGCTGCAGTCTGAGTCATTTTTGGAACAGGGTATTTTCTGAGCAATTCGTGTAGTGTGCTTTCACAAAGGGCACAGTTACTCGCTCTCCTGGAATCTCGGTCGGCAACCTTCAGGGTAAAAGACCAGGTTATTAATCTATTAATCTTCATCTATTGCCCGCCCCCCCACCACACGCACACGCACACACACACACACACACACACACACACACACAGACCCTTCTCTTACGTCACAGTGTTAGCACACTTATACTCAGCAGCCAGGCCATTGTGACACTTGCTGGTGGTTATAGGGAGGACAACAGGGTGAGATGTTAACATGCACCTGCAGCAGTCTGTGTACTGTCTTAAAAGGGTCCTGAGCCAAGCCTGTCCCGTTTGCTAAGCCATCCTCTGAGTCTCCCCTGATTCACTCTCCCCCCCTCCGCAGAAGAGTCGGTACGAGACATACGTGACCTTGCTGCAGACCAAGCTGAGGGCAGCCAGTGACGACCTGGACAAAATTGAGGCCTTCCTCCTCGGTGGCGAGGCCCCGGATGGGTACCTGCGCAAGACCCAGTCCAGCCCAGCCCTCAGCCACGGGCGTGGCACCAACGGGCGGGCGGAGGACAAGAGTAGCCTGGCCAGCGGGGAGCAGCGGAGCTGAGTTTCCCAGAAACTGCAGGACTGCGCATCCTAAACAGTGTTTCTCAACCCAGTCCTCGGGGACCCACAGACGGTCCACGTTTTTGCTCCCTCCCAGCTCCCGGTAGGAAGCAAAAATGTAGACTGTCTGGCTGGGAGCTGAGAGGGAGCAAAAACATGGACCATCTGCCGGGTGCCCGAGGACCGGGTTGGGAAACACTGCTGTAGAGTATTATTATGACTGCTATCATTAGTTTCTTCATTATGATTATTATTATTGTTGTTATTAATATCATGTACATATATATTGTGCCAAAAATGAAAATGAAAAAAAGAAGAAGAAATAAAGCCTAAAGCTGTATCCAGTGACAAGGGACGGCCGATGTGAAGGAGGACAGGGTGCTGCGCGTAGCTGTGCGCAGCTGTGCCATCAGGCTGAACACTGTGCCTGCGACTGCGCGCTTGTGCAAGCGCAGGCGCTCACTTCGGGGTGACAGACGCGTGGCTGACAGGCGTGCAGCTTGCAGTGCGTCATAAAGGGCTAAACTGCGTGTGGTTTGGAATGAGTGCAACACATGAAGGGAGTGCATCCTGTCCTGGCTGCTGCTGTCTCTGCAGTGGAATACCCAAGTTGTGCCAGCAGAGGGCGGCACTGAGGTTTTTTTTTTTTTCTTGTACCCTAATCATTGCACTTGATTGGGTTTAAGGTTTAAGAGAGAGCATGTGGTGTTTAGTGTGGATGATGTCCACAGCATTTGCGTGCAGGATCTCACAGGAAAGCCAGCCACAGTGGGGAGACTTCCCACACTTTTTGGATATATGGTTCGAGTGTAAGGCCTGGCTGGTATATGTGCATGTAGGGGGATGAGTGAGGCATGGATGTGCTTCTGACGGACAGGGCGACGCACAGAGCATGGTCCACCTCTGCCACACATTTCAGATCCCGGACAATATGTAACTGAGTCCCTGAGTTCCTCCCTCTCGTCATAAAGTGGCTGTCGGAGGCCTTGTTCACATATGGGGTTGTCAGTAGACGTGAAACGGACGATTTGCACGTGCTATAGAGGAGTGTACATGCAGAAACAGAGACGACGCTTCTCCCAGATTCAAGAGAAGATGGGACGTAGTCAAGGTATGAGGTGTCTAATACAGCTGCTCTCTCATTGCTTCCACCGGGGGCAGTGTCCGACACACCGTACCACAGGACTGGGACTCTGCCAGACTCGATGTGGTGCTGGAGACCATGCCGGGCCCTATATCTTGCCAGGCTTCTCTGGAATGAACTGTTGAGCATTTTATACGTTCATAATAACCTTTCATATTTTGAGAGTCACATGTTGTTCCCGCTCTAGTGCTGGCCTTTGTTTTCCAGATGTTTTAGATGAGTGATGTTGTCATATAGAATTGTGGCATTAATTTAAAATGTTTTTTTTTCTTAAGGAATCCCCAATACCATTAAATTGGGTTTGCCTTTTGACTGTTTTTTTTGTATATAAAAAAACTTTACAAAAATTTAAGTGCGCTTTATGTTGCTTTTTGTCATTTTTTAAGATAAATTAAGGGGAAAATTATTGTATTATCATAGAATTATCATGTAAGGAAATACATTTCCTAGCATTAGTGGAATTACATTATAAAGGTCCTTTTATATTTATTTGTATTACTTAGGTTATTTTAATCATATTCTGGAAAATGGTTAAATGCAGATTTTGTTTTACTTAAGATCGTTCATGGACTGAATAAACCTACCTATGATATTCAACTGCAAATACTAAGCGGTGGATATGATGGTGCCATAAAGCTCTCTCGTTAGAGCCGGAAAGCGGATAGGACCCGTCCGCGCGCCATTCCAGAATTCTTAAAGTGCCTGTCATTCCCGATCCTGCGCGCGGCAACGCCTGTCACACAGCCGCGCGGCTGCCTTGCGTGCAATGTGCACATCAAGAATTAATGTAAGTGATGTGATACAGGAACTGAAGAGTCTGGCGCGAATGCATATGAGAGAAGCTGGTCATGCAAAATCACCCGAATTAAGGAACAGAAATTTGCAAGTAATAGGTGAGATCTATCTATCTATCTATCTATCCGTCTGTCTGTCTATTCTGTCTGTATCCATATTATCATGTAAAAACAGTTTGACGAGATGCAACTTATTTGAGGACGATGGAAGAGAATCGAGTATCGAGTAATGTCTCTTCAAAATGACATTTTTCTTGTGTATTTCTGCATAAAGGAGTACTATTTTTTATATTTGTCAAAGTTGACTGACAAGAACTTATTTGCACTCAGAACAGGGATCATCAACCTGTGCATACACGGATAAATTTGTCCGTGACACGACTTGTCTGTGTCCGTTGCAAAATATTTTTTTTATATATGTTTTATATTATTTGATAAATACCATGTTTATGTTAAAAAAATGCATTGTGATCAAATATCCATAAGAATTGTCCCCTGGCCAAGTCATCTTATTTTGTGGCGTGAATTTATAGGAATCGTTGCGCATTTATGGTAAAACTTTAAATTCAACACCAGTTCATACTGTTGTTCTTACACATGACATGGATCTAGTTAAACAGTATTGCTGCTAATTTTCTAAAAATAACGTAGGTCCTATCTACACCGTGCCGAATTCATTTGAAATTAATTTTAAATCTAACCTGATAAAGTGAAATTACTAGTAACTCACACTGCGTTTATGCACATAAACGTACCTTAATAACAGTTATGTACGTTATGCAAAATCGGAGGAATAACGAACTTTTTCATCTATTCCAATTATTCCTTTGCTAATGTGCATGCATGTTAGACTAGCTAATTCTTCGATGAAATTATTCCGGAAAACATGAAGCATTACACTGCAATATAATTTTTCAGTTTTGGTGGGCGTTACTTGACAAAGGAGGAGAGTTACCATTATATTTGAAAAAATTCAATATATTGCCATACTACCGTACTTCGATCAGTGGTGAGATGACTGCGACATGACATCTTCAGTACCCCGGACAGCGACGCCTTGGCTGTCGGTCGTGTTCTTCTCAGCACTGTCCGATGACGAATGTACCTTTTTAAAACAGAAATATTTACCAGATCCATTGATGTTTGGTGCCTCTCGTATTCTAAGACACCAAAAATGTTCATACTTTGTAGGATGACGATCCTTTCATAACGGGCTAACAACGGAGAAAAAAATAATTTGCTCTATCCCGATACTGTAAATAGCTTTTATTAACATATCATAGCATTAGCTTGTGTCTTTGTTTGGCTAACCTGACCAGGTACCTTGAAATATCGTTCCCTGCACTTGTTAAGTACCATGATTTTAAGACACCTAATCACCCTCAATATTTCTGTTCATCCATCCATCCATCCATCACTTACCCAGTACAGGGTTACCTTAAGCCTATCCCAGAAAGCATGGCGCACAGGGCAGGGGTACACCCATGGTAAAATATAATGTGCATATACACCAATGAACTAACACGTTATTATGACCACCCCTGTGTAAAGTGAATAAAGTTGACTATCTAGTAAAAATAGCGCATGCCATAAAAACAGTGTGTGTCAAGGTCTGGGATGTGTTAGGTGTAAGCTAACATTTGGTACTCCTAGTCAACATATCTAATGTATGGGCAGGGCTAAAGATCTGGGTGACTGTGACAAGGGCTAAATACTTACGGCCAGATGACTTGGCAAGAGCATCGCCAAAATGGCAAGGTTTGTGGGGTGCTCACAGTCAGCTGTGGTGAGTAGCTACTGAGAGCGGTCTGAGGAGGGAAAGACCATGAACCGTTGACCGGGAGTTGGGTGGCCAAGACTCATGGGTGCGAAATGTGAGTGATGGCTATCGCATGTCTTACAGACAAACAAAAAGGCCATTGTGACACAAATGGCAGATAATTTTAATGATGATCACAGGAGTAATGTGTCACAACACCCAATACTGAATGTTAACTTTCCATCTAATACAGCTCTGGAAAAAATTAAGAGACCACTCTGTATTTTTTAAGAATCTGTATTGTTAAATCCTGGTTTAATTATGGTTCTCCTGGCATAAGGCTACACTGCAAGGCAGGCTGCTTCCAGGCTCAAAATTTGTAAGACCACAGTACACAAGAACGGTGAAGCAGGAATCACTGTGAACGACCAAAAGCTAGCCAGGTAGAGGGCAGAGGCAACTTTCTAATGCTAGGGATGACCATTAACTTGAATTAATTGACAGTTTCTCCTAAATTGGAGGATAACATCGTGACCTTCAAAACGAATGGGAAACACTGAGTGTAGGTGTGAAGTGCACTGCCTGGATAGTTCGTATCAGGCTCCTAAAAGCAGGACTGAAGTCTCATGAAGCAAGGAAGAAGCCCTTCATTAATGAGAAGCAGAGAAGACAATTCACGTGGGGGTAGTCATAATGTTTTGGCTCATCGGTGTATATACATATATTAAGATGTTCTAATCCCAAAGTGCATTACTACTTAGAATTATTCAATTCCTTGGTTAATACTGGGAGATATCTATTGCAATTGATATCTATCTGATATTTCAGTCAGGGGCATTAGAGGGTTTTAGGTACTCTGGCAGATTTAGGGCCTCCCCGCTAGGTGAAATCTATGGGCTGTGGGACCCGTATTTCTTTAGATTGAAAGTACCAACCCAAGTGTGCTCCTGTCACCAATACACTGAATGGTGGTAAATACCAAACACAGACAAATGGCACCTTACATCAATGTGTAAATATTTCTAAATTTTGCAGCAGTGTTCCTGTAACAAGCATGTGCTTGAACCATTTGCAATTTCCCTGCGAGCGTTTGAATTATTTCATTGACTTTCTGTAACGTGAACCATTTTCAAGGTGATCTGCACTTGAGTTATGAACTCATTGATTTAAAATATATGTATTTTGACTTATTATAAGTAATTTCCTATATTAAAAAGACTTGATACCACTGAAGTTTCACAGGAAATTTAATGAGATGAGCGTACATGGAGCAGCAACAAAAGCAGAGGTGGCATGAAGACCAAAAAAAAAAAAAATTCTAAACCAGAAATGTACCATAGTCAAGTCAGGAAAGGCAACCATTGAATAATAAACACTTCAAAATATAGGAATCCAGAAACACATTGTTATAAGACTTTTAGCTTTTTTATTTGGACAAAATCATTTAAAATAATCAGAGTACTTTATCATGCAATACACTTTAATGGAACTTCACAAGACAAAATATACTACTGAAAGTTGGCGTATTTTTCTGCAACAGTAAAGACAGAAAGCCTTGAAAGTATTTCCTATTCTGTGTAGAATCTATCAAAAATATTCAGAATTTCCATAATATATTTTAAAGTGCAAATGTTAATCCATTTAAGTTCTTTGAGTATAAAATATTAAAGATAAAACTATTTTAGTTATATCTGCTCATAGAGGGACATCATACGTATATAAACAAAACATATGTATGCACATCTTACACAGAGAATTTTTGTTTTTATTTGGGGGGGCTGCATAATTAGAAAGGAAGAAAGGGAGCATAACAGCCTTAGAAAATTTGTGAATACTGTGTGGAAATGTAAACACCTCCCTTATGCTTTACACACACGCATACACAATCACAGTCGCAGAAGAACACAGTGAAATCAGCCTTTTTAAGTTAGTAACTCTCATTGTCACACACAAGGGACTGGCGTTATAGATCAGGGATGATGGGTAAATAGATAATCACAGAAATTGTTCTGTAGCCCCACGTAATTCTCAGTAAAGCAGCCAACCATCAACCCAATAGATGATCCCACTTCATTAGTGGCGGAAAAAATCCTCATTTCAGTGTTAGCATCAGCCTTGAATCGTAATCATTGTTGTGCTTTGCTTGCTGTCAAGTGTTTTGTTCATAAATCTGGCTTCTCTCGATACTCAAATCATGTAACATTTAGATCTGATGTATGAAAGCACGACTATTCACACGTCAATTATAAATCTGAGCGGACAAAGACTTCCATAATCCTGCCTCTGGGTATTAATAGGTTAAAACAGTAACACTGTTGTATGAGATGCATTACAGATGTTGTAGAACATGGCACACGGTGTCTCTGTTGCTATGTTACTGACTTTAAACCTCCTGGAACTTGACTTTCAATAGCCTGCTGAAGGCACTGAATATCTAAGAAGAATAGAAAATTGCTCTATATTAACTGACAGCAACCATTTAGTAAAACAGCTGCACCACAGCACCAAAGACTTAGTAGCACCTAAGCTGATGGTCATTAAAAAAAAAAAACTAATTCATTGTGCTAAACGTGTTAGAACTGACACAAAAAGTTATTTTTGGATGTGTACACAACTTTGATGGTTTTAATTACTGACTGATTTGTACCTGCAGGAAAGTACAGAGGCTGCACATCTTACATCAGGTCGATAGAAAAAGTGCCAAACATGATTATCCATGGGGGGGGGGGCATGTGCATTATAAGTGAGATGATGTTTACTTAAGTGGAACACCCTTCATTCTCCTCTCATAGTGTGCGGTTAGAATTCAACAAGCTAACATTTTCTGCATAAGCTCACAGCACAGCTCAGACAGGCAACAAATGTTAGTCAGCAAGGATGAAGACCACAAAGCTTAAAAAAGAAATCACCCACAGCAAAATTGGATATATTCCCTTTTTAAAATGTATTCCAGGTGGGTCTGCAGTGGCTAAATGTTAAAGATGGCACACAAAACACTCAAGTGGTTCTAGACTGTTTCAGCATCAGCGTCCAGAAACAACTGGAAACAATTGGCACTTATTTATAGTCACTGCATGTAATTCCTGTGAGGTCATTATGCAATAATTACCACTATTGTTTTCAACAGTAAGGCCAACAGGTAAGCTTTTATGTTTGAGATATTAATTTGAGGCAATATGGGATTATGTCAGGCAATAACTAAGAGTAAGACATTGTTTCCAAGTGGTTTCCACATAAATACAAAAAAAGTAACGGGATTATGGAGGAGCAAATGAGAGTAATAATATTTTTACCCACATATGATGAAAAAGCAGGCTTTATAAAGAATCACAAAAAAAAATACATTACACATACCAAGTAAAAAAAAAAAAAAAAGTACCTGTGTGAGAGCAAAAAAGTAACTATTTTAACAATAATGAAACATTCAGCAGCATCCTTTTAATATCAACTGCAAAGGAGATCCTTGCCCATTCTGCTACTTGACCTGCAAGACCAGCACTGCTTTAGTGATTACACGCCAGAAGGTAAGTGGCGGGTAACCAATACCGGTAATTGGTCCATAGGTCACCTGGACTGGCTGCTGGTTTCCTGGACCCTTCAGGACATTGTATCTAATGGATTCCAGCCTTGCTTAGAGTTCCAGAACAGAATTATAGTATACAAAAAGAAAACTATTCCCATGGGGTTCCATATGGTCACTCCTTACTAACTGCTTACTAGATTTTTTTCCACAAAAAATACTGACCATCAAATACAATCCCTTTTCCTTACCCGCTACGCCAATATTAATAATAAAAAAACAACAAACAACAACAACAACAATAAATAGCAGCAATGCAAAGAAAAAAAACAAGCTTGGCTCCAGCTGGCAGCACTAAGCTGACATCACTCAAAACATTTAAATAACGTAATGCTATTGAACAGGTACATATACATAAAACTGATGTAACAGAAAGCAGCATTCACATAGAAAATACAAGGACCTTTGTTAGGGATGACACTTAATCGATCCAGTATTCACCCAAGAAATGTGGCATTTATAATATAGAGAATTTTAATACAGAATTTCTAAAGGTCCACAATGACTGAACCCCGTTTATGCAACATTCACAGACTAGTCCCCATTAGAACTGAAGACGTATGCAAACATAATAAAAAAAACTGTCTTTCAAACAAAGGCTAATTAGGTAATATTTTGTAAACCTTCATAAACTTATATTTGTTAAAATACAAGTTATTCAATTTAATTTGAAGGAAACTTAAAAATTATATGTACCAAGATTTCTCCATATATATATTAGTCTTGAATAAATGCATTTCTGTATTGGTATAATTGTGCTATAAACATTAGCATCAATAAGAAGAA
Source organism: Mormyrus iriodes (assembly GCA_011763525.2). Lineage (NCBI taxonomy): Eukaryota > Metazoa > Chordata > Actinopteri > Osteoglossiformes > Mormyridae > Mormyrus > Mormyrus iriodes. The sequence goes on from JAAGVU020000002.1 coordinate 9,965,820, forward strand.
ACAGTAAGCATATAATGCCAGGGAAAAAAAACACAATAAAACCTCCATAAAGGAAGGAACAGGCGTATATTTCTGTAAACTCTTTGCCTTTACTTGATGCATATCAGGTAGCACAGCAGCACGTCTCAACTTTATGTGCCATTAATTTTAAGACATGGTATGCTACATATTCTCACACAAGGGATGCTTGCCTAGCTTGATAGACAGATAGCGAGACGAACCCTCACGCAGCACTAGCCACTCTGCAGCTGTACAGGGGATTGGCCCGTCTGGCAGATATTGATAAGTGAGTTGCTGAGACAGACAAAGTAACCCTACACATTGCTAAGGTTTTTCCCCTGAAAAAATAAGAAAAATCAGCTTTAGGCTTTCAAATATTTAATATACATTAATTGCCAATATTGGCACATACAATATTGCACAGAGTAACAAAATCTAGCACTGAAATTCTTGCGGGGGGAACATTCAAAATGAAAAATAACGTAGTGATTTCTTTTGGGGGGGGGGGGGGGGGGGGGAAAAAAACCAGAATAAGCACGCCGAGGTACTTTTTAACTTAAAATAAAACACA
>JAAGVU020000002.1:9966490-10030093 GCA_011763525.2 Mormyrus iriodes
GGTGGAGGCCAGATCGCGCTCAAGACGCTCTGCCAGGGCCGGCTGCAGCGGTGTCGGCGGGGAGGGGGCGTGAACAAAAACCAAATAGATCCCCTACTGGACTATTTAATCACATAATAAACCACACACTGTCATAAGATTCACGCCCAGAACACAGAAGGTGTGTGTAAGCTGTGGTCTCCAGACCATCATGTGCTCACCTCCTCTGCTCTCTGCACACTGCGCATGGGACACAAAAAGGAAAAACAGGCGTATACACCTAACATGTCAGCTCCCATTATGACGTGCGGCCTTCTTGGAAAGCAAATTAACAAATTAAGGGACTATAATATTTTTATTATGAAAAACAAATGAAACAAAACAAACCATCTTTGGGTTTTTTTTTTTTTGAACGTCCGATAAATGCCACCACGAACATAAAAATGAAACAGCCCTCCATAACACCAAATCAGTATGTAAACATGAGTACTGTATAAGGCACCAGATTGTTTAAACGTTGACCTATGCTCTATGAGCCTCAACATACACCGGTAGCAGTTTCTCTTCTGACCGAGTATTTATAATTGGACCTTCTTGTCTCCTTTTTCAACGCTGAATATCCTTTAAAATATTGTTTCATCATTACCCACAGAAAACGTGGGTGTTTCATAAGGACTGAAATATATCTGATTCACAAAATCATAATTTGTATTTTTTTTTTTTTAAGTTAACACTTCAAACCATTTGTCCGACATTCCTATAGGGTTGACAATCTGATAAGAACAACAGTGATTTTAATAATCAGAACAGCAATGCGTATGTGACAGTCCTCCAGCTCCCAGACTCTCTGCAATCCTCTGTATATCTAAATTATATACGCCTATAGTCAAGTGGACAAACTCCTTCTGTAGGACCACATGTTCACATTTAGAAAGCGTTCCCGTTGACAGAAAAGACACGAACCAGCCGGGTGAGTCCAGGGCTGAGGCAGAGATGCATACTGTTACACACAGGGTTTCTATGTACCTTGAATTCTATAGAGATTTCTGCATAATGCTACAACAGACCACCGACATGCCTAGCTTTCAATCACATATAGTAGACTCTTGGTACAAGAACAAAAAAATAATTAATACCGTCACAGGACGCTTTAAACGAAAGCCCTTTCCTAGTGGCGTTATTTTGTGCACAATACATTTTTATCATCGTCTTTTTTTCGGGTAATAACTGTCCACTGTAGTTTAATTTCAGTTCTCTTTATAAATTTATATACTAATACGTAAATATGGTTGTAAATATATTAATATAAGTTATTTAAAAAGACTCGTTTTGGTAAAAAAAAAAAAAGTTTCTAAAATATTTGATTTGTGCTAAAGTCAAACGTAATACAACATGAAAAGCCCTAGTTTTCCATGTCATTTCAACACCGCAATGTCTGACCATTGAAACTTCTTTAATAGCTTAAACGTGTAAAACTGTTCGTTAAGTAGGGAAATAAACACTAGGCTTTTTTTAATCAAGTACGAAACAGTTGATATATGCCGTTACTTTAGCAGCCGCTTACTGTTGTAATGATGGATAAGTGGGTAACATCCAGCGATGGGAGAAAAGCCGTAACTGTCAGTCTGTGAAGGTTTCCTGGGGGTTAAACAATGACTGCTTAATATAAGTTTGTCGTCTTCTTTTTTTCTTTTTGTTTTTACAGATGTTCCTGCTATAGTTTTGTGATTTATTTGTTATTTGGATTATCAATCGTCGTCGCCGTCGTCGTCGGCGCGCGGGTCCTCCGCGCGCGGCTCGCACGAGCGCCTCTCCCGCTCCTGGATGCGCTTCATCTCCTCGGCGTATTTACAAAACGTCTGGCCGAACTTGGACCACACCTTGTAGGGCACGGTGATGGAGTTGCGGTACGTTGGCTTCACTTCGCTGACTCTCATGAAGACGCCGTACTTGTTGGAGCCCACGTCGAAGAAGAAGCGCTTGTTGTCCACCGTCAGCGAGGAGCCCTCCGGCAGCTCGGCCGGCTCGTCTTCCACCCCGTAGTCGTCGATCAGCTTGGCCAGAGCATCGCGGAACTCGATGAGTCCCTGGGCGGGAAGAGCGATCGTCTGGCCTTGGGCGAACCCCAGGCCGGGCCCCCGGTTTACGGTCTGCCGGATCCGCAGGAACCTGCCCCGCTGGTTCTCTTTCAGGTCCATGTAATACTTCCTGTTCTCCCTGACGAGAAATTCACTCTTCAGTGCCCTCCGCGGTTCGTCCTGCACTTTGTCCGGATTGCTGGGCCCTAACTGCGCGTAGTGCTCGATGAAGTCTCCCAGGTAGTCCCGGAACTCCACAGCAACCGACATAGATAGAGTGAGACGGCTCTTGTTTCCTCCGGCCCCAACCTCTGCTATCTTCAGGAAGCGACCCTTTGCGTTTTGCTTTACGTCCAAGTAGAAGCGCTTGTTTTGTATGTCGACTCGTTTGGAGGCGAGCTCCTGCGTTTCATGCTGCAGCCCCGGAGACGGACCCGGCCCCCCTAAAGCTGGGTGTGGGAGGCCCGCAGCTGTCGCCGCTGCTGCCTGCTCTAACGCACTGTCTCTATCCGCCATGATGCTGCCTCCGTGCCTGCTGTTCGCTCAGCCCTGCCTGTTGCGGCCCAACTGCCAGTCAGCTGCGTTGCCGCTGTTCTCGCGAGATCTGGGGAGAAACAACGAAAACCCGATAAACATCATCAATATCTCCCCTACGACTTAACGCGTTATTGTACCAGTCGATTTTCTATAATATACCGCCTTCCTTATTATAAAACATAAATAAACAGATACATAATTATTCGCAGTTTGTTTGCGAAGGCTAACATATTTTTTCTACGTCTGCCTTTGTCATATTTATTGTAGTAGACAAATGCGTCCAATAACCAATTATCAAACTACTACTATTAGAGTAATAACTGTCACAAAATATAATTTACTATACATGGTCATATAATACTCTTAAAACTGACTCCAATTTAAATGCATTGCATCGAGCTTATAAAACAGTACAATTTAATGTGCCGAGAAAATAAAATAGTCTTTACAAAAAAATTTGATATTCTAAATTAATTTAAATAAATCATTTTATTTTAAAAACAAAAATTATAACAATGGAATACAGCTATTTTTGTCTTCAGATGACAGTCTTATTTACATTGGGAAATGCCTAAACAATATAGCAGTTCAGTTAACAAATGAAGGCGTTTAATAATGTCAAAGGTGTCCTGACAAAAACAGATCAGATTTTTTATTCATACATTCAAATGAAATAAACCAGTAACGACAGAATAAGCCTGATCTACATTATTGACAATTACCCGAAAAAAAATATTGTTATACAGTCATCATCCTATTTTATAGCTTCTCTAAGCATTTTAAAACTACTTGCCCAATGGCGAAAAGAGATCCGATCACATCTCAACAATAACAACAATTCCATTAAAATTTTATATACACACAGAGAGGGCAATTAGATTGTTAAATCGCATATGGACAAACAAAAGGATGCAAAACATCTACATTGCTTTTTATTTTTACCCTAAATATTGTAGTATTTGTGAAATATGTACGATTAATAACACTACATTATGATAATGCATTTATATGTTACGCATTCGTTATGGATTTGGTTTCACGATAAACCTTTTTTATAATGTTTTCATAACGTTTTCCATTGTCAATTTTCTAATTCTTAAACGTTTTGCAGCCAGAACTTGCCTATAATTAAATTTTGCTAAATTTGTATTAATAAGTATATTACGATCATTCTCCCGTCACATTCAAAACCGCAATCTTACAGTGAAACAGGCTATTTCATTACTGTAATAAAGCAACAACTGTCTATAAAATAAACCCAAAAACGTCTATCCTATAGTCTGAAATTACAGTTCGGATATTCATACATATCATGCACCAAACGTATATTACAAAGGGTATACACGCAATAGCAAACCTATTTCGTATAAATCATTAATGACTTTTATTTTCTTTGGCACCTTGACACCAAACTAGCTCATTCACTGTGGGAAGATAGGACTAAATTAAACTGCAGCCATAATTTCTGCCAGGCAATTAACTAATCAGAAAATGAATGTATATATTCATATATACAAAATGTTGACAATACAGTAACTTATAATGACCACAGATAATTTTTTAACTTGTTTGAAAAATAAGGTATATATTTCCAACACAGCATCCCTGTCAATTGAATTATTCATTACTTGATAAATAAATCTTCATCTTACGCTCCTTCATTTATTATTACTATTAGTATTATCTGTAACAAAAATGATAATGTTGATGATAATCATCATCGTTATGACGATGATTAAAGCATGAAGGCAAATGGATTATAAAATAATGCAAGCAATACCTAATTATCCCGTCAAGACATTTTAGGTTTAAAAGGGCAATAAGGCTCTTCTGAATTTGCTTCAAATTCCAAAATGGGTCACTGGAAGTGGCACATACATAGTCATCTAATCCTTTTGTTGAATGAAATGTGATGTAATGCATAAAAATACATAAGAACCATCCTAAATAGTTACAACGTAAACATCGACGATTGTTAAACAAAAAAAAAAAATTAAGAGCGAAAAAATGTCTAGGTAAAAACAGCAACAATATGCAGTAGTAACTAATACTAAAAATAAGTAGGACCTATAAATAGTTATTAATGCAATTCTTATTTTATGTAATGTCATTCAATATTTGTCATTGAAAACATTTCCGGCACAATTTTTACACAGGTTTTTGGCTATAAAATATAAAATATCAGTGATTCATAATCAAGTTTTCTTCGATTACCAACTAACCGACATCAATACATAGCCGAATAGGTCGTGAACTAAATATATTTAAAATGAGTTTATTTGTAGACAACATGTTCAAAAGCTTCTGTATTTAATTAATTTCAAGATGCTAAAGTTATGACCGGTTAATTTTAGTAAACAATGCATGACGATTTCTTTAATGTAAATCTAGTACAATTACAGAATAAGTTATTAATTTATATAACTTACAAATTAAAATCCCTACAATTCTTAATAATGTGTGATAAAATCCACGCAGAGTAGCCTATATATCAGCTAGACATATTAAAACGGCACTGACTCCATCAAACCATGATAGTGTAGCCGATATCCTGAACATTTACTCACATGCATGTTACTGCACGTAGACAATAATCCCTCAAGTTAAATAATTTACTAAGATGAAGTCTGACTTTGCTTACAACATATACACATTAAAACATTTACCAAAGCAATTTCAATTAGGAGAACGGCAATAAGGCCTTATAGGGATTCGAATCTAAAACTACTTAGGCACAACTACAGCACTTACCAATTACTGTACTTGCTGCCCTGCCTCAGTGATGGAAAGGCAATGAATTGTACTCGTATCGAATATATAAATTACAGCCGCTTCCTATGTGCCTAAGTAACAGTCAGGTAATCACTACTTTACTTTAAAGTATTTAATACAAAGAAGCATTTAATATCGCAAACAAGCAAATTGATTCTTATTTATAAAGAACTACAAAATAACATTCTTGTTAGACGTGAGCAAGAGCTGCAAGATATATAAATGAAACATTGGTCAAGATGATGTGCGCGACTACAGCTGTCTACCTAAACATCCTCGGTTTCTAATTATAAGGCGTATATTAAATTTAGATATTAGATTATTTTTAATTTTAAGCAATAGTACTTTTGTTACTTAATTACACTGAACGGGGCATTAACGCAATTTAAATGATTTTAAGCAGAGTTCTCTCACAAAGTTCTCTACTCATGTCTGCGTGTTTATTGTCAAAGTCATCTACTTGGCTAGTTGTTCAGTACCAAAGACGCAAGTCACATATTAAACAAATAAACTAATCGGTCTCTGTGTCGTGACCGCGCTTACGTTTTTTAAACCCGAAATGCTGAGATACTCGCTAAATGAGCAACAATCTTTGTCTAAGCAAAGCTGACATTTCAGAGGCGAGGTAGCGATGGTCTCTTATCTGATCCAGACTTTGGACTTCTGGATTTTCAGACCCTTAACTTCAGTCGTCCTAAATAAAAATAAATTAAGGGATAGTACTACGAGATTGTTTACATTCAGTGGAGGATAATGAGATGGGTAGTTAGGACAACTGTCGGCAAAATCCGAAAGCTGTAACGAACAAATTTAATGGTTTAGCAGTGTTTTAAAAAGTGAAATTAAACCAGTTTCTTTTTTAAGCAAGCTGAAATATTTTTACAATTAATGAGTCTGTTTAATTATAAATGTTTATAGTATAAATGTATAAAGTATAAGTGTTATATATAAAGAAAGAGAGAGAGAGTAAGAGGTGGTCATCATTTTAATAATCGAATGTTTTATTTTGACAGTTATTAAAGGACATAATGGATTCATTCGGGATTTTCTCTCTTTTTGACATTTCTGGGCGGGAATAAAAAATAAGTGTGCCCAATCATGCAACTGCGTCTAATCTCTTTGGAAAGTGATGTTGTCATGCGAAACACTGACTTTTTGAATCTTTGAACCTGTCACCAAACTGTGCCCATACAGTATCTCTTACATGAAGAGTTAAATATTTTGTAAGTTTGGTACGAAGCTCATTACACTTTCAGCGTTATGCAAAGCGTGACACATTTCACCGGGACGCTGCAAGTACAGCTCGCATGTGAATAGGTATTCATATTAAAAACCATGACTCAAGGTATATCAATAGCGATTATTTCGATTGCAATTTCAAAACAAGGTTTTGCAAATATTTTCTTGACGCCTAAAATGGGTTAAACAGCGACAAGGATTTATAAAGCCTACCTCAGTATGTCTACAGGCTGAGCGCTCAGAGCCTCTGGACAACCCGTCACCGGCTGTTACCACTGCTGACAAGAGGAGTATAGTACTGTTAACTGGGCAGCCATCTATTACCTGACGCTACTAAACCCCAAAGCGCTCTTGCTATACAAGATGGAATGAAATAGCGAGTCGTGGCATGGAGACTGACGCACGCACGGCTGTAACGCCGCACGTTTATTTCTCTGATGTCAGCACGTAGATTTCCCCGGGACTGCAGTAGTCTTACGCCTCTTGCTGTGACGAGGAAGGTATTGCAGCTAGAGGATCGGAGGGGGTTGGACGACTGAAGTTAACGGTTTGAAAAGCCAAAAATCCAAAGTCTGGATCGACCTAAATGAGAGAGCATCTCTACCTCGTCTCTAAAATGTCCGCTTTGCTTAGACAAAAGGACATTTGTGATGTCGATTCTGAAATATCCTCATTTTTGCTAATTTTCGTAATTGGCGAGTATCTCCGCATTTCGGGTTCGAAAGACGTCAGCGCAGTCACGACACAGAGACCCACGGCGGCATTTACTGCGGCAAAATAAAACGAGCTATTTTACTATCCCCGAATAGAATGACACATGTACTTGGCAATGTAATATTTGGTAAAACGAAGGATTTTATGTATTTAAGAAGGTTAAATTACAATAACCAATTATGTGGTAGCAGAGAGGAGGTTTCATCTATCTATCTATCTATCTAGTGTCTATCTGTTTTTGTCTGTCTATCTTTTCGTAGCCTGGCTACGTACATAGGTACTGTTGGGATGAAATGAATGCAGCCTTACATGACATAAGTTGTGATTCTTATTGATTTTTAACCCGACTATAATTCTTTTCGTATTGATAATTTCTCTGACGGTATTAGTCTATAGCACAGTTCAGCAATATTTTAAAATAGTTTATAACTGAACAGTAATCAAGGTAAGTAAGATTATTAAAATCTGAAATTCTTTTTATAACGATTGGCATATCGATTTTACACTATTTTTTGTCCGCTGTATATTGGGAGTAAAAATAAAAAATCTAAGTCAACTATTAAGACTAATGCAGACTCCATTTCTTTAGCCAATTTTTTAATTCGTGGAAACTAGAAAAATAATTGAAAAACAGATTGTTTTTTCTTTACTCTGTTAATGGACAGAAAACATTACACATTAAAATATGAATATAGGACAATATTCACATTCTTTTCACGTCACACATAGACTTACGTGATGATGCTGTTATTTACATGACTTCATGGGACAATATGCTGTAAAAATACCCCTGAGACAAACGTCGATGCTCTGTGACTATCTTTATAGGAACCAAAGTCATGACAAGTCTTGGTTGTCCACAGGGCTTACCACGTTTCAGTACCACGGACAGCACCCACGCACTATTTACCACTGACAATAACCAAATTTGACCTGTGGCCATTAACCTTACATCTTGTTCAATGATTTGATATATATGCCTGTGAATTTCCACTTGGTATTTGGCATGGGCATGTATGTGTCTTTTGTGCCTAATTTGAATAGTTTCAGGCTTTTATAAAATGTCATCATTGGGGAAATTTGAATTCCCCATTGTAGAGTTTGTTCTACCAAAGGTCATGTGGGATCCCTTCAAGTACTGCAGTTTGCTCCCACAATCCTAAGACATGCAGTTGATTGCAGAATCTAAATTATCCATAGTGTGTGTGTGTGTGTGTGTGCATGCACGCACACCCTATGAAGTACTGGCATTTTGCCAAGTATGCATCCCTTCCTTGTGGCCTACACTGTCTGGCATAGGCTCCAGGCCACCACCTCGTATTGAGTAAGCAGTTGGAAGATAAATGGCATGAATATTCTTCAGCAGTAACAATCCAATCTAAAACATATATCAGTTTTAACTGACACAATATTATGTGCATTATGCATGCTCCATTAGCTATGTGGATTTTTGATTCTATGCCATGATGGATTAGTAAAGAAAACCAGTACAATTTGATTTGAAAGAGAATTACTTAATTGAATTATATTCGTGTAAGAACAAACTGACTTTCCTTAGATCAAAAGAAATTGATAAGTCGTTGGCATGAGTCATGTATCGTTTCATGAATGCACATTTACCGGTAGTGTTTGTTTATTTTCATGTAGTTTCAATTGCCATTATGAACAAATAGGGTCTACTGGGGAATGACAAGCTTACATTAAAGTGAGTGGTGTATTATGCCTTTCCGTTTCATGCTGCTCACAAATTCAGACTCCAGAAAAGGAGTCTGATGTTTAAATGAAGAGAACCTGCAATGTACAGAACAATGTAAAATGCAGCATTGTAAAATTCAGTGCAGTACAATACTGTATACTGCCACTTCTGCTAATAAGGCTCCGGTAGGCCTAAAACCATGCTGGCAGCAAAAGATTATTCAAATGGACTTCTCGGTTTGTTGGCAGTAGAGTATCTGCCACAAACATAGCATCTAAGAATTTAATTTAGTTATGTATTCATAGATATAGTAGTGTTAAACAATATAGGCCTACAACTACAACAGTGTGATGATCAGGGAGATGGAATGGCGACCAACAGTTTATGCTCACTGTGACTCCTCCACTACGCTTGATTTAATTCTTAATATGATTAAAATTCTAATTAATAAGCATGTCAGTTGTCATCCACTGATAACAACCTTGATATGCATCTATATGATATCATAGTAGTTCAACTGTTGAATGTATACACACAGGGCCATAGCAAGGATTTTTTAAATACTGAGGTCAAAAGTGTTAGTGCTTCCTAGGATCATGGTTATTGGAGTTGCAGAAGAAAATACTGAGGACATTACCTCGATGTCCAAATTGGTAGGTACGGGCATGTATACGCAGTCACTACAACTGCAAAGATAATGGTTGAGTCAATTAATGAGAGTGAATGCACATGGCTGGTTGTTGGGGTCCCTCGGCTGATATCTGCCGTTCTGTTCTGCTGTTGATACGTTGCTTTTGCAAGCCTTCGTGAACGTGACTTAAACAGCAGATGTCGCCCTTTACGAATCTTTATTCAGTTTCCTGCGACATGTCGGCATGGTTACACTGCATTCCGGATATATGGTAGATGCCTTGGCTGCACTAGGTATCCTAGTCACCTCACATCTGCACCTTAATCATGAATGGTTCTGCATGACGTATTCATACAGGGATAGTATGTTACATGATGTTTCCCACCTATTGCAAACATCCTAAGGACCCCCTCATGATATGATCGTTCATGCGGTGATGTCTCTGCATATGTGTAATTGTCTAATTTTCGGTACTTGGGATTTGACTGACTTCATTGTGTTTGTCAGATGGAGAGGAGCGAATATGATCCTGAATGTAAGATGGAGCCTATAGGTTAATGATGAAAAACGTGAAACCGTTTCGGGACAAATAACATTTGAGCTGCAGCCGCTGGTCTGGCGTTGAAGCGCAGGTCGCTGCATCCAGCGCTGCAGCACGTCTGTTGAGTCACTCTACAGTGAGCATCTCTCGGTCGCTTTTTTGCGAGAAAACTATTCACCGCAAGACGATGTAATGGGAGTCATGATGCGCAACACGATGTCTCAGTATGTCAATTTACTTTGATTTATTTAATATTGTTGCGAAGATGCACAGAGCGCCATTGTTTTGCAGGTGGTTTTGGCAACCTGTAGTTCTGAATCGTTCCTTCACATAATTTCTCTGTTTTTAAAAACCTGTTACCTGTTTTTTTAAGGTGTTTATGATACCAATTCGTAGGAGATATTTGCTCACGTATGTTATTCGCTTGAATGAGAGAGACGGGAACGTTAGTTGAAGGGCGCGCTGGTTGCATCGGCAAAGCAAAATATTTCGCGTTCTGTTTTGCCGAGAATTTATTTATTTTTTTCGAAATCTGCATAACAAAAACGGTGACATTTTAGCCTCTCTGCATAGTAAATGTAGATTGTTTCCAATGAGAAGCAGTGCGACCACCTCGAAGGATGGGATTTCATGGTGAAGGCGAGCGGCGCGTTGCAGGAGCCACTATACTGGATGCGTCCATTAAGAAATGAAAAGACAAATATATAAACGTAACGCCCGACCAATAAGTATGATATAATCTGCTTCGTACGATGGCTTTTTAGCAGAATACAGAGACGGGATTTTCAACTCAACATCATTACGCCGTTTCCGGTTCCTCAGTGGTGTTTCCCCATAGCAGACTATCGGAAAAGCGGCAGATCCAGATGGCATGGACACTTCCGCAAGGTCTGCCGCTGTGCCGTGCTGCCGGAGCTTACTTGCAGTCTCCTACTCCAACTCAGCTCCATCATCATCATCGCCCAGGCGCCCCGAGAGCACTGCAGCAACGCGACCAGCAACCACAGAGCCAAAGCAGGCGGCATGAGGCTTGATTCAGTGCATTTCTCCATGCTGGTCATCGGGGTCTCCTTCGCCTGCTACTCCCCGAGTTTAAATTCCCTGCAGGACCAGGCTTACAAATCAGCGGTGGTGATTGAAGGCAAGGTGCAGTCTGTACCTGTGAATGTCTCAAAGGAGCCGTACAGCGTGAATGTCAAAGTGCTAGATGTTTGGCCGCTGAACAGCGGTGGCCTGGAGCGGGAGCAGCTCGTCACCGTCGGGGAATTCGGCTCGGAGGCTCCGTGCACCAAAGTGAAAAAGAACCACAAATATATTTTTTTCATGGACCCAACCGACGAGCCCTTAGTATTTAAGGCATCCTTTGCTCCCCTAGATACCAGTGGCAAGAATCTAAAAAAAGATGTTGGGAGCATCTTGTGCGAAGACTGCGGTAAGTTTAATCCTTATTCCCGTTCGCGGTGGAAGCGCTAAATACTGGTAAATACTGGTCTGTCCTTTCGCTTACTGATTTTAACGCGCCTTTTGGTCGTGTAATTAGCTAGTGTAAAGTACGATTTTATGTTTCGGTGATGGAATGAAATTCTGAAGAGTAAGTAACAGATGGGTGTTTGTGGGGCGTTGCTGCAGCATTGCTCCAATTAGGGTAATGTAGAAATATCCCCATTAGACTCACAGGAAATCTGAATGCACGTGCATATATTAAACGCTGGCACTTTATGGGCATTTATGTAAATATGACACCAACTTTTATTAAACAAATATTTTTACTGTTGCAATATTTGTTATCACTAAGTGGGTGATAGGGTGGTTTGTGGAAACGCCAATCTTGTGTATAATCGATATGAGCATTTAATCGCTCTGTTTTAAGACGTTTTAGTTATGTGCTGTGGAATGTGCATAAGGGAAACATGGTGAGCATGAGTATTTTTTTCTTTAGGTAATTTGTGGGTAAATTTGGAAATGCTCTGAGTCCGCCAATGTAGTAACAGTTATTTGTCGGAGGAAGGGGGAAACCGGAAAAGGCCACCCCAAACGAAGCCCGGCGATCCTTGTGTGGGTATTGGCGCTGGACCCCCTTGTGACTGCTGGCCTCTACTGTTGACTACCGGAGAAATGGAATCGGTAGTCGATTTGGCGAGCGCATTAAACCTGATTATAACCGGCACCGTGTCACATCTGGTGAAGGCCGTTACATGAACATATACATACATACATATATGTGTGTATGCATTTATTGCATTTTGCGGTTACAAATGACAGAACGCTAGCATACTTAATCTTTTTTTTTTTTTTTTTTACTTATTTTTCTCACTAGCAGTTCACGTTCCTCTGCAGTTTAAACATGACGGCTTTTATCTTTTATCTCGACAAATAGGACAAAGGTGTTTTTACCCAGAGGCGAGTCCCAAATAGCTTCACTAATCACGTTTATCATCCTTGTAGCGTCCGATTTCTGACTAGTATTACTCTTAATTAAGAGTACATCACCTTGACTGCATGACTGTTAGGCTAATGAAAATTTCAAGTTGCCGGGACCGATGTTGCGTCATCATTGGCCTCGGTGTGTTCATGAGAATGCAGAAGATTGTCCTTTACTACCCAGTTATGGATTATGCTATGTATTCCACAATGTAACCAGGCATATGTGGACTTTAATCTGTGGGAGTGTTGCTCTGTCCAGGGTGCTGGAGCACTGCAGAACCACCACGTGGCAGCAGCAAACAGCACGAGCGTTCTGTTGCTAAGCGCTGTGTTACGAAATCTGCTGGAGCATAATCGACAGCATATCCTCCTGATATATATTGTACTGAGAGTAAAATAGCCCCGTTTTCATTCTTAATGCCATTACGTCTATATTCATACTTAATGGAAATGGACAAAAATGAGCAGTCGTTTCGGAATTGTTATGACAAAAGTGATATTTAGAATGTCTTGTTCGTTTCATTGAAGATTATCGCGGATTTTTTTCTTAATCCGTCTTTCGATTTTTTTCCAAAGAAAAACATGCTGGTACATTAACTTATCTGTTGATCAATCAAATGGTCCTTTGATCCTCTGAGTAGGGATTTGACTCCTCTTTGCCTCCCCACAGTCTCAGTGAGACTTAGCTCTTGATACATTTAATATTCAAAGTACCTTTGAAGGAGATCTTTTTGCAGTCAATCTTTTGAAATGTCCTTGGGATTTAAGAACTAATTTGCTCATGCAACATTTGGAAACTTTGGTTTCATCTTTATTGCCCTTCACAGGTGTTGTGTCCCACTGTAGACAAGCCCTGCCATGTACTGTGTGCAGTCCAGGCTTTCCAGACCACTACACCACTAATTAGATGACTGATTACTCAAAACAGATGGGTGGATGGATGATTTTGCACTGAACATGTTTTTTTGAGTGGTTATACCACTACAGTTAGGAAAGCAGTCCGAAAAAAAAATCTTAAATTACTCCCCCAGTGACCTTGTGAATGTTAGCTTAGAGCAGTGTTTCCCAATCCAATCTTCGGGGACTCACAGACAGTCCATGTTTTTGCTCCTTCCCCGCTCCTTGCCAGAGAGTCCACATTTTTGCTCCCTCCCAGCACCCGGAGCAAAAAACATCGACTGTCTGTGGGTCCCTGAGGAACAGATTGGGAAACACTGGCTTAGAGTAGCTTTATGTTGGAACATGCTAAAACAGGCTCCTAGGCCATTTCCTGTCTTAGGTGATTTCAAAAGTTTGAGATTTTGTCCCTTTTGTATGCAACAAAATATCACAGGAAGTATTTATATATTTCTGCTAGGCCAGAGGTAGTCTTTCTACAGAGCTCAATCTACTCTCTGTTTCTTGTTCTAAAGTAACCTTTACCAGTCACTTCAGAGAGAAAATGGCACTGATAAATCACACAGATTGAAGTGAATGTTTTGTGAGGATTCCTTCTGTTTCTGTCATTGCATTATGATTAAAGGGGAAACACCACAGATCAGCTTTGCTAACTGTGATCACACCATTGCTGCCGTTGCCACCTTTATTTTGTAACTGTTCCTAGCGTGTGGACGAATCTTCTTCTGTCTGCCTGAAAGGAAACTGTGCACAAATGCATGAGGTCTGTCTGCTGAATTGAATGGTGGAGATAAAAATATGTCTGTCCCTCATGACGCACCCTACATTGACTGGCGGTAGATGTTAATTGCATGGGATGTCTGCGTGCTGGTCGTGCCTGTCAGTTACTCCGTGTTAGCTGGAGTCAGCTGTAGGCTACCTCTGTACCTGTCTCTCTATGTGTAGGTGAGTGTGTGTCTCTGTATGCATTTGACTGAGTGTGTTAGGGACGCTGGAGGCGTGAGACCCGTATACAGCGTCTTGGCCAATCAGATGATCAGTACCCTGAGGGCCGGAACAGCCCTGGCTTTCATTCAGACCTCAAGTCTGGCTGGCCTCCATGCTGGTCTTTGCAGGAACACGAATGACCTGTGATTAGCGTAAATTACATACATACTCAGAACCACAAATCAAATTTACACCATCTACTCTTTTATTGTTAGATTTTTATTCATGTCGTAGTTTAACTGAGATGTATATTTTTCCAGTTTTAATAGTGAGTAGCTCTGGTGCCGGACTGATATTGTTCAAAGGGCCGTAAAGAATGTGACCTGACCTGGCAAATATCCTCCTCCATGCCAGTGCTCTTTGATTGTTATTGACATTTTATTATATCACTGGAGCGGAATCCACGCCTGTTTCATAGGAAAGTTACAAATGAGGGAAGGACATTTGGCCCATCCTGCTTGCTTGGAAGGAATTAAACTCTTATGAAAATGAGATTAAATACAGTGTAGCATTGGTAATTAAAGTTGCAACTGATGTTTGGAACATATTTATGCAGCAATGTGTTTTATTTGGGAAATATAGTACTTTAACCGTACGGTTTTAGTCAGAAATGGTGCTAATGGACACTGTCATCTTCTGTGTCCATCTTTGCAGTCTTCTGTACACTGCAAATGCTCCACTGTAATTGTGTTGTTGGCAACACTTTTTAAATTTAGAAACATTTTATAGCAGTATGATTATTCCTTTCTTTCTTCTTTTCATCCACCCATCTCTCCATCCATCCATTGATCTTTCAAATAGCCATCCTGATCAGGGTTGCAGTGGCCTGGAGCCTGTCCCACACTGCACAGGGAAAGGTTGGGGAGTAAGGTTACTTTAAGACAAAATCCAGCACTTGAAATCCAGTACAGCAGCAGTGTAATTCAGCTCCTTGGTAAAGTTCCTCCTGAGCTTATGGTTCATCTGCACAGAAGAAACTGCAAACAAATATTGTCAGATAATACCAAAATATTGTGATAAATCTCTGAAGACCTAAAAGCATATATGCATTTAAATAAAAGGTATGTTTTGTAGTAATGTAAGTTTATGGATTTGTTGTATTTGTGTTATATAATAAATATATACAGTACAGTACAAATATTATAAGGTACATTCATCATGTGGATGGCACAATTGTATAAAAGTACTAAATAAAACCATGTCCAAATGATTAAATCATGAGTGTCCTAGTGGACAGTGTTGTTTTTCATTTCGGCTGGACCCTCGCTGTGAGAGCCTAGGCACTGCTGTGCAGTGGCAGCAGCTGGTGCTTGTTGAAGAGAGGTTGCCAGGCGCTCCCTGCCTACGGTAGCTGAGAGGAAACATTCCACTGCTGACCTCAGAGTGCTGAAAGCTAAAGTTGTTGCTGTGAGAGCCTTTAAATAGAGCCAGAGTGAAATATCTCTGTGCAACAGTGTCTGTGAAGTACGTGACTTGTGGAAGAAGTTTTTCGCAACAGCCATCTTACCTCACTCCTAATTAAAATTGGTATGGTATTGATTAAGATGTGCCCATGGTTATAAACTTGGGTTATTTACCTGACAGTGGATTAGCATCTGTTGCTATGTGTTATAAGGCAATGTTTCTTAACCCAGTCCTCGGGGAGCCCCAGACAGTCCACGTTTTTGTGCAAAAATGAGGACTGTCTTTCAAAGAGCTGTAAGGAAGCAAAAATGTAGACCGTACGAGAGTCCCCAATGACTGGGTTGGGGAACATTGTTATAAGGTGTTTCACCTGAATCACTTTGTTTGGCAGCCCAAATATATAACTAAAAGCAAAATACTTGTTATTGTCATGGGTTGAAATAATCACCTTTCTAATATTTGAGAATCAAATACGAATAACATATCTAATTGCGTTTCCCAGTTGAATAGTAAAGTATATGCCTTTCTGTACAGGAATTCATTACTCATTCATGTAATATGAGGCTATGTTGTCAAAGTTTGTGAGTAAACCTTTAAAAAATTGTCCTGCCAGCGTACGTGGAATGCTTTCTAGGTACGGTTACCCTAAGCACATGTGGTGAGGAATGTTATTTTGAACGTCTGCAGATAAACGCAATAATCCAGCTTGTTAATAAAAAGACAGGGCTTTTCCATGGATTGCTGGACAAAGGCAATGAAGAAACACTTCATGAATATAATGTCTGCAAATGCTTATGCTGCAAATAGTAGGTACAGTCATAAAAAGCGTAATTATACTGTCTTGATTGTAGCTGATTACGGCTGGGTGATGCAGTTGCTGGAGGCAGGGCACTGATAGAGGGCTCCATGCAGATGACTATATATTTATAATTTGTATGTTATGCTTTGGGGCGGCACGGTGGTGCAGTGGTTAGCACTGTTGCCTCACACCTCTGGGATCGGGGTTCACGTCTCTGCCCGGGTTCCATGTGTGTGGAGTTTGCATGTTCTCCCCGTGTCGTCGTGGGGTTTCCTCCAGGTACTCCAGTTTCCCCCCCCACACTCCAAAAACATGCCGAGGCTGTTTGGAGTTGCCAAATTGCCCGTAGGTATGCATGCATGTGTGTGTGAATGGTGTGTGAGTGTGCCCAGTGATGGGCTGGTGCCCCATCCTGGGTTGTTCCCTGCCTTGTGCCCGCAGTTTCCAGGATAGGCTCTGGACCCCCCGTGACCCATATGGAATAAGCGGTTATAGAAAATGGATGGATGTTATGCTTTGTATTACTTGATAAAACTTAGGGCCCGGATTAATCAATCTGTTACTCTTTTGCCAAATTAGTGACTGTTTTTGCTTCAAGTCAATGGATGTTTGTACCACAAGTACAAACCCTGCAATATGGCCAGTGTTGCCATTTCTTCAATGCTTTCATTTTGTGTGGTATATTCATACCAGGACCTTCTGAATAAGCAGATGTATTTAATGGCTATTACTGCCATTTCACTTTAAATATATACTTTAATTCTTTTTACTCCAAAAAAAATATCCTTGCATAGGGAGTGAATATGTGCATACATTAATACAAGAATCTTGATTTTTTGATTCTGATTGATTTATTGTTAAAATAGCAGATTTCCATGTAAAATATTCCATCTTTACCTAAGTGATGTAAAGCAGATTTTACAGTTTTGACTTGACTGAAAGCATGCGTTAGAACTGCTGTCACACATGAAATGAGATCATGCAAGCCTGATGAGTCAGTGTGTGTTTTCCTGTTCATTTTGCCATTTACTCACTTGGCCTAAGGCAGAGGTTCCCACACGGGGACACACGTCCCAACAGCTGAAGTAGTGTAAATGTCGATGACGAAAAATATGGCGAAATTATTACTATTAAAGGAGACGGTAATGATAATAGAAAAAACAAATAAAAATTAATAAAAATTGGTCCCAAAAACAATGGATATAAACGAGACCAAAATGTCCGGAAGCGACGAATTTGAAATATCCAATCAGAAGTAGCATGTTTAATTAGTGTTTAATATACTTGCGCATGATTGGATAATGGTGATCTAACCGGCTTCAAGCGCGTAAACCGGGCATCGATCCGAACAATAGAATCCGTATGTCTGTAAACCTTTACTCCAATATGCCTCTACCGCGGTGGGGAAAAACACACCGACATATGGATAAGTTACACATTTAATGCGAAAGAACAGCCTCAGTACAAACCTTGAGCGGAAATAATAGGTAAATACACAAACAGCAAAGTACTTTTCTGAAATAGAAACAAAAACTCATTTTCTTTTTAAGGCATATCAGATGTTCACTGCTGTGTGAGCGTCTTATGGTAGTGATGTCCAGTTGGTGAACGAATCGTGTTTTTGAATCGGTTCTTTTCAGTGAATCGGTCGAACCGGTTTTCGAACATAAAAGAATTAGTTAGTAAATGTGCCGGTCCCAACAGTCTTTGCGAACAGCGTTTGTTGTATTCAGTATGTTGTGGCTTTGGTGTTGGTTTTTACCCTTTAATTAAAGCATTTTATATGATCTGCTCGCGAAATTCTTAAGGTAATCGAGATTTTATCAGGCTTTAGGAGGCTGACTGTTCGTTTATACAGGGTTGCCAACTTTGGTCAGCTAGCTGGAGTGAGATTTTCAAAATGAGGCAAGTCTGCACACACCTGCACATGCATTTGCATGTATGTAACAGTTTTATTACCTTGTAAGTGGTCTGTAGGGTTTGCAAACTCTCCCATTGCTTTTGACGTAGCCAGTTAGATGTTTTATGGAAAAATACAGATTTGCCGTAAGATTTCTTGCGTGATCATTTGAGTCTGAAAGAGGTTCACGCCAGATGCGTGAGAGTTGATAGTCTTGGTTTATATTTAAAATGCTAAACCCTGCTGATCGATATACATTTGTACGACTCGGAGATTACCAATATTCTAATGAAAATAAGATTTAAATAAGCAAGCAGTTTCAAAAAAAGTAATTCAAAAAAGTCCTGCCCCCCCCCCAACCAATTCTTTGAATCGAACGTTGGATTCATTTAAACGAAGTTTGATAGAATCGGTCCTGTAACTTGAACCGAAGGTCCCATTAATATTACAGTGTACTAACCTACTACCAGGGGCGGAGCCACGTGGTGGCCTTGGGAGGGGCACTGCCCTCCCCCCCAGGTTGAGCACATGACTGCAAACAACTATGAAAAAAGGTAAAATCGGGTCAGTTGATGATATTTTAAACATTAATGTTATCTAAGGTGTAGATTTCCAAATGTAATTTAAGGTATTGGAATTTGTCATGTTCATGTAATGTAACGTTAGCTATCGTAAAGGTTAACATAGTTAAGTAACCATCACACTTACGTTTACATTTACGGCGTTTAGCTGATGTTCATATTGAAAGTGACTTCCATTGCCCGAATACAGGGACAATCTAAAATTTGAAAGATTGTAAACAGTTTTATCATAATTTGCTAAGTGCTACCCCCCAATAAAACGACTGAACCTGGATGACTCCCCCAGTAGAAAAGTGCTGGCTACGCCCCTGGCTGCTACACAGCCGGGCTCCACTAAACGTGTTTTTAGTCTAAGTAGAATGATTACCGTAAATATATAAACCAGTAACATAGCTGTTTATTATTATTATCAAGTATTATGTACTGTACACAACTATATTAGAGCTGTCACAATCGATTATATCAATAATCCCGATTCATTGAGTAGTCGTTATATTGTATTATATTATATTATTATATTATATTATATACATTGCATTTGGCGTGAGGCAGGAATGAACCATCCATTGCAGGGTCACACATACGGTCACTTTAGGCACTCCAGTTCATTTGAAGTTGCATGTTTCTGGACAGTGGAAGAAAACCGAAGACCGCCAACAAGACACGCACACACGGGGTAAAACAGCAAACTCCACCCGCACAAAGCGGAGGTGTGCAGCGACAGCGCCGCCCTGACAGGCCTGCACAATGTGCCATGTTATTATTGACGTGACATTTTATGCACATGCATTTGTGACATCGCAAGGACCGCAATAGTCTGTATTTGATAGACACGATATTGAGCAAAGGCAAGTGATTTGTCGGCACTGTTTTATATCTGTTGACACAACTAATGAAAATACCACCAACTTATTTGACAGACACTGTTGATAGATAAGTTCTGTTTGGCTATATAGTAAGTTTTCAACTTTTGAAATATCACAAAAACTTAAAATATAGTTCATCCCTACTAAGAACACACAACAAAAATTATTAGTATTATTTGGTTTACACGTACCGTATTATGTACGTTTATGCGGCGAAGCGACAGGGTTAACATTTGTTTTGGCAGCAGTGATTATTTTGACATAGAGGAATCGTAGAAAGTAAATTACGCAAAATGATTTAAAGTCAAAGTGATGACAGCGATGGGCTAGGCTACTAAATGGCACATATCTATGGCTAACCAAGCAATATTGTTCATCAAACCCGGAAATCTTGTTTAACCTTACTTGCATTGCAGTCGAGCTGTGGTGATATTTAAGTTCTGCTTTGCAATACTGATGGACGACTGCATTTTCATTAATTTTTAATGTGAAGTGCTTCCACACAACTGATGGTTTTCGCTCTTTATTTTCACCTTCATCCGCTACGCGGTCTCCCTTCCGCTATATTGCGAAGTAATCAAGTAGAAAAATTTTAATCAATGCTTTTTAGTATGGATGCACCGATACCAGTTTTTTGAGACCGTGTACAAGTACCGAGTAGTTATTTTTCAGTACTTACCGATACAGAGTACCGATACCTGTTTAGATCTATTTTTAATAGTAGTTACAATAGCAATGAGATTGGTCATTTTGAAGTATCTGTTTTCATTAATTATTAAATTCACTCATTTGTTTTACCAATATCAAAAAGTTTAAGCTCCAAAAACCAGAAAATAGTAGGAAAACACTGGGGTTGTAACATTCAGAAAAGTGTTACGTAACTCGATACAATATAATCTGTATTCTGTAACTGTTGCCTCTGTACTGTCTCTTTTAAAGTTGGTTGCGGTGATCCACGGCTGCTGCTAGCCGTAGCAAATTCTGGTGTCTTAAGTGTTTTATTAGGTTAATAGTATTGCACTTTTTTTGGCAGTAATTGCTTCAACAGTACCTCTGTGTGCTGACTTAATGTAGCTATATCATATCTACCACGTGGTATCGGTTGTAGGTATCGGGAAATTTTGGCGAGTACGAGTACCAGCACGTGAGCATGGTATCGGCCCGATACCGGTATTGGTATTGGTGCATCCCTACTTTTTAGGTATGGAGTCTAATCGAGTAATCGTGACAGTTCTAAGCTGTATGTGCTATACTTTTATGTGACTGGGAGCACAGTAGGTTTGTTTCCATCCGCATCACCACAAACACGTGAGGTATTGAGCAAATACTTGTGATTTTTGGTTCCTCCCCTGTCAATAAATGTATTAATTCGTTTTATTGTGCTTACCATACCGAAAATGATGTACCAAAAGGTACACGACAAATACATCTACTGTAACAGCCCCACTGCCATTGAAATTGTCTGCCATGGACTGAACTAGGTGTAGAAATTAGCACCCCCCACTTGGGTTTTACTAGTCCGATACTTTTTTGCATTTTTGTGAGATTTTTGTGTTTTCTTTATTGAAATACTATGCTGCCATTTTTTCTTCTAATATGAATGCAAGTGTATGTTTGAGAGTAAATTTTAGCCTTAATTACGATCTGTTGAATGATAGATAATGTTCACATAAAGCCATTTAAGAATTAGTGCAATGTTTTACATTACAACCTTTACAACAGTTAAAGCCTGTGGCCCTAAAGACCGCATGTTCAAACTTAATGCTATGCCATGACAACAGCTTTAATAACAGCGTTTCCAACGGGAATCTGTAGATAGAGGTAGACCTGTGTCTGTGGGGGGCACAAAAATGTTATCTGCAACAGGGGGGTGGCCTGGCAGGAAAAGTTTGGGAACTGTCATGCCAAATTGGGATGACAGAACCCCTGGATTATGGGAACTATGAACCTGGAAAGGGAACTTAAGAACTAAACCTGGTCCTCATGTTCACGGTGTACAGGACACACGGGGATGTGGCTATAGAACGGAGCCATCTGCCATGCGGGCAGGTCCTTATTTTATAGGTTAGTCTGTACTGACGGTAGTGTGGATGGGTACAGGTAAGTGGAGGTAGACAGGACAGATGTGCAACAACAGTGTGCTACATCTGTCATAGAGCAGCAGGACCGCAGTAGGCTGGGTCAGGAGCGGCAGGAGCAGTTAGCCTCTTCAGGGCTGACGCCTGCTGGGACTACAGCAGCAGCTAGCAGACTCCGTCATCAGAGCATCTTTAGGGGAACATATACTTGGGCTCCCTCCAAGACTGTACTTATCATTCTGAAGGACTCATGACTGGCCTCAGTGTGGGGGGTTTTCTTTGAAAGGCCACCTGCACATCAGTGTTTGGAAAAAGCACACAGACGGAATGTGTCTTGTTTAGCTGCAGACAGATCAGCTGTTTGTCTGTTATGACATTCAGATTCCCCTTAATTATAGTGTGTTACACTCACCTGTTTCATTCGGTTTCATATCTTAGCTGGAGTTGTGTGTGTGTGCCCGGTGATGGGTTGGTGCCCCATCCAGGATTATTTCCTGTCTTGTGCCCTTTGCTTCTGGCATAGGCTCTGGACCCCTGTGACCCTGCATAGGACAAGTGTGTATGGAAAATGAATGAATGAATGTGTCTTAACTGCTCTTATTGAACTGACAACATACTCTGCACATGTGCTGTTAGACATACGCTTTATATTACTAAAAATTAAGCAGTGGCATTTTACAAATCAATAGGATAATACTTCTTCATTAAAAGTACAATTGAAAAGTCAGTTTTAAAGATCAAAGTCATTATCATTACCGGTAAATACTTTGTTAGGTCGACTGTGCGCTCTTGTCTGCGTGATGTTCCGATCCTTTCGAGTGCCGCAGTAAAAAACAAGCAGGATCTTCACTTTTCTGCCGTGAGGGTTAAACGGATGACTAAAAGTCAGGATCTCACCATGTCTGCCTATGCACTTATATTTTTGTGCAATTTATGCCAAAGACAAAACTGTCGAGAAATGCAGTATAAAGTATTTGTAGGTCTTTCAGCTTCTAGTGATGTCCATTGATACCAGTTAATCTGCTAGTGTAGTGCTTTATTACAGGTTCTCAGGGACTGTTGTGCTTGGCGCTGTAGCGAATGCTTCCAGTCTGCGGATATGATGAGGATCTTCATTGGTTTAGGGTATCTATTTCAGCTGTGACCTTATAAATACTCCACAGCCTGAATCTCCACACACTTTTTTAATGTTCAGCTCTTGTACATTTTTTCGCAAATGGTTTACAATATTTATTTGACCTATCAATGTTATGTGATAGTTCCTGTTTCGGTTCAGACATTAAAAGCCAGGTTTTATGGAATTTCAGTCCAAACTTAGACTCTCAGCGATCAGTAGGGTGGAAACGCCGCGCGGAAGTTGTGGAGACCGTGTGCTTTTGGGTGAAAGTCATGGGAAGGTTACATTAATGCTGTATCTGTGGCTTGTGAGAATTTTATGTAATGGGCAAAAGGTAAATTAAAGGGATTCTGTTGGAGAACGTGCCATAGGACAGAGTATTCTGCTGCTCTGTAATACAGCATAGTAATGCTGGACAGCTAATAATTATGACTGGACAATTTAGGGCAGTAATTTTTATCTTGTCTGCTCTGTATCCTTAAACCCTTCAGGAACTATGGAGAGGTGAGGTCTCAGTAGCAGACTGGATACAAAACAGTTTTGTCCTCGAAACTGACATTATTTTTAGCCAATAGTTTATTTGCAGATTATTGTAAAAAGCCTTGGTATTAAACTGTGCAAAAGAGGCTTGATAAATACATTTGATTGATGTTGATGTTTGATTTGATCATCTACATGGATGCCTTGTAAATTGTGACAATCCCCATTGTAATGCTGTGTTGTGAACTGAAGCAGGACATTCAGGGAAGACATCCCAAAAATATATATGAACTGATATGGTTTTGTTTACAAGAATAGACCAAAATACCTCCTAACTGCTGCACAGGTCTGATCAGCAGATTTAGAAATGTTTGGCTTAGGTTATTTCCAATAAAGAGGTTACACTTGTTGTTAAATATAATGGTTTTGCGTCAGTGACCTTGATTGGTCATACCTTTTGTTTGTGCAAGGGGCAGCAGGTGGCTCAGTGGGCCAAGCCTGTGTACCTGTGATTGGAAGGTTGCTGGTTTGAGCCTGGTCTTGGCACATCTGCGGGTCCTTGAGCAAGGCCCTTAACCCCCAGCTCCCTCAGTGCTGCTATGGGTGACTGCCCTTCGCGACCAGCTTGCTCTCACCTACAGAGAGAAAGTTGGGGGAGGCGTCCAGAGAATGTCCCCATGGGAATCAATAAAAGTAGTCTATTATTATTATTATTATTAAAGATATGGCAATGTAAATTGTTGTGTGTACTGTTTGTTAAATGAGACACATTGTTTTGTTTTAGATGAAGATTGGGTTGCAATTTAAGAGCCATTCATGGAGAAATGCAGACAGTTTTACCTTCAAGCTTCTCACAGCTGCATATAAACATTTCTGAACCACATAGTGCTGAGGTGGTAGCTTGAAGTGTTAGCTAGTATTTTGGCTTGTTGGCTGAAGGACAGAACCTCCTTTTTGTCATTGTGGGACAATACACAACCCTTTTAGCTCAGTTTTATTGCTCTTCTTCAGAAGGGCAAAATTAATTAATGGAAATTTCCCCTAATCTACTAGTAAAACCCTCCTGCATATTTTAAATTTTGAATATATTAGATTAAATTATGCCTTTATTCAGCGTTATGGATTTTTTTGCGTGTTACCCCTTTACACTGATTTGTATTGAAGCAGTTGTGAGAGATACCCAGTGACTGGGAGAATATCATCCTCTATCTTCTGTGTTAATTACATCCCATGAGGTGACTGTTCTGTGTTTTCATTAAAAAGTCCAATTGTTATTCTAGTGTTGTAATAAGTACATGTTTTGTAGTTGTTATCTAGGTTATTTGGGATTAAGTATATAAAAGGTGGTTTTTAGTGCCAAAAAAATCACCTTTTTTTCCTGAAAATACACAATGCAAAATGATGACACATATTTCCCTGGGCCGGGGGGGATTAATAGTGTATTTTCCAGTCTAATGTGCCAGGGCACCATGGCAGGTTATATAGAGATGGTTTAACACCAGGATGCCGGAGTTCATGGTGTGTCAATGTCAGACTTCATTGAGGATTCCCGTCCTGCGTCAGAGGGATGGTCATGCCGGCATTTGTGTGTTGCGTGGCATGTGGTGTATGGCGTATGGCGTGTGCTGTACTTTGTATGCTGTCACTGGGTTTCGCCCATCTGCCGTTTCTTCGTCTGGGGGGGGGGGGACGCAGGATTTCTCCCGCATGTGTGTTTAATGTCGACTGTTATGATCATGCAGGGCAAGCCAGATGCATGGAAATGGGTTTAAAAATGCAGAGTATACCTTACAGGGATGGGTGTTTCGGTTATCGTGCAGATCTGCTCCGACTGGCTTCCAAAAAGTTCAGCATGCTTTGCCCCATTCATAAAAAAAGGGGGGGGGATGTCGGCCTGTGAGGCAATGACATCATCCCTAAATAACATCGCACACAACGCAGATTAGTACCGGTGTTGCTCCTGCGGTCTGTCCACTTGGTGAATATTTATGAGCAAATTTGCGTATATGATGAATGTGGGTTTAAAAGTATTTTATAAATGGAAAGGTACAAAAAAAGTCATGAACCAAATTTAATGCCTTCCCCTGTGAGTAATAGGCTTCTTAAGTAGGGAACTGATTTTTTTAAGGACCTGGATGTCATATCCTGTAAAATCTACACCTATGTGGTCTGTGGATTCAAATGAGGTGGTCTAATTGTAACGTTTGTTCGTCCCATTAGTCTGACTAGTCCTGGTTCTGATTTGGAGACAGTAAACCAGCCCCTCAACGCTGCTACAAACCGGACTCCATCATTAAGACGTAACCGGCGTAATCGCCAAGTGTTCAATCAGTCACCCTTGTGATTGTTTAATAGCTGAATCACTTTATGCATGATTAACTCTTTGCTGGAAGTGTCACAAGTGCATAAAGTGCTTTCATCTGTGGCCGTGTTGGAAACATGTTGGTAATTTTCACATAAATCACAGTTTTGCTCAACTGGTGATTGCTGGCTGTTTAGTCATTATTGTGTCATAGTGAAATATGGCTGTTAGTGCAGTGGAATCAGTCAATATGCTGCTGGCGCGACATCCAATCAGACGGGACCTCTGCGCTTCCTGTTGCCCTCAGCTATGACCTCGGTGTGGCTTAAGACCACCTCAGCATTAAAGTCCTAATTTGCATAATCCTCTTGAGAGGTTGGGTATCTTCCCATCGCTATCCTCCATTCTCATTGAATTTTATTTCTCATTCCATTAAGCTGTAGGTTAAATATCCATCTGATTAAAGAATTATAAAGCCAATGGAGTCATTTTTTAATATTTCAATTTACATATGTCTTGTGTTGGAGAAGTGAAAATTTAATTGCTAATACCTAATCATTCCTTCATCATAATTTTGATTACCCAAATCAAATCCAGAACCATTGCCATCAGAGGGCTATCCTGCTAACTTGGATATTTCATAAACAGCTGCTGTGAGATATGTCTCTTAAGCTAACCTGAATAAGTCTGAAGACTGGGGCCCGACTATGACAATACATTTACTCGTGACCCCCAGCTCTCTTCCACATGTAACCTTATTCTCTTAAATCTGTACCCTTTAGGATTAAAGCAGTCTTCACAGTTGACCTTCTCTGTCCCTGTTCTGAAATGTCTTTCAGCCGGATCATACCGCCCAGTTATTTTGGTGCCAAAAAAGAAGATAAGAAAGTGCATCCAGCCTCTTCCTGTTTGCGGTCCTTTCGGGCCGAACACCCTCCTTTCTGATTTTCGCTTGACTCTCTCTAAAGCGCCGATCCCTTTTTTAGGCTTGCATGACCCTTCTGCGAGACAGATTCGCAATGTAGCAAAAAGAGAGCTCGTCACTTGAAAGCACTGTTTGCTGTTTCCTATGGCTGTGGATTAATATTCCTCTTTTTGACGGTCACCTTCGTGGTCTCAGAAGGACACGGTGCAGATTCCTCTGGGCTTGGTCCCTTTGCTCTCCTCACTAACTGACCAGGCCCGAATTTCCCCATGCTCTGCTTTTTGCGAGAGTATAATCATTAACCTGTAGACCGGATCTTGCAGATGGTGAGGTAAATAGGATCTTGCTAGTCTCCGAAGTTCTGCTTTTCCCCAGACTTGTTGTCCTGTCTTTCCCTGCCATGGCTCCCTCTGCAGTCCTTACTACGCACACACGGAGGACACGGACGCATGCCGGCGTGAATGAAGCCACCGTCACTCACCCTCTCCCCTCCCGTGTGCCTCCTGCCGCCGCGGTTGCTGGCTCCTCCCACCAATCCCGTGTTGTTGTGTCAAAGCCGGCGGACATTTTCTGACCGGTGCGCTGGGAAGCCTCGAGCTGCATGTAAAAATGGCAAATGGAAAAAAAAAAAAAATTAATCTTGATCGTGCTAACCAGGCCTCAGAGCTCCCGTTCTGGGTGGGTGCCCGGCTGTCAGGGTGCCCCCAGCCAGCTCGGCGCTCCGAATTAGGAGGCGATGCCTCCCCCTTCGCTGGCAGCCTCGGCGCTCCCTGTCTGACGCTTCATTCTGCTGGAGTCTGGGTCATTTCTCCTCCGTCCTCCACAGCTTCAGACGTATAATCGTCTCTGGGATGCATCTTCACCTTGAGTACCTTCCGGACCTGGATGCCACTTAGGCTGTTGCTCAGCTGACTTTGACTTATGTGCCAGTTTGTGCAAAATCTGGGTGGAGAAGAAAGGGAAGGATTTCTGGTTAGCGTTTTTGGGAGTGGGGTTGCGGCGTTTAACCCCTGGTTTCACCCAGGGACTGTCTGACCCTGCTGTCACAAAATGCATATTTTGCTTTGGAAGTAAGTGTTTGATGAATGTGATATTAATGTACATGCCTCTAGAGGGGATAATGTACAGATTTAGTGCCAATAGTGTTTTCCTTGTACGCAATTTCCATATATAAATTATATTTAAATCCTTGTACTATTCTGAGGCACCCATCAGAGCAACTCATCAGAAGGACCTGTTCTATTAATTGCATCTTGCAGATCGAGTTCAGTACAGTGCAGTGTTTGGAGCTCCTTGTGGAGACTTCCATGCTTCTCCTGTGAAACCGTGTGCTCTAATGTGCTCCCATGTACCTGTGTGCTCTCATGTTCTCCCACGTCGTCCCATGTGACCCTCTGCTTCCATGTGCTCCCATGTAACCGTGTGCTCACATGTGCCCATGGTCTCCCATACGGTCTCTTGTGACCCCGTGTTCCTGTGTAACCACATGGTCATGTGTGCTCCCATGTAACCCTGTGCTTCCGTGTACTCCCATGAGCTCTCGTCTGCTCCCATGTACCTGTGTGCTGCTGTGTCCTTGGCTGAGTGGCTGAGTGACAGCTCGTCGGCCAGGCCAGGAGAACTCACTAGCATGCCACCTCGCGTTTAACCCTGCAAGGGAACCGCCCTCCCGTCCCCCTGGCAACTGGTGCCCCCCCCCCCCCCCCCCTTTTCTGCTCCCCCAACTTGTCGCTAGCCCTCGGCAGAGCTGGGTTCGCGGAAGCAGTACGAACACAAAACACCGCGAAAATGCCGCTGAGGGGTGGCTCCATGTGAAGGAGGGCTCCCCCTGGTGGAAGACTGCAGGAGTAGCCCGGGGCTGCTTGCCGCATCTCTGTCCTGCGGCACTGGGGGATATTGGGATACCAAATAAACGTGATTAGGGGATGATCCAGTGAGATACAGACTGGATATCGGACACATCCGCGGCCCCTCCTTCAGTATGAGGGTGTGTGAGGCTGAAACGTTCACGTCAGCATTGAGGTTTCCCAGCCGTACCCTGCAATGCCCTCCCACCCGCACACGCCGTTACATGCTCACACTGTGCCTCTCCCCCACATTTTATGGCACCTTTTTTTCTTTTGAGCTTTAATGAAAGGCTTGAGGCGTGGAAACACGCCTTTTTTGCATCTTTGTGGGTCTTTCACATCCCTTCATGTGGACCATCGTGCTGCTTTTCTGCCCTGTTAATGCCAGCAAATCGGCTCTTGCTCTGCGAGCTTCACATCTGTCTCTTCATGGCCTCATCTCTTGCGAGCATCTTGTGCTTATCTGTCTCTGTTTGCAGGCCTGCTGTGTTGATTAATATAAATTGGAACATAAATATGCTTTAAATAATTTAGCTTTTTAACATGTAACCAGCTAAGCACTGCTGCATTAGCTGCAAGTCATTTTTTGGGTTGCTGTTTGACCTCTGACCTCCTGCTGTGGTAGAATCCCATTATGCACTGGTCCCCAGTATAAAAACATGCATTTGTGGCAGCTGCTGCAGTCTCCTTCCAGTTCAGTTAGCAATGCTTGCGTGGATATTTGCTATTCCGGTTAAGTGCAAACCGGTAGATAAGTGCAATGATTGCAGAACAATTAAGGCAAAGCAGGTTCTGAATGCATGTGTGTCTGCTGTGTTAATGGACTGGTGTCCGGATCTTGCCCCAGCGGGGGGGAGGCCTGTGACTAGCCTTTCACCCCCTCATAGCTGTACTTGTGTAGCCAGGTCTGTATATTGAGTAGGGTAACTGTTTATATGCATTAAATTAAGTACATCACCTCAATAAATCGGAGATACATGTACACTGGAAAAACAACATGACATTAAACGTGTCTTATTTAGCTGTTTATAGTTGGTATCATTACGCCGCCGAGTGTTTGTCCCTTAGCTGTATTTTGATACTGTTGTGGCAGTGGCCAGGGACCTCTATCCCGAAGCAGGTTTTCTTGCGTAGCTGGATAACTTGTTGGATTTAAGGTATTGTGGGCTAAATTTCAGTGAATAAAGGTAACGTCCATTTAAACTGGGGTATCTTAAATCTGACGAGTTATACGACTAAGCGAGAGATTTAGTGTGGTGATGCAGACCCCTGATCTCTGCGCTGTGACCGGCTCCATCAGGGACTTCTGGAGATCAGTGTTGTTATTTTGAGAGCTTTGACAACTTCACCACCTGGATTGAATATGCTTTAGGGCTGTCTGATAACAAATTACACTGTGATATTTGAAATTTTGGCAATGAAGGCTGCAATATTTACAAGACAAGAAGAATAAAGAATAGTCAAATATTACTTATTATCTACTGATAGATTCTGTCAAAAAAGTCGGTGGTGTTGCAGCAAGTTGTGCCGACACAAGGCAGGTGCCGACAAATCACTTGCTTTTGTTCAATATCGTCTGTAAGGAATCCAAAATATTTCCGTACAGCGGAACGCAAATGTCTTTTGGTGACCAGTTCTTGTTCGCTTTTCTCCTCCTGAATCGTTTTTCTTACATTTCTGAGTCTGACAGCAAGGCCAGAAATGGTTATGATCGACTCGTAGAGCGCGTGCAGAGCTCATGCAAATGTTGCAGCAAAGCTTTATATCCATTTTCGAATGTATATTTGATTATTTTGAAAACGAACTATCATTAAAATTGTAAAGCTTGCTTCCTATGACAGTGAAAATATTAATGGTCTCGCAATATTTGCGTTGTGACAGTTGCATGTGCATAAAATGCGATGTCAGTATTGACATAGCACATTGTGCTTGCCTAGTAAATTTCCTATATTTGTATGGAAGTTTGTGTGTGTGACAGAATGTTACTTATATGTGAGGAATTCTTAGATTAAGAGGAGCAGGAATGATGAAGGACTTTGCATAATTTATTAATCCTCAAGCTGCTTTGGATGTCTGAGTGACCGGTAGAGGGTCCTGAACGACACATAAGATGTGTTTTGTTATTAAGCAGTATTATTCATAGAGCGCTCCAGAGGGAGGTACAAAATGAGAAATATGCATAAGTCCTTCCCGGTTATTTGAGGAGGTAGCTGACACGAAAGCCAGCAAACAGGTACCTCTCTGTTTAGCTGGATCCAGTACAGTTTACCTGGGTGTTTTCGTATTGCGCCTTGTTCGACGTGGACGCGTGATCGTGGGGAATCTGCTGTTAGCGGTAACAAATGAAAGCAAGGCACAGCAGCAGCTGCTCGTTCAGCAGGAGTTCAAGCATGTATCACGTTCACCACATAGAGGGCAGTATATGAAAAGGAGTCCAGCACCAGGCACGGGCCCTGCTGCGGCTTTTAGCACTCTGGCGCTCGGCTCTCAGCTGGGAGAGGGTTTCCTTCTCCTCTGCTTGCTGTCATGCCACCCCGCAGGTGTCGCGCTGCGCTGACCCCGTGACCGGATCCCGGCCCGTGGGACTCAGGCGCGCGATGCAGCACCCTGGCTTTCGCCTTACCCCCGTGTCTCGGAGCTCGACGGCGCTTATGCTTGCCAGTCCGCAGAGGCCTATCAGTCACACTGTGCTGCAAAGGCTTGGAGCCCGGACAGGGGCCACGGAGCAAGGGTTGGAACAAACCAGGTTCTTGGGGGGGCCCTGGTGCCATAAATAATCGAGAAAGCTGAAGATGCTGGTGATTAAACAGTGGAACGCCATTTTGCTGTCCTGCTGGATCATTACTGAAACAAGACCCTGTGAAACACCCTCTTAAGGAGCCATTTGAATATTTAAATGGACCTTCTTCGCTGAGACGGGAATAATAAAATCAGGTCTTCATCCTCTGTGACAAAATATGAGTATTACTCAGCCCTTAGAGATATCATCTATCACAATCTCATATATATATCATCACACAGAAATTGCTTCAAACAAATATTGCTGTTAACAGTGGTTTCAAAGGGTTACTTAAAGCCCAGCCTATATACACGCATACATGTAGGATATCACGTGTGTTGTCACAGCTTTAAACTTTATCTGTTTTCCCATGAAAGAGCTGTAAATTTTGCATCTTTTGGCTTCTTGTTGGGACATGAGTGTGAAGGTGGCCGTTTCTGGGTGCTGGCGTATGAGCACCTTGCTGAATATATCTATACCTGTGTGGGGGAGCGGGGGATGGAGGAGAAAGGGCAGTGGGCAACTTTTCGCGATCATCCTGATCCAGGCGAGTTGCCCTTTGTCTCACCTGGCTGGTGGTCGCCCGGTGACATTGCTCAAAAAGTTGCCCTGTGTATCATCACCTTGAGAGAGACTGTGGAAGGAAAGAGAGAAGTGATAGGGGTGTAAGGTGGAGCGAGCGAGTCGGGTCAGAGCAAGAGGAAATGATGGTGCTGAAGGAATGAAGAGATACGCGGAGAGGCAGAGGAAGGGGGCCGACGTGGCTGGAATGCGAGCCAGCATGAAGGGAAGGTGGGGGTTTCCTCACCAGGCAGCCCGAAAGCAAGCCCCTTATCCACTGTCTGTCACTAGCTCAGTGCTACAAAGTCCCCGCAGGCAGCAATTGCCACAGAAGTGCTTATGTGGCCCCCCGGATCAAGTGAGGGACACGATCGCCTCGGTGACGTGGGGGATTCTGGGTTACTGGGGTAACTCTGCAGCCCTGACCGCAGCCCCAGAGCAGGGCAGCTGTTGCAACGCACACCCATGTCGTATAATTCCTGCTGATTCATGGGCTGTTTTTTGATGGAGATTCGTCCACTGGGATACCAAGTCATAAATTCATTAATAAAACAGGAAAGACGTTCCGTTTGCCGTCTCTAGTGCTTAGTTTTCCACAAAACTATCTCGCCGTG
This sequence comes from Mormyrus iriodes, assembly GCA_011763525.2. Taxonomy (NCBI): domain Eukaryota; kingdom Metazoa; phylum Chordata; class Actinopteri; order Osteoglossiformes; family Mormyridae; genus Mormyrus; species Mormyrus iriodes. The sequence continues at coordinate 9,999,239 of JAAGVU020000002.1, forward strand.
TGCTTTGTGAAAGAAAAAGCCAGCGCCATTTAGCTGAGCTACGCCCAGCGGACGGAGCCTTTGTGCTCCTAAAGTAAGGCAGTTTTTTCTTTTTTTTTTGCTTTTCTAAAATAACTATTGTTCATTGTTCTTTATCTGAAAGTATTTGGATGCCACATCGTCAGGTTGGAGCTGAAGGCGCTAATCGTTTTAACAAGGCTATCCCTGTGATCGGCACTTTTTAAACTTCGTCTAGGCCTCAGTCCCGGATTAGTTGTGAGGAGAAATAGAATGAATCCCACCTGGCCTGTCTCCATTCAGCCTCTAGCTTGGCATGGACGGAAGAGCCGCTTTGATCGCGGGTTGTTTCACATCACCGCGGCGTTTAGTTTCGCATCCTCCAAGCTCGTTTGTACAGCTGATTGGCCCACCAGGGGCATGAAAGCCCTCGCTGGCCCAGGGTGCCTCATGGAAAGACCCCTGCAGTCTGAGCCACCCTGGAGAGCCATCAGATGAGCGTTCTGACACCAACGTTCTCTCTCTACACTGCAGACCAACCATAACTCAACATTTTGCCTGTTTTGTCACCATTGACCTGTTGGGGGCGCCCACCTGTGGCCTGGCACGGTCCTCGGGGTGACCCCTCCCTAATGTAGGCCTACTGCTGCCATGCTCCAGCTCTCTCCTTAGCATGGCACGGACGACTTTCCCAAGAGCGATTGTGGGTCCCAGGCTGGGCCCCGCCATGGTCGGAGTCCTGCCAGTGATCATGAGTCAGGTGTTGTGGACAGAAGCAGCGGCCTTTCATAGACAGGCGGGGGAGATGGCGGCGCCCCGGCGCCACTCCTTGAGGAGTCGCGGGATCCCGGAGTGTTTACAAACATGTCCGGCCTTGTTCCGCCACGCCAGGGCCGCTCTCTCTGCCTGTGTTTATCTCCGCAGGTATGTTTCGTAGGTGTGGGCTGATTTATGTCTGAAAGCGAAGTGGTTTAGAAGGCATCGGCGCGCGCCCCTTACTGGTGGGGGTGGGGCCAGTTGGTGGGCGGGCGGCCGCTGATCACGCCGCCGGCAAGCTCCGCAATGTTTACAGAGTCCCTGGAAAAATGCGGAGCTGTTTCGCGTAGGAGCGCGCTCGCAAGTCCCGACTTCTGCTGCTGCAGTCGGCTGCACTCATGGATCCCACAGCTTCTCGGAATCACTCTCCCGTGGCATTTGTTTTTCCGCGTCAGATGGCCCTTCCCGGCCTCCGGGCTCAGCTCTCCAGAGAGTGCCCGCTGCGGCCGGGAAGCGCGCTGCCCCATCTGAGCACGTGCGCTCTTAAAGTGCTGCGTTTCCCACCAGGGCCGGCGCTCTGCTTTTCCAACGGAAAAGTCAATATTTACATGCAAATTGTACGTCAGCGGCCCATAGAACATACGTCCGCTCTCTGTGAAAAAAGGGCAATATGTTAATTTAAACACCAGCAGGTATTACTTTCAGCTACTTTGCAAGGGCTGACATGTTTCGAGATCAGTGTTGATTTTTCTACTGTCCCACTCGCTTCTTTGCTGTCTGTCCTTTTCCTTCCTCTCCTTCTTTGTTACTTATTCCCTCCTTTTCAGCCTCTTAATAGAGGGCACCCGGGTTCTGAGAGGGTTATGTTCTTTCAGGGTATGCTAATATGAATGCCATTATGCCACATATCCAAATACTGACCTTGGCAGTGTCCACATGAGCTGGATAAGAGCCGTTTGCTGCTCTTTGCAAAAAGGATATAACTATTTGTTCTGTCGCAAGTTTATTCTTTCAGCCGTTCGAACTTTTCTACTGCCAGCAGCATCCAGTGACGATGGTTTAAACGGCAGTGATTATTCAAGGAGATGGACCTTAGTAGACGAAACATCTTGTAAATCATTTTGCAAAAAACAGGATGTAGAAAACAATCGCCTTGGGCTTTTCGTTTTGGCTGCTTGCGTAACTTCTCGCTCTGAGTGCCAGAGTGACACTGTGAGACAGCTCCATGACGTCAGGGACACTTGTGTCCCTCACAGCTATTGGGGATCCATAAGCAAAAGTCCCAGACACCACTGTGATATTTTTGGCATTTCTTTTTGTTTGGAAAGGTCTTGCCAGATCTGTTTCTGGTGCAATTGTGCTCCTGTATCCCATGGAATAAACAGCAGAACCGAGAGGAGATCGCACTGCACTAATCTCTCTGTCCCCGTAATGAACAGACGGCGTAGCACTCACAAGCACCACGATCACACCTCTCAGGCTGGCCTCTACTGATTAGCATGTCGCGAATCACTGTGCGTTACTGTAGCTAGCAGGGAAGATGACTTGCTTATGACTGGAAAGTAAAGGAGAAATGACTGGGAAAAAGTCTGGCAGCGACATTGGTACACCTGGCTGAAAACTGATACTGGAATGGTGCCAGAATCAGCCCAACATGATGAAATAATTTTTTTATTAGCCAGTGGCACATTAGAATGTTTCTTTTCACGTATCCCATCATGCTCTGCTTTGAGACACACAATTGAAATCAAAGCACCCCTGAGCATTTCACGGGACTTTACTCAAGGGCCTAACAGACATATGACTATTCTGCCAAAGACAGAATTCAAACCAGCAGCCTCCCGGTTAGCAGTACAGAGGCCTGACCCACCCAGCCGCAAGCTGCTGCTGGTGGTACGGGGCAGCTTAAGGGTTGTCTTAGCTCCCACTGAAGAATGGGTGGTGCCCAGAGTGAATCTTAGACGAGGGGCAGGTAGGGGGCAGCACAGAAGGGCCTGATGCCGTGACAGTGGGGCGGAGGGGAGCGTGTTTGTCCGGGCAGCGTGTCAGCCTGTCGCCCCTGAGAAGCTGCAGCCGCCTAGGCTTCCTGTCTTGTCTGCAAGCGGTACGGCGTCCCCAGCCCTATCGCCTCTCGCTTCTGTCCCCTTATCACCCCGCCGCTCAGCCTGCGGCCCGCGGAATGAGCCGGACCCGCTCTGTCTGCGGGCTGGGAGCCTGAGCGTGCACTTGCCCGTGTTATTCAGGAAATGCCTGCATTGGGAAAATATATTTGAAAGGATAAATGGGTCAGCCGATAGGGGAAACAAACTGAGACATGCAAATGGGGGTCAAGATGTCTCCTAGTCTCCATCAAGCCTGGGGGGGGGGGGGGTCTCGTCCTGCACTGGGATGTGTGACACGTGGTGCTGTGTCCACAGCGCATTCCTCAGATAAGGGGTGAGCTCACCATTCGCGAGGAATTTGGTGTGACTTCAGGAACATGGAACTAAAACAATTCTGCCAGAAAACAAGAGGCTCTGAGGATATAACGTCGATAGGATGCGATAAGGAGCCTTTCTGGCTGGGGGCGGGGGGGGGCACCGATAAGCAGTGCGGCTGTGTTGTTCCAGGTACAGAGCACTTTATGGGGGAGCCGTGTGGAGAGGGGCAGCATGTGTGTGAAGACCTCAGCCCTCCCGCAGCACGCTCAATACGTCATGGCTCATCCCAGATATTCTGTAGCACCGCTATCTGGCTGGAATGATCTTTGTTTGTATTACGGTCAATTAAGGTGGGTTTTGTATCCAAAAAGAGTAAGATCTGCCACATACCCCCAGCTGGGGAGGTGGATGGAGAATATGCAGGTTTGCATGCGAAGTCTCACCGGCTTGTCTGACGCCGTCTTTCGGGTTATCAAAGTGAAATTAAGAGATCAAAGTGGCGAACGTGACAGAACATCTACAGAACTGTGTCAGCGGAGAGCAGATCTGTGCAGGCAGCCTCCAGAGAAGATCCCAGGCTCAGACTGGGGGGGTGGGGGTGGGGGACTGTGTGACTAACAGGTGTGAGATCTGAGCCACTTCCTCAGATGGAGGAAATCCGTACGAGCGGCTCGGTGATACGACGTGTTCTTTCGCTCTTCTTCTAAAGGCCACCTGAGATGACGCGAAGGTCCACTCAGCCTGGTATTACAGATATTTCTGGGATATTTCAGCATCGGTGAACTCAACAGGCTGGACAGCCATCAGGGAGATCATTGGGCTGGACGGCTCTGGTTTGCATGCCACCCATGTATGTGTGCAGGGTTGGGGCTGGGAATGGGCTGGCATCCCGGCCGGCCGACGGCGTTGGCAGTGCCTGCCCTGCCATGTGTCGCGGGCTCCGCGGAGGGGCCCGGGTTTCTCTCTGACACCATATGGGACTAAATGGTTCTGGAGAGTGACTCAGCGAGCTCAGAAGGTCAGCGAGGAGCAACGGAAGTGGCCCACTCTCCTGAAGGCTTCCAGCACTTGAGTCTTACATTTTATCCACGTCGGCTATGCCTCTTTAATTTTTTATAGTGTCTCATTTAGTTTAGGCATTATGCGTAAACTAAAGGTGCATTCCTGAAGGTGTACTATGCAAGAAAGCTTAGCTGCATCCAAGTTAAAAGTACACTCAACACCGGGAGAGCAGTGACGGCTGGGAAAGTCACACTAATGAATCAACGCAGGCGAGCCCAGGTGTCATTATGAGGCACTGTCACTGTTTCTAATGTCCGCACCCTTCGTCACTGGCATCTCAGCCCTCTTAGCTTGGCCTTTCAAAACCTGTGAAATGGTCTAGCTTAGCTGCTGCTGAGGAGCAGTGTGTGTGTGTGTGTGGGGGGGGGGGACTTGAATCACTCTCAGGCGGGGGGGGTCTCCCTCAGGGTGAGGGTGAGCACCTTTAAGCCATGTCAGACAGATGGAGAAGAACAGATCACCTCGCTACGATTGCCTGGATGGAGAGAGAAGCACTGAGATTAGCTGCCCCGGGCTTTATCTCATTAACTGCACCTACTGGTGCATCGCCAGCGAGCCTTGGGTGAGGCTTTGTCACTTATAGACTTACTGGAGCATGCATGCTTTTATTCCTGTGTCTTCAGTTTGTGGCTCTTTGCAGTTGCTTATACAGTATCTTACAGGGATGCACATTCTATATAGTGTGTAGAGGAAGGTCACGTATAACGTCAGACCCCTGGAAATAATATCGGCAATATGGCGTGAAGGTGACCATAGGTCAAGTTACACTATATGGCCAAAGTGTCTGGACACTAGCTTGTCCAACAATCTCATTCCCAAACCAAGGGTATCGATATGAAGTTGGTCGGCCCTTTGTTGCTATAACAGCCTCTCCTCTTGCTCCCTGATGTTCTAACCGTGTCAGTCACTGGCGATTGACCAGTGCAGCTCTATTAGGGAAGAAACATGGCAGACCGACTTGTGGAAAGATGGAATCTTATGATGGTGCCAAGTGGAAAGTCACTAACCTATCCTGAACAACCACCCATGCTGCACCTAATGTTTGTTGCAGAAGATTGCATAACTGTGTGCTTAATTACACACCTCTGTCAGCAATGGGTGTGACTTAATTAGGCAATTAAATGGGTGTCAACATACCTTTGGCCAAGTAATGTATCAAGAGAAGTATCTACACCATAGGAGAAGCATCTACACCAAGTTTCCCCATTTCTGGTCCTGGGAGGCCAATCTGCAACACAGTTTGCAGAGTTCCCTGCTCAGACATACCTACTAAACCTGGCAATTGGCTGGTGAGCTGTATAAGGTGTGTTTGAGCAGGGAAATCTGCAAACTATGGTGCAGACTGACCCTCCTGGACCAAAATTGGGGAACCCTGATCTACACCATCTCAGAGCCTTGGTCATGGGAAGACAGACAGGTTCAGTATAATTATCATGTCACTGAGGATGCGAGCACAACAACTTCCTCCTATAGGAGGCGCTGATGAGGGACTGTCCGTATGGACGGGACCGAATGAGGAAATGTAGACATGGGAAGGTGAGGAGTGTTTAAACATGTTGCAGCTGCAGCCAGGACATGATGGGGGAGACCATCTCGGGAGCTCTGTAAGGAGGGGGGCGCGCTGGGGGCTTAGCCGGTCAACGGCGTCCTCGGGGGGTTTGGGGGTTGTCAGGTTTTGTGAGCCGGCAAACTCGCCAGAGGGGAGTCGTAGCTGGGAAGGGGACGGAGGCCTGGGGAAGACACACTAATGTCAGAGAAGAAGCCTTCAGCTCGAAGCGGGTGGCCGAGATGGGGGCCCACAGCCATAAGAGTTTCTCACGGTTTTTGGTGCACACGTATGCTGGTACGCTTCACAGAGACGACATAAAAGAGTCTGCATGGATTGGCGCTTTCCCCAGGCCAAAGGGCTGGTTCCTATGAGGTACCTTCTAGGAAACACACATTAGGGCTGCCATTTACATATATTGTAATGCCAAAGGAGATTTCATTAATAAAATGTACCTAGCTTCTCCAGTCTAGGCTACAGTAATGAAGAATCCATTTTGTTGGTCTGCTTCCAAGACACAACAATTAGCATTTAATTTACTTCAATTCCGTGAATGAATTTGAAACTAAATATGGCCTTTAGTCTCTGGTTCTTGCAGTAACTCAAAGGTGCTTTACAGTCAGAAATATTTTATTATCTTTAGAGACGGAATTTGCGCAAAATAGTGTCAGTGTGTCTGTTGAAGGTCACCATAATGAACAAAACAGATCTGATGTGAAAATCCTGTCTTCTGTCTGCGCCTGACAGAGTTGGCTCAGACAGTGGTGTGGGAATATTTAATTATCCTGTGAAATGTTGGTGATGTTAGGGCTACGCAGTGTGCCGCGTGAGGCTGACTCAGCAGCCATTTTAAAAGTTCGCACAGGAGGCGTTCATGATGGCAGTGATGGTGACAGGGTGCAGGGGGATCTGGGGGGGCTGCCTGTAAATTCATATTTTACAACTGAAAACTGAAGGCAAGACAAATGTCTGAACAGCTCAGAGGATAAGAGTGCAGAGATTAAAAATCATAAATAACGAACAAATAACGTACCTTTTTCCTCTTCCTAGTCCACTCGGATCCTGAAATACACACACACATTATGCATTATGCATTATGCATTATCTTTGTGGGGACTCTCCATTCATTTCTATGGGTATAACCCTAATCCCAACAATGACAACCTTAACCATAAGTAACCAAACAAAATACAAGACTTCTGGCATTTTTAGTTTTTTGATTGCAGTCACAGATTTTTATATGGTTTAGATGTAATATGTACTATTTAATAAATACATGCTCACACACACACCTTGACAACACAGTTCCTGAAATGCACACACATGCAGACCTCTGCCCCGAGAAAGCTCAAAATGCCCGGTTGGCACTTATTAAAATGTTTTCAGATTTAAAAATGACCAGATATTTTGGTACTGAGGGTGAAGGAGGACACAACCTATCGAGGAATCATTTTATAGTTTTTTTTTCCATGTTTCAGTTTGACTTTTATATCTACATCCTTCTGAGTTTGTGTTTGAGTTTCAGTGTTTGTTTTCTGTGATTTCCTCGAAGAAATTGTTTGAATTCTTTGTCCCTCCCCAGGGGACCGAGTTTTCCAGTTGACAAACAGAGCAGTGTGAGTATGTGTGTGTGTCTGTGTGTGTACCATGCCCTCTGATTGCCAGCAGACCCCAAAAGCCATTTTATTAAAGCAGTGTTTCCCAGTCCGGTCCCGGGGGACCCACAGACAGTCCATGGTTTTGCTTCCTCCCAGCTCCAGGGAGCAAAAATGTGGACTGTCTGGCTGGGAGCTCGGAGGGAGCAAAAACATGGACCGACTGTGGGTCTTCGAGGAGCAGATTGGGAAACACTATTAGAGAATCCTTTCAGTGGTTATGTATAGACATACAGAGGACAGGCTCTGCTAACTCTGGGCCACAGCCTTGAAATTACAGTGTGCTCAGTGTGGGAGTTCATCCTGCCGCCCTCATCCAGCCCCCTGCAATAGGGAACGTTTCCCAGCAGGCCGAGCTCTGGCTGACGCCCGCACATCTGTGTTTGCATGTGGCACGGCAGAGTCGGAATAGCCCCGCGCTGGCTTGTTCGTGCTCTGCCTTCTCACTCTCACTCTCTCTCTCTTTTTCCACGCTCTTCCCCTCACTGCCGTTTCCATGGAGACAGCTGTGTTCCGCAGAAATGACACAGAGCCGTAACTATGATGAGGGTGCTGTCCTTACATGTGCCTTGATTCTCCTGTTCGGTCACGTCGTCGTTTCCTTCATATGATGGGCGACAGCCTAAATTATGATAATTAAGCTGAATGACATCGTTCTCACAATTATTCTTGTCGATTCGGGTCTGTTTTTTTTCATTTTCAACTTTCTGAGTGAGGGTGTGTGTGAGCCTGTTGGTACGACCCAAGAGGGCCTGTTGGTGGCGCTCTCGCAGCGTCAGTCGCGTCTCTGTCGGCCTCCCTCCTCATCGTCGGCACGATGCAGCAGGGCGCTGCCGGGAATATCACCCGGATCTGCCTCTCGTTACAGAAGCTGCAGCTCAGGAAATGCGACGATTGCTGCGCGGGAGGCGGCTTGCTTGTGCTCTGCGGGCGAACGCGGGTGCTTCCTTACACCAGCCTTGCGGTACGCCCGGATATCACACGTCAGCATGCGGGCAGAGCCCCCGGAGTTGCTCCCCTTCCCGGCATAGATGGAAGCGAAAGGCCAGTGTCGCTTGGGGATGGGCTGCTATCAGTCAGATGCATGTGCCGAGTCATGCGATCGCCGAGGAAATGCGATCAAGGCAGGCCTTGCTCTCCACGGTATCCGCTCATAACCAAGAACTGGATTACCATGTCACTTGGTTAACTGAGCGTGCAGTCCTGTACAATAGTGAGAGTTTTAATGAATTATTTTAAGGTTTGCTTTCACTTATTGGCAGAGAAACCAGACATCTAGTGCATGGTGTTTTAGGGATGTTTTGTTTGAAAGTCACTGTGAGTATATATATATATATATATATGCTTCCTACACACACACACACTGCTATATATATATATAAAAAAATTGTGTGTGTATATAGTGGATATAGTTCTACATTTATACGTGCTCGGGACATATTAAAATCACTGAGCACATCTGCTACATTTGTTAATGCTCCTGATCTCCAGTTGCTTCTCACTCCTTGTATGACAGCGTGGTTCAGAAAGGCAGACTTTTGGGGTGACACTGGAATCCTTGGGGCCTCTCCTCCTTGCTCTCTCTCCCCTCTCTCCCCGGTGAGCTGCCCTCTCTGCACCTCTCAAGCCATAAAAGCGGACGGAGAGGCCTCTCCCCCGGCCTCGGTAACACATCTAAACAACATGATGGGGTGTTTAAAAACCATTAAGCTGTGAGGATAAACCGCAGCGTTTCTGTAGTGTCACCCATGTGATGCTGTGCAGGTGGCAGAGCCAAGTAAACAGTCTCTGATGCTGCAGGTCTGATTTAGAGGCCTTTAATCTCACCCCCCACCCCCACGTAACAGAGATGGGGCCCTCTGGGCAAGGCAGAGATGGGACTAGACAGGCCAACTTGAGTCTGGGGGATGGGGCTAGGAGGAGTATTTCTTCTCCAGGAAAATGCTCTGGACACCGATTGAGGCTCCTGGATTTTACTTAATGTAGTTTAAAGACATAATACTTTTGTTTCTTTTTGAATACTATTTCAATATAGGCCTGAATGCGCAGCATAACAGAACAGGGAAACATCAGCTGATCTCTGTATATATACAGAATTGTGCCCATTTGCGTAGCTGGAGTTTAACAGACAGGCCATCTGCATTTCACCGGCAAACTTCTTGTTGAAAGTTGGTGTCTATGACCAGCACCTGCCGCTGTCTCAAAGCTGAAGAGGCTAGCCTCTGGAGATCTTTCGTTAAGGCGTGTCAGACAGCAGGCCTGCCTCCCGCTCTGTTTCCCCCGTCTTTCAGAAGCTCGCCCGACGGGGGGGGCACCTTTGAGGGAACCGCACCTTCGTGCATTGTGGGAAACTGCGGCTGGCATCCTAGCCTTCAGGCAGAGCTCTGCTGAGAGGTACCGCTGCTCCGGCAGGTGGTTGCGGTTCTGTTGCGTTTTCACCGTTGCATGGCAACCGCGGCAGTAGCTTTAGGCCAGGAGTGTGTCGTGCAGGAAAGTCTCTGGTGAGTGCAGCGTGCTGTAGGCATGCCCAGATGTTCTCTGCAGCACACGCCCTGTTTGACTTGTGACGGAGAAGAGCCCCAGGGTGATAGGCCTGGATCCTTCAGATGAAGCCTGCTCTCACCGCAGGGTGTGGACACGTCTGGCACTGCTACTCTCTTCTGTCCCTCTCCCTCATCGGTGACAGTGAGGAGGACTGACAGGCTCTGGGGGAGAATGACAGATTATCTCTCTTTTTTGTCAGGGAATTAATTATGAATATTCTCAGGTCTGCCTTACACTCAAGATGCGGCAGCATTGAACAGAATCTGCGTTAATACAAATGCACTGCATGTTTTACAAATTAGGGGAAAATATCAGAGCAATTTTTTATGTAAATAGATATGCAAAATGTGTGCGGTTGACCAGTGTTCGGTTGTGGATGTGAATCCTAATATCTGCGATGGGTTTTAGCAAGATGTCCTCCTGTGATGAACTGCAGTACACAGAGCCAGAGTGCTTCACTGGGCCAGCGCCTCATAAGGAAGGATCATTAGCTGTGAAAAAAAAAACATACACACGCACGCACGTGCACATACACAAATACGTGCATCATACATGCATGCACGCGCACAATCCACATATTCATGTCTTTGTGGGGACTCTCCATTCATTTCTATGGGCGTAACCCTAATCCCAACAATGAGAGCCTTACCCTCTACCCAGCCTTAACCATAAGTAACCTAACAAAATACAAGACTTGGCATTTTTAGTTTTGTGATTGCAGTCACGGATTTTTGTAGAATTGAGTTTCCCCTTGTGGGGACCGAAAAGGTGCTCCCCGCAACGTCAGAATAACAGGTTTTTATCACATTGTGGGGACATTTCGTCCCCAAAACGTAATCTATACATGACACACACACACACACACACACACACATGCTCAGGGAAACTGCGAGCTGCAGGTCGGCGCAGGGAGCCCACAGGCAGAGCATGAGCAGGGCTTACGTGTTCCGGCTTGTTCCTGGCGAGGGGCCGTCGCCCCCTTTCCCCTGCCAGCTCCCAGGTTCTGGGGCCCGATGGCACGTGGGAGTGACCGCGGGGGTGGCAGGCGCGGCGTTGCAGCTCTGTGGGGTCCATGCTCACCCCTACCTCGGCAAGGTTCTCGGCGATCCCTCCATGTCCCGGCGTGTTGGAAGCCGCCCGGCCTGCACGGGGGCGGGGGGGTGCTGAGGGCAGGAGGGGGGCTGCACAAGGAGAGCCCCGGGAGGTCCCCCAGTGCCTACTTGGGTGGTTAGTCACACGTGCATTTTTTTTTCATGAGAGACAGCCCCATATTTGCCGGGCACTGCCCCCAGCTGTCACTCCTTCACTCAGCCTGAGGAATTCAGGTCTTTTGAGGTTGTAACAAGTTTTCCAGAGACCTGGGCTACAGAGAAAGAAGGAAACAGGAGCAGTTTCTCTGGAGAGAGAAACTATCCTAGTTATGGTGGGGGTGGAGGATGAAAGAGCTCACTGCTGCTTGAGTCTAGCATGGCCCGGTTCTGAAGTTAAAAGGTCCCTCATGTTCAGAACCTGGGAACATACTGTATAAGTACTCAAACCTTGGGTCAGTACTCAGAACGAGTGCTACGGGGACCTGAACACCGTCCACCAATCAGACTTCCTGCCTGTTTATCAGTTTATTGCTACTGTTTGTTTCGCTTATCAGCAGGGTTTCCCATGAGATTCGTGTTTATTTTCACGTGTCATATGCTGAGTGTTACTTGTCCTGTGGGGTTCTCACTTTTGGGTTTGTTCGGCCCTGGCAGTGTTTGAGAGCGCACTTAAACCCTTGACCCTGAGTCCTAGACGTCCAGCTGTCCCCATTAACAATATGCTCTGCAGCCATGGCTTCGGCTCATTGCCAGCCTCTCGATGCCTGGAGCTCGCTGGCGCCCCCTTCTGATCGCCAGAAACGCCGCACCAAATGTTGCATGCTACCAGGCCAAGCTGAAATGGTATCTGGTGGCACTGATGTCCCGTAAACGGGTGGGCGTCTCTGACCTCTGATATTTTACGCTAGTGACAGAGGGAAAGTTGCATCAGGTCTGTGAGGAAAACAGAAGAAGGATATGGGAACGCTTGTTTGCTTGATTCACACTAGGTTTGTGGGTTAGGGATAAAAAAATTATGTATTTTATGTGTCCGGAAGAAACTTGCAGACAGGACTGTTCCGTTGTTGGTAAATAGCTTATGGTGAAGCATTATTGCCATTCTGCAGGCTGCTCCTAAAACCTCGCAAAGCGGACGTGGGGGAGATCGCCTGGAGCAGCCAGGCCAGCTGCATGCATGCGGTCTTGGACAGTGTCTCCACTTTTCTCAAATGTGGTCTCCTGGTCTGTGTGCGACTCGTTTAATGAGGACGCTGAGGCTTGTGCTGAGATCATCAATTAGGCTCCCATCTCTCACACAAATACAGAAATTGGACTGTCCTCAGTGAATCATAACGACCATGAGGAAAATGGACTTAATGTGAACACTGCATGTCTCTGTGCAATTCTGTATGTACTGGGGCAGCCATTATTACTTGCTTTGTCTTTGCTTTTAAATAATTTATAGAAATGTGGGTTAATTTTTTTGTGATGAGGTACAGATTGATAGTTCGCTCTGTAAACATTAAAGGGTTGTTTGTAGGCTTTTATCATCGATTTTCAGTATATTATAATTTTCACTAGCAAGCTCAGTCAGACCCTGACTGCATGCAGAAGGCTGTTGTTCTCCGATACCGTCTTGGAAAGTTTATGCTCGGCTTGTCCTTGAACTGATTTCAATGGTCGGAATTTTTACAGATTACAAAAAAAAATTCTTATTAGAACCGTAAATAAGTATGGTGTATGTAACTTGGCTAAAAGCACGGCTTGAAAGTTACATAAAACGTCTCATCAAAAAGCTGGGAAAAAGAAAGTGATTAAAAGTTAAATTTATTAATGCACCTGGCTTATCAAATGCACACGGAGCTCCAGACCGGTTGGCTATCAGTGAGGCTGTTGTCTCAGGCCTGTCCGCAGCTGGCGGGCTCGTCTGTGGACTCATCCTGGAGGTGATGATCGGTGCCTCCTTCGTCGGGCTAGACTGCCTCAAGCGTCACATGTCACACGTCTGAAATGTGGCAGGAATTTGCTACCCTGGTAAAATCAGGTGGTAAAATTGCAGGATCACCTGAAGCCACTGTGTTTGGCAGCAGGACCGGACATGGGGAGGTCAGGAACGGACCGTCGCTGTTTCCTTTTTGCCACCTTGTTTGCGGTTTGACGGATTGTTGCAGTAAAGGAAACGTGCACATCTGACCTGTGTGTGCGCTCCCTATCAGGGATTATTGAAGCGAGGCAGTGGGGTAGAAGCCCAATCAGGCTTCACATCACAGGCAGGCCGGGGCTCGCCTGGACTCCAGAGTGGGAGGGACAGGAGGAAAGAGGGGAGGGAGGGAGGTAGAGTGTGCAGGGAGCTTTGCGTGCTAAGCCATGTGTCAGCTTAAGGAGGAAACTGGAGCCCTCTCGCTGAATGGAGCCTTTATTTTTGGTCAGGTTATTTGTGCGGCATTTACAAAACATTAGAGATTTTACGTTTAAAGGCAATTTGATGTAAAGTGAACATGGCACGTTGCGTATCTGCGGGTGTGTGGGATTAAGTCGAGCCACCTGTGACTGGGTTATTTTGGGTGGACCGTTGGGCATGTGTGGATTATTTTGAAAGGAACGGGCCTATTAAAGTGGGGTATTGGAGGTTCTGGCGCCGGTGACCCACCGCTGGAGCCGGGCGCTTGCTCCCCAGCTGGGAAAGCTCAGGCGCGTTGGGTCAGGGTCAGGCTGCCGGGGAGGGCAGCACTGCGCCGCTGCTAATCCCGCCCCCCCCGCCCACTCCACTAGAGTGTGTGTCACCACTGGTCTGACTGGGAAGCTGGGGCAGGAAAGGGGGGCACTGGTGTTTCACCACTGGTATTATTGGAGGGAGACCAGCAGCCTAATGATCCAGGTCTGACCCAGAGGAGGGGTGTGTTTGGGGGGGGGGTGCTTTAACCTCACCAGGCAGTTATAGGCAGCAAATAGTTAAACATCTGAAGGCGATGGGAAATGCCTCCACCTCCCCCCCCCCCCAAGTAGGTGTATCCCAACTGTGTGATGGGGGTTGCTCTATATAGAAGGAAAGCAGTGAGTCAAGTTCGCAGTTCGCTGCCCTGCCAGGATTACCCATCTGTGGGATTACGCGTTACCGCTGACAGCATGTCGGAGGGCAGGAAGAAGGAGAGGAAGGGGAAAAAGAGAACGGGCGCCGCGGAGAGGAGGGACGAGAAGGACCCCACGGAAGGTAACAGGCCAGCCGGCTGTCCGCGGGAGAGCAGGGGGTACGGGGCGCATCTCGTTAAAGCCCGATGTCACCTCGCTCTTCGGTCTGGGCGGTGAGGAGGTGCAGAGCTGCGGGTGCTGGGGCGACTCCGCAGCGCGCCCCCACGTGCAGCCTAGCGCCGTTCCCACGCCTTTTAAATGTATCCCTGGCGTTCCAGGAATTATTTTTTATTGCTCGGGAGTTTCGTGACTGTGGGCTGGCGTCCGCACGTAGGTACGTGCCTCTGTGCGTTGTATGATCGCACATCGGCAGGCTGATCTCCCTGCCGGTGGCACTGAGGGTGATTGAGGTTCACCGTTTATCTCTGCTCTTGCCACTGGTTTGTAGTGACGGTGTCTGTGACTGTGGTTTGTTCGTGGTTCTGAGTGAAGCGTCCAGTCGTGATACACCTCCCATGGACTGTGGACCCTTCCTGCATCGCCCCCCCCCCCCTTCATCCCGCAGTCCTGCTGGGCCCAGGATGAGGATGGGTCGGGCGGTTCTGAGTGTCACTGGGTGTATAAATGTGGTACTGTGCCCCCTCCCCCCCACCCCCGGCACATAGTAATACATTCATAAATAAACAGCACCGCAATAAGCAAAACTCACACCTGTATTATTGTCCTGTATATTTTTTTTGTGTTTGTTTTCATTTTTATCACTGAAAGTGTATCTCCTGCCAATTGTAATGGTGACCAATCTCAGTGGCAGACCAATACGTTAAACTTTTCAGTGATTTACTGCACTTTGAAAAAAATGTTATTTAAAAAATGTGTATTTTTTTTGTGAACTAATTTTTATTTAAAAATAGTTAATGCTGGATTGGACAGGTGGCATTGCATATTTACGATACAAAGTAATGCCGCCAACACCATGGCTGCCACCACCACCACCGTCATTAATCATCATGTTGTTTATCAGCTTTATGGTACCCTTGATGAGGGCATGAGATGCAGGTGGAAATGCGATGGTTGGGAAATTTGGCATCGAATGTTTAGAGAGATGTTTTGCTGAGATGGGAGGAGATGGGTGACTTGGCGGTCTGGATGGATGGATTTGGCCGGCCGGGCCTGCAGAACTGGGCTGTTGGATGTGGGACCGCTTGCTTGCTGATACTGTCGTTCTTTAAATCCAGAATGCGGGTGGAGTGATCAGGGACAGAGTGTAAACATTACTCCCATATACTTGACGCGCACTTTAATAGCCAGGTACGCAAGGCCTGGGAGAATGGATCTTCCACACTAATTTTTTTTCTTGTCCAAATGGAAATTTCTTTCTTTGAGTTAAATTATTTTATTCAGAATATTGAGAAAAAAATGAATTTGGAAAAAAAAAAACTCATATATAGAATGTTGGCTGCTTATGAGACAACGTGCAATATCCTTTAGCATAAGTATTCGTTTTAATAGACCTGTTTACACACACACACACACACACACACACACAGCCCATGCTTCATCCTGGGACATGTGGAGTTATTTAAAAGCACGCTGTTCCTCCGGGCCGCTGAAACGCTGATTCGCGGATTCCCTCCAGGTGCCGCCAGCGAAACCGTCTCCCCCGAGCTCCACAACGAGCTTAATGAGGGCTTCTCTGTTGTCCCCTGGCCTCTGATCACCTGATCTCTCGGCTCGTCACGGCAACAAAGCGAGGCGGAG
This sequence comes from Mormyrus iriodes, assembly GCA_011763525.2. NCBI lineage: Eukaryota > Metazoa > Chordata > Actinopteri > Osteoglossiformes > Mormyridae > Mormyrus > Mormyrus iriodes. The sequence goes on from JAAGVU020000002.1 coordinate 10,015,176, forward strand.
GGTCTGTACGTGATCCTTATCTGGCTGCTTTGGCTAGTGGGGAAAACTTGAAAGGGTCCTTTTATAACCAGAGATGGGATCCAATCAAACTAACACTTTGAAGGCTGCGTGCCGTCTCTTTGCCGCTTATGGATTGCCATCTTCATATCTTAGTGTGTGTGTGTTCTCGCTTATATCGGAAGTTATATAGCCAGGTAGACAAAAGTTAAAGGCAGTGATGTAATCCTCTAGAATATTCCCGGGCTGAAATAAAACACCAAGATAATAAGCGATTAGCGTGATCCGTTCTTTAAAAGTGATTGTTAAAACACGCATGCATAAATCAATGGAAACATCACTTTTAATGGCAGCACTCAATGTCACCACCATTGGTCATAAAAGCGATATGACAGGAAGCAAAGCGGGGCCCTCGGAATGGGCTCCCGGGGCCCGTTATGTCCGGGCTCTTCTGGACAAATGCGAGGCTGCCGCCGTTCCTTTTATTGCATTCCCAGCCTTTTGTCATCCATTGCGGACACTTCACCTGACAGCATGCTCTGTCCAAAGCTGGCTTCTGTCTCTCTCTTTGATATTTTCCTCTTGTGTTTTTAAACTTATGGTCAATACTGATGATGGATCCCGTTGCCACTTATCATGCAAACGCTCAGGGCTCTCTGGGTGTTTCTGACGAACAGGATGGACCTTGAGCTGAGGATTGAAAGTGGGCCGTGTAACGTGATGTATGTATGTATCTATGTGATGCTTGTTCCTTTCGCTTTTCCCAATTATTTATCCATCTCAGTGGCTCAACTTTAGGGAAGGGGCCTCATGGGGATTTTAAAATACTGGCAGTTTTCTGCACTCACATGCAATCCTCCACAAATGCATATAAATATTTCCCCTGTTTTTGGGATATTTTTTATTCAAGCTCCTGTCGGAGCCGTATTGAATGGCCGTGGACTGGCAAAGGCATTAGCTGCCCCGTGTTCGCTGTGTTGATGGGAGGGTGAAGTTACACGCTGTGTAACAGCGTGTTTACGATTCTGATCCTTTCGTAAGGATCAGCCACTATACATCTCTGCCAGGCTTCAAAGGCGATGAAAAACAGGGATATATTTAACATAACAAACTGAAATTTAAACTTCAAAGTAAATAATATGTGGTTCTTTTCTTAGGTTTTCAGTGAGTTATTAAACTTTGTTGTGTGTTTATTACTGAATGGCCACTGACTCACATTGTACTGAATTGCTTGTCTCCCTCGTGTTGTTGCTGTAGTGTCACACTAGCTCAGGGGGCCGAACCACGGCCTCACATCTCCTGCTTCGGGGTTGTGTGTGTGTGTGTGTGTGTGTATGTGTGTGTGTGTGTGTCAGGGCATTAGTATGTTCTTCGATTGTGCTGGATCCCTCTGGGTGCCCCAATTTCCTCTCACAGTCCAAAAACATGTGGCTAGGTGAATTGGCAACGCTTGATTGCTCACGGCACGTTCGGATGTTGTAGTAGAATGTAATATTTTCTAAAATAACATGTCTCCATGGTTCATGAGGGAATATAAATTTTCCTCTTATAAGGTCTGTATTCTCAGTGATAGAAAAATGAACTAAGTTTTAAACTGTATTTATTTATTTTTATTTTAATCGATATTAGATCTTAATTTGAGGAATAATCAACAAATCCTAACTTTTAATAACATTTTCGAAAGTGAGGCTCAGCAGGTCTACAAGCACACAAACCTTTGTTTTTAATTTACCTCATTATCAGCAAGCAGGTGACTTAAATGCACCTTTTGGATCAAGATTTTATTCATGATTAATATATGAAAGAAAATGAGTAATGAGTAAGACAGCACCATGTCAGAGACACACAAACTGGTGAATTTTCTGGGTGCTGGTTTGATTCCCTGATGGATACCTACCATACCGCCCTCGAACAGATACAGAACCTCCCTTCTTTAAAAAAAAAAGATAATATTTTTGACACATGCCAGGCAAACGAAATGCGAAAATAACAATTTCACATTTACTCCCATTAATACAAATTTCTGAATATTTGTACGTAAAAGGAAAGACAAAGCAAACACACATTTTATCTGAAAGGATACTCCTTTGTTTTGGTTCCAGCCCATAGCAGCTTAGGTTGGAAAGTTCCAGAGAGGCTTATTTGCTTCTAGTAAAACTTATTTTGGCATTTCATCCAATAGAACATAATATGCAGCTATCATGTATTTTAACTAGTAGTGTGTGGGTTTAATGCCCTGAGGGAGATATTCTTAAGATGACTCAGCAGGTACATTTTTAGGGTCTGAATCAGTAATATACTGTATAACTCCCCCAATCCAGTATTCTCTAAGTACGTTTAATGAGGGCTTATTAATGCGGACAGGATGGAGCTGAGTACTGTTTAATGTATATTTCACTGCGTGTTTTATGTTACGCTGTGCTAACTCTGCACGAGTTACGTTTCAGGACTTCTGAGTAAAAGTTAAAATCGGTAACATGAGACGCACCAGTCAAGATTACTGACATGAATCAACTAATGTGCCCTTTAAAGCCGACTCAGGGCCCTGCCGCAGCTGCGTATCTCGATCTGCCGTGGTTAACAGAGTATATTCGTAAGTACAGTTCCTGAGGACGCGCTGAGACTTTCTGTCAGTGAGGCTATTTGTCAGTTTATGGAAAGATGATAAATTCTTCCTGAAATCCATTGCCGGTGAAAAATCAGATGTGTGGAAATACAGAAAATTAAGTGTATATTAGCAAAACGTGACTCCAAGAAATTCTAGATTGCCTACAGCATGGTTATTACATTTATAATTATGTTTGGTCCATTTATCAAATCTAAATATATTTATATTTTTATAAATATATATTTATTTCGTGAAGACATTATTTACATTAAATGATTATAAAATTCTCCTGCAGCCTTCACTGGGATAATAGTCTGGAAGATGAATGAATCGATGATCAGCGCCATGATATTTTGTGTAATGTTTATGGACTTTTTATACACTTAACTCATGAGTTGGCCGATGTTCAGCATGTCCTAAACGAGATTTCTGTGCTCATATTAAAATCTACTTTTGCTGTGATATTGATCACACCCGTAGAGGTTTACTGGGCAGTGAGATGTAAGCCCTACTCCCCAGCCACGTGTAACTGACTTTATAAGTCGGCGTATTGGACAGCGTCACATGGTCACGTGACCTTGGGGTCACATGAGACAGAGCCAGCATGAGCCTCAGAGCTGTCAGCCACCGTCTGCGTCCAGGTCAGGGGTTGCGGAGGCCAAACATCCTCAGCGGCCACAAAGCGCCTGCACGTGCATGCATGCAGTGACGCACTGTGCTCAGTGGCGCGTGTTCAGCGTGCTCCGCTCCCTGAGGTATATGCAGCTGCACTTCACAGTCCAGTGGAATTTTCTCGATATTGCTGGAACCCACTGGAAACAAGGACTCGCGCTACGGCATAGAGCTTACTGGGCTGTGACTGGTGTAACACGGCCCCCGGTGGACCCAGGTCAGCGCACGGCCTACCTGTATCACAGGCTCTTTCTGCACTCATCAATAGTCATGCTCACTGTGCACAAAACACTAGAAATGACCTCACACCACTTCCACAACACACCGTGAGACTGGAAAAACTGCCCTTGTTCTCCCTGTTGGATCAGTGCACTGTTACCCTGTTGTATTTATCTGGCATACCTGTGCTCGCTTTCCCTTGGGAATGGTTCTTAGCTTCCTCAGAATGACTTAAAAACAGTGCAATCATACGAGTGGCGTGAGAAATGTCAGCAGATGGTATGGCGATAAGACGCCTGCAGAAGCTCTCCACCGCGATGGGAGGAAAGGGGCTCTGTGCCTCACAGAAACAGGCTTCACCGGGCCAGCGAAATGGGTCATTCCCATCCGGACCAGGGTATCATACAATGAGGGTTATAATTGGAGTCATTAACCGTGGATGGCTTTTCGCTCGGCGTTTTCGTTCGTTTAGTATGCATTGGCATGCATGTCACCCTAGCTGTAGTGCAAGCAAAATGATCAATTTAAAAACAGTGAGCCATTTAAAAAAAGGTGGGGGGTGGGGACGCTTTAAAGTTGCCAACGGGGGGAGGGGAGATTCCAACACGATAAGCATAGCTGTGAAATTTGCATCTCTTGTAGGCTTGAGTCCAGTGCATTGGGGATTGGGTCCATTTACCTACCTATTTACTTTGTATTCTATCAGCATGGATACCACCCCCCCATCGACAAGTGAGGGAAGTGGTGTGGGAAACGAGGGTGTGCCTGCCTGGATGTGCACGTACATGCAGAAGCACATGGCAGCGGTGTGCGTGACAGTGCGAGCGACACGTGTGAAGGCTGGGGGCATGCGGGCCTGCATGCATGCATGCGTGTGTATTGGTGTAAGGGAGCGTCTCGGGGAAGACGTGGAGCAGCAGAGAGATCAAGGCTGTCGCTCCGCAGATGAAAGGCGATCCTCGCCCCGCGTGTTTCACGTTGCCGTTCGTACGCCGTCCCTGTGCACCAAGGAGAAATGAGACTTGTCGTTTTTCCGTCACGTCGGCCCCGACGGGAAGTGACACCCACAGAGGGGGACACGATAACTATTCAGACTGAAAAGCTTCGTAGCACCCCCCACACCCCGCACCCGTGGGGAGCGTGCATCACAATCGGATCTGTCTGCTTTGACATCGGGCCCGTGCATGTAGGTAGCTGCTGCAGGGTCTTATACCTCATTCACGTCTTGTATCACCTTATGTATACCAACATGGCCGCCGTCCTGTTTCCAGGGAAACCTCCGATGAGCGGCTCACTGCGTTAACCCCGCGTGTGTCAGCTGTTAGACAGCACCGTGCTGGTCCACATAAAGGGCTTGCTTTTCCAGATTGGGTTCCAGATTCCGTTATATAACTGCCCTTTAGTCAATAAAGAGCTGCAGCGAGGCTCAGTCAGAGTAAGTCCTGGGGTCTGAGTCAGATTACACTCATAACAGTGGCACATAACTGACACCGCTCTGCCACCTGCTGTGGGTGAGAGCATTGTCAAGTGCCACCTAAAAGAGCTATGCTTATGGGTAGCTGATAAGCCCTGGTCATGTGACCCTGTGCCATGTAGAGCGAGCCATGAACTCGCTGTGAATGTGCAAAATACTGCTTATTACTCAACTTATCGCTTATTTGAGCTGAATTGGGATGGAAATTTCTCACATCCAGACACATGTCTTATTGGAATGAATTCAGCCTGAGTACATGGAAGTTTGAAATACAGTTTTGACACATGTTTTTATAGAGTACAACAGCAGTGCACCTGGGGTGCCGTTTTACACACTCCTCCTGACCCCAGAGCGCTCCGTGATGAAATGTCTGATAGACGGGGGTGCTGGAAGGGAGAGAGAGGGAGTGGCAGCAGCTGGAATGCGGAGTGCGGCTCTGGATCACCTGCACTGTCCATCGGGGAGATTTCCTCAGGGTGAAGAACGTGGAAACGAGGGCGCTACGTTAGCAAATCAGCCGCAGAGGCAGGGGGACACAAACATGTGTGCTGGAGCGAACTCGAAACATCTGATTTGTCTGACACTTTGGACCCCACCCCTTACCCCCGGAGGAAGCAAATCGTGGACAACAGGACACAGATTTTCTCCGACTCTGACCGGCTTTCTATAAGGATGCCGTATGTCTGGCAGGGCACTGTGTATGCAGGTGGGGCGCCCGTGCAGATGAAGGCAGGGCACTGTGTATGCAGGTGGGGCGCCCGTGCAGATGGAGGCAGGGCACTGTGTATGCAGGTGGGGCGCCCGTGCAGATGGAGGCAGGGCACTGTGTATGCAGGTGGGGCACCCGTGCAGATGGTGGCAGGGCACTGTGTATGCAGGTGGGGCGCCCGTGCAGATGGAGGCAGGGCACTGTGTATGCAGGTGGGGCGCCCGTGCAGATGGAGGCAGGGCACTCTTTCCCTTTACTTTGGGGTCTGCGTCCTGCTCCTTGTCTGCTCCCCGCTACTTGCAGGATGTATGATTTTCCTTTTTCTCTCCTTCTTCCTGCCTCTTCCCGTCCCTCACCTCCAGCTGCAGCCCCAAAGTTGAAACAGCTGAAGAGCCAGGCCGTGTCAGAGGGGGGGAGGCTGTTGCTTAAATGCGAAGCCACCGGAAACCCCGCCCCCTCCTACAAGTGGTACAAAGATGGCAGCGAACTGAAGAGGAGCAAGGAAATAAAAATTAAATCCAACAAGTAAGTAGCAAGTGTGTCTGAAAACCAGAACCAGGTCCTATTAAAACAGGCTGACACTTTCTGAGTGTTACGATCTGACAGAAAATTCCTTGATTCTTATACCAAACTTGATTGTTGGAACCAGGGAAGTTTGTCCTAATTTGATAGCAATTTTTCACCATTAGATGGCTCCCATTAGGTATCTGTGTACTGAAAACAATTCAGTGAGATCCCATTTGTACTTTATCAGCCTGTGTATAATAGAAGCAGGCATGGATCTCTGTGTGGGGTGAATAGATCGGTTGTTGACACTCTAGGTGACTCACATAAAACTCAGCTCTTGCGGCCGGTAATCGCAAATTTCTGAAGATTAAATAATTGCTTGCTGACAGATGATAGACACTTTGTCAGTTTGCAAGCCTGAGCCGTAAAAGCGTGTCGAACAGACTTCAGAAAACAGCACCCAGCAAACTCCTGTTCATCCCAGATTTAATCAACAGACTTTGCCAGTTTCACTGTGAAGCCGTTTATGGCTCGACTTTCAATTTCATTACTTTCTCTGCTAGAACTATCATATTGTCAAATCATATGAGATCAATACAGTATCAATGCTGTCCTGACATTTAAACTGATTTATAGCATTAAAGCCACGCAAATACTGCAAAGTTAATTTAAAAGCTCATAATGGAAGATAGATTAAAAGGTGTTTGACATGCTGACTAAACAAAGCTTGAGATAAAGCCAGTGTCAGGACCAACCGAATGACTACATTAGATAGTTATTACTCTGTTCGAGGCTGAAATTATGACCTTGTCTCTTGGCAGGAAGAACTCCAGGATTCAGATCAATAAAGCAAAGCTGGAGGATTCTGGGAATTACATGTGTGTGGCGGAGAACATGCTGGGGAAGGATAACACAACAAGCACCGTTAACGTCCAAAGCAGTAAGTGTTAACATTTTTCCAGGGAATTCCATGTTCAGCGTATTGTAGAGGTGGACCTTTCCTGGTGCTACTGTGAATTTGCAGGTCTCAGAAAACTCACTAAATCACCGAGCGCCTAAACAAGCCACTAACCAGTGTCGGTCCGTTAAAATGATCAACCGGACTAAGTAATGACGGCTTCGTCTGCAAGCCAAGCCAGAAATTTCTCCAGCAGATCTGCATTAGTGTCGTCCTTCCTGGGAGAGCAGAGTGCTCTGGCTCACCGAGAAAGAATGTTAATTTCCTTTGTGTTTTTCCAACACGGTTTACCATCCAGTGAGTCAGCACGGGTGTCGTCCACGTGAGTGTGTGTTAAGGGTTTCCCTGACTCCCGCTCACAGGCCAAAGGCACTCAGTGGTGCGCTGTAGGGGCCCCGATCTCATCTGTGATCTCAGTCCCATATCACAGCTCTACGCATGCATTTTAGAGATTATCTGCTGTTTACTGCATCTTAAGCATTGTGTATGAAGAAATTATCCCCAGTAGACAACAAAATGCTTGGAAAACTCAAACTAGGAGCTGGAATTCTTTTGGTGAATTTGTACTGATGCGGTTGTTAGCACGTTTGGTTTTTACTGCGGTATTACTGTATTACTACGGTATGTACTATATGTGCTCTCTGTAAGCGCAAAGGGAATGCGGGGAAAGATAAACAGTGTATGTTTGTGGGTGGTAAGTCAGGGTCACGGGGAGTAGACGGATCTCACAGACAGGTTTTATTGTGTTTAAATGACAAGTTTTACTCTGCAGGGCTCCTGAACAAAGGCAAGATCGGACATATTCGACCTGGGTTAGCTTCGGGCAAGGGAAATAATTGTAAGCAAATGTTCACTGAAAGGCAGGAATAAGGCAGCGAAAATTGCGGCAGGGTTACATGAGTGATGTTTTAAACAAACTTGACGAGCAGAACGTTAATAAAAATGACAGGAGTAGAGAGGCACCAGAGTCCGAAAATATTTGGTTTCATTCACACGGTTTGCCGTGTCAATGTGCAGTTCATGAGACAGAGTAACCTGAAATGGACAAATGCATCACCTGATCAAAGATGACACATAGAATGCATATAATTAGAACTGACGTTCACCCTTTAATCTGCTGAAGAGCTTTGCAGGAATTTCAGTTTGGCCAAAGACCCATTTAATCGTATGTCCTGAGAGGTTTTGGGAGCTGATATATATGCAGGGGCTATATCTAATTTTTCATACCGTCCAGATGTTATACCATGATATACGGTATTTTGACAGTATTTTCAAACTGAGTAAATTTGTCAAGCCTGGACGGTGTACCATATTAGTACAATACATGACAAGCCCATTAGTATATTCATGTTACTTTGGTATTGGGTATTAATGTGTTCAATCTAGCAGGTGATATATTTTGCTAATATCTTATAATAGTCTTGGCCTGTGTCAGTAAAGCTGTGCCTGTGTGACTTTACATGGCAACATGTGTGAGTGGAGCTGCAGTGATGTGAGGCTTGCAATGATTGCAATGATGTGAGGTCTGCAGTGATGTGAGGCCTGCAATGATGTGAGGCCTGCAGTGATGTGAGGCCTGCAATGATGTGAGGCCTGCAGTGATGTGAGGCCTGCAGTGATGGCACAGCATTGTGTGTGTCTGTGTGTGCGTGATTGTAGCGCTGGGGTTTCATGCCTGGGTTACAGCAGTGTCTGTCGCCTGATACGGTGCTGCCTTGGTATTAGTAACGTGTGACTGCACAGGTGAAAACAGCTGCTGTCTGCATTACAGCTGCGCATCGGTGTCCTTTGGCTGCGTTTCCCTGGGGGTTTTAGATGTGTTGCTGGGTGTCGCAGAGGCAAACATTTCACGACGTTTAAACAGAGATGTGGTCAACTGTCGTGAGCGCAAAGAAACCAATGATCTGCCAATTTCCAGATTACTAGCTAATCAGGCGCAGTTTCTTCGCGCCAGCAGCCAATCAGTTCTGCAGACTGACAGTCCCGCCCTCTCAATTTGCCCCAATGGTGTGAGAAACAGAAAGGGGAAGCCCCCTTTTCCCATGTGACTATGGCATTACTGAAATGCACTGTAATATGATTCATTGAGGTGACGGAGCTCTTAGAGGAGCATTTGCTGCATGCAGTAATTGAGGTCATTAATAATGGCCCGTGGTTGGATCGTTTAATGAAGGTTAAGGACCGTGGAGAAGAGAGTCACGGCAGGGAGACTTGGGAATCGCCGCGGCCTCTGGTGACGGCGAGCAGCCTCTTCCAGGCTGGTGTGGCCACATGGCCATTCCGAGAAGGTCCTCTTGGGGGTGATAGGCACTGGGACCAGGGATGATTCCTTTGGTGGGAAATGGCTGGATGCAAGTATATGTGTTTGTATTTGTAACAATATATTATTGGAGAAGCAGAGCAATAAAGGTTTTGGAGGGAAGCTAACAGGTAATGTGTTAAATAAATCAGTGGGTGAAGGCTATAGCTGGCCAAGACAGTCCTGGACAAGAAAAATACTGGGCAATATATAAAATACAAATCAGAAAGTACTTTTTTTTAAGGAAAGTGTTCCAGTGTATAATATTTCAAAACCAGTTTTGTTTGAAAAGTTAATACTTGTTTATTTGGATTTGCTGTTAAAAAGGATGCAGTGGTTCTCAGAATGGCTCCTAGATGGTGTGTGAGAGGCTGCAAGATGGCTGAAAGGTTGGTGAGAGGCTACGACATGGTTGAACGGCTGGTGAGAGGTTGCGAGATGATTTGACGTTGGTGAGAGGCTGAGAGATGATTGGGTGGTTGGTGAGAGGCTGAGAGATGATTGGGTGGTTGGTGAGAGGCTGAGAGATGATAGGATGATGTATGAGAGGCTGTGAGATGATTGGGCGGTTGGTGAGATTTGAGTTGAGAGTTTTATTGTTGATAGAGAATGTGTTTAAATGATGCCTTTAGGATAAGGGCACTAAAAGGGGCGTGTGCTGTGCGTTTGCATTGTGGGATTCTTGCTTTTATAAGGACCCATTTGCAGATTTTCAGATCTCTCGCATAGATCATAACTCACAAAATAAAATTGTGTCCGAGATATTCCTTTATTTTGCTTTTGACAAAATTGCCGCTGTAATTGTTTTGATATGTTTCCTTGTTTTTTCTGGAATTGCTGTATGGATCATTCATCTTGCAATCAAAGTGTCGCTGATTTATTTTAATATTCATTGTGATTTTTATTTATTAAAAATCACTTGCCTTCATTAACATTGTAGCTACCGCTTTGGAGTTTTATTTCTGCTTCATCGCCAACAAGTTTGAAACTATCTTTGCCTTTGCCCTGGAGCCGGCCAATATAAACCCGTTACTGTGAGCTCCGTCTCACTGTCCACATCATCGTTTCATCAGCCGTAAATAGGCTTTTCGCCGAATCAGCACTGGCACGATGGTACAGGCTGGGACTTCTTCTTTTAAAGCCCTTGACCGATCCGGGCCTCCCTCTGAGCTACTCGGACACCAAGAAGATGGATTAGGACTGACTGGGTCTGCGATCATAGGATTAAATAACAGACATGAAAAACATGAATACGTTTTGTTTCACATCCAGGATCTCACACACCTGATGTTATGGAGCTGATATGGTGTTAAATGTTTTTAAGTCAATGCTAGAGCTTTGAGATTAACTATGGTATAAATCAGGATCCCCCAATTCCAGTCCTGGACAGCCAGTTTGCAACCCAATTTGCAGATTTCCCTGCTCAGACGCACCTACTAAACCTGGTAATTAACTGATTAAAGTGTGTTTGAGTTGGAGAATTTGCAAACTGTGTTGGATTTTGGCCCTCCAGGACCGAAATTGGGGAACCCTGTTATATATCAATCATATAGTGGTGCCTGGCAAGTTAGTTTATGTTTAACTATAGTTCGGTGTCTTTGGTGATGCGTTTTCCGCCAGTCAGGAACCACCTTATGAATCTGATTTCACGGGAGTTTAACATTTTGGTCGCACCTCTGGGTGGCGCTGTGTTTGCTGTTTCAGTGTGAGCACCAAAGGGAGGTGAATTGGCCTGTGAAAGACAGGATTTGAAAAGGGGTCAGCGGGTTGGGGGCGGGGTGGGGGCAGGGTTACAGGGTGTGATTGCCCAACAGTATTGTTGGGGTTGGGTCTCTTGGGGGCGCTGTGCCTATTGCCCTGGGGAGTGCTTGAGCTGGGAGGAATGCAATGATGTGAAAGGCAGCTGGGGGAGCGAATGTTCCAGCCCCACTGGTCACACCGGGGTCCGCCAGCAGTCACACACACACACACCAACACGCACGCGCACGCATTCAAGCCTTCTTCAGCATGAACTGCACACATTCCCTCCCTCTTACACAGACCGGACACCTGTTTCTCCTCCCTCTTTCGGTCTCTAATCCAAGTCGCACACCTCTCTAATAATACAGACCTAACAATCCAAATGCTTTTTAGCCAGATTTTGCAACTACAGTCTTATTTTTATTCTGATAGTTGACACTCTTAGCCAGGATGACAGGAATCAAATACATTTTCCAACACAGACGCAGAAAAAGAAACCCAAAAAATTGACAGCGTTCGTTTTACTTTTCAAGCTGTCGTAATATATTAGCATCTACTTATAGCTAACGCTGAGGAGTAAAGCAGAAACTGCAAAGTGCTGACAGCAAGTGTGCTGCGTCTCTTTAATCACCACTGGTCCATGATGTCATTTAGACTTCACACAGTAGTTGTACAATATGTACAGTACCAGCCAAAGGTTTGGACACATCTACCCATAGGAAGGCTTATTTGTACCGTTTTCTACATTTTAGAATAATTATAAAGACATCAGCACTATAAAATTACACATATGGAATTATGCACTCACCAGAAAACTATTAAAAATATTTGTTGCGGGGGCAGCTCTGTGGGTTGGGGCTCAGAAGGCTGCCGGTTCAAATCCCTGGACTGGCAGAGTGATCCCACCATTGGGCCCTTGAGCGAGGCCCTTAACCCCAATAGCAATAGGGACTGGCTGACCCTACTTTCTCCTCTACCCAGTTTTATGAGGTGGCCTCCTGGGATGCTTTTCCTGCTGTCCTGAAGAAGGTCCCACATAAATGCTGAGCTCTCATTGACTACTTTTCCTTCACTCTCTGGTCAGACTCCTCCAAAACCATCTCTACTGTGTTCAGGTGACCAGGTCATTTGATGCGACACTATTATTCTCCTTTCTAGGCGGCTTGGTGTTTCCAAACTTTTGGCTTTATATTCTTTAGATGGAGGTCTGATGGAGCTTATTAGCCTCTTCCACCTTTTAAGTCATGGTCCATATATGTAGGGAGCATGGGGCTGTAGAGGTTAGCATTGTTGCCTCACACCTCTGGGACTCTATATGTGTGGAATTTACATGTTCTCCCTGTGTCGTCATGGGGTTTCCAACTGCCAGTCTTAAAACATGCTGAGGTGAATCAGAGTTGCCAGATTGCCCATAGGTTTGAATGGATTGGTGCTCCTTCCTTGTACCCATAGCTTCTGGGATAGGCTCCCTGCATCGGACAAGCAGGTACAGAAGATGGATGGATGGATGGATAGATGGATGGATATATGTAAGATGGGGCAAGATATCAAGAGCTACTTCTCTGCACGGAATGGTTTGGCAGAAACGTTGTGCCCAGTGGTGTCCTGTAGATTGAGATCCTAAGCCTTCTTCTACTGGGTAGGTCTGGACAAGCATCTTGGTCTGACAATGGAAGCCAGTAGAGAGGAGGTTGGAGACTATGTGCCGAAAGGCTCAGATGGCAAACTCAAGATGGCCAACCAGAAATTTTCAGTACCCTAGACAAGCGATACACTACAGCCTGGAACTAAATGGAGATGTTTATGAAAATGAAACACTTATATCAGTTGCTGTGGAGGAAGAATCTGTATGTTCTGGTGGTGATTGTATAGATGAGAAGAAGCAGCTAGTCAAACGTGATAGTCTGCTTTCAAAGCTGCTCAGGTGTCATGTGCACGGCTCTCTTTTATACATCCACACCGCACTTATAGTGTTGTCTCTTGTCCAAAGAGAGACAGACGGCTCCCTGCTTTATTTTTACCTCCTGGCATCTTTGTGTGTGTGTGTCAGGCATAACCTTGCATAGGACCCCCAGTGCTGACTGCAAGACTGACTTGTCTCGGCAGCCTGTAGGTGCCTTCTGGAAGACTTCGGCACAGCAGGCAGGCCTGAAGACACATTGGTCTGAGGATCCCTGACTTGGAGATGCTCTGGTCAGAAGACACTTTAGACTGATGACACACTGGGATAAAGACTCACTGGTCTGAAAATGAAATGAAACCATAAAATGGAATGATCATTTACTTTCCATTTGCACAAGTGTGAGTAAAGGTATACTGGAATGCCTCTCTTCAGATGCTCTGGCCTGAAGATGCTCGGGCCTGATGTCGCACTGGACTGAAGATGTTCGGACCTGAAGACGTTCGGGCCTGAAGATGCTCGGTCCTGAAGATGTTTGGGCCTGAAGACGCTCAAGCCTGACCTTGCTCTGGTCTGAAGACGCTCAGGCCTGAAGACGCTCCTATGAGATAAGAGAGCCTGTGTGATGTGGCTGTGGAGCTCAGGATGAGGGCTGTGCTGAGGGAGGTGCTCCAGAGCTGCAGCGGCCCGCATCATTTGCTATGTAAATTACACTTATACTTCTCCAACCATGAACCATCGTGGTCTCTCACTGTCACCGGACCTGCAAGCTCTCTCTCTCTCTCTCTCTCTCTCTCTCTCTCTCTTTCTCTCTCCCTGATGGCACTATTACCAGGGAAAGCCAGATTTCTCTCCCAATCTCTTTTCAGACACTAAGCGCAGCCACATATGGACGCAAAAGTGCTGGTACAGGGGTTGATGTCATCGCGCACCGCTTGTTTGAGTGGGTGGGGAAGTGCGTATCATTGAGCCCCCCCCGGGCAGGCCCTCAATCACGAAGAATTATGTCAGGCACGACGACTGGGCCCGCGAGTTGACTTCGGCGGCCAAAACCAGCGGCCGTCTTAATTACTCAGAGGCTGACGGGGAGTGGGGCCGGTGAATCAGCGTAGCCGGTGTGCATTAGGACCATTAGTGCCGTAACTCACTGGCTGCTGGCCCCGCAGTTTTCTGATTGGGCCAGATGCTAACATGGCCTCTTAATTTAAATGCACTTAAACTTAGATAGCATTTTGTTTTGACAATCAATCATTCGCGTTTCTCGTGCTGCAGTTTTTGACTGGTGGACTCCTCAGATTCTATAGCCTTTCATGGTGTGACATGGAATCAAGCAAGTCGGCTTCGAGTCGGGGCCGGGAATCCACCGGGCGGTTCAGGAGCAGGAGCTCCTACTCGTCCCTGGGATGGGTCTTCTATGGGGCTGTGTTTTTCTGCTGGGAGTACGCCAGTGTTTTGATGGTGACCTTGGGCCCAGAGGTCGTCCCTCTCCACACGACTCACGCCTGCCTGCCGCTGGTGGTCCTGCTCTGTTCATCACTTGATTATGGCTGGTGGTAGGGTGGGGGGGGGATTCTTCTGGGGCCTGTTTTCCACATCATGAGGTGTACAGGGGGGCCCCTAACCCTCTTAGCCCCTGCCCCCCCCCCGCAGCTTCACCACTCAGAGCGAGCTGCCCGCCCCGATCAGACCCAGCCCACCAGCCTATTGCATGTGGGGCCGCTGGGGGTTAGAGGGTCGTGGGGGGGGGGGGGGTGACCGGGCTTGGCGAGAGCGTTGGTGGCCGGCTCCCTAGGAACATGCCAGGGTGTGGTTCTTGCCCCCCCCCGCGGGCACCG